>NC_069415.1:16590887-16645705 GCF_026875155.1 Cherax quadricarinatus | reverse complement strand
CACTGGCCCCCCCCCGATTTTTTTTTAAAAGGGGAAACACTGCCCCATGGAACCCATTCTCTCACAAGGTGTCCTACCAGTTTTTTCCCCTTTGCTTAAATTTGGGAAGCTTTTAAAATTTTATGCAAATAAATACGCCCAAAACTTTGGGGCCTTTAAGACTATTTATACTCGGAAACAGTAAAAGGGGTTAAGATTTTCCCCAAAAAGGGGGCCCACATTTTCTTTTGTAAAAGTAACCCATGGCTTGCAATTCTGTGCAGGGTGATGTTTCTTCCAAAAAGGGCCCTTGAAAACCTTTTTTCCACATTTTTGAAAATGTCCTTAACCTCTTAAAACCGGGCCCGCAACCCCAACTCCTGAGGTGTCCCCCGGGTGTCGCAAAATTTCCAAAAAAAAAAAAAAAAAAAAAAAAATTCTTATAAAAAGAAAGAGAATCTTTTCCCGTTTGGGTAATAAACCCCCAAAAGAACGAAATTTGAGGGAAAACTGATGGATTTATGTTTTGCGAAGTTGGGAAACCCTTTCGGCGGTTTTTACAAAACGACGACTTGGCCCACTTTGGGGCCCCTTTTTTCCCGGCTAATTCCTTTTGTTCCAGTCGACCAAACTCATGGGCTATTTTTTTAAAGAACCCCAAATTCCCTTCTATCGTTTTGAGTACAAAAAACTCCAATTTACCGATTTCAACAAACCCAAAAAACGGGGTCAGAAATTTGCAATTTGGCCAATTTCACGAAAAAAAAAAAATGGAAAATTTTCAAAATAGGCTCCAGAATAAATCAATGCGGGGGACTTTTCCCTGGCTCTAAAATAACATTTTTTTGTTAAATTCGTCACATCTCCGGGCCCCCTTTCTGATATTACTCTTGCTTTCTTTTTTTGAATTTTTTTCATTTTTCCCAAGCTCCATTATTTGATCACCCACTTTATTTGTTCCCCCACAAATTATTTTAAGTCCCTTTATATTGTCCCCTTTTTAATTTTATTTTTAAAAAAAAAAAACTCCCTTTATCTCATTATTTTACATTTTTTAAATAATTCAGGTGCTATTTTTTACTTTAGAATTTTTAAACTTTTTTTTTTTTTATTTAAATTTTCTAACTTAAACCCATAAAAAATTTTAAGGGGGGGGGGGGGGGGGGGGGGGGGATTACAACATGACCTGAAACCAAACCTCTTATTTAATGATTTAAAATGTTTTCAAACAGTTACGGGTAATTACTACACAGCAAACAATAAAAAGGCATTTCTCAGAGCCAACAAAAAACATAACTATTTTTAAAACTACAAATCAGATCTTTAAGCAAGCTTTAAAGTTTGGCCTCCTACATTACTAAACCCCCCTTGCTTTGCCAATTTTTCCATTTTAACCTAACTAAAACCGGGCTAAAGCCCGATAATTTAACGACTTGCCCTATGCCATTCCGGGTTTACACAGCCATACACAATTTGTAGGCCAGACCAAAAAGGGGGGGTGGCACTGCTATATCTACTAAACCCAAAACTAGAATGTACACAATACTTGCACAAGGGATGAACATGGGGAATAAATAAAACAAAATTTCCCAATCCAAATACCTAAAAAAAACCTCTCACATTTTTAAAAAATCTACAAAATTCCACAATAAAACCCTTTACCCAATTTTTTAAAAACCCCTTGGGAAGTATAAAATAACTTAGCCGCATGAACAAAAAATCATTTAAAAAAATTTCTCAGGTGATTTTCAATATAAATCTCCTGCAAAAACCGGGACCCACACTTTACTGAATTCACTAACACAATGATAATGCATTTGCACTAACAGTAAAAAAACCTACAAGATTCCCGAGCCCTGTGTTTCCCTCTTAAACCACATCTGGCCCAAAACACCAAAACGCCTTTAAAATTTAAAGGCATAATTACAGATAATACCACAGACCCCTACCCTATTTTCCCCTCATAAAAACCCCCTTTTTTAAAATACCCCAAATCACTACTAAAGTAAACCTTCAAAACTTCACAATGAGGCACCCTTTAAAAATTTTCCAAAACCCCAGCAGTAAAAAAACATTGATTTGGAAACACTGAGCTGGGAAATCTATACAGTATTGACGAATGTTTTAATAATTTTCTAAAAAAAAACCCCAATACCTTTATAACAAGCCTGCCTTAAAAAAAACTAAACAAAATGACAGCAAAGAGACGAACAGCCCCGGGCTAACACCCAGCTTTCCCCAAAAATCCATAAATACAAAACACCGAAAAAGGGAAAAAAAAGAAAAAAATGGGTCACAAAACCAGAGACCAAACAAAATGTTACCGTCAATCCTAACCAGCCTGATAAGAAGGGAAAAAAAAAAATTGAATTATGAAAAACAGATTACCAAAACCCCCCTTAAAACGGTGTAAAAAAAAGACCGGGAAGACCCTATCAAAAATTTTCGGGAAAAACAAAAGGGGGATATAAAGAAAATAGGGAAAATAAAAATAAAAAAAAATCAGATGAACCCCAACTCCCCCCAAAACCAAAAACAGAAAAAACAAAACCAAAATGATTTTTTCCCTCCACTATAGGAAAAAACCCCCTTGGGCCAAAAAAATTTCCCAAAGCCAGTTTACCCCCCCAAAATTAAACTACCCCCACTGGCAACTACCCAAACACCCCCCTTTTTCCCCAGCTCCGACAAACCCCCAATAGAAGTCTCCCTTAAAAAACAACGCACTAAAAAAAAGGCAGGAGTTTTAAAATACCTTACCCCCCTTTTAATATACAAAAAAGCGTCACAAGTACTATCCCCAAATTATTGCAACACTTTTTAAAACAAATCCTTTTAATCCTCCCCCCCTTTCCCCTACATTTTCTCAAAAAAAGCAAGGGCCACCCCGATCCATAAAGGGGGAAAGACCAAAAGAGTTGAATAACAATGGGCCCAAATTCCCAATTTCCCCACCCTCACTAAAAAAATTTTTCGAAAAATTAATTCATAAACAAATCTACTCCTACCTCCCAATCCCCCCAAACATTCTAAACCCCTCCCTTTTTTTGGATTCAGGCCTAAAAAAATAAATGTGCAAAAAAACACATGCAGAAACAATAAACACTGCAATAGAGAAAAAAGAAGTCCCACTGGGGATCTTCATTGATTTTAACGTAAAGTTTTTGATAAGTTCCCATGACTTTTTTCAGAAAAATTGTCACACTTTTGGTATTAAAGGGCACTCCCCCCAACAAACCTCAAGCCCTTACCCAGCAACAAAAACCAAAATTGTGTCCCAAAAGGGGGGGCAAGCTTTTCCCGGGAAACCAAACCAATTACATTTTGGTGTCCCACAGGGAAGTGTCCTTGGCCCCTTTTTCTTTCTCCTATACATAAATGACCTACCAAATTCCCTTCGAAATTACTGAAACCCACACTTTTTCCCGATTTAACCTACATACGTTTTTCTTCTCACAGCAGAGGCCCCCGTCCAACGCTTTGCCCCAAAACGTAAACACCGAATTACAGAAAAAATCTACCTTAGGACTAACAAACTTACCCCTAAACATTTTACAAAACCTACTTCATTCAGTTTGGTAACCGAGCTTAAAAGAAGGGAAAACCCCTTAACATAAAAAATAAACAGATCACCAAACACAAAGGGTTTAAAGAGGGAAAAAAATTTCCCAGGAATCCACCCCCGATAAATTTAACCCCAAATTTCCATACACCCTACAACAAATTTTTTAAGAAAAAACCAAGAAATGAAGGGATAAAATCCCAAGATTAAAGGTACTGTGTTCCACAGTCAGCCCTCCTGGCCCTTTTATTTACTCTCTTTTTTACCCCCATCTCCCAAGGAATTTTTGCATGGGGCTCCCCAAAAAAAATTAAAACCCTCCAGGGCCACTAATTACCCAACAAAAGGCTGCATTTTGGGAAAGATAAAAACAAATTCTCACAAAAAGGGAACACACCCCAAACCCAAAATTCAAAACACTCCCAAACCCACTCCCCCATACAAAACATCCATCTTATTAATTTCACCTATTACATACAAGAACACTTTAAATTGATATTAAACCCTGCCCCTCAAAATCTTGCCAACCTCAAAAGAACACAAGAAACCCTAAAAAACAAGGCCAGAATTTACTCTTTGATGTTCCCGGTTTGGGCCAATCCCCGCTATGCAAAAAATCAATTTCCCCATAAAAGGCCCCAAAATTTTGGAATTTTATTTTCCGTAAATTAAAAGAAAAAAACTACCGTTTAAAAATTCAAGTCTCTTCTCAAAGATTCCCCTTTTCTCACGGGCCAAAAAACCAAAAAAATAACCCGAATTTAAATGAACCTTAAAAAATTTTTATATCCTTTTATGTTAACTCACAATTAAAATCAAAATTAAAAAATTTAAAACCCCGGAAACCCCGTCTAACTTTGTTATTTTTTTTAAAAACACTACCAACAGAATACTCCATTCCCAACGAATTACACAAAAGCAAAACAACCATTTTGACCTGCTTTGTTTAAAAACTCATTTGTTTCTTTAAAAGTTTTTCTGTTTTACAATAAGGTTTTTTCACTGATTTTATCATTGCTTAAATTTAAACTTAAAGTTCAAATTTTTAAACCCCCCCTTTAAAGCTATGCAAAAATAAGTGGCTTTGGCATGCTGCCCCTTACCCCTATTTTTTTTACCCCTGTTTGTATGCTTTTTAAAATTTCAAAAAAATAAAAAAAATAAATAAAAAAATTTGAAGATTTAAATGTTATGCAACTTACGCAATATTGTAATAAATTTTATAAATAAAGTCAACCTATTTATGACTATATTAGAAGGATACTTGGGGCATTTATTGGAAAATGACATCATTTGTTTTCTTTTGAAAAATGTGCAAAAATCAAACATTTCCCCTTTTTGAGCCCCCATTTCAAGGTTTTTTTCAAAAAAAATAAAACCAATTTAAAAAACTGTATATTTTGTTAAAATTTACCCCCCAATTTTATGATTAATCTGTTCCCGAGAGCCTGCCAAAATCGAAAATTTTAAAGAAACTCCCAAAACCTTTTCCCCCTAAGAAAAAAATGGAAATAAAATTAATCCCCTTTTCCAAAACCAAACCCCAAAAAAATTAAAAAAAATTTCAAAATTTAAAAAAAGATTAAAATACTGAAAAAAAATCAGAAAACAAGTACAAGCATATAAAAAAATTTAAAAAACATTAAACTTACCTTTACTGAAAAACCCTGGGTGGATGGGAAAAAAAGGGGGGAGGGGAAAAAGGAGGAAGGTTTCCCCTATTGTTTTTGGGAAAAGGGGAAAAACCCCTTCCAAAAGGACTTTTGGGTACCCAATTCCCCTTTTTTGGGTTTTTTTTTTCCCCTTTTTCTTTTAAAGCCCCCTGGGAACAACTTAGAGTCACTGGACCCCTTCGCACAAAATATTGGCCCAAAAGAGGTCTGTTTTTTGGCATTTCTTTATTTTAAAAAATTTTCCTGGGAAAAGGGGGCCAAGGGTTTTTTCATTGGGAAAATGTTGCAAGGGTGTGGCTTTTTTTTCAGCTTGGTCAGGGGGAAACCTTTTCCCCGGGAAAACTTTTTAACTCATTCCAACTTTGAACACATTTTCCCTTTAATTTAACCCCAAAAGGCCCCTCCCCTTTCCCCTCTCTTTTTCCTTTTTCCTCCCCTTAAGCAAAATTTCCTCAACTGGGTTTTGATTTCTGTTTCCCCGTTTTAAGCTCTTGCTTTTGGGCAGTGGTTAGGGTCTTCCCTGTGGTTTCCCCCACCAACTCTTCCACATTTTCCCTGCCCCTCCTCCAACCCCTTGGGGCTTGCCCAAATTTCCCCCAACAAATTTTCCCCAAACAGAGGGTCGGGGAGGGTTTAGAGGGCTGCCCCCCCAAACCCTTTCCCAAAAACCCTTTTGGGTCGGTTCCCTTTCGCTTCCCCTTTACCAAAGGGCCCTTTCACTACCCTTTTCCCTTTGGGGCCCCTGGTGACTTTTTTAGGGAGTTGTCAATCACCAAAAAAAAAATGGATTATTTCGTATTTAACCCCGGGGTTTATGGTCATGTGTTTGGGAAACCCAAAGGCACAAATGAGCGTGAATGGCGTGGGGGACTTTTGGGTTTTTTTGTTTCGGTTTATGGATGGACGGGGACCGGACGGTCGCCAATCACGAAACTTGAGGCCAAATTTTGCTGAAAAACTTCCCCGGAAGTCGAATTTAAACGAAAGTCAATGCTGCCAAAACTCGGGGGGGTCCACTGTATATATAATACTAAAATATATACAGTGGAGCCTCTACTTGCGAGTTTAATCCGTTCCAAGACCTTGCTCGCAACTGCTTTTTGCTCGTTTGCAGAGTCAATTTTCCTGATTTAAATTAACTGAAATGCATTAATCTGTTTCAGTGAAATTCTTTACTTCAATAATTTCACTAATATCAACTCTAACTCTACGGCTTATTTATCTATCTCATTACATCTAATATGACATAAACAATTAAATAACATAGAAAACCTGATATATACAGTGGACCCCCGCATAACGATGGCATCACATAGCGATTTTTCCGCATAACGATTACTTTTATCGCAAAATTTTGCCGCGCATACCGATTAAAAACCCGCTTACCGATTTTCGTCCGAGACGCGTCCAATGTGCCCTCAGCCAGCCTCACATGTGCCGCCCCGTCCCATTGTTTACAGCCAGCCTCCGCGGTTAACATCCAAGCATACACTCGGAATATTTCGTTTTAAATTACAGTTTTTTTCGGTGCTTTTTTCTGGAAAATAAGTGACCATGGGCCCCAAGAAAGCTTCTATGCAACCCTACACCTCAAAGGGTAAGAATTACTATAGAGATGAAGAAAGAGATAATTGATAAGTATGAAAGTGGAGTGCGTATAGCCAAACCTAGTCAAGCTGTACAAGAAACCCCAATAAACCATCGCTACTATTGTGGGCACCAGAAAGACAATCAAGGAAGCTGTTCTTGCCAAAGGTTCAACTGTGTTTTCGAAACAAAGATCGCAAGTGATGGAAGATGTTGAGAGACTCTTATTGGTGGGGAAATAAATGAAAACAGTAGCAGGAGTACGTCTCTCAAGCGATCATATGTGAAAAGGCTAGGAAGTTGCATGAGGATTTAATTAAAAAAATGCCTGGAAACTAGTGATGATGTGAGTAAATTTTAAAGGGCCAGCAAAGGTTGGTTTGAGAGATTTAAGAAGCGTAGTGCATCCATAGTGTGATAAGGCATGGTGAGGCTGCCAGTTCGGACCACAAAGCGGCTGAAAAATATGTGCAGGAATTAAAGGGAGTACATAAAACTGAAGGACTGAAACCTGAACAAGTTTTTAAAATTTTTGATGAAACAGGCCTGTTCGGGAAAGAAAATGCCAAGCAGGACCTACATTACTCAGGAGGAAAAGGCACTCCCAGGACATAAGCCTATGAAAGACAGGCTTACTTTGTTGATGTGTGCCAATGCTACTGGTGATTGCAAAGTGAAGCCTTTATTAGTGTATCACTCTGAAACTCCCAGAGCGTTCAGGAAAAAGAATGTCCTCAAGGATAATTTTGTGTGCTGTGGAGGGCAAACAGTAAGGCATGGGTCACTTGGGAAATTTTTTCTATAACTGGTTACACCATGCATTTGCCCCCAATGTGAAAAATTACCTAACTGAAAAGAAATTAGAACTTAAGTGCCCCCTGGTGTTAGACAATCCCCTGGTCATCCTACAGACGTGGCAGAGCGACTTTATGGGGACATGAGCTTCATTAAGGTGAAGTTTTTGCCTCCTAATACCACTCCTCCCTGCAGCCCATGGACCAGCGGGTTATTTCCAACTTCAAAAAAACGAAACACAAAAGCCCCTGTTTGAAAGGTGCTTTGTAATGACCTCAGAAACTAAAACTGACTCTAAGAGAGTTTTGGAGAGATCATTTTTAATATCCTCAATTGTGTAAACCTTATAGGTAAGGCTTGGGAGGAAGTGACAAAGAGGACCTTGAACTCTGCTTGGAAGAAACTGTGGGCCCGAATGTGTAGACAAAAGGGATTTTGAAGGGTTTGAGGCTAACCCTGAGAATCCTGTGCCAGTTGAGAATCCATTGTGGCATTGGGAAAGTCCTTGGGGTTGGAGGTTAGTGGGGAGGATGTGGAAGAGTTGGTGGAGGAGGACAATGAAGAACTAACCAAATGATGACTGATAGATCAACTTCAAGAGCAAGAGGCCAGACCTGAGGAAACTGGTTCAGAGGAGGGGAGAGAGAAATTGGAAGAAGTTGCCTACTACAAAGATAAAGGAAATCTGTGCTAAGTGGCTTGAAGTGCAAACCTTCGTGGATGAAAATCACCCTCACACAGCTATTGCAAGCCGTGCTGGTGATTATTACACTGACAATGTTGTGAAACACTTTTGGCAAGTCATAAAGGAACGAGAGGTACCGGCCACATGGACCCGATATCTTGTGCGAAAGAAGTCCAGTGACTCTGAAGCTGGCCCTAGTGGCATTAAAAGAAGAAGGGAAGTAACCCCAGAAAAGGACTTACTACCTCAAGTCCTAATGGAAGGGGATTCCCCTTCTAAACACTAAAACACTCTCTCCCCTCCTCCCCATCCCATCAATCCCTCACCAGATCTTCAATAAAAGTAAGTGTCATTTAATTGTGCATGCCTTTTTCAGTTTGTGTGTATTAAAATTAACATTTCATGTGGTAAAAAAAAATTTTTTTCATACTTTTGGGCGTCTTGCACGGATTAATTTTATTTCCATTATTTCTTATGGGGAAAATTCATTCGCATAACGATTATTTCGCATAACGATGAGCCCTCTTGCACGGATTAAAATCGTTAACCGGGGGTCCACTGTACTCTAAAATGAACAGAATGTACAGTAGACCATCATTTAGCACGAGTTTGACTGACTGACTGACTTGCTGACTGACTGACTTACTGAATCACTTGACTGACTTACTGAATCACTTGACTGACTTAGTGAATCATTGACTGACTTACTGAATCACTTGACTGATTTACTGAATCATTTGACTTACTGAATCACTTGACTGATTTACTGAATCACTTGACTGACTTACTGAATCACTTGACTGACTTACTGAATCACTTGACTGACTTACTGAATCACTTGACTGACTTACTGAATCACTTGATTGAATGACTTAAAGTTAGACACTCCAGTACAACCATCAACTTCAATACCAGAACCTCTACCATCCACCTCAGCCCAGTAGGACCACAACATAACTCCACTCTCTTCACAATAATCCATAAACACCAGCACCCACAATTTAAGGTAAGCAATGCTATTATTTCTGTTACATTTGTTTACTCTGAAACATAGCCAAGCAATGGACCATTTCTCCTACACTGAGCTCAGTTTCAAGATACATTTCGTCATGAAAGCAATCAAAATCATATCTATTTCTGTAATATATCTTCCATTCTATCAAATGAGATAAAAAAAAATACGAGAATACAACAATAAAAACCATACAAAAATACCGCTAAGGAGTGGCATTAGTAATTGCTGAGAAGTGAACTCCATTATTTATGCTTAGATTTTTTATTTTTTGGTGTACATTAAGAAGCATCTTTCCATCATACATTGCCCAAGTTTCAATAAGATAGTCCAACAAACAAATGAGATACAGTTCCCGAGAGGAAGAGCCCCTAACCAGTGTCAAGGAGCCTGCCTTGAGGTCTGCTCGCTTATGGAAATTTTGCTCGTGTATGGAAGCAAAAAATCGACCCATCCACTGCTCATCTTTGGAAAAACTTGCATGTGGAAACGCTCTCAAGTAGAGGTTCCACTGTATATACAGGTACCATCCGACTTACGACCGAGTTCAGTTCCGAGAAACCGGTCGTAAGTCGAAATGGACATAAGTCGAACTTTACTACTGAATATCAACATCACATTTTTGTAATGACTTTATTTTATTGTTTGATTTTGGTATTTCATGTTTTACTTTACTTTTTATGCTGTTAGTACTGTATTTTATACTGTAAGCTTCAGGATAAACACTGTGTGCAACACAAACAGTTGTTTATTTCCCAGAAATTTGGCATAAAAAACACGCTCGTAAGTTGAGTGGTCGTATGTCGAGCAGGTTGTAAGTCGGATGGTAGGTGTGTGTGTGTATATATATATATATATATATATATATATATATATATATATATATATATATATATATATTCTCACCAAACACAGGTGTATTTGTGGCAGTGAAGCAGCAGACCGATTCGGGTACCATGGTCTTGTGTGCCGTAAATCCGAGGGAAAGATTGCAAGACATCAGGAGGTTAATAGCATTATCAAGAGGAGCCTCACAACAGCCAGATGCCCAGCAGTAAGGGAACCACCCCAGCTATGTAGATCTGATGGCAGCCAGAAGCATCCAGATGGTATCACCCTTCAAGCCTGGACAAATGGGAAGCAGGTGGTGTGGGACTATACATGTGCATCTACCTTGGCTGATACCTATCTCCAATACACCAGGGAGGAAGGAGGGGCAGCTGCCAGCTTCAGAGAGTCCCAAAAGACTCGAAAATATGGAGAACTTGCCCATCATTATATGTTTGTTCCCATAGGCTCAGAGACCCTTGGCTCATGGGGAAAGATTGCATCTAAATTCCTTAAGGAGCTGGGAAAAAGACTCATCAGGGTAACTAGGGATCCCAGGGCAGCTAGTTTTCTGTTCCTACGGCTCAGTGCGGCTGTTCAAAGGGGTAATGCCTGCTGTATTTTGGGCGCACATGCCCAGGCTTTGAGGAGCTGGATGAGATTTTTGCCTTATAATCGTGATACACACGTAACATGTACTAGACATGTATCTCTCACATCTTATTTACTGTATATGCCACCTTTATATCAACAATGTATCTCTTAAATCTTTTGTACCATATTATGTAATAAAATATTCCTATTGGTAAAAAAAAAAAAAAAAATATGAAAAGATGGGGTGGTAGGGGAAGTGGAATATTCAAACGGCTTCAGGAAGAAATCCAAATATTCTTCCTTGAAGCCTTTTTATCCACTTCGAGGCTATGGGTCCCATAATTTACACCAGAGGTGGACCCCATCCTATTATATATATATATATATATATATATATATATATATATATATATATATATATATATATATACTAAAAATATACTATATATACTATATATATATATATATACTATATATATATATATACTATATATATATATATTATATATATATATATATATATATATATAAATATATATATATATATATATATATACTATATATATATATATATATATATATATATATATATATATATATATATATATATATATATACTAAAAATATACTAAAAGATGGGGTGGTAGGGGAAGTGGAATATTCAAACGGCTTCAGGAAGAAATCCAAATCCAAATATTCTTCCTTGAAGTCTTTTTATGCACTTCTCCGAGGCAATGGGTCCCACAATTTACACCAGAGGTGGACCCCTAAAAATATATATATATATATATATATATATATATATATATATATATTATTACATTATTGTAACCATGAACGAGTGATATTAAACAATATCACCTCTGCGACTAGCTGAGGATTCAAACCCACATTTTGGCCTGCCTCACGATGAGCAAAAATCACACATGGTGCTCTAACCCACGGGACCACACAATCCTACAAGAATCAAACACCTTGACTAGTCGCAGTGTTATTAATACCACTCGTTTGTGATAGTCGCAGTGTTGTTATTGATTAATACCACTCGTTCATGGTTACAATAGCGTATATGTATATGTGTGTGTGTGTGTGTGTCATGCCGAATATGTAAAACTGGTCAGTTAGCAAGAACTCATTTAAAATTAAGTCCTTTCTAAAATTTTCTCTTATACATTTAAAGATATATTTTTTACATTAATGTTAATGTAAAAAATTTAAATTTTGCACCAAAAGAATCTTAGAAAACTTACCTAACCTTATTATAACAAGAGCAATTTATTTTAGCCTAACCCAACTAAATATATTTTAGATTTGTTTACAATAATTTAATACTAAACAAACACAGTGAAATATATTTTTTTTCGTTAGGTTCAGAATGATTTTGGCGACATTATTGCATACACAAATTTTCACTTGTCCTATATGGCAAGATGAGCATTGCTATTTAAGCCAAGATCGCAAGTTCTGCCTATTCGGCACAACATATATACTGCTCGTGAGGCTAGTATACCAAACGGGGAGTAAAATGAAATTAGCTCAGAGGCACCCACACCACCATGGGTTTCATGATTAATCCGTTCCAGAGAGTCTGCCTAATGGCGAAATTCATGATTGGCGAATCCATTTTCCCTGTAAGAAATAATGTAAATCCAATTAACCCTTTGACTGTCGAAGGGCCAAATCCTGAAGTTGCTTCTGGTGTCGCAAAATATTCGAAAAAAAAAAAAATTATTTTTTCTTATGAAATGATAGAGATTCTTTTCCCGATTGTAAAGACACCAAAAAAACGAAATTTGGTGGAAAACTGACGGAATTACGCTCTCGCGAAGTTAGCGACTTCGGCGATATTTAAAAATCGGCAATTTCGCCCATTTTGAGCCCTATTTTCGGCTAATTCCGTTATTCCAGTCAACCAAACTCATAACTATTTCTTCAGAACTCGATTTTTTCTATTGATTGAGTACAAGAAACTGCCCATTTACCGATTTCAACTACCCAATAACATGGTCAGAAATTTGCAATTTGGCCAATTTCACGAAAATTAAAAAATACGACAATTTCAAAATAAGGTCCAGAATGAACAATGCAGACATTCCTGGCTCTAAAATAACATTTTCTTTGTTCATCAGTCATGTCTCCAGGTCCCTGTGATATTACTCTTGCTTTTTATTTTGAAATTTTATTCAAACAAAAAATAGAAGATTTACTGTTATGCAGACTACTGCAATACTGTAATATTTGTAAAAAATTACATCAACCCATTCATGACTGCGTATTAGAATGGCTAGTTGGACATTTATTGGACAATGACATCATTTGTTCACTTTTGAACATCGGCAAAAATCAAACATTTCCTGTACTTTGTGCTCCATTTTCAGGTTCTTTTTATAGTAAAATTAATCAAATCACCTCCATTTCTATAATATTGTTTTCCATTCTATCAAATGAGACCAAGAAACGAGAATACAACCACAAATACTATACGAAAATAGACCACAAAGTCGGCATTTTAATTAAAAAAAACGGTCGGAGTTTTTTTTTTCTCATTATGCACTGCGTGCTCCAGGATTTTTTTTATGTGGTGCACACTGACCACACAGACCCATTCTCTCACATGTGGGCCTACTAGCTTTCTCCTGCCTGATTTGAAGCCGCTAGAATTTATGAGTATATATACGTCAAACACGGTACCTCGCAAACGTATATATACGGCCGCAACAGTCAAAGGGTTAATCTGTTTCAGACACCCAAACATATTAACAAAATATAATTTTTTTTAAAGTTTAAATATAGATTTACATGCAGAAAACAATGACAAATAAATATAAAGCACCAATAAAATGGATAAATGAACATTTAACATCACACTTACCTTTATTGGCTCTTGTTGGTGTATGGAAGACAGGAAGTGAGAGGGAGGCGAGTTTATTATGCTTCAATATGACACTAATATCATCTCTACAGCTTATTTATCTATCACAATTCATCTAAAATGACATAATAAACAATATTAATAACATAGAACCATGATATATACTCTAGAGTGAATAGAATATGTCATAATGTATGACAGGAGTAAGTGGTGGAAGTGGTGCTGTTGGGTTTATAAGGGCCACTTGAGAGAAGCCGTGCATATTAGTGGTGGTGGAGGCAGCAGCAGAAGCCACCAACACTATTCACACTTAACCCTTAAACTGTCCAAACAGATTTATGTTCATTTGCGTAGTGCTCCAAAAGTAGATCTCTGTTTTTTTATGTATTTTCAAATATAACCAAAAAAAAAGTAGATCAAATTTTTTTTACACGTTTTCAAATGTAAGAAACAGAAAAAAAAGATCTACTTTTTTTACGTACCTTCAAATGTTGAAAAAACGTAGATATACGTTTGGACAGTTTAAGGGTTAAACAGTGTATGTAATTTATAAATAAATATTTGTTTTAATTTATATATAAGAAATGCACCTACCATCCGACAACTCGTAATGAAATACCAGGTAACAACACCTGCTATACAAAACCGTCCTCGAACTCCTCAGGATATACCCAAGCATTTGAGGAGGGAAGGTGATCACTTCATAATACAGCTTCCTGCAACTAAGAAGAAATTTGCTCAGAAGAGATGTGTTGTCTGTGCACAAACAAAACGACGGCAACAAAGACGCAAAGACACTCAGTTTATTTGCGAGGAATGTAATGTATCTCTGTGCATGGTGCCTTGTTTCAAGGAGTTCCACAAGCTGCAGCAGTTCTAAAAACATGTCCAGTGATTGTACATATGTAAATATATAGTATTATACAATATATAGTATTATACAATATATAGTATTGTACAATATATAGTATTATACAATATATAGTATTATACAATATATAGTATTATACAATATATAGTATTATAAAATATATAGTATTATAAAATATATAGTATTATAAAATATATAGTATTATAAAATATATAGTATTATACAAGATTTGTGCATGTTTTTTTGTAATAGAAGTGGTAAACAATATTATAATACAGTAATAACTTTAGTGCAGTTATTGCGTTCAATACATACAGTGAGTGTATATATATACATTATATACAGTATTGGTCTTACAGGCCACAGATGTTAATCGGAAAATAAAAAAATAGAAAAGAAAAAAGTATAAAAAACGTAAAATAAAGAAATGCGAGTTTGTGGAAATCAGTTTGTGGAAATCGCTGATGTTGCTGCCACCGGTCATTTTGGGTCAACTTCTCACCTCTGTATCTCGGTAAATACTGATTAGAATTTTTTTTGTTGTTTTATTACCTTCACAAAAATATACTCTTTAATTCTGTAAGAAAAAACTTTTTTTTTTTTTTTTTTTTTTTTCAAAATTTCTTGGGCACTGGGGCACCCCTTCCGATTATGGCCTTGGACCCTGAAAGGGTTAAGTGGCTTTTTTCTCTTGGTTATGACATTTTGTTCTTCCTATTAACCCATAAATGGTCCAAATGTATATACATGTTCACTACCCCAGTGCCCAAAATATTTTGAAAAAAAAAATAACTTTTTTTTTTTTTAATGAAAATAAAGAGCACATTTTTCTAAGTGTTACAGGATAAAAAAAAAAATTATGGTCAGTACCTACAGAGACATAAGACCAAGAAGTTGGCACTGGATGCTCACGTGACAGCAACCTCGAGTCCTGCCACTTGCAGAAGTGTTGCTGATATACTTTTTTTTTTTTTTCTATTTTCACATTATTTTATATAATTTTTATGTTCTGATAATTACAATTTATAGTAGTTCTTGTCATTTTATAACCAGTCTTTCTGAAGGCAACTTGTCACAGCTGGCTGAACCTTCTTAAAACCCTTGCTCATCTTTCATGGGGAGCTGATCGTCGAACTCTCCTTCGCCTACATTCCACCCTCATTTTATCGAAACTTGATTATGGTGACCAGATCTATTCAGCGGCCTCTCCTGCTACTCTCTCTAGCCTTAACCCCATTCATCACCAAGGATTACGTTTATGCCTTGGTGCTTTTCACTCTTCCCCTGTTGAGAGCCTCTATGCAGAAGCGAACGTTCCATCCTTATCCGATTGCCGTGATGCCCATTGCCTTCACTACTACGTACGCTCCCATGATCTCCGCAATCCTTCCATTTATAGAATGGTCACTGATATTAGTAGACATTATTTGTTCGCCGCCCCTGTTTACTCCGTCCCTTCTCTCTTCGCCTACATTCACTCTTGTCTTCTCTTCATTTACCACCTTTATATGTTCATGTAGCATCTCACTTTTCCCTACCCCCCTGGGAAGTTCCAGCTGTTCGAGTCTGTTCTTTCTCTCTCCCTTGCTCGAAAGCCCAACTGCCTACGGTCGCTTCCCGCTCTCTTTTTCTGGACCACTTCCACTCTCATTCTCATGCCATTGCAGTGTACATAGATGGCTCTAAGTCTTCTGACGGAGTAGGATTCGCAGCAGTGTTTCTGGACAGCGTCGTACAAGGGCATTTACTATCTTCGGCTAGTATTTTTACTGCTGAATTGTATGCCATTCTTGAAGCACTTATCTGTATTGCATCTATGCCTGTGTCATCATTTGTGGTTGTCTCAGACTCCCCTAGTGCTTTACAGGCTATACAGAAATTTGATACACCTCACCCCTTAGTCCTCCATATCCAGCTTTGGCTATGCCACATCTTTGCCAAGCATGAAGATATTGTTTTTTGTTGGGTCCCTGGTCATGTTGACGTACAGGGCAATGAACAGGCAGACACTGCTGCACGGTCAGCAGTACATGACCTACCAGTTTCATATAGAGGTATTCCATTTACGGACTATTTTGCTGGAATAGCTACCCACCTTCACACCTGTTGGCAACAACGTTGGTCTACTCTGCTCGGTAACAAACTTCAATCTATTAAACCGAGTATAGGTTACTGGCCATCTTCTTGTCACCAGTGTCGAGGTTGGGAAACTACTCTCTCCCGTCTTCGCATTGGCCAGACTCGTCTTACTCATGGATATCTCATGGAGAGGCGCCCTGCTCCTCTCTGTGAGAATTGTCAGGCTCCATTATCAGTCAGCCACATTCTGTTGGACTACCCACTTTATCAACGAGCACGCAGAATTTACCTCCGTCGTCGTCTTCGCTGCTTTCTCTTTACCTTCCCTTCTCGCTGATGGACCCACCTTTCATCCGGACACTCTCACTGACTTTTTGACAACAACTGACTTGCTTCACAAACTCTGATACCTTCAGCCCTTTCTACCTCAATCTCTTGCAACCCTCTACCCCTGCACTATCCCCTGCCCCGCTGTTTTCTGTAACCTACTGATCATCCCTCCCCCCTTCTGCCACCCAATACCCTCGCTTCCTTCCCTACCCTGCAGCGCTGTATAGCCCTTGTGGCTTAGCGCTTCTTTTTGATTATAATAATTAGCAACGTACTCATTTACCGACGCCTCAGACTTACAACAGGGTCTCTGACAAGTATTAATACCTAAATAATGGATATTAGAGCTGATTTCCTCTATTCTTGTTTATTTCAATATACAGTACACTACTGTACAAACATTTAAAAATATACTAGAAATGTTATAAATAGTGCAAAGGTGGCATTAAAACAATATCAAAGATGGTTAACACAAACTATCATAGTATGCTCCTCACTTTGGGACAAATTTGTTTAACGATGTGGTCTTAGAAATGTAACTCCGTTGTTAAGTGCGGAGAGGCAGTAAAGCAAAATTGCTGTCTTCATTGTTTCTGTGACCTCATTAGGTAGGCTAGGGCTAAAATACTGCTCCTTGATATGCTGTATATAGTCGTGTATTTCTCGTTTTTTGTTCCAAAAAGTTGAGCTATGACTCTTGGATCCCCTCATAGCAAATGAATTCTTGATTGGAGGAAATGAACCTTGTCCCCTTCCTTCAATCAAATCTGAATACCCCCAACCCTTCCTCTTTCCACAATCTCACTTTTAGAGAAATTTCCCCATTATAAAGTACAGCTCCTAGAGAGGAGAGAGAGGGACCACCATCAGCCTTGTTGGTAATGCTGTGATGGTCTTATTGCTCCACCTAATAGAAACTTGGTCATTTATTTATTTATTTATTTATTTCTTTATTTAGAAATTTTAGCATACATACAGAGGTACAAAAAAAATACAGGTAAGAGCAGCATGCCAAAGCCACTTATATGCATAGCATTACGGGCTGGCTTAAAATTAACTTAAGATTAACTAAGCAATGATGAAATCAGTGATAAGACATTATTGTAAACAGATAACTATAAAGCACAAATGAGTATTACAAAGACAGGTCATATGGTTGCTTGCATTGCTGTACATTCAGTAGAATGGAGTATTCTGTTAGGTAGTGTATTTAAAAAAATAACAAAGTTAGATTGGGTCCTGGGTTTAACATTTATATGATATAATTGTGAGTAACATTTTGGATATACAATTTATAAGGTTCAGTTATTCAGTATTTATTTGGTTTTGAGTGAGTAAGTGAACTTTGAGAAGAGACTTTAATTTATAAACAGGTAGTGTTTCTTTTATATTTACAGGTAATGAATTCCAGATTTTAGGGCCTTTTATGTGCATTGAGTTTTTGCATAGCGTGAGATGGACACGAGGAACATCAAAGAGTGATCTGTGCCTTGTGTTATGGTCACGTGTTCTGTTGAGGTTGGCAAGGAGATGTTTGAGGGGAGGGTTAATATCAGAGTTAAGTGTTCTGGGAGGGTTAATATCAGAGTTAAGTGTTCTATGTATGTAATAGGTGCAATAATAAGTATGGATGTTTTGTATGGTGAGTAGGTTGAGTGTTTTGAATATTGGTGGAGTGTGTTGCCTGTAGTGAGAATTTGTTATCATTCTAACTGCAGCCTTTTGTTGGGTAATTAGTGGTCTGAGATGGTTAATTGTTGTTGAGCCCCATGCACAAATTCCATAGGTGAGATAGGGGTAAATAAGAGAGTGATAAAGGGCCAGGAGGGCTGACTGTGGAACATAGTACCGTATCTTCAATAGTATGCCTACAGTCTTGGAGATTTTCTTAGAAATTTGTTGTAAAATGTGTATGAAATTTGAGTCTATTATCGAGGTGGATTCCTAAGAATTTTCCCTCTGTTAGCTTTGTGATAGGTGATCCGTTTATCGTTATGTTAAGAGGTACATCTGTAGCTCTGTTACCAAACTGAATGAAGTAGGTTTTGTCAATGTTTAGTGTAAGTTTGTTAGTCCTCATCCAGGTAGATATTTTCTGTAATTCGGTGTTTACAGTATTGGCTAGCGTGACTGGGCTCGGGTGAGAGAAGACGTATGTAGTGTCATCTGCAAAAAGTGTGGGTTTCAGTAATTGCGAAGCATTTGGTAGGTCATTTATGTATAGGAGAAAGAGAAGAGGGCCAAGAACACTTCCCTGTGGGACACCAACTGTAATTGGTTGTGCGGAAGAGCTTGCTCCATTTGCGTACACATATTGGCTTCTGTTGCTGAGGTAAGACTTGAGGTAGTTGATGGGAGTGCCCTCTAATACCATATGTGTGACAATTTTACGTGGAGCAAGTCATGGTCAACTGTATCAAAAGCTTTACGTAAGTTAATGAAGATCCCCAGTGGGACTTCTTTTTTCTCTATTGCAGTGTATATATGTTCTAGCATGTGTATAATAGCATCATTAGTATTTTATTAGGCCTGAATCCAAATTGGCAGGGGTTGAGAATGTTTTGGGAGATGAGGTAGGAGTAGATTCATTTATGAATTAATTTTTCGAAGATTTTTGAGAGAGGGTGTAAATTGGATATTGGCCTATAGTTATTCAACTCTGTTTGGTCTCCTCCTTTATGGATCGGGGTGACCCTTTGCTATTTTGAGAACTGTAGGGAAGGTGGAGGATTCAATGGATTTGTTAAAGAGTGTTGCAATGATTGGTGATAGTACTTGTGACGTTTTTTTGTATATAAAGGGTGATAAGGTATTTAAATCTCCTGCCTTGTTTTTCAGTGCATTGATAATAAGGGAGACTCGTATGGGTTTAGTCGGAGCTAGGAACAGTGTGTTCGGGTAGTTTGCCAGTGAGGTAGTCATTTGGTGGGGTATCTGAGCTTGGGATTTTATTGGCAAGGTTTTGACCTATAGTGGAGAAGAAATCATTGAGTCTGTTTGCTGTTTCTGTTGGTGGGAGTTGGGGTTCATCTGATTTTGCTAATTTATTTCGCTGTGTCGTGATATCTTTTTTGTTCCCAGAATTTCTGATAGGGTCTTCCAGGTCTTTTTTATATCACCTCGTAAGTTGGATAATCTGTTCTCATAATACAATTTTTTTGCCCTTCTTATCAGGCTGGTTAGGATTGACGAGTAATGTTTTGTTTGGTCTCTGGTTATGTGACCCATTCTGTACTGTTTTTCATATCGGTGTTTTGTATTTAAGGATTTGAGAATGCTGGGTGTTAGCCAGGGACTGTTCAGTCTCTTAGCTGTCATCTGTTTAGTTTTTTTAGGGCAGTGCTTGTTATAAAGGTATTGGGTCTTTTTTAGAAAATTATTAAAACATTCATCAATATCTGTATAGATTTCTAGCTCAGTGTGCCAGTCAATGTTTGTTACTGCTGTTGTGAAGTTATTAATGGCTGCCTCATTGTGAAAGTTGAAGGTGACTTTTAGTAGTGTCTTGGGGTATTTACCAAGAGTTTGTTATGAGGAAAGTAGGGTAGTGGTCTGTGGTATTATCTGTAATTATGCCTGATTTTATAGGGAATATGGTGTTGGTCCAGATGTGGTCAAGTAGGGAAACACTAGTCTCTGTAACTCTTGTAGGTTTTGTTACTGTTGGTAGCAACATGCAGTACTCATTGTGTTTTGTGAATTCAGTAACGTGTGGGTCCTGGTCTTGCAGGAGATTTATATTGAAGTCACCTGAGAGTACTAAGTGATCTTTGTTCATGCGTGCATCAGTTATCATACTTCCTAGGTTTTGACTAAATTGGCTAATGTTTGATTGTGGAACTCTGTAGATGTTTATCACTGTGAGAGGTTTTTCTAGGTATTTGGATTTGAATTTAGCTATTATATATTCCCCATGTTCATCCCTTGTGCAAGTATTAGTGATACATTCTAGTTGGTCTGAGTAGTATATAGCAGTGCCACCCCCTTGTTGGTCTGGCCTACAGTTGTGTATGGCTGTGTAACCAGGAATGGCATAGACATCTGTAGTATCAGGCTTTAGCCAGGTTTCAGTTAGTGTAATGACGGACATATTGGCATGCAAGGAATTTAGTAATGCTAGGAGGTCATCATAATGCTTGCTTAAAGATCTGATATTGTAGTTAAAGATAGTTATGTTGTGTTGGCTCTGAGAAGTGCCTTTGATTGTTCTGCTGTGTAGTAATTACAGTAACTGTTTGAATCATTTAAGTCATTAAATAAGAGGTTGGTATCAGGATCAATGCTTGTAATCATAAGATTTGTAGTGAATCTATAGTTAGAATTAAGTAAAAAATAAGTAAATATCTAAAGCTAAAAAAAAATAGCACCTGAATTATTTAACAAATGTAAAAATAATGAGCTAAGGTAGTTTTTTAAAGCTAAAATAAAGGAGACAATATAAAAGGGACTAAAATAATTTGTGGTGAACAAATAAAGTGATGATCAAATAATGGAGCTTGGGAATATGATAGTAGGTAGTACTTTAAAGGTAATTCTTTAAAGTTAGAATTATAATATAAAATTATAATATAAAAGGGACTAATATAAGTTGTGGTGAACAATAAAGTGGTAATCAAATAAATGCTGGGTGACTTTCTGGTAAGCACTGGCAAGCCATTTGGCAGGACTGGAGGTTGCTGGCAGTTTCAAGTGACAAATATAGGGTTGTGATTTGGGATGCTTTCTGGTTCACCAGCCACCATTATGAACTGAAACACAATTGCACATTTTATGCTCTGGTCTAATTCAAAAGGCTTTGCTAAACATATCTTGGATGATCCTGGAGGTGCCATCCTGATGTTGTGCCCCAGGTAGTGTAAAAGGTAGTTTCCAGGGAACAGCAGCATTGCTTATTACAACGGTGATTGTGATTCAGGGTGGGTATAGTGCCATTTATTTTTGAAGCTGCCTCTTGTTATTTATAAGATCAGCAGCGTAACAGCTCCCAAATTCTGAGTGACTGCGACACCCTTTACCAACCCCACTACAAGTGTGGACCCTTCTTACAATTTTGAATTGTTTTTGGGCAGTTACTCAAGCCCAGTACAGTGGAACCTTGGCTTATGAGTTTAATCTGTTCCATGACCTAGCTCGTAACTCAATTTGCTCGTACTATATCAAATCAATTTTCCTCGTTTAAATTAATTGAATAGCCATTAATCTGTTCCTGCACTCTGGAGGCAAGAAAAAATACTTGAATATGACACAATTATGAAATGTACAGCTTATTTATCTATCATAGTTCATCTAATATATAATAAACAATATTAGCACAGAAACAAGACATACGCTCTAGATTGAATAAAATAGGCCATACTATTGTGGCAGAGGCAGCAGTAGAAGCATCTGCCATATATTGTCCCACTTTGACTAGTATCTTCCCATGCTCTTATTGTAAGAGAAAATGGAGTATTTTTGAGGCTAACTGCAGTAGATCACTAGTTTTCTAAGGAAAACACTGAAACGATGTATTTATAAATATGTACCTCTTCAAGGGGGGCTCCTTGGCATGGTGAAGAGGCTCTTGGTCTGAGGAATTAGCCCTGTCGGTCTTCCTCAGACCGAACCTAATTACCCCCCATTCTCCCCTCCCCTATCCCATCTTCCCCATCCTCCCCTTTTTCCATTCCTCATCCTCCCCACCCCTCCCTTTTGCCCTTCCTCTTTTTGGCCTTTGGGATTTCTCCCACAGGCGCGCTAGTTCCTAGGTAGGGGAAAGGACACCGGGGTCCATCCCATTCCATTGAGGTTCTTGGCGGTGGCGTAGTTTGCCGTGGAATCTGGATCGCCTGGGGATGTCCCGATCCCTCTCCGGTATTCCGGAGTAGCTTTGGGTGTCTTTCGGGCGACGGGTGTATCTCTGGAAGCCACCTTTCGGATTCCAGGGGTGGTGGCCAAAGGAGGTATGCTTTGTGGAGGATATCCGGCCGCCCTCTCTTTTGTCCACCAAGGTAGCTCGGCAGATGTGAGGTTGCTATCCTGGATTGCTGGTTTACTGGCATGAAGGGTAGGGTATGGCACGGGTTCCATGCTGCATCTGTGCTAGTAGCGGTGCTGAGGTCCTCTTGGGCGCGGAGGGAGATTTCTGGCCCTTTCATTCCTCCTGGGAACTATTCCTCCCTGCTCCCCCCTTTTTTATTCTTTTTTTTTTATTTTTATTTTCTTTTCTTCTTTCTTTTTTTTCTTAAAAACAAAAAGCAAAGGAGTAATCTAACCATGGAGAACCCAATCCATGAACCCACTACCCCCGGGCCCCTTCTTGATACCGCACCCCATTCTGACCCTGCCTTGTGTTTAGACCACTCTTCGGACACTCCTGATGCCCCTGTACCTCTTGCTGGTGCTGTTTCCTCACCTGCTTCAGGTACCGGGGCTTCGACTGACTCCTTCGATTTGTCTGAACTCCGCTCTCCTTTGACTATGCTTCCGGCTTCTCCCTCTACGGTACGGCAATTTTTGAATCGCCTGCCCATTTCACGCCGGACCAACTCTGGTCCTACTCCTAAACGCCAACGTCAATCTCCTGATGATGCTCCTTCGTTACCTTCCCATTCTACTCGGAAAAGACCGACACGTCAAGCACTCCCTCTCCACGCTCAATTTCGGACCACACAATGGACTAAATTCTTTACTTTAAGACCGACTTCTTCTGCCTACCTTTCTGACCATAGTATTGGCAAAGCACTCCTGCGTCATATTGGTAGAGATATTTCATTTCATGCTCTCAACAGCGGTACGCGCATCGTCACTGTCCAGAATGCTACCCAAGCTCATGATCTTTCTCTTCTTTCGAATATCGATACTACTCCTATCACTATTGAAAAACATCTTTTTCTCAATTCTTGTAGTGGTACTGTCATTCTGCCCCATACCATAGTCCAACAGAATTTCCAGTCATGTGGCAATGACATTCTTGAACAGCTGGATCTCCAGGATCTCCCAATCCTCAAAGTAGACACTTATGTCCTTCCTGCCCGTGGGCGGAGACGTTACCCTTGCAATGTGGCTCGTTTAACTTTTGACAGCCGAGAACTCCCATCCTCTGTGTATGTCGCAGGACATCGGTTACAAGTTTGAAAGGTGATACCTACACCGCAACAATGTAGAAATTGCTGGCGTTTTGGCCACCCAGCGAAATATTGCAGATCTATGGCCAAATGCCCAGTCTGTGGTGCCGACGACCATTCTAATACATCTTGCAGTCAACCTCCATCTTGCCTTAATTGTAATGAAACTCGCCCTTCGTTCTCCCACCGTTGCCAGGTCTACTTAAATGAACGTGAAATCCGTTGCCTCAAAGAGGCAGAAGGTCTCCCTTATGCTATGGCAGTTACTCATCTCCGCCTCCAAGGGAGACTACCCCGTGTTTCTTATTCTTGTGTTTCCAAACATCCCCCTACTTCTGGGGTCCTCCCATCTTCTGCAGCCTCCTCTGTTGTTACCCCTCCCATAGCCACTACGGCATCTAATCCTTTTGCTGTCCTTGGCTCTGACGTCCCGACTACAACTCAGTCTGTTCTCACATCTTCGCGTCCTTCCTCACAAGCCCCAGTATCGACAAGACCTCGTACGACACCTAATACCAATCGCCCCTCTACTTCTCAGAAGTCCAAAAAATCCACATTGCTCAAATCATCTTTGCCCCTTCCTTCCCTTCTTCCACCTCCACACTTTACCTTTCCAGTCTCTGTACCTAGTTCTTCCCCTCTCTCTGGCTCTATTACAAGTGTGGAGATTCACCCTCCTCCTCGTACTATGCCTTCCACCCCCGTCCCCTCGCAAGTTTCTCCCTCTTCTGCCACCTCCCAGGTTTCTGCCTCTTCTGTCCCCCCCCACACTTCATCTCCAGTCCCTTACACTCTTCCCTCCCCCTCTACTTTGGTACAGTCTATTACTGTCCCAATCTTTACTCACCCTCCTCCTCCTATCTCCAATATGGTCTCCCATACATCTTTGAATTCAGAAACACTTGAAGCCATTTCAGAATATATTGCAGAGACTAAACCTTCAATGGACACTGATTCACTTCCTGTTCCTTCTCTTCCCTCTCCTTCATCTTCACAACCCCATTCTTCGCAATGCTCCGTTCCTTCGCTGCTTGAACGTCTTCCAATGCCACCACACGTTGACTTTTCTAACCCCTCTAGTCCGTAGGTGCCTTTACCTACAGATTCCTGGTATTTTCTTCATCTCCAATCATGGCCTATTTACAGTGGAATATCCGCGGCCTCAGGGGTAATCGGGGTGAGCTTCAGATGTTGCTTTCCAGGTTTTTCCCTGTTGGTGCTTGCCTACAAGAACCAAAATTACACTCGGCTGTTTTCCAACCTATCTCAGGCTATAATTTATTGTATTCTTTGGATCCTTTCTCAGATGGGACCTTTAATGAAAGTGCCCTTCTTCTACGCAATGATATTCCGTACTGTCAACTATTTGTCCATGCCTCGCTGCATTACACTGCAGCCCGTATCCACTTGAATAAGTGGTTTACAATATGTTCTTTATATCTCCTCGAGCATTTTCTATCCCAGACTTTGCCTTTCTTGTTTCATCCTTACCACCACCACTTCTGTTACTTGGTGATTTTAATGCCCACCATTTCCTCTGGGGGGGGTCTCATTGTGACTCACGTGGCATCCAGTTGGAGGCTTTTCTCGCCTCTCACCCCCTCCATGTTTTAAATACGGGTACTCCCACCCATTTTGATCCTCGTACTCATACTCTCACTTGCATTGATCTATCAGTCTGCTCTTCCTCCACTGCACTAGACTTCACCTGGTCTGTTCTACCGGACTTACATGACAGCGATCATTTTCCAATCATTCTTACTTCTCCTTCCTATTCACCACCTTTCCGTAGCCCTTGCTGGCAATTTGATCGGGCAAATTGGGATCTTTACTCACACCTCACTGCTTTTAGTGAAGTTCCTTCTTCATCCTCCATTGATGAGCTCCTGCACATCTTCTCGACGTCAGTTTATACCGCAGCTTCTCATTCTATACCCCAAACCTCAGGCAGGCATTCTCAGAAGTGCGTGCCTTGGTGGTCTCCTGCTTGTGCTCGTGCAGTACGTTTGAAACGCGCTGCTTGGGGCAGGTACCGGTACAGTAGAACCTCTGAGAGACTTCTTGATTTTAAGCAGAAGCGTGCGATCGCTCGCCGTGTCATCCGTGAAGCTAAACGCACTTGTTGGCGAGACTATGTTTCCACCATCACCTCTGCTTCTTCTATGAGTGCAGTCTGGAAAAAAGTGAGGAAATTGAGTGGTAAATACTCTCCTGACCCAGCTCCTGTTCTACGGGTCGCTGGTGTTGATGTAGCAAACCCTCTTGACGTTGCCATTGAACTTGGCACACATCTGGTCCGTATTTCCCGAGGGCTCCATCTATGCCCCTCGTTTCTTTCCTCAAAGTCTGCCAGAGAGTTAGTACCTTTGGACTTTTCTTCTCTCAGAGAAGAACAGTATAATGTGCCTTTTACACTTCAAGAACTAGAGGCAACGCTCTCAGCTTGCCGATCATCGGCAGCTCGGCCTGACGACATTCATATTCGTATGTTACAACATTTACATCAGTCAGCCCTTGTAGTCCTCTTACACCTCTTCAATCTTATTTGGGCACAAGGAGTTCTTCCCCAGCTGTGGAAATTTGCCATTGTTCTCCCTTTCTGCAAACCGGGTACTACAGGACATGATGCCTCCCACTATAGTCCCATCGCTCTTACTAGTGCAGTTTGCCAAGTGATGGAACGTCTCGTAAATCGACGTTTAATGTGGTATTTAGAGACACACAACAGTCTCTCCGCTAGTCAATATGGCTTTCGTAAGGGTCGTTCTACCTTAGACCCCTTACTACGCTTGGATACGTATGTTCGTAATGCCTTTGTGAATAATCACTCAGTTATTACCATATTTTTTGACCTTGAGAAGGCATATGACACAACTTGGAGGTATAATATTTTGGCCCAGGCTCATTCCTTAGGCCTCCGAGGGAATCTACCATCCTTCCTTAAGAACTTTTTAACTGACAGACATTTCCATGTTCGAGTCAATAATGTTCTTTCCCCGGACTTCGTCCAAGCTGAAGGTGTCCCTCAGGGATGTGTTCTAAGCACAACACTTTTTCTCCTTGCTATAAATGATTTGGCCTCTGTTCTTCCACCCAATATTTGGTCATCACTCTATGTTGATGACTTCGCTATTGCTTGTGCAGGCCCTGACTGTCATCTTATTACAGTTTCTCTCCAGCATGCGGTCAACCATGTTTCCACTTGGGCCACCACGCATGGGTGTAAATTTTCAAGTACCAAAACTCACCAAATTACTTTCACTAGACGCTCTGTTATCTCCGATCATCCTTTGTATCTCTATGGCTCCCGTATCCCTGAACGTGATACAGTCAGGTTTCTAGGCCTTCTCTTTGACCGTAGGTTATCCTGGAAACCTCACGTTACCTCTCTGAATGCAACTTGTCACAGCCGGCTAAACCTTCTTAAAACCCTTGCTCATCTTTCCTGGGGAGCTGATCGTCGAACTCTGCTTCGCCTACATTCAGCCCTCGTTTTATCGGAACTCGATTATGGTGACCAGATTTATTCCGCGGCCTCTCCTGCTACTTTCTCTAGCCTTAACTCTATCCATCACCAAGGATTGCGTTTGTGCCTTGGTGCTTTTCGCTCTTCCCCTGTTGAGAGCCTCTATACAGAAGCAAATGTTCCATCCTTGTCTGATCGCCGTGATGCCCTGCCTTCGCTACTATTTTACGCTCTCACGATCTACACAATCCTTCCATTTATAGAATGGTCACCGATAGTAGACAATCTTTATTCGTTCGCCGCCCCTGTTTGCTCCATCCCTTTTCTCTTCACCTACATTCACTCTTGTCTTCCCTTCAGTTACCACCTTTATATGTTCATGTAGCATCTCACTTTTCCCTACCCCCCTGGGAAGTTCCAGCTGTTCGGGTCTGTTCTTTCTCACTCCCTTGCTTGAAAGCTCAACTGCCTACGGTGGCTTCCCGCTCTCTTTTTCTTGATCACTTCCACTCCCATTCTCATGCCACTGCTGTGTACACAGATGGCTCTAAGTCTTCAGACGTCGGATTCGCAGCAGTGTTTCCAGACAGCATCGTACGGGGGCATTTAGTATCTTCAGCTAGCATTTTTACTGCTGAACTGTATGCCATTCTTGCAGCACTTATTCGTATTGCATCTATGCCTGTGTCATCATTTGTAGTAGTCTCAGACTCCCTTAGTGCTCTACAGGCTATACGAAAATTTGATACATCTCATCCCCTAGTTCTCCGTATCCAACTTTGGCTACGCCGTATCTCTACGAAGCATAAACAGTGAACAGGCAGACACTGCTGCGTGGTCAGCAGTACATGACCTACCAATTTCCTATAGAGGTGTTCCGTTTCTGGACTATTTTGCTACAATAGCTGCCCACCTTCACGCCCGTTGGCAACAACGTTGGTCAACCTTTCTTGGTAACAACTTCATTCTATTAAACGAGCATAGGTTACTGGCCGTCTTCTTGTCATCAGTGCCGTGGTTGAGAGACCACTCTCTCCCATTTTTCGCATTGGGGCCCCACTTGTCTTACTCACGGGTATCTCATGGAGAGGCACCCTGTACCTCTCTGTGGCAGTGTCAAGTTCCCGTATCGATTAGCCACATTCTGTTAGACTGCCCTCTCTATCAACGAGCACACAGAATTTACCCCCCAACGCCGTCTTTTGTTTTACTACTCTTCTTTACCTTCCCTTCTTGCTGAGGACCCTCCTTTAATCCTGACTCTCTAATTGACTTCTTGACAACGACTGATTTACTCCACCAAACTCTGATGATGATACCTTACGCACTCCCCTCAGCCCTTTCTTTGCTCAGTCTCTTTCTGCCCCTTTTCCCTTTTTACCATCCCCGCTCCGCTGTTATCCGTAACCTATTACTCATCCACCTCCCTTTTGCCACCCGATGCCCTCGCTTCCTTCCTGGCCTGCAGCGCTGTATAGCCCCTTTTGGCTTAGCGCTTCTTTTTGATTATAATAATAATATAAATACGTAAGAATATTGTATATAAAAACATAAATCATAATACACTGCAGAATGTAAAGAAAAATTAAATGTTTATATAAAAGGGGTATATGTCTTTCACACTTGGAGCAGAGATGGGGGGAGGTTGAAGGTGCGGGTATGATGTCAGTGGTCCTGTAAACCTCCAACAGCATTTGTTTTTGTTTAATCACTGAACGTTAACTGATACTGCTTTAATATCTACATATCGTAGATGTACTAAGCTGGTATTGCCTAGCTAAGTCCATGGAAATCGTCTTTTTCTTCTCAGCACTGTCCTTTGCATTATTTTTTTTAGTACCCCTGGTTTGAAATAAGAAATTTGGCCCCAAAAGACTGTAAAAAAAATGCAAGCAAGCACAAGAGAACTGCTCCCCCTAAACGTGTACTGCTTACCAGATGTTTTTGCATCAGCTGTACTCACCTAATTTTGGTTGCAGGGGTCGAGACTCAGCTCCTGGCCCCGCCTCTTCACTGATCGCTTTCTAGGTCCTCTCCCTCTCTACTTCCTGAGCTTTGTCATACCTCTTCTTAAAACTATGTATGATTCCTGCCTCCACTACTTCACTTGCTAGGCTATATCCCCTTCCTGCGACGCTATGACGCTGAAGAAATACTCCTAACATCCTGTGATCTCGTCGAGTTCTTCAGCTTCCAATTGCGAGACCCCTTGTTGTCTGTGTTCCCCTCTCTGGAACATCCTGTCTCTTCCACCTTGTCTATTCCCCGCAGTATCGTGTATTGTCTTATCATGTCTACCCTGACCTTCGGTCCTCCAGGGTCGTCAGTGCCGATTTCCCTAAACCTTTACCGTCACATTCCCTGAGCTCTTGGACGAGCGCTCATTGTTGCAAACCTTTGTAACTTTCTCTATACTTCTTGTCATGCTTGAGCCAGGTGGGGGTTCCAGAACTGTGCTGCATACTTCCAGTTGGGGACCTAACATACACAGTGTACTAGTTGTCTTGAACGAGCCTTATTAAGGTATCGGAACGGTATCTCTGGTTGCCAGGTGCCGTATGTGCTGCAGAGGATTTGGTTGATGTGGGCCTCTGGTGACCTGTTGCTCGGTGTTATGGTCACCCCAAGATCTTTCTCCCGAGTGAGGTCTGTAGTCTTTGTACACCTAGCCTATACAGTGACCCCCGCATAACGATGGCATCAACATAGCGATTTTCCGCATAACGATTACTTTTATCGCAAAATTTTTGCCCGCGCATACTGATAAAACTCGCTTACCGATTTTTCGTCCGAGACGCGTCCAATGGGCCTCAGCCAGCCTCTCATGTGCCGCCCCGTCCCATTGTTTTACCAGCCAGCCGCCGCGGTAACATCAAGCATACACTCGGAATAAATATTTCGTATTATTACAGTATTTTTCGGTGTGCTGTTTCTGGAAAATATGTGACCATCGGGCCCAAGAAAGCTTCTTAGGTGCCAACCCTTACACTCAAAGGGTAAGAATTCCTATAGAAGAGGAAGAAAAAGAGATAATTGATTATAGTATGAAAGTAGGAGGCGTTTAGCCGACCTAGTCAAGCTGGTACATAGAAACCCACTTCAACCATCGCTACTATTGTGGGGGAGCACCAGAAAGGACATATCAAAGAAGCTGTTCTTGCAAAGGTTCAACTGTGTTTTCGAAACAATAGATGAAGTGATGGAAGATGTTGAGAGAATCATATTGGTGTTGGATAAATGAACAATCAGGATAGAAGGCAGATAGCCGTCTCTCAAGCGATCATATGAGGAAAAGGGTAGCTAGGAAAGTTGCATGAGGATTTAATTAAAAACATGCCTGCAATCTAGTGTGATGTGAGTGAATTTAGGCCAGCAAAGCGTTGGTTTGAGAGTATTTAAGAAAGGTCGTGGCATCCATCTAGTGTGATAAGGCATGGTCGAGCGCTCCAGTTCGGACCACAAAGCGGCTGAAATAGATGTGCAGGAATTCAAGGAGCACATAGAAAATGAGGACTGAACCTGAAAGTGTTTATTGTGATGAACAGGCCTGTTCTGAAGAAAATGCCAAGCAGGACCTACATATCAGGAGGAAGGCACTCCCAGGACATACGCCTATTGAAAGACAGGTTACTTTGTTGATGTGTGCCAATGTACTGGTGATTGCAAAGTAAGCCTTTATTAGTGTATCACTCTTGATAAGTTGCCCAGATGTTTCAGGGAGATAAGAATGTCTCAAGGATGAAATTGGGTGTGCTGGGAGGGCAAACAGTAAGGCATGGGTCATAGGGATTGTTTCTATACTGGTTACACCATGCATTTGCCCCAATGTGAAAAATTACCTAACTGAAAGAATTTAGAACTTAAGTGCTCCTGGTGTGTTAGCAATGACCTGGGATCTACAGACGTGGCCAGAGGCGGACTTTATGGGGACATGAGCTTCATTAAGTTGAAGTTTTTGCCTCCTTAATAACATCCTTCTCCTGCCTGGCATTGGCCTCCAGCAGGTTGATTCCAACTTCAAGAACTGTACACAAAAGCTCTGTTTGAAAGGTGCTTTGTTACATGACCTCAGAAACTCAACTGATCTCTAAGCGAGTTTTGGAGAGATCACTTTAATATCTCAATTGTTGTAACCTTATAGGTACGTTGAAGGAGCGAGTGACAAAGAGGACCTTGAACTCTGCTTGGAAGAAAAACGCGAGAATCGCGTGCGCACTGTATGTGTAGACAAAAGGGTTTTTTTATGGGTTGAGGCTAACCTGAGAGATCCTGTGCCCAGTGAGAGAATCCTATCGTGGCATTGGGAAAGTCCTTGGGGTTGGAGGTTAGTGGGGAGTGGATGTGGAAGCGTTGGTGGGAGGATGACAATGAAAGAAATAACCATGATGAGCTGATAGATCAACTTCAAGAGCAAGAGGCCAGCTGAGGAAACTGGTTCAGAGAGGAGGGGAGAGGAGAGAAAATGAAGAAGTTGGCCTACTAACAAAGATAAAGGAAATCTGTGTAAGTGGCTTGAAGTGCAAAATTTCATGGATGAAAATCACCCTCACACGCTATTGCAAGCCGTGCTGGTGCATTATTTACTACTCTGACATATGTTGTGAACACTTTAGGCAATGTCTTAAGGAAAGAGAGCGTACAGGCCACTAATGGACAGAGATTTGTGCGAAAGAAGTCCTCAGTGGACTCTGAAGCTGGTCCTCTAGTGGATTCAAAGAGAAGGGAAGTAACACCGAAAAGAGTACGTACTACCTCAAGTCCTAATGGAGAGTTGGATTCCCCTTCTAAACACTAACACCACTACTCTCTCCCCTCCTCCCCATCCCATCAATATCACCAGGTCTTCAATAAAAGTAAGTGTCATTTAATGGTGATGCCTTTTTCATTTGTGTGTTTTAAAAATTTAACATTTCATGTGGTAAAAAAAAATTTTTTTCTACTTTTGGCGTCTTGCACGGATTAATTTTTTTCCTTTTTCTTAGGGGGGAAAATTCATTCGCTAACGATTTTTTGCAAAACGATGACCCTCTTGCACGGATTAAAATCGTTAACCCGGGGGGTCCATGTATCGTCTGGGGTCTTCTTTCCCCCTCCCCAATCTTCAGCTTTGAATTGGGCGGGGTTTGAATTTGAAAAGGGTTTTTTGGGAAACCCGTGACCCGGCCGGTTTTTTGGTCCTCCCCCCCCACCCGATTAATTTTCCTTCCCCCCTTTCAAGGGGAATTCTTCTTTTCCTTCCATCATTCGTTGAATTCCCAAAAATTTCCATGGTCGAAACTCCCCCTGTGGAAAACCCCCGTGCCGGCGCCCCCTTGTTACCCTTCACGTCCTGGTCGTTTTTTGCCCCTGAGGCTTTCCCCTGATCCTTTGCAGTGCCCCCCGTTAATGCCCCGATCCTCCAGCTGCACTAATCTTTTGTGAGGAACTAAGTCAAAGGCCCTTCCGCGTCCAGGAAAATGCAATCAACCCACCCCCCTCTCTTGTTTACTTTTGTTTCCGTCATAAAACTCCCGAAGGTTTGTGAACAGGATGTGCCAAAATAACGGTGCATTCTAATTTTTACATGCGTTAATGTATTTTTTAATTTTTGGGAAAATGAAAAAATTGTTATTTTTATATTTTTATTTAATTTTGGGAACTGAAAAACCCTTTTGTTATTATAATTAAAAACAGCACAGATAAAATTCCCCACATCAAGAGCCCCCTCCCAGCATGAAGGAACCTTTTGGTGGTGAGGGGTCTTTATTAGGGGGAAATTTGGGTCAGTTTCAGTTACCCAAAATTAATAATAATTTATTATAAAAACGAACACCTCCAATCAGGGACTTTTTTCATGTGAGGCTTACATTTTTCACGTCATTTTGGCCAAAATTTTGTTTTTCTAACATGGGTCCAAGAAAGGTAAAAGGGCAGTGCTGGAAGAAAAAAAGGGTGATTTTCAAGGGAATTAAAGCATGAAATCATAAACAAGCAAAATGGTCCGGTTTTTGGGGTTTTGAGGGGAAAAAGGGGGGGGGGAACTGGCTCATCCCTAAAATGTTATTTCATAATCAGAAAAAAAATTAAACCCGGGAAAACGGCTGTTTTTCTCAAAAAAAAACTTTTTACTTTGGGGACATAATAAATAAAGGGTTTCCCGGGGGTATCTCCATTTTTCCCTACCACTTATGGAATTCTGACTCGGGCCCTTTCCTTTGACCACTTTTTATTTTTGTTTCCCCCTTGTTTCTGAGGAAGTGCTTTAAACCCAAAGGGAAATTGTATTTGGGTTTGGGAATTAAAGGGGGGTTTATTGAATGGGTGGAAGGATGGGTGGGGGGGTTTTTTTTGGAAAGGTTGGAGGGTGGGCCCCTCAAGGAAGGTTCCTTAAATTTTGGTGAGGGGCTCTTGATTTAGGGAATTGGATCTGTGTTTTCCGGTTCCCCCAAAATTTAAAAGCCTGAATGCCTTCCACATTCCCCCCCCCCCCCCGCAGGCGCTGTATAATCCTCCGAGTTTAGCGCTTCCCCTAGATTATAATAATAATAATGGAGGGTAGGGGTAGTTAGTTTAATATGTTTATTATGCACCCCATACCCATCCTGTGGGCGGTAGTCAAAAGATTACAGAGGTACATAATTGGTCCAGGGACTGGACCCCAAAGTTATGATAGCTGAGCAAGTTACAGAGGTAATGAACTCACAATTTACAAAGGTAATGAACTCACAATTTACAAAGGTAATGAACTCCAGGTAGGTCTGGTCACAATCATGACAAGTTACAAAGGTATTTACAGATTACAGAGGTACGTAATGGGTCCAGGGACTGGGCCCCCAAAGTTTTGATAGCTGAACTAGGTACAAAGGTAATGAGCTCACAAGTTACAAAGGTAATGAATTCTGTAAGAATGGTTACTTTACGTTTATACATGGCTACAATCATGAACAAATTATAGTGTAATGAGCAATTCACACTTCCACACCCGGTCACAACTGTAATGAGTTATTGGTGCAAATATTGATTGTTGAGTGTCTCTCACACACACACACACACACACATACACACACACTTTAGTTTAATATCTTTTTTATGCACCCCATACCCATCCTGTGGGCGGTAGTCAAAAGATTACAAAGGTACATAATGGGTCCAGTGACTGGACCCCAAAGTTATGATAGCTGAACTAGTTACAAAGGTAATGAACTCCAGGTAGATTTGGTCACAATCATGGCAAGTTACAGAGGTAATGAATCAGCTTCACTCCTATACATGGTTAGTCATGAGCAAATTACAAAGTAATGAACCACTGATACGTCCACACCTGGTCACAATTGTAATGAGTTATAAATACAAATATTAAGTGGTTCATACACCCACACTAGCGCGCGCGCACACATACACACACCAGGGCGCATGCACGTACATGTGCACACGAGCGTTACAAATATATGGACACACACACACACACACACACACCACACACACACACACACACCACACACACACACACACACACACACACACACACACACACACACACACACACACATGCACACACAGACACACACAGACACACACACACAGACAGACACACACAGACACAAACACACACAGACACACACACAGACACACACACACAGACACACACACACAGACACACACACACAGACACACCTGGACAATCTACAGTGCTACAGCTGCGCTACAAGTACTGTATCACCTATGAGTGGTTGTTTGGGTGTGGGGTTCCAGGTTCCAATTAACCGCCAAGCTGAATGTGAATGGTCTAACTCTCATAGCACGATAAAGAATAGGCACTCAAGTATTCAATAAGGTTTAGCAAATGGTAATCCATTGAACAAGGCGATTAACTCACTATAAGCAGGTCGAGCATAGGCAACACTGTAAGGGTGGGAGTCAGGTCACAAGAGGTTGTGGACACAAGCGACAACTGAGAATCTACATTACACTCCAAGCACAAGCCACCTACTTTTCAGACACATAATAAACCCACACATAATTCGACACATAATTACACACACACACAAACGAGCGCACACACACACACACACACACAGGAGCTAAGACTCGACCCCTGCAACCACAAATAGGTGAGTACACACACACACACACACATACACACACACACACACACACACACACACACACACACACAACACACACACACACAGGAGCTAAGACTCGACCCCTGCAACCACAAATAGGTGAGTACACACATATACACACATACACAAACACACACACACACACACACATACATACACAAAATACTGCGCGGAATAGACGAGGTGGACAAAGACGGGATGTTCCAGAGATGGGACACAGACACAAGAGGTTACAATTGGAAGTTGAAGACTCAGATGAATCAAAGGGATGTTAGGAAGTATTTCTTCAGTCATAGAGTAGTCAGGCCATGGAATAGACTAGAAAGTGATGTAGTGGAGGCAGGAACCATACATAGTTTTAAGGCGAGGTATGATAGAGCTCATGGGGCAGGGAGAGAGAGGACCTAGTAGCAATCAGCGAAGAGGCGGGGCCAGGAGCTGTGACTCGACCCCTGCAACCACAAATAGGTGAGTACAAATAGGTGAGTACACACACACACACACACACACACACACACACAGACACACACACACACACACACACACACACACACACACACACACACACACACACACACACACACACACACACACACACACACACACACACACACACAGGAGCTAAGACTCGACCCCTGCAACCACAAATAGGTGAGTACACGCATATACACACACATATACACACATACACAAACACACACCACACACACACACAGACACACACAGACACACACACAGCACACACACACACAGACAGACACACACACACACACACACACACACACACACACACACACACAGGGGAGGATGAGCCAGCAAGACTGGATCTTGTGTTCACCCTGAGCAGTTCAGACATTGAGGACATCACTTATGAGAGGCCCCTTGGAGCTAGCGATCATGTGGTTCTGAGTTTTGACTATATAGTAGAGTTACAAGTGGAGAAGGTAACAGGAACTGAAGGGGAAAAGGCCAAACTATAAAAGGGGGGGACTACACAGGTATGAGAAACTTCCTGCAGGAGGTTCAGTGGGACAGAGAAATGGTAGGAAAATCAGTAAACGAGATGATGGAATATGTGGCAACAAAGTGCAAGGAGGCAGAGGAAAGTTTGTTCCCAAGGGAAACGGAAATAATAGAAGACCAAAACGAGTCCTTGGTTTACCCGAAGGTGTAGGGAGGCAAAAACTAAGTGCAACAGAGAAGGGAAAAAGGGTTTACAGGAGGCATAGGACCCAGGAAAAACAAGGAGATTAGTAGAAGAGCCAGAAACGAGTATGCACAGATAAGGAGGGAGGCCCCGCGACAGTATGAAAACGACATAGCATCGAAAGTCAAATCTGACCCGAAAACTGCTGTATAGCCACATTAGGAGGAAGACAACAGTCAAGGACCAGGTGATAAGGCTGAGGAATGAAGGTGGAGAACTCACAAGAAACGATCAAGAGGTATGTGAGGAGCTCAACACGAGATTTAAGGAAGTATTTACAGTAGAGACAGGAAGGACTCTGGGGGGACAGACCAGATGGGGACACCAGCAAGGAATACACCAACAAGTGTTGGACGACATACATACAGATGAGGAGGTGAAGAAACTGCTAAGGGACATCGATACCTCAAAGGCAATGGGACCAGACATCTCCCCGTGGGTCCTTAGAGAGGGAGCAGATATGTTGTGCGTGCCACTTACCACAATCTTCAACACATCCCTGGAAACTGGGCAACTACCTGAGGTATGGAAGACGGCAAATGTAGTTCCCATTTTTAAAAAAGGAGACAGAAAAGAGGCACTAAACTATAGACCTGTGTCATTGACGTGTATAGTATGCAAAATTATGGAGAAGATTATCAGGAGGAGAGTGGTGGAGCACCTGGAACGGAACAGGAGTATAAATGCCAACCAGCACGGATTCACGGAAGGCAAATCCTGTGTCACAAACCTTCTGGAGTTTTATGATAAAATAACAGAAGTAAGACAAGAGAGAGAGGGGTGGGTTGATTGCATCTTCTTGGACTGCAAGAAGGCCTTTGACACAGTTCCTCACAAGAGAGTAGTGCAGAAGCTAGAGCATCAGGCGCATATAACAGGAAGGGCACTGCAATGGATCAGAGAATACCTGACAGGGAGGCAACAACGAGTCATGGTACGTAATGATGTATCACAGTGGGCCCCTGTGACGAGCGGGGTCCCACAGGGGTCGGTCCTAGGACCAGTGCTATTTTTGGTATATGTGAACGAAATGACGGAAGGGTTAGACTCAGAAGTGTCCCTGTTTGCAGATGATGTGAAGTTAATGGGAGAATTAAATCTGATGAGGACCAGGCAGGACTTCAAAGAGACCTGGACAGACTGGACACCTGGTCCAGCAAATGGCTTCTCGAATTTAATCCTGCCAAATGCAAAGTCATGAAGATGGGGGAGGGGCACAGAAGACCACAGACAGAGTATAGGCTAGGTGGCCAAAGACTGCAAACCTCACTCAAGGAGAAAGATCTTGGGGTGAGTATAACACCGAGCATGTCTCCGGAAGCACACATCAATCAGATAACTGCTGCAGCATATGGGCGCCTGGCAAACCTGAGAACAGCATTCGATACCTTAGTAAGGAATCATTCAAGACACTGTACACCGTGTATGTCAGGCCCATACTGGAGTATGCAGCACCTGTTTGGAACCCGCACTTGATAAAGCACGTCAAGAAACTAGAGAAAGTACAAAGGTTTGCGACAAGGTTAGTTCCAGAGCTAAGGGGAATGTCCTATGAGGAAAGATTAAGGGAAATCGGCCTGACCACACTGGAGGACAGGAGGGTCAGGGGAGACATGATAACGACATATAAAATACTGCGTGGAATAGACAAGGTGGACAAAAGACAGGGTGTTCCAGGGAGGGGACACAGAAACAAGAGGCCACAATTGGAAGTTGAAGACACAAATGAGTCAGAGAGATAGGAAGTATTTCTTCAGTCATAGAGTTGTAAGGCAGTGGAAATTTAGCCTAGAAAATGACCTAGTGGAGGCAGGAACCATAACAGTTTTAAGACGAGGTTTGATAAAGCTCATGGAGGGGGGGAGAGAGAGGGCCTAGTAGAAACCCGGTGAAGAGGCGGGGCCAGGAGCTAGGACTCGACCCTGCACCACAAATAGGTGAGTACAAATAGGTGAGTACAGCAAAACTAACCATATAATGATGGGGCTGGCTAGGCATGACATTAAGTAAAGCATTAATCAAAATGTTGAAAAGGGTGGGACTAAGCACCCCTACCTGTGGGGTTCCTAATTCAAAATCTTTAGTTACACTTCTATGTCCCTGGAACAACACAGACGACTTTCTGTTGGACAGGTAACCTTTAATCCAGCGGAGAAGCCATCCTCCAACATCCATTCTGCCAAGTTCACTAATGATTACATGTCGGTTGGCTACATCAAAAGCGGATTTAAGGCCAAGGAACGTAGTGTATGAGCTGTCAGTGTGCAGAGTGAGAAAGGTGGTAATGCAATGATGCACACTCCTTCCATGCATGAAGCCTTTGCAACTGGGGGTGACAAGAATTCCTTAATTCTGTGCATAAGACGATTAAGAATCATCCTTTCGAATGTTTTACACAAGCAGCTAGTAAGGGATATTGAGCTTCGGAACGGGAATAATGAGGCTATTGGTCCATGATTTAGGGACCTCCCCAGTGACATCTCATGTTATATAATTCAAGTAAAGGATTACCTGGTACTCGACACAGCAATCTGAGTATGTTGTAAGTAATACCATCCTCACCAGGCGACGTGGAATTGCCCTTAGTTAGTGCTGCATCAAGTTCATAATTAATGAAAGGAATGTTGCAGTCATCTGCCTTGCTGAGCATAAAGCAAACAAGTCTCTCCCTTGCATCATATTTGTCCATTAATTTCGCCTGTGTGGTACTGGGAAGACTGTCATAGCTAGATGTAGCAGCCCAAGCACTGACTAACTCATTCGCCCTATGCAAGGGATGAGGGTGCGCGATCTGCCCAGTTATGTTACCCTTAATTCTATTTATGTTCCTCCATGCCCGGCTAAGTGGGGTGTGAGCATTGAGACCGTTGACAAATTTTTCCCAGTCTGTTTGCCGCAGCTCTGTCATACGCTCTCTGGCAGCAGCAAGGGCAGTTTGGAAGAGGCTCAGCATTTCAGGGGTACGATGGTTTCTATAGGCTAGGCCTAGTCTGCGAGCAGTACGTTTCAATGTTCGAAGTTTAGAATCATTGTAATAGGTATGGTTTTTATAAGACTTATGATTATGGAAGTCATTTGGATTTAGAGTAGTAGGAGGTTTCAGAGGTGGCTCTAAGAAGTTCTGAATACTGCTCACAAGGTCATTGTTAAAAGTCTCGACAGAGGTACACTCATAGGAATTATACCAGTCAGTCACATGTGCAACAAAGTCATCATGCTGATCAGTGGGAACATTAAAACGTTTCCGTTTGAATATCCCACCAGGAAGGATAGTATTACCAATATCTAGTGAGGTTAGCCTAGGGAAATGATCAGACGCTATATCTGTTACAATGGAAGACTCACAGCTGGCAGAAGTAATGTTGAAGCCAGGCACAGATCAAGGACACCTCCATAGATATGTGTGGGTTCAAGGTCACCTACAATTTGCACATTATCATGACTGTTTAAGAGTGACAACAGTTGATTGCCATTACGATTACCAAACTGAGAGTTTCCAATGCTTTTGTGTTTTGCATTATAAATCACCAATAATGAGAGAAAGGTTCAGACTGAGCACAAGTCAGGAGCTCCAAGTAATTAACTTATCAGCAGGAGCATACAAGTTAAATATGTTGAGAGCAGAGTTCCCTATATAAATCCTAACACCGTGATACTGTAGCCCCTCTGTTTTCTTATGCGCAAGAAGTTGATGGGGAAGTGATTTTTTAATATATAGAACACAAGAATTAGTAGATTTGAGGTTATATGCAACAAACGATGGCAATTTAGGGGGTTGGGATTTTTCAGGGACTCTGCACTCTTGTAGACACACAATATCATTGGATTCAGTGGTTACTTTATGATGCAGGTCAGAAAATCTTTTTCTATGTGACGCAGTATTCCAACTTAAAATGGATAGTTTATACGAGTTTGGTTCCATTATAAAAGTCCAGGGATAGTATTCAATTTCTCAGCAAAATGAAAAACTTACTAAATAACAAACAGACATAATCAATATCAATATCATCAGTATTATCCTTATCCATGAGTCTCCTAAGTGCACTTCCATTTGTGAGACCTCTTGGGAGTCTTTGTAAACAGAGGTCACTGCGCTCTTTGTCTGTGAATGTATGGAAGGTGACACTAATAGTTCCCTCGCACTCACCTCTCCGCTTTTATTACACTCATCACTATCATCACATGTATCACTTCCCTCATCATTATGACCAGTGATACATACACCATTATCAACAACCTGGTCATCTCCACACTCAGTATCTATCAATACATTACACTCATCAGGTTGACTATCATGATGGTCTTCACTGCCCTTATCTTCACTGTGATTGTAAACACCACTATCAGATTCAGCGTTTTTGTAATTATTAACACCACTGCAATCATCAGTTTATTTATTTATTTATTTAGTAATTTAAGCATACAAACAGAGGTACAAAAAATACAGGTAAGAGCAGCATGCCAAAGCCACTTATATGCATAGCATCACCACACTCATTTTCATAATGGCTGACAATCTGTGGGTTGATGTACTCATTTGCAACCTCTAAGTTTTTCCTCATGGTGCTCAAGTTGTTGTTTCAAACACCATTGTTGCTTCTCCAGTACTGTTTTTGCGCAGTAATGGAGGTTTTTTGTATGAGAGGAGCTTCAACATCCAACAGATTGTGTGTGTTAAAAGAGAGTGGAGGTAAGCTGTTTTTAACTTGATGTGCTGTTGGAATGTGAGCAAGATAACATTTATGAAGGAAAATTGTTTAGCCAGACTAAAGCCCTAGAGATGGGAGGTACAGTGCCTACACTCTGAATTATTATAATCAAAAAGAATATTATTATTATTATTATAATCAAGGGGAAGCGCTAAACCCGGAGGATTATACAGCGCCTGGGGGGGGGGATGTGGAAGGCATTCAGGCTTAATTCGGGGAACTGGAGCACAGATCCAATTCCCTAAATCAAGAGCCCTCACCAACATCAAGGAACCTTCCTTGGGGGTCAAAAAGAATAGATGTGCCACTCTGAAGGTTGTGAGGATATTGCAGTTTGGAGGGGCATTTGACCTTCAATGTTGGTGCACCTCTGGCAAGAAGTGATGGAGTGAGTGATGGTGTTTCTTTTTCAGGGGAGGCATGAAATGTTCAGTCCTTTAATATTTTTGCTCATTCGATTTCTTTCATTTTTGGTGTATATGAAGAAGTGTTTGCTCTCCTTATTTTGTGTAAGTTTCAATAAGAAAGCCCAAAACACAACTGAAAAAAATATTTACTGAAAATGGCATTTGGCAAGAACCCCGGCCTAAATGGCACTACGAAAAGTTGTTTTGGGACTTGATGCTCATAAAACAATGCTAATGCGATCTTTTGACTAAGGGAAACCCTGTAAATATCTTATCTTTATTCTACAAAAAAATAAAGTTTTTGACATGTTGCAAAATATTTTGCCCTTTACTCCTACACAAATCCCAAAATATTTGGAATATTTCCAATTTCTCTTAACCAAATTGTAGAACAATCATTGATTTATGATTACTGTGAAAATCACTTAATTTAATTCAATAAATTATGGGCTTCATGAAATAAGTCAATAACTTACTTCTGAGATATTCACTGAAAACATGCTGTGCCTCACGACTCTTCAAAAAAAAAAAATTCAAGAAAATCACTCGTTTTATGGTGCATTACGAGTGTATATCACAGTTAGCCCTGTAGTAAACTCCGTTTTCTCTAATATAAGTCCCCAGGAGAGGATAAGAGGACGTAGGGTAATCCCCTATCCTCTAGCTGTAACTTGATACCTCTGGCGGACCGTGGACAACCACTCAGCATTAATGTTATTTATATTGTTTATTATGTCACATTAATTCAATTGTGATAAGTAAATAAGCTGTAGTGTTGATATTAGCATCATAATGAATCATATTCCACTGCCTCTCGAGACTCTGGAATTTCTGCTGATGTAAGCAAATGTTCCCAGACAGTTGCTAATTGGCTCCCAGACTGTGTGGGTGGGAGTACCCATATTTAAAGCATGGAAAGGGAGAAAAGTGAAAAAAGCCTCCAACTGAATGCCCCCCCCCCCCCCAAAAAAAAAAATGGTGGGCATTAACCCTTAAAACTGTCCAAACGTAGATCTACGTTTCACTCGCGTGGCGCTCCGAATATTTTGGCTCTTGATTTAGGGAATTGGATCTGTGCTCCAGTTCCCCGAATTAAGCCTGAATGCCTTCCACATCCCCCCTCTCAGGCGCTGTATAATCCTCCGGGTTTAACGCTTCCCCCTTGATTATAATAATAATAATCTGAATATTTTGAAAAAAAAAAATTCTTTTAAAAATGAAGAGCACATTTTTCTACATGTTATAGAATTAAAAAAAAATTAGGGTCAGTACTTACCGAGGTATAAGACCGTGAAGTTGGCACTGGATGCTCAACTGTCAGCAACATCGACTCCTGCCACTTGCAGAAGTGTTGCCGATATACCTTTTGTTCTCGTTTTTATTTTAATTTATATATTTTTTTTATGTTCTGATAATTACAATTTATAATAGGTACTGAAATAGTGCTCAAATAGTCACAATCACATTGACAGGTGAGCATTTACACCTGCCTGGGTTTTCTTCTATTGTCTAGAAATATATACAAAATATTTATAGGTCCTAGCAATGTTGAACATCAAAATGTTTTAGATACCCTGGCATATACCTTGAAGCATGTTGTTATGAAAGGCATCCCTATACTGCTGACAGCCTAGTGACATTTGATAAATGCCACTGCTCCAGCTAACCCTCGAATGTGTTACACAAACATGTCTTGTCTGTGTCTATTTGTCTGTGTGCCTGCCTGTCTGTCTCGGCTTATCTGTCTGCCTGGAGTATAGGATATCAAACTCCTTGAAGAATCTCGTTATGACATCTGTAATCAGCTCAGTGACAATTGATTTAAAAGGGTGCTCGCTCGGGGAACCCTGGTTTTATTTGTTTTCACTGATTTCACACAAACATGTTTCTGTCTGTCTATCTATCTTTGCCTTTAATTTTTGGAATATCCTAGGTAATTTTCACTGTATAATAACTGTACTTATGTGTACATGTGAGACAGATATAGACAGATACAGATAGATATACATAAACAGATATAGACATATATAGACAGTAATATACAGATAGATATATAGACAGAGCCAAAGCAAGCCAGCCAGCCTGCCAAATACACAAGAACATAAGAAAGAAACACTGCAGCAGGCCTACTGGCCCATGCAAGGCAGGTACATGTCACAATCCCCCAACTGAGACAAATGACCACCTAGTCAGGTCACATCCATTGACTAGCACAAGCTAGTCAGGTCCAACTCACACCCACTCATGTATTTATCTAACCTATTCTTACTTTCCTCTTAAAATGGGAGTGTTAATGCGACATGGCATCAGTGAATCCCGGGTGTTTCCCACGCTATTTGCTCTAGCTGGCGCTCAATTGAACTGGTGCTCCCACAACCTGGAGTTTACCTGGAGAGAGTTCCGGGGGTCAACGCCCCCGCGGCCCGGTCTGTGACCAGGCCTCCTGGTGGATCAGAGCCTGATCAACCAGGCTGTTACTGCTGGCTGCACGCAAACCAACGTACGAGCCCCAGCCGGCTAGTCAGGAACCGACTTTAGGTGCTTGTCCAGTGCCAGCTTGAAGACTACCAGGGGTCTGTTGGTAATCCCCCTTATGTATGCTGGGAGGCAGTTGAACAGTCTCGGGCCCCTGACACTTATTGTATGGTCTCTTAACGTGCTAGTGACACCCCTGCTTTTCATTGGGGGGATGTTGCATCGTCTGCCAAGTCTTTTGCTTTCGTAGTAAGTGATTTTCATGTGCAAGTTCGGTCTAGTCCCTCTAGGATTTTCCAGGTGTATATAATCATGTATCTCTCCTGCCTGCGTTCCATGGAATACAGGTTTAGGAACCTCAAGCGCTCCCAGTAATTGAGGTGTTTTATCTCCGTTATGCGCGCCGTGAAGGTTCTCTGTACATTTTCTAGGTCAGCAATTTCACCCGCCTTGAAAGGCGCTGTTAGTGTGCAGCAATATTTCCCGCCTAGATAGAACAAGCGACCTGAAGAGTGTCATCATGGGTTTGGCCTCCCTAGTTTTGAAGGTTCTCATTATCCATCCTGTCATTTTTCTAGCAGATGCGATTGATACATGTTATGGTCCTTGAAGGTGAGATCCTCCGATATTATCACTCCCAGGTCTTTGACGTTGGTGTTTCGCTCTATTTTGTGGCCAGAATTTGTTTTGTACTCTGATGAAGATTTAATTTCTTCGTGTTTACCATATCTGGGTAATTGAAATTTCTCATCGTTGAACTTCATATTGTTTTCTGCAGCCCACTGAAAAATTTGGTTTTATGTCCGCCTGGAGCCTTGCAGTGTCTGCAATGGAAGACACTGTCATGCAGATTCGGGTGTCATCTGCAAAGGAAGACACGGTGCTGTGGCTGACATCCTTGTCTATGTCGGATATGAGGATGAGGAACAAGAGGGAGTGAGTACTGTGCCTTGTGGAACAGAGCTTTTCACCGTAGCTGCCTCGGACTTTACTCTGTTGACTACTACTCTGTGTGTTCTGTTAGTGAGGAAATTATAGATCCATCGACCGACTTTTCCGTTATTTTTTTAGCATGCATTTTGTGCGCTATTATGCCATGGCCACACTTGTCGAAGGCTTTTGCAAAGTCTGTATATATTACATCTGCATTCTTTTTGTCTTCTAGTGCATCTAAGACCTTGTCGTATTATTATTATAATCAAGGGGGAAGCGCTAAACCCGGAGGATTGTACAGCGCCTGGGGGGGATGTGGAAGGCATTCAGGCTTAATTCGGGGAACTGGAGCACAGATCCAATTCCCTAAATCAAGAGCCCCTCACCAACATCAAGGAACCTTCCATGAGGGGCCAGACCTTGTCGTAGTGATCCAATAGTTGAGACAGACAGGAGCAACCTGTTCTAAACCCATGTTGCCCTGGGTTGTGTAACTGATGGGTTTCTGGATGGGTGGTGATCTTGCTTCTTAGGACCCTTTCAAAGATTTTTATGATAAGGGATGTTAGTGCTATCGGTCTGTAGTTCTTTGCTGTTGCTTTACTGCCCCCTTTGTGGAGTGGGGCTATGTCTGTTGCTTTTAGTAACTGTGGGACGACCCCCATGTCCATGCTCCCTCTCCATAGGATGGTAAAGGCTCGTGATAGGGCTTCTTGCAGTTCTTGATGAAAACGGAGTTCCATGAGTCTGGCCCTGGGGCAGAGTGCATGGGCATGTCATTTATTGCCTGTTCGAAGTCATTTGGCGTCAGGATAACATCGGATAGGCTTGTGTTAACCAAATTCTGTGGCTCTCCCATAAAAAATTCATTTTGATCTTCGACTCTCCACGCATACATGTCTGAACCTCAATTATGTTGTGATCTGAGTATATTGTTTTTGATATGGTGACATTTCTTGTCAGATCATCATTGTTAGTGAAGATGAGGTCTAGTGTATTCTCCAGTCTAGTAGGCTCTATTATTTGCTGGTTTAAATTGAATTTTGTGCAGAGATTTAAAAGCTCGTGTGAGTGTGAGTTTTCATGAGAGCTGCCTCCTGGTGTTATTACTGCAACAATATTATTTGCTATATTCCTCCATTTTAGGTGCCTTAAGTTGAACTCCCCCAGGAGCAAGATGTTGGGTACAGGAGCTGGAAGATTTTCCAGACAGTGGTCAATTTTTAACAGCTGTTCCTGGAATTGCTGGGATGTTGCATCTGGAGGCTTGTAGACTACCACAATGACTAGGTTTTGGTTCTCGAATGCTCCCAAATTTTTTTAATAGTGCACACACTGAGTGCATAGACCCATTCTTTCATGTCTAGGCGACAAGTCTATTGTGCCAAATTTGAAGGAATGAAAATTAAAGCGTTGATCTACGTTTGGAGTGCTACGCGTGCCCAGTTTAAGGAATATTGCCACGTAACAGAAGTGGTGGCAGTAACAAAGAAACCACAAATGCAACATCTGAGATAGATAAGGTCCAAGGAGAGAGATACAAAGAACAGACTGTATACCACTTATTCAAGTGGATACGGACAGCAGCATAATGCAGCCAAGTATGAACAAAGAGCTAATGGTATGGAATACTGGTGCGTATAAGAAGTACACTTTCATTAAAGGTTCCATCGGGAAAAGGATCCGATGAATATAACAAATCATAGCCTGAGATGGGAGGGATAACAGCAGAGTGTGATTTGGGTTCTTGTAAACAAACACAAATGGGAAACTGGGAGGGCAACACCTGGAGCTCACCCTGGTTACTCTTGAGGCCACAGATATTCCACTGTAAATAAGCCATGATTTGCAAAGAGAATTATTATTATAATCAAAAAGAAGCGCTAAGCCACAAGGACTATACAGCGCTGCAGGGCAGGAAGGAAGCGAGGGCATCAGGTGGCAAAAGGGAGATGGATGAGTAATGGGTTACGGAAAACAGCGGGGTAGTGGATGGTGAAAGGGTAATGCTCAGCAAGAGACTGAACTAGAAAGGGCTGACGGGAGTGCGAAAAGTATCATCAGAGTTTGTGGAGTAAATCAGTCGTTGTCAAGAAGTCAATGAGAGAGTCAGGATTAAAGGAGGGTCCATCAGCAAGAAGGGAAGGTAAAGAGAGAGTAGTAGAACGAAGACGACGTTGGAGGTAAATTCTGCGTGCTCGTTGATAGAGAGGGCAGTCTAACAGAATGTGGCTAATCGATACTGGAACTTGACACTGCTCACAGAGAGGAACAGGGTGCCTCTCCATGAAATACCCATGAGTAAGACAAGTGTGGCCAATGCGAAGGCGGGAGGAGTGGTCTCCCAACCTCGGCACTGATGACAAGAAGACGGCCAGTAACCTATGCTCGGTTTAATAGAATGAATTTTTGTTACCGAGCAGAGTTGACCAATGTTGTTGCCAGGGGGTTTGCGAAGGTGGGTAGCTATTGCAGCAAATAGTCCAAAAAATGGAACACCTCGATAGGAAATCGGTAGGTCTTGTACTGCTGACCGCGCAGCAGTGTCTGCCTGTTCTTGCCCTGTACGTCGACATGACCAGGGCCCCAACAAAAAACAATATCTTTATGTTTGGTAGAGATATGCGTAGCCAAAGTTGGATACGGAAAAACTGGGGGATGAGATGTATCAAATTTTTGTATAGCCTGTGAGCACTAAGGGAGTCTGAGACTACTACAAATGATGACACAGGCATAGATGCGATACGAATAAGTGCTGCAAGAATGGCATTACAGTTCAGCAGTAAAAATGCTAGCTGAAGATAGTAAATGCCCCCGCACGACGCTGCCCGGAAACACTGCTGCGAATCCGATGCCGTCTGAAGACTTAGAGCCATCTGTGTACACAGCGGTGGCATGAGAATGGGAGTGGAAGTGATCAAGAAAAGAGAGGGGGGAAAGCCCGTAGGCAGTTGAGCTTTCGAGCAAGGGAGTGAGAAAGAACAGACCCGAACAGTTTGGAATTTTCCCAGGGGGGTAGGGAAAAGTGAGAGCTAAATGAACATATAAAGGTGGTAACTGAAGGGAAGACGAGTGAATGTAGGCGAAGAGAAAAGGACGGAGCAAACGGGGCGGCGAACGAAATAAAGAATGTCTACAAATTTATAGACCATTCTATAAATGGAAGGATTTTGTAGATCGTGAGAGCGTACATAGTAGCGAAGGCAATGGGCATCACGGCGATCAGACAAGGAGGAAAACATTCGCTTCTGTATAGAGGCTCTCAACAGGGGAAGAGCGAAAACCCCCAAAGGGCACAAACGTAATCCTTGGTGATGGTTTAGAGTTAAGGCTAGAGAGAGTAGCAGGAGAGGCCGCGGAATAAATCTGGTCACCATAATCGAGTTTCGTTTAAAACGAGGGCTGAATGTAGGCGAAGCAGAGTTCGACGATCAGCTCCCCAGGAAAGATGAGCAAGGGTTTTAAGAAGGTTTAGCAGGCTGTGACAAGTTGCCTTCAGAGAGGTAATGTGAGGTTTCCAGGATAACCGACGGTCAAAGAGAAGGCCTAGAAACCTGACTGTATCACGTTCGGGGATACGGGAGCCATAGAGATACAAAGGATGATCGGGGATAACAGAGCGTCTAGTGAAAGTAATTTGGTGAGTTTTGGTACTTGAAAATTTAAACCCATGCGTGGTGGCCAAGTGGAAACACGGTCGACCGCATGGGGAGAGAAAACACAATAAGATGACAGTCAGCGCCTGCACAAGCAATAGCGAAGTCATCAACATGAGTGATGCCCAAAATTATTGGGTGGAAGACAGAGGCCAAATCATTTATAGAAAGGGAGAAAAAGTGTTGTGCTTAGAACACATCCCTGGGGGACACCTTCAGCTTGGACGAAGTCCGGGGAAAGAACATTATTGACTCGAACACGGAAATGTTGTCAGTAAAAAGTTCTTAAGGAAGGATGGTAGATTGCCTCGGAGGCCTAAGGAATGGGCCGGGGCCCAAAATAATTATACCTCCAATGTTGTGTCATATGCCTCTCAAGGTCAAAAAATTATGGAAATAACCGAGGGATTATTCGCAAAGGCATTACGAACATACGTACCCAAAGAGTAGTAAGGGGTCTATGGTAAAAACGACCCTTACGAAAGCCATATTGACTAGCGGAGAGACTGTTGTGTGTCTCTAAATACCACATTAAACATCTATTTACGAGACTTTCCATCACTTTGCAAACTGCACTAGTAAGAGCGATGGGGCGATAGTGGGAGGCATCATGTCCTGTAGTACCGGTTTGCAGAAAGGGAGAACAATGGCAGATTTCCACAGCTGGGGAAGAACTCCTTGTGCCCAAATAAGATTGAAGGGTGTAAGAGGACTAAAAGGGCTGACCGATGTTAAATTTTTGTAACATACGAATATGAATGTGTCAGGCCCAGCTGCCGAATGATCGGCAAGTGAGAGCGTTGCCCCCATTTTCTTGAAGTGTAAAAGGCACATTTACTGTTCTTCTCTGAAAGAAGAAAAGTCCAAGGGTACTAACTCTCTGGCAGACTTTGAGAAAAGAAACAAGGGGCATAGATGGAGCCCCCGGGAAATATGGACCAGATGTGTGCCAAGTTCAATGGCAACGTTGAGAGGGTTTGCTCCCATCAACACCAGTGACCCGGGGGAAACAGGGGGCCGGGTCAGGAGAGTATTTACCACTCAATTTCCTCACTTTTTTCCAGATTGCACTCATAGAAGCAGCAGAGGTGATGTTGGAAACAGTCTCCCCAGCAAGTGCGTTTAGCTTCACGGATGACACGGCGAGCGATCGCACGCTTCTGCTTAAAATCAAGAAGGCTCTCAGCGGTTCTATTGTACCGGTACCTGCCCCACGCAGCACGTTTCAAACGAAACTGCACGAGCACAAGCAGGAGACACCAAGGCACGCACTTCTGAGAATGCCTCCCTGGGTTTGGGGTATAGAATGAGAAGCTGCGGTATAAACTGACGTCGAGAAGATGTGTAGGAGCTCATCAATGGAGGATGAAGAAGGAACCTCACTAAAAGCAGTGAGGTGTGAGTAAAGATCCCAATTTGCCGATCAAATCCCAGCGGGGCTACGGGAAGGTGGTGAATGGGAAGGAAAAGAATGATCGGAAAATGATCCACTGTCATGTAAGTCTGGCAGAACAGACCAGGTGAAGTCTAGTGCAGTGGAGGAAGAGCAGACTGATAGATCGATGCAAGAGAGAGTATGAGTACGAGGATCAAAATGGGGGGGAGTACCCGTATTTAAAACAGGGGAGGGGTGGAGAGGCGAGAAAAGCCTCCAACTGGATGCCACGTGAGCCCACAATGAGACCCCCCCCCAGAGGAAAAGGGTTTGGGCATTAAAATCACCAAGTATACAGAAGTGGTGGTAAGGATGAAACCAAAAGGCAAAGTCGGGGATAAAAAAATGCTCGAGAAGGAGAGAAAATATAAAGAACATATTGTAAACCACTTATTAAAGTGGATACGGGCTGCAGTGTAATGCAGCGAGGTATGGACAAATAGTTGACAGTACGGAATATCATTGCGTAGAAGAAGGGCACTTTCATTAAAGGTCCCATCTGAGAAAGGACCCGAAGAATACAATAAATTTTAGCCTGAGATAGGTTGGAAAACAGCCGAGTGTAATTTTGGTTCTTGTAAGCAAGCCACCACAGGGGAAACCTGGAAAGCAAATCTGAAGCTCACCCCGATTACCCCTGAGGCTGCGGATATTCCACTGTTAAAAAGGCCATGATTGGCGATGAAGAAAATATCAGGAATCTGTACGTAAAGGCACCTACGGACTAGAGGGGGTTTGAAAAGTCAATGTGTGGTGGCATTGGAAGACGTTCAAGTAGCGAAGGAACGGAGCGTTGCGAAGAATGGGGTTTGTGAAGATGGAGGAGAGGGAAGAGAAGGAACAGGAAGTGAATCAGTGTCCATTGAAGGTTTAGTCTCTGCAATTTTATTCTGAAATGGCTTCAAGTGTTTCTGAATTCAAAGATGTATGGGAGACCATATTGGAGATAGAAGGATGAGGGTGAGTAAAGATTGGGACAGTAATGGACTGTACCAAAGTAGAGGGGGAGGGAAGAGTGTAAGGGACTGGAGATGAAGTGTGGGGGGGGCACAGAAGAGGCAGAAACCTGGGAGGTGGCAGAAGAGGGAGAAACTTGGGAGGGGACGGGGGTGGAAGGCATAGTACGAGGAGGAGGATGAATCTCCACACTTGTAACAGAGCCAGAGAGAGCGGGGAAGAACTAGGTACAGAGACTGGAAAGGTAAAGTGTGGAGGTGGAAGAAGGGAAGGAAGGGGCAAAGAAGATTTGAGCAATGTGGATTTTTTGGACTTCTGAGTAGAGGGCGTTGGTATTAGGTGTCGTACGAGGTCTTGTCGATACTGGGGCTTGTAGGAAGGACGCAAAAATGTGAGAACAGACTGAGTTGTAGTCGGGACGTCAGAGCCAAGGACAGCAAAAGGATTAGATGCCGTAGTGGCTATGGGAGGGGTAACAACAGAGGAGGCTGCAGAAGATGGGACCCCAGAAGTGGGGGGATGTTTGGAAACATGAGAATAAGAAACATGGGGTAGTCTCCCTTGGAGGCGGAGATGAATAACTGCCATAGCATAAGGGAGACCTTCTGCCTCTTTGAGGCAACGGATTTCACGTTCATTTAAGTAGACCTGGCAACGGCGGGAGTACGAAGGGTGAGCTTCATTACAATTAAGGCAAGATGGAGGTTGACTGCAAGATGTATTAGAATGGTCGTCGGCACCACATTTTATTATTACAATCAAGGGGGAAGCGCTAAACCCGGAGGATTATACAGCGCCTGGGGGGGGGGATGTGGAAGGCATTCAGGCTTAATTTGGGGAACTGGAGCACAGATCCAATTCCCTAAATCAAGAGCCCCTCACCAACATCAAGGAACCTTCCTTGAGGGGTCGGCACCACAGACTGGGCATTCGGTCATAGATTTGCAATATTTCGCTGGGTGACCAAAACGCCAGCAATTTCTACATTGTTGCGGTGTAGGTATCACCTTTCAAACTTGTAACCGATGTCCCGCGACATATACGGAGGACGGGGGTTCTCGGCTGTCAAAAGTTAAACGAGCCACATTGCAAGGGTAACGTCTCTGCCCCCGGGCAGGAAGGACATAAGTGTCTACTTTGAGGATTGGGAGATCCTGGAGTTCCAGCTGTTCAAAAATGTCATTGCCACATGACTGGAAATTCTGTTGGACTATGGTATGGGGCAGAATGACAGTACCACTACAAGAATTGAGAGAAATATGTTTTTCAATAGTGATAGTAGTATCGATATTCGAAAGGAGAGAAAGATCATGAGCTTGGGTAGCATTCTGGACAGTGGGTGATGCGCATACCGCTCTTGAGAGCATGAAATGAAATATCTCTACCAACATGACGCAGGAGCGCTTTGCCAATACTATGGTCAGAAAGGTAGGCAGAAGAAGAAGTCGGTCTTAAAGTAAAGAATTTAGTCCATTGTGTGGTCCAAAACTGAGCGTGGGAGAGGGAGTGCTTTACGTGTCGGTCTTTTCCGAGTAGAATGGGAAGGTAACGAAGGAGCATCATCAGGAGATTGACGTTGGCGTTTAGGAGTAGGACGGAGTTGGGTCCGGCGTTTAAATGGGCGGGCCCATTCGAAAATTGCCGTACCGTAGAGGGAGAAGCCAGAAGGGATTGTCAAAGGAGAGCGGAGTTCAGACAAATCGAAGGGTCAGTCCCAAGCCCCGGGGACCCGAAGCGGGTGAGGAAACAGCACCAGCAAGAGGTACAGGGGGAACAGGAGTGTCCCAAGAGTGGTCTAAAACAAGGCAGGGGTCGAATGGGGTGCGGTATCAAGAAGGGGCCCAGGGGTAGTGGGTTCATGGACTAGGGCTGCCATGGTTAGGTTACTCCTTTGGTTTTTGTTTTTAAGAAAAAAAAGAAAGAAGAAAAGAAAAGAAAAAGAAAAAAAAAAGAATAAAAAAGGGGGGGGGGAGCGGGGAGGAATAGTTCCCAGGAGGAATGAAAGGGCCGGAAATCTCCCTCCGCGCCCAGAGGACCTCAACACCGCTAGTAGCGCAGATGCAGCATGGAACCCGTGCCATACCCTACCCTTCATGTCAGTAAACCAGCAATTCGGGATAGCAACCTCACATCTGGCGAGCTACCTCGGTGGACCAAAGAGAGGGCGGCCGGATATCCGCCACAAAGCATACCTCCTTCGGCCACCACCCCCGGAATCCGAAAGGTGGCTTTCCCGAGATACACCCGTCGCCCGAAAAAACACCCAAAGCTACTCCGGGATACCGGAGAGGGATCGGGACATCCCCAGGCAATCCAGATTCCATGGCAAACTACGCCACCGCCAAGAACCTCAACGGAATGGGATGGACCCCAGTGTCCTTTCCCCTACCTAGGAACTAGCGCGCCTGTGGGAGAAATCCCAAAGGCCAAAAAGAGGAAGGGCAAAAGGGAGGGAGAATGGGGGGTAATTAGGTTCGGTCTGAGGAAGAAGACCGACAGGGCTAATTCCTCAGACCAAGAGCCTCTTCACCACGCCAAGGAGCCCCCCTTGAAGAGGAATGAGGGGGATAGATGGAACCCCTGATAAATTCGGACAAGATGATTTCAAATTTCTGTGGCAACCTTGTTAGGATATGCAGTACTGACACTGGAAATCCAAACTGCTTTCACAGAGGAAGCAGAAGTGATGGTAGAAACAATCCTGCAAACAAGTGCATTTTGCTTCACAGATAACACATCGGGCAACTTGCTCTTGCATGCTTAAAATCAAGGAGCCACTCTGTGGTCCTATTGTAATAGGGGCCCCATGCAGTATGTTTCTATCACACTGCACAGTCACAAGTAGGTGACCAAGGCACGTATTTGAGAATGCCTACTTGAGGTTTGAGGGATTGTATGTGAAGCCGCAGTTAAAACTGAGGTTGAAAGGAATTGTAATATCTCATTAGGGGAGGACAAAGAAGGTTCCTCATTAAAAGTGGTTTGACCCATGTAAAGGGCCCAATTTACCTGTTCAAACTGCCAATGTGGGCTACAAGGAGGGCGAGAATGAATGGGAAGTAAGGAGGATAGGAACGTGATTGCTGTCAGGTAAATCTGGGAGCACAAACCAGGTAAAGTCAAGTGCAGTTGAAGAGCAAACTGATAAATCAATGCAAGTGTGTGTTTGAGTGCGAGGGTCAAAATAGGTGGGAGTACCCAAATTAAAAACATGGAGGGGAAGAGCCTCTAACTGATAACTATGAGTCACAGAGAAAAACCCCCTCCCCCCAGAGGAAAGGAGTATTAAAATCACCTGAGAGGAGAGGCAAAGATAGGGAAGAAACTAGAAATTCAACATCAGGAACAGATAATGGTCAAAAAAGAGAAAGATACAAAGAGCAGACTATACCACTTGTTTAAGTAGATACAAGTTGCAGTGAAGTATGAACAAAGATCTGAGAGCATGGTATTATTATTATTATTATAATCAAAAAAAAGGTAAGCCCCAAGGGC
>NC_069415.1:16531399-16590387 GCF_026875155.1 Cherax quadricarinatus | reverse complement strand
TGTCATGGGGTGGACTTTTTTTTTTCTTGTTAAAGGGGAAAACAATATTTACTTTTCTTCTTCCTCCCCCTCCTCTCCTCTTCTCCTCCCCCTCCTCTTCTCCTCCTTCCTCTCTTTCTCCTCCTCCTCCTCCTCCTCCTCCTCCTCCTCCTCTTCCTTCCCTCCTCCTCCTCCTCCTCCTCCTCCTCCTCCTCCTCCTCCTCTTCCTCCCCTCCTCCCCCTCCTCCTCCTCCATTGCTTTTGGTCTCAAACTCCTCCAAATCATGAAATTGATCTTCACTGACACTTCCATCTGTGTTAGAGCATCACTTGGAAGAGAAGAGTCCCAGATTTGCTGGGGAATCACATATTTCTTACCGCTAGACATGCTGAAAAAGGACAACTGAAATGGCATTCCCACAATGCACCACTGGCTCCCGATTTTTTTTATATGGTGCACACTGACCATGGAGACCCATTCTCTCACATGTGGGCCTACCAGCTTTCTCCTGCTTGATTTGAAGCTGCTAGAATTTTATGCGTATAATACGTCAGAAACATTGGCTCGTAAGACGTATTTATACGTCGGAAACAGTCAAAGGGTTAAGATTTTCCTAAAATGGGCCACAGCATTTTCATTGTAAAAGTAACCAGCATGGCTTGCAATATCTGTGTCAGGGTGATGTTCTTCCATAAAGGCTTGCACCTTTGTCCACATTGTGCAAATGTCCTTAACCTCTTGACTGCCGCAACCCCAACTCCTGAGGTGTCTCCTGGTGTCGCAAAATTTCCAAAAAAAAAAAAAAAAAAAAAATTCTTATGAAATGATAGAGAATCTTTTCCCGATTGTAATGACACCTAAAGAACGAAATTTGATGGAAAACTGATGGATTTATGCTTGCGAAGTTAGCAACCTCGGCGGTATTTACGAATCGACGACTTCGCCACTTTGAGGCCTATTTTCGGCTAATTCCATTGTTCCAGTCGACCAAACTCATAGCTATTTCTTTAGAACTCCAATTCTTCTATCGATTGAGTACAAGAAACTGCCAATTTACGATTTCAACTACCCAATAACGTGGTCAGAAATTTGCAATTTGGCCAATTTCACGAAAATTAAAAAATGTGACAATTTCAAAATAGGCTCCAGAATGATCAATGCAGACATTTCTGGCTCTAAAATAACATTTTCTTTGTTCATCAGTCACATCTCCAGGCCCCTCTGATATTACTCTTGCTTTCTATTTTGAATTTTTATTCATATTCCCAAGCTCCATTATTTGATCATCACTTTATTTGTTCACCACAAATTATTTTAGTCCCTTTTATATTGTCTCCTTTATTTTAGCTTTAAAAAAAACTACCTTAGCTCATTATTTTACATTTGTTAAATAATTCAGGTGCTATTTTTTTTAGCTTTAGAATATTTACTTTATATTTTTACTTAATTCTAACTATAGATTCACTACAAATCTTATGATTAACAAGCATTGATCCTGATACCAACTCTTTATTTAATGACTTAAATGATTCAAACAGTTACTGTAATTACTACACAGCAGAACAATCAAAGGCACTTCTCAGAGCCAACAACAACATAACTATCTTTAACTACAATATCAGATCTTTAAGCAAGCATTATGATGGCCTCCTAGCATTACTAAATTCCTTGCATGCCATATGTCCATCATTACACTAACTGAAACCTGGCTAAAGCCTGATACTACAGATGTCTATGCCATTCCTGGTTACACAGCCATACACAACTGTAGGCCAGCCCAAACAAGGGGGTGGCACTGCTATATACTACCGCCCAACTAAAGTATCATAAATTCCCAAAAGGGATGAAAGGGGGAATATTAATAGCTAAATTCAAATCCAAATCCTACAAAAACCTCCACAGTGAAAAACATCTCGGGTTTCCCAAAATCAAACATTACCCAAATTTTTAGTCAAACCTGGGAAATTGAAATGAGCACGCAGAAAAAAGATCACTTAGTATCTCAGGTGACTTAAATATAAATCCCGCAAGCCCAGGACCCAAGTTTGAATTCCTAACACAAGGGTAATATGTTGCTCTAACGTAAAAAAAACCACAAGAGTTAAGAGATAGTTTTTCCCCTTGCCCAATCTGGACCAACACCAATGCCTTTAAAATCAGGCATAATTACAGTATACCCAGCCACTCCCTATTTTCCTCTAACAACTTGGAAAAATACCCCAAACACTACTAAAGTCCCCTTCAGACTTCACAATGGGCACCATTAAAACTTCAAACGCGTAACAAACTTTTGACTGGCACACTGAGCTAGAAATCTATACGAATGGAATTTTTTAATAATTTTCAAAAAAGACCCAATACCTTTATAACAAGCACTCCCCAAAAAAAATAAACAGTGACAGCAAAGAACTGAACTCCCGGGCTAACACCAGTTTAAAATCCAAAAATAAAAAAACACCGATATAAAAAAACAGTACAGAATGGGTCCAAAAACCGGACCAAAAAAAATTTTTACTGGGTAAACCCTACCCCTGATAAGAAGGGCAAAAAAATTGTATTATGAGAACAGATTATCCAACTTACGAGGTGATATAAAAAACCGGGAAGCCCCTATCGAAAATTCGGGGCAAAAGAGATATCACGAATAGCAAAATAAAATTAGCAAATCAGATGAACCCCAACCCCCCCAACGAAACAGAAAACGATCAATGATTTTTTCCCCACTATAGGTCAAAACCTTGCCAATAAAACCCCAAAGCCAGATCCCACCAAATGACTACCCACTGGCAACTACCAAACACCTGTTCCTGCTCCGAAAACCCATATGAAGTCTCCCTTATTATCAAGCACTGAAAAAAAGGCAGGAGATTAAATCCCTTACCACCCTTTAAATACAAAAAGGTCACAGTACTATCCCCAAATTTTGAAACTCTTTAAAAAACCCATTGAATCTCCTTCCCTACTTTCTCAAATGAAAGGGTCCCCCCCGATCAAAAAGGAGGGCCCAAACAGGTTGAAATAACTATGGCCAATACAATTTACACCTCTCCAAAAATCTTCGAAAAATTAATTTAAACGATTACCCCTACCTATCCCCCAAAACATTCTAACCCCTGCCATTTGGGTTTTCGGGCCTAATAAAAATCTATGATGTATTATACACATGCTAAAACATATATACACTGAAATGAGAAAAAGAAGTCCCGGGGATCTTCTTTGACTTACGTAAAGTTTTTGAACATTTGCCCATGACTTGCTTCACGAAAAATTGTCCCCTAGGTTTTAAAGGGGGCCTCCCCTCAACTACCTCAAGTCTTACCTCAGCAACGAAGCCATTGTGTACGCAAATGGGGCAAGTCTTCCGCAAAACCCAATTACAGTTGGTGTCCCCAGGGAAGTGTCCTTGGCCCCTTTCTCTTTTCCTTACAAAAAATGACCTACAATGCTTCGAAATTACTAAACCCCCTTTTTGCAGTAATCTTTCGTCTTCTCTCACCCAGCCCGCCCGCTAGCCAATATGTAAAACCGAATTACAAAAAATATTCCCGGATAGGATAACAAACTTACAAAAAACTTGAAAAAAACCCTACTTCATTCAGTTTGGAAACGAGCTACAGATTACTCTTAACAAACAAAAACAGATCCCTATACAAAGCTACAGGGGGAAAATTCCTAGAATCCACCTCGATTAGACTCAATTTTATAACATATACAACAAATTTCTAAGAAAACCCCAAAGCTGTGGCATACATCGAAAAACGGTACTGTTTTCCCACAGTCCCCCTCCTCCCTTTTTTCACTCTCTATTTCCCCCTATCTCCCCTAGGGAAATTTTTGTGCATGGGTCAACAAAAATTAAAACCTCTCAGACCATAATTCCCCAACAAAAGGCTCTTTGGAATGATAACAAATTCCACTAAGCAACACACTCCCCCAATATTCAAAACCTAACCTACTCACCTTCAAAACCCCATACTTATTATTGCACCTATTACATACATAGAACATTTTAACCTGAATTAACCCCCCCTCAAACCCTTGCCAACCTAAACAAAAAGACCATAACACAAGGCACGATCATCTTTGATGTTCTCGTGTCCATTCCGCTATAAAAAAAACTAAATGCACAAAAAGGGCCCTAAAATCTGGAATTCATTACCGTAATTAAAAGAAACACTCTGTTTTAATTCAAGTCTTTCTCAAAGATCACTTACTCATCAAAACCAAAAAATACTGAAAAAACTGAACCTTATAAATTGTAATTTATGTTACTCAAAAATTTATCTTTAAAAATGTTAAACCAGGACCCAGTCTAACTTTGTTATTTTTTTTAAATACACTACCTAAAGAATACCCCATTCTACTAAATGTACAGCATGCAAGAACCCAATGCCCTGTCTTTGAAATACTCATTTGTGCTTTATATTTAACTGTTTACAAAAATTTTTTTTCACTGATTTCATCATTCTTAGAAATCTTAATTTAAATTTTAAGCCCCCCCAAATGCATGCAAAAGTGGCTTTGGCATGCTGCTCTTACCCATATTTTTTGTACTCTGTTTGATGTTTAAAATTAAAAAAAAATAAATAAATAAAATCAAAAAATAGAAGATTTCGTTATGCAGCTTACTGCAATATTGAAAAAATTGTAAAAAATAATTCAACCTTTCAGATATATTGAAGGATACTTGGACTTTTTGGGAAAATGACTCATTTGTTTATTTTGAACATGTGCAAAATCAAACTTTTCCCCTTATTTTGAGCCCCATTTAAAGGTTCTTTTATAAAAACCAATCAAAAGTGTAATATGAAAGTGGCCCCCCGAGTTTCATGATTAATCGTTAAAGGACCCTGCCAAAGTCGAAATAATAAAACTCAAAACCCCTTTTTCCCCCATAAGAAAAATGGAAAAAAAATTAATCCGTTCCAGACACCCAAAAACTTAAAAAAAATTTCAAATTAAAAAAATTACATATAAAAAACAATCAGAAAAAAGTAATAAAAAAAAATAATAATAACATTAACTTACCTTTACTGAAAATTTTCTGGGTGGTGGAAGATGGGAGGAGGGAATAGGGAAGGTGTCCTTTGTTTGGAAGGGAATCCCTTCCTTAGGATTCGGGTGCAAGCCCTTTTTCGGGGGGGATTTCCCCTTCTTTTTTAATCCCATGGGACAATTTGAGAGTCACTGGCCCCCGTCGCACAAAATTCTGTCCGGGGAAGGTCTGTTTCTGCTTTTCTTTATATTTGCCTAAAGGGGGACAGGTTTTTTGTATTGAACTGTTGCAGATGGGGCTTTTTTCAGTTGGTCGGGGTTATTTTTCAGCAAAAATTTTGCAACTCTTTCCCCTTTTGAAAAAATGTCCTTTAATCCCCGAAAAGGCACCCCCTTTCACTCTCTTTTCCTTCCCTGAAGCAACCCTACTGTGTCTGATGCTGTTCCCATTTGAAGTTTGCAGTTGGTCATGGTTAGCTTTTCCCCTGTGGTCCCCCACCAACTCTTCCCCCCCGTCACTCCCCCCAAACCCCGGGACTTCCCCAATGCCACAAACCTTCCCACAACAGGCAGAGGGTGGCGGGTCAGGTCTGCCTAAAACCTTTTCAAAACCCCCTCTGGATCGTGTTCTTCGCTCTCTTTCCCAAAAGGGGTTGCACTAGTTTTCCCTTGGGCCCATGGTGACTTATTTGCAGTTGAAATCACAAAAAACAATGGTTTAACGTTGAACCCGGGGTTGATGGTCATGTGTTGGTAAACAATGCACACTGACGTGAATGGGGGGGGAGACGGGCTTTTTGGGGCGGTGGGATGGACGGGTCCCGGACGGTCGCCAATCAAAAATTTGGGAAAAAATTTTGCTGAAAAAACTTCCCGGAAAGTCAAATTTTTCCGAAAGTAAATGCTCCCAAAAAAGGGGGGGGCCACGTTTATAAAAACTATTTTTAACAGTGGACCTCTACTTCGAGTTTAATCCTTTCCAAGACCTTGCTGAACTGCTTTTGTGTTTGCAAATCAATTTTCCGATTTTTAAAATTTAATGAAATGCATTAAACTGTTTTCAGTGAAATTTTTTCTTCAATAATTTCACTAAATCAAATTTGGTTATTTTTTCTATCTCTTACATTAATTGACATAAACAATTAAATAACATAGAAACCCGATATATTTTAGTGGACCCCGTAAGTGGATCCATAGCGATTTCCCATAACGATTATTTTTATCCCCCAAAATTTTTGCCGGCATACGATTAAAAACCCGCTTACCGATTTTTGTCCGAGACGGGTCCAATGTGCCCCCAGCCAGCCCCACAGTGCCGCCCCCCTCCCCTTTTTTACCAGCCAGCCTCCGCGGTAAACCAAGAACACTCGGAATATTTCGTATTATTACAGTATTTTCGGTGCTGTTTCTGGAAATAAATGACCATGGGCCCCAAGAAAGTTTAGTGCCAACCCCCACCTCAAAGGGGTAAGAATTTCTATAGAGATGAAGAAAGAGATAATTGATAAGTATAAAATGGAGTGGTATAGCCGACCTAGTCAAGCTGTACAAAAAACCCAATCAACCATGCTCTATTGTGGGCACCAAAAAAACAAACAAGGAAGCTGTTTTTGCCCAAAGTTCAACGTGTTTTTTGAAAAAAAATCGCAAGTGATGGAAGATGTTGAGAGACTCTTTTTGGGGTGGATAAATGAAAAACAGATGCAGGAGATAGGTTCTCAAGGATCTATGTGAAAGGTAGGGAAGGGTTTATGGGATTTTTAAATTAAAAAAAAGCCTGAACTGTGATGATGTGAGTGAATTTTAAGGGCCCCAAAAGGTGGTTTGAGAGATTTAGAAGCGTAGGGCATCCATGTGTGAAAAGGGATGGTGAGGCTGCCAGTTCGGCCCCAAAACGGCTAAAAAAATGGCAGGAAATTAAGGGTCATAGAAAATGAAGGACTGAAACCCGAACAAGTGTTTAATTGTGAGAAACAGGCGTTCTGGAAGAAAAGCCCGCAGGGCCTACATTACTCAGGAGAAAAAAAGGGACTCCCGGAAATAAGCCCATGAAGACAGGCTTACTTTGTTGATGTGTTTCCAATGCTTGGTGATTGCAAAGTGAAGCCTTTATTGGATCACTCTGAAACTCCCGAGGGTTTAGGCAAAAAAATGTTCAAGGATAATTTTTGTGTGTGTGGAGGGGAAACGTAAAACATGGGATAGGAATTTTTCTATAACTGGGTTTCACCCCGCATTTTCCCCCAATGTAAAAAATTTCCTAATGAAAAAAAATTAAACTTAAGTGCCTCCCGGGTTAAAAATGCCCCTGGGGCTCCCCGACGTGGCGAGCGCTTTATGGGAATGGGTTCATTTAAAGGGGAAATTTTGCCTCCCCAATACCCCCCCTCTCCTGCGCCCTGGGCCGCAGGTTATTCCAACTTTAAGAAATGTCACAAAAGCTCCCGTTTTAAAGGTGCTTTGTTGCCTAGAAACTAATGACTTAGAGAGTTTTGGAGAGATCACTTTTCCTCAAATTGTGTAAAAAATTTAGGGGAAGGCTTGGGGGAAGTGACAAAGAGGACCTGAACTCTGCTTGGGAAAAAACTGTGGCCAGAATGTGTAGACAAAAGGGGTTTTGAAGGGTTTGAGGTAACCCCCGGAATCCTGTGCCAGTTGAGGAATCCATTTGGGGATTGGGAAGTCCCTTTGGGGTTTGGGGTTAGTGGGGAGGATTGGAAAGTTGGTGGAGGGGGACAATGAAGAACAACCACTGATGACGATAGATCAAATTCAAAAACAAGAGGGCCCGACCCGAGAACTGGTTTTAAGGGGGGGGAGAGAGAAAAATTTAAGAATTGCCTACTACAAAGATAAAGAAATCTGTGCTAAGTGGGTTGAAGGCAAACCCTTTGGGAGAAAAAAACACCCTCAACGCTTTGAAGCCCTGTGGGGGATTTTTTACATGACAAAGTTTGAAAAACTTTAGGAAGTTCAAAAGGAAAGGAGGTACAGGCCCCTATGGACAGTATCTTGTGCGAAAGAAGTCCAGTGACTTGAAGCTGGCCCTAGTGGCATTTTAAAAAAAAAAAAAAAGGGAAATACCCAGAAAAGGACTTATACCCAAGTCCTAATGGAAGGGGGTTCCCCCCTAAAACACTAACACCTCTTCCCCTCCCCCCCATCCCCCCAATCTTCCCAAAATTTCAAAAAGTAATTTCATTTAAAATTTTGGCATGCCTTTTTTTGTTTGTGTTATTTTAAAAATTTAAAATTTCATGTGGTAAAAAAAAATTTTTTTCATACTTTTGGGCTCTTCACGGATTAATTTTATTTCCTTATTTTTAGGGGGAAAAATTATTCGCTAACGATTTTTCGCATAACGATGACCCCCTTGCACGGATTAAAAACGTTAACCGGGGGGCCCTGTCCAAAAATGAACAGAATGTCGTAACCTCATTTTGCACGGTTGACGACTGATGACTTGCTGCTGCTGCTTTACTGAAACACTTGACTGACTTACTGATCACTTGACGACTTTGTGAATCATTGACTGCTTCTGAAACACTTGACTGATTTATGTCATTTGACTTACTGAAACCTTGATGATTTATGAATCATTGAGATTATGAATACTTGATGACTTATGAAACACTTGACTATTAAAGAATCATTGACTGACTTACTGAATCCTTGATTGAATGACTTAAAGTTAGACACTCCAGTACAACCTCAACTTCAATACCCAAAACCCCTTTCATCCCCCCTCAGCCCCGTAGGACCCCAACATAACCCATCTTTCACAATAATCCTAAACACCAGACCACAATTTAAGGAAGCAATGCTATTATTTTTTGTTACATTTGTTTCTCTGAAAATAGCAAGCAATGGACCATTTCTCCACATGAGCTCCCCCGTTTCAAGATCATTTGTCATGAAAGCAATCAAATATATTATTTTGAAAATTTTCTCCATTCTATCAAAAGAGATAAAAAAAATACGAGAATACAACAAAAAAAACCCTACAAAAATACCCCTAAGGAGTGGATTAGTAATTGCTGAAGTGAACTCCATTATTTTTGCTTAGATTTTTTATTTTTTGGTTACATTTAAAAAGCATTTTCCCCTCAAAATTGCCCAGTTTTTAAAAAGTTGCCCCAAAAACAAATGAATACAGTTCCCCAGAGGAAGAGCCCTAACCCGTGCAAGGGGCCTGCCTTGAGGTTGCTCGCTTTTGGAAATTTTGCTCGTGTAGGAAGCAAAAAATCGACCCATCCACTGCTCTTTTGGAAAAATTTCATGTGGAAAAAACTTCCCAATAGAGGTTCCACTGTATAAACATAAAAATCCGACTTTCGCCCAGTCATTCCGAGAAACCCGGGCGTAAGTCGAATGGACATAAGTCGAACTTTTTCTGAATATCAACACACATTTTTTTAAGACTTTATTTTATTGTTTGATTTGGTATTTCATGTTTTTCTTTATTTTTATGCGTTAGTATGTATTTTTTTGAAGCTTCAGGATAAACACTGGTGCAAAAACAAAAAAGTTTTTTATTTTCCCAAAAATTTGGGATAAAAAAAACGCTGAAAAATTTAGTGGTGTATGTCAGCAGGTTGTAAGTCGGATGGAGGTGTTGGTGTGATATATAATATATATAATATATATTATATTTATAATTTATATAATATTTCTCACCAAAACGGTGTATTTTGGCAGTGAACAGCAGACCGATTGGGCCATTTGGGCTTGTGTGCCGTAAAACCCAGGGGAAAAATTGCAGACACAGGAGGGTTTAAAAGCTTTAAAAGGAGCCTCACAAAAAGCCCAAAGCCCCCGTAGGGAACCACCCACTTGTAGATCTGATGGCAGCCAGAAGCATCCAGATGGTATCACCCCTTCAAGCCTGGACAAATGGGGAAACAGGGGGGTGTGGGACTTTTCAGTGCATCTTTTCCTTTGGGTGTACCTATCTCCAAAACCCCAGGGGGGAAGGAGGGGCAGCTGCCCGCTTCAAGAGCCAAAAAACTCGAAAATATGGGGAACTTTCCCATCATTTATGTTTTTCCATAGTCAGAGCCCTTGGCTCAGGGGGGAAAGTTGCATCTAAATTCCTTAAGGAGCGGGAAAGACTCACAGGGTAATGGGATCCCGGGCAGCTAGTTTTCTGTTCCCACGGCTCAGTGCGGGTGTTCAAAGGGGTAAACCCGCTGTATTTTGGCGACTGCCAGGCTTTGAGGAGCTGGATGAGATTTTTGCCTTATAAAAGTGATACACACGTAAAAATGTACTAGAATGTATTCTCACATCTTATTTACTGTTTGCCATTTTAAACAAAATGTATCCTTAAATCTTTTTTCCATTTTATGTAAAAAAATATTCCCATTGGTAAAAAAAAAAAAAAAAAATTTGAAAAGGGGGGTGGTAGGGAAGTGGAATATTCAAACGGCTTTAGGAAGAATCCAAATATTTTTTCCTTGAAACCTTTTTAACCCCTTTTTGAGGTTGGGTCCCATAATTTACCCGAGGGGGCCCCATCCTATATTTAAAATTTATATATATTTATTATATATTATATATATATTTTATATATTTATAAAAAATAAAATTTTTTACTAATTATATATAAAACTATAAATTATATATACTATATATATATAATATATATATTTATTATTTATATATATTATTTTATATAATAATAAATATATATATATATTTATATATATATATATATTTTTAAATATATTTTTAATATATATATTTTAAACTAAAAAATACTAAAGATGGGGTGGTAGGGGAAGGGGAAAATTTTCAAACGGTTTTGGAAAAACCCAAAACCCAAATTTCTTCCTTAAGTCTTTTTTGACTTCCCGGGGCAAGGGGTCCCACAATTTACACCGGGTGGCCCCCTAAAAAATATATATTATATATATATAATTATATAAAAATTATTTATTTTACATTATTGTAACCATAAACGGTGATATAAACAATTCACCTTGCACTGCTGAGGATTAAAAACCACATTTTGGCCTGCCCCGATGAGCAAAATCACACAGGGTCTCAAAACCCAGGGGCCCACACAACCCACAAGAATAAAAAACCCTTGATAGTCGCAGTGTTTTTAAAACCACCTTTGTGATGTCGCAGTGTTTTTTATTGATTAAAACACTCTTCAGGGTTTCAATTTGCGTATTGTATTGTTGGGTGTGTGTGTGTCATGCCGAAAATGTAAAAAATTTCGTTTCAGAAAATCATTTAAAAAATTTGTCCTTTCTAAAATTTTCTCTTATCATTTAAAAAAATTTTTTTTTTACATTAATGTTAAAGTAAAAAATTTAAATTTTCACCCAAAAAAATCTTAAAAACTTTCCCAACTTATTTAAACAAAAGAATTTATTTAGCCTAACCCAAATAAAAATATTTTATTTGTTTACAATAATTTAATATAACAAACACGTGAAATAATTTTTTTTTTTGTTAGGGTTTAGAATGATTTTGGCGACATTTTGCATACAAAATTTTCACTTGTCCCATTGGGAAGATGAGCATTGCTTTTTAAGCCAAGATCGCAAGTTCTGCCTATTCGGCACAACATATATATGCTCGGAGGCTGTATACCAAACGGGGAGTAAAATTTTAAAATTGTCAGGGCACCCACACCACCCTGGGTTTCCTGATTAATCCGTTCCCGAGAGTCTGCCAAAGGGAAATTCATGATTGGCGAATCCATTTTCCCGTAAGAAATAAATTTAAAAACCAAAAAACCCCCTTTTATGTCGAAGGGCCAAATCCTGAAGTTGCTTCTGGTTGTCGCAAAATATTTCGAAAAAAAAAAAAATTATTTTTTCTTTATGAAATGATAGAGATTCTTTTCCCGATTGTAAAGACACCAAAAAAACGAAATTTGGGGAAAACTGACGGAATTACGCTCTCGCGAAGTTAGCGACTTCGGCGATATTTAAAAATCGGCAATTTCGCCCATTTTGGCCTATTTTTTGGCTAATTCCGTTATTCCATCAACCAAACTCATAAACTATTTCTTCAGAACTCGATTTTTTCTATTGATTGAGTACAAAAAACTGCCCATTTACCCATTTCAACTACCCAATAACATGGTCAGAAATTTGCCCAAATTTTGGGCCCAAATTTTACGAAAATTAAAAATACGACAATTTCAAAATAAGGTCCAGAATGAAAAATGCAGACATTCCTGGCTCTAAAAAAACATTTTCTTTGTTTATCAGTCATGTCTCCAGGTCCCCGTGATATTACTCTTGCTTTTTATTTTGAAATTTTATTCAAACAAAAAAATAGAGATTTACTGTTATGCAGACTACTGCAATACTGTAATAATTGTAAAAATTACATCAACCCATTCATGACTGCGTATTAGAATGGCTAGTTGGACATTTATTGGACAATGAAAATCATTTGTTCACTTTTGAACATCGGCAAAAATCAAACATTTCCTGTACTTTGTGCTCCATTTCAGGTTCTTTTTATAGTAAAATTAATCAAAATCACCTCCATTTCTATAATATTGTTTCCATTCTATCAAATGAGCCCAAGAAAACGAGAATACAACCAAAAATACTATACGAAAAATAGACCAAAAAAGTCGGCATTTTAATTAAAAAAACGGTCGGAGTTTTTTTTTTCTCATTATGCATTTGCGTGCTCCAGGATTTTTTTTTGTGGTGCACACTGACCACAAAAGACCCATTCTCTCACATGTGGGCTACTAGCTTTCTCCTGCCTGATTTGAAGCCGCTAGAATTTATGAGTATATATACGTCAAACACGGTACCTCGCAAACTTTATATATACGGCCGCAACAGTCAAAGGGTTAATCTGTTTCAGACACCCAAACATATTAACAAAATAAAATTTTTTTTAAAGTTTTAAATATAGATTTACATGCAGAAAACAATGACAAAAAAATATAAAGCACCAAAAAAATGGATAAATAAAACATTTAACATCACACTTACCTTTATTGGCTCTGTTGGTGTATGGAAGACAGGAAGTGAGAGGGAGGCGAGTTTATTATGCTTAAATATGACACTAAAAATCATCTTACAGCTTATTTATCTATCACAATTCATCTAAAATGACATAATAAACAATATTAATAACATAGAAACCATGATATATACTCTAGAGTGAATAGAATATGTCAAAATGTATGACAGGAGTAAGTGGTGGAAGTGGTGCTGTTGGGTTTATAAGGGCCACTTGAGAGAAGCCGTGCATTTTTGTGGTGGTGGAGGCAGCAGCAGAAGCCACCAACACTATTCACACTTAACCCTTAAACTGTCCAACAGATTTAGTTCATTTGCGTAGTGCTCCAAAGTAGATCTCTGTTTTTTTATGTTTTTCAAATATAACCAAAAAAAAGTAGATAAAATTTTTTTTCACTTTTTAAAATGTAAAAACAGAAAAAAAAATCTACTTTTTTTTCGTACCTTCAAATGTTGAAAAAACGTAGATATACGTTTGGACAGTTTAAGGGTTAAACAGTGTATGTAATTTAAAAAATATTTGTTTTAATTTATATAAGAAATTTCACCTACCATCCGACAACTCGTAATGAAATACCAGGTAAAAAACACTGCTATACAAAACCGTCCTCGAACTCCTCAGGTATACCCAAGCATTTGAGGAGGGAAGGTGATCACTTCATAATCAGCTTCCTGCAACTAAGAAGAAATTTGCTCAGAAGAGATGTGTTGTCTGTGCCAAACAAACGACGGCACAAAGACGCAAAGGGCACTCAGTTTATTTGCGAGGAATGTAATGTATCTCTGTGCATGGTGCCTTGTTTCAAGGAGTTCCACAAGCGGGAGCAGTTCTTAAAAACATGTCCAGTGATTGTACATATGTAAATATATGTATTATACAATATTTTAGTATTATAAATATATAGTATTGTACAATATATAGTATTATTACAATATATAGTATTATACAATATATAGTATTATACAAAATATAGTATTATAAAATATATAGTATTATAAAATATATAGTATTATAAAATATATAGTATTATAAAATATATAGTATTATACAAGATTTGTGCATTTTTTTTGTTAATAGAAGTGGTAAACAATATTATAATACAGTAATAACTATAGTGCAGTTATTGCGTTCAATACATACAGTGAGTGTATATATATAATTATATACAGTATTGGTCTTACAGGCCACAGATGTTAATCGGAAAATAAAAAAATAGAAAAGAAAAAAGTATAAAAAACGTAAAATAAGAAATGCGGAGTTTGTGGAAATCAGTTTGTGGAAATCGCTGATGTTGCTGCCACGGTCATTTTGGGTCAACTTCTCTCCTCTGTATTCGGTAAATACTGATTAGAATTTTTTTTGTTGTTTTATTACCTTCACAAAAATATACTCTTTAATTCTGTAAGAAAAAACTTTTTTTTTTTTTTTTTTTTTTTTTCAAAATTTCTTGGCACTGGGGCACCCCTTCCGATTATGGCCTTGGACCCCGAAAGGGTTAAGTGGCTTTTTTCTCTTGGTTATGGGCATTTTGTTCTTCCCATTAACCATAAATGGTCCAAATGTTAATACATGTTCACTACCCCAGTGCCCAAAATATTTTGAAAAAAAGAATAACTTTTTTTTTTTTTAATGAAAATAAAGAGCACATTTTTCTAAGTGTTACAGGATAAAAAAAAAAATTATGGTCAGTACCTACAGAGACATAAGACCAAGAAGTTGGCACTGGATGCTCACGTGACAGCAACCTCGAGTCCTGCCACTTGCAGAAGTGTTTGCTGATATACTTTTTTTTTTTTTTCTATTTTCACATTATTTTATATAATTTTTATGTTCTGATAATTACAATTTATAGTAGTTCTTGTCATTTTATAACCAGTCTTTCTGAAGGCAACTTGTCACAGCTGGCTGAACCTTCTTAAACCCTTGCTCATCTTTCATGGGGAGCTGATCGTCGAACTCTCCTTCGCCTACATTCCACCTCATTTTATCGAAACTTGATTATGGTGACCAGATCTATTCAGCGGCCTCTCCTGCTACTCTCTCTAGCCTTAACCCCATTCATCACCAAGGATTACGTTTATGCCTTGGTGCTTTTCACTCTTCCCCTGTTGAGAGCCTCTATGCAGAAGCGACGTTCCATCCTTATCCGATTGCCGTGATGCCCATTGCCTTCACTACTACGTACGCTCCCATGATCTCCGCAATCCTTCCATTTATAGAATGGTCACTGATATTAGTAGACATTATTTGTTCGCCGCCCCTGTTTACTCCGTCCCTTCTCTCTTTGCCTACATTCACTTTGTCTTCTCTCATTTACCACCTTTATATGTTCATGTAGCATCTCACTTTTCCTACCCCCCTGGGAAGTTCCAGCTGTTCGAGTCTGTTCTTTCTCTCTCCTTGCTCGAAAGCCCAACTGCCTACGGTCGCTTCCCGCTCTCTTTTTCTGGACCACTTCCACTCTCATTCTCATGCCATTGCAGTGTACATAGATGGCTCTAAGTCTTCTGACGGAGTAGGATTCGCAGCAGTGTTTCTGGACAGCGTCGTACAAGGGCATTTACTATCTTCGGCTAGTATTTTTACTGCTGAATTGTATGCATTCTTGAAGCACTTATCTGTATTGCATCTATGCCTGTGTCATCATTTGTGGTTGTCTCAGACTCCCCTAGTGCTTTACAGGCTATACAGAAATTTGATACACCTCACCCTTAGTCCTCCATATCCAGCTTTGGCTATGCCACATCTTTGCCAAGCATGAAGATATTGTTTTTTGTTGGGTCCCTGGTCATGTTGACGTACAGGGCAATGAACAGGCAGACACTGCTGCACGGTCAGCAGTACATGACCTACCAGTTTCATATAGAGGTATTCCATTTACGGACTATTTTGCTGGAATAGCTACCACCTTCACACCTGTTGGAAACAACGTTGGTCTACTCTGCTCGGTAACAAACTTCAATCTATTAAACCGAGTATAGGTTACTGGCCATCTTCTTGTCACCAGTGTCGAGGTTGGGAAACTACTCTCTCCCGTCTTCGCATTGGCCAGACTCGTCTTACTCATGGATATCTCATGGAGAGGCGCCCTGCTCCTCTCTGTGAGAATTGTCAGGCTCCATTATCAGTCAGCCACATTCTGTTGGACTACCCACTTTATCAACGAGCACGCAGAATTTACCTCCGTCTTTCGTCTTCCCCTGCTTTCTCTTTACCTTCCCTTCTCGCTGATGGACCCACCTTTCATCCGACACTCTCACTGACTTTTTGACAACAACGGGACTTGCTTCAAAAAACTCTGATACCTTAGCCCTTCTACCTCAATCTCTGCAACCCTCTCCCCCTGCACTATCCCCTGCCCGCTGTTTTCTGTAACCTACTGATCATCCCTCCCCCTTCTGCCACCCAATACCCTCGCTTCCTTCCCTACCTGCGCGCTGTTAGCCCTTGTGGCTTAGCGCTTCTTTTTGATTATAATTAATTAGCAACGTACTCATTTACCGACGCCTCGGGACTTACAACGGGGGTCTCTGACAAGTATTAATACCTAAATAATGGATATTAGAGCTGATTTCTCTATTCTTGTTTATTTCAATATACAGTACACTAACTGTACAAACATTTAAAAATTTTACTAAAAATGTTAAAATAGTGAAAAGGTGGCATTAAAACAATATCAAAGATGGTTAACACAAACTATCATAGTATGCTCCTCACTTTGGGACAAATTTGTTTAACGATGTGGTCTTAGAAATGTAACTCCGTTGTTAAGTGCGGAGAGGCAGTAAAGAAAAATTGCTGTCTTCATTGTTTCTGTGCCCTCATTAGGTAGGCTAGGGCTAAAATACTGCTCCTTGATATGCTGTATATAGTCGTGTATTTCTGGGTTTTTTGTTCCAAAATGTTGAGCTTGACTTTTGGATCCCTCTTTAGCAAATGAATTCTTGATTGGAGGAAATGAACCTTGTCCCCTTCCTTCAATCAAATCTGAATACCCCCAACCCTTCTCTTTCCACAATCTCACTTTTAGAGAAATTTCCCCATTATAAAGTACAGTTTCCTAGAGAGGAGAGAGAGGGACCACCATCAGCCTTGTTGGTAATGCTGTGATGGTCTTATTGCTCCACCTAATAGAAATTGGTCATTTATTTATTTATTTATTTATTTCTTTATTTAGAAATTTTAGCATACATACAGGGGGTACAAAAAAAATACAGGTAAGAGCAGCATGCCAAAGCCACTTATATGCATAGCATTACGGGCTGGCTTAAAATTAACTTAAGATTAACTAAGCAATGATGAAATCAGTGATAAGACATTATTGTAAACAGATAACTATAAAGCACAAATGAGTATTACAAAGACAGGTCATATGGTTGCTTGCATTGCTGTACATTCAGTAGAATGGAGTATTCTGTTAGGTAGTGTATTTAAAAAAATAACCAAAGTTAGATTGGGTCCTGGGTTTAACATTTATATGTATATAATTGTGAGTAACATTTTGGATATACAATTTATAAGGTTCAGTTATTCAGTATTTATTTGGTTTTGAGTGAGTAAGTGAACTTTGGAGGGAAAAGACTTTAATTTATAAACAGGTAGTGTTTCTTTATATTTACAGGTAATGAATTCCAGATTTTAGGGCCTTTATGTGCATTGAGTTTTTGCATAGCGTGAAAATGGACACGAGGAACATCAAAGAGTGATCTGTGCCTTGTGTTTGGTCACGTGTTCTGTTGAGGTTGGCAAGGAGATGTTTGAGGGGAGGGTAATATCAGAGTTAAGTGTTCTGGGGGGGTTAATATCAGAGTTAAGTGTTTCTATGTATGTAATAGGTGCAATAATAAGTATGGATGTTTTGTATGGTGAGTAGGTTGGGTTTTGAATATTGGTGGAGTGTGTTGCCTGTAGTGAGAATTTGTTTATCAAATTTTAAACTGCAGCTTTTGTTGGGTAATTAGTGGTCTGAGATGGTTAATTGTTGTTGAGCCCCATGCACAAATTCCATAGGTGAGATAGGGGTAAATAAGAGAGTGATAAAGGGCCAGGAGGGCTGACTGTGGAACATAGTACCGTATCTTCAATAGTATGCCTACAGTCTTGGAGATTTTTCTTAGAAATTTGTTGTATATGTGTATGAAATTTGAGTCTATTATCGAGGTGGATCCTAAGAATTTTTCCCTCTGTTGCTTTGTGATAGGTGATCCGGTTTTTCGTTATGTTAAGAGGTACTCTGTAGCTCTGTTACCAAACTGAATGAAAGTAGGTTTTGTCAATGTTTAGTGTAAGTTTGTTAGTCCTCATCCAGGTAGATATTTTCTGTAATTCGGTGTTTACAGTATTGGCTAGCGTGACTGGGCTCGGGTGAGAGAAGACGTATGTAGTGTCATCTGCAAAAAGTGTGGGTTTCAGTAATTGCGAAGCATTTGGTAGGTCATTTATGTATAGGAGAAAGAGAAGAGGGCCAAAGACACACTCCCTGTGGGACACCAACTGTAATTGGTTGTGCGGAAGAGCTTGCTCCATTTGCGTACACATATTGGCTTTGTTGCTGAGGTAAGACTTGAGGTAGTTGAGGGAGTGCCCTCTAATACCATAGTGTGACAATTTTACGTGGAGCAAGTCATGGTCAACTGTATCAAAAGCTTTACGTAAGTTAATGAAGATCCCCAGTGGGACTTCTTTTTTCTCTATTGCAGTGTATATATGTTCTAGCATGTGTATAATAGCATCATTAGTATTTTTATTAGGCCTGAATCCAAATTGGCAGGGGTTGAGAATGTTTTGGGAGATGAGGTAGGAGTAGATTCATTATGAATTAATTTTTTCGAAGATTTTTGAGAGAGGGTGTAAATTGGATATTGGCCTATAGTTATTCAACTCTGTTTGGTCTCCTCCTTTATGGATCGGGGTGACCCTTGCTATTTTGAGAACTGTAGGGAAGGTGGAGGATTCAATGGATTTGTTAAAGAGTGTTGCAATGATTGGTGATAGTACTTGTGACGTTTTTTTGTATATAAAGGGTGATAAGGTATTTAAATCTCCTGCCTTGTTTTTCAGTGCATTGATAATAAGGGAGACTTCGTATGGGTTAGTCGGAGCTAGGAACAGTGTGTTCGGGTAGTTGCCAGTGAGGTAGTCATTTGGTGGGGTATCTGAGCTTGGGATTTTATTGGCAAGGTTTTGACCTATAGTGGAGAAGAAATCATTGAGTCTGTTTGCTGTTTCTGTTGGTGGGAGTTGGGGTTCATCTGATTTTGCTAATTTTATTTCGCTGTGTCGTGATATCTTTTTTGTTCCCAGAATTTCTGATAGGGTCTTCCAGGTCTTTTTTATATCACCTCGTAAGTTGGATAATCTGTTCTCATAATACAATTTTTTTGCCCTTCTTATCAGGCTGGTTAGGATTGACGAGTAATGTTTTGTTTGGTCTCTGGTTATGTGACCCATTCTGTACTGTTTTTCATATCGGTGTTTTGTATTTAAGGATTTGAGAATGCTGGGTGTTAGCCAGGGACTGTTCAGTCTTTTTAGCTGTCATCTGTTTAGTTTTTTAGGGCAGTGCTTGTTATAAAGGTATTGGGTCTTTTTTAGAAAATTATTAAAACATTCATCAATATCTGTATAGATTTCTAGCTCAGTGTGCCAGTCAATGTTTGTTACTGCTGTTGTGAAGTTATTAATGGCTGCCTCATTGTGAAGTCTGAAGGTGACTTTAGTAGTGTCTTGGGGTATTTTACCAAGAGTTGTTATGAGGAAAGTAGGGTAGTGGTCTGTGGTATTATCTGTAATTATGCCTGATTTTATAGGGAATAGGGTTTGTTGGTCCAGATGTGGTCAAGTAGGGAAACACTAGTCTCTGTAACTCTTGTAGGTTTTGTTACTGTTGGTAGCAACATGCAGTTACTCATTGTGTTTGTGAATTCAGTAACGTTGTGGGTCCTGGTCTTGCAGGAGATTTATATTGAAGTCACCTGAGAGTACTAAGTGATCTTTGTTCATGCGTGCATCAGTTATCATACTTCCTAGGTTTGACTAAATTGGCTAATGTTTGATTGTGGAACTCTGTAGATGTTTATCACTGTGAGAGGTTTTTCTAGGTATTTGGATTTGAATTTAGCTATTATATATTCCCCATGTTCATCCCTTGTGCAAGTATTAGTGATACATTCTAGTTGGTCTGAGTAGTATATAGCAGTGCCACCCCCTTGTTGGTCTGGCCTACAGTTGTGTATGGCTGTGTAACCAGGAATGGCATAGACATCTGTAGTATCAGGCTTTAGCCAGGTTTCAGTTAGTGTAATGACGGACATATTGGCATGCAAGGAATTTAGTAATGCTAGGAGGTCATCATAATGCTTGCTTAAAGATCTGATATTGTAGTTAAAGGGATAGTTATGTTGTTGTTGGCTCTGAGAAGTGCCTTTGATTGTTCTGCTGTGTAGTAATTACAGTAACTGTTTGAATCATTTAAGTCATTAAATAAGAGGTTGGTATCAGGATCAATGCTTGTAATCATAAGATTTGTAGTGAATCTATAGTTAGAATTAAGTAAAAAATAAAGTAAATATTCTAAAGCTAAAAAAAAATAGCACCTGAATTATTTAACAAATGTAAAAATAATGAGCTAAGGTAGTTTTTTAAAGCTAAAATAAAGGAGACAATATAAAAGGGACTAAAATAATTTGTGGTGAACAAATAAAGTGATGATCAAATAATGGAGCTTGGGAATATGATAGTAGGTAGTACTTTAAAGGTAATTCTTTAAAGTTAGAATTATAATATAAAATTATAATATAAAAGGGACTAATATAAGTTGTGGTGAACAATAAAGTGGTAATCAAATAAATGCTGGGTGACTTTCTGGTAAGCACTGGCAAGCCATTTGGCAGGACTGGAGGTTGCTGGCATTTCAAGTGACAAATATAGGGTTGTGATTTGGGATGCTTTCTGGTTCACCAGCCACCATTATGAACTGAAACACAATTGCACATTTTATGCTCTGGTCTAATTCAAAAGGCTTTGTCTAAACATATCTTGGATGATCCGGAGGTGCCATCCTGATGTTGTGCCCCAGGTAGTGTAAAAGGTAGTTTCCAGGGAACAGCAGCATTGCTTATTACAACGGTGATTGTGATTCAGGGTGGGTATAGTGCCATTTATTTTTGAAGCTGCCTCTTGTTATTTATAAAGATCAGCAGCGTAACAGCTCCAAATTCTGAGTGACTGCGACACCCTTTACAACCCCACTACAAGTGTGGACCCTTCTTACAATTTTGAATTGTTTTTGGGCAGTTACTCAAGCCCAGTACAGTGGAACCTTGGCTTATGAGTTTAATCTGTTCCATGACCTAGCTCGTAACTCAATTTGCTCGTACTATATCAAATCAATTTTCCTCGTTTAAATTAATTGAATAGCCATTAATCTGTTCCTGCACTCTGGAGGCAAGAAAAAATACTTGAATATGACACAATTATGAAATGTACAGCTTATTTATCTATCATAGTTCATCTAATATATAATAAACAATATTAGCACAGAAACAAGACATACGCTCTAGATTGAATAAAATAGGCCATACTATTGTGGCAGAGGCAGCAGTAGAAGCATCTGCCATATATTGTCCCACTTTGACTAGTATCTTCCCATGCTCTTATTGTAAGAGAAAATGGAGTATTTTTGAGGCTAACTGCAGTAGATCACTAGTTTTCTAAGGAAAACACTGAAACGATGTATTTATAAATATGTACCTCTTCAAGGGGGGCTCCTTGGCATGGTGAAGAGGCTCTTGGTCTGAGGAATTAGCCCTGTCGGTCTTCCTCAGACCGAACCTAATTACCCCCCATTCTCCCCTCCCCTATCCCATCTTCCCCATCCTCCCCTTTTTCCATTCCTCATCCTCCCCACCCCTCCCTTTGCCCTTCCTCTTTTTGCCTTTGGGGTTTCTCCACAGGCGCGCTAGTTCCTAGGTAGGGGAAAGGACACCGGGGTCCATCCCATTCCATTGAGGTTCTTGGCGGTGGCGTAGTTTGCCGTGGAATCTGGATCGCCTGGGGATGTCCCGATCCCTCTCCGGTATTCCGGAGTAGCTTTGGGTGTCTTTCGGGCGACGGGTGTATCTCTGGAAGCCACCTTTCGGATTCCAGGGGTGGTGGCCAAAGGAGGTATGCTTTGTGGAGGATACCCGGCCCCCCTCTCTTTTGTCCCCCAAGGGGTAGCTCGGCAGATTGTGAGGTTGCTATCGGGATTGTGGTTTTTTGGCTTTGAAGGGTGGGGGTTAGGCAGGGGGCCCCATGCTGATCTGTGCAAGTAGCGGGGGCTGAGGTCCTCTTGGGGCCCGGGCGGGGGGAGATTTTCTGGTTTTTTTTTTTCCCTCCTGGGAACTATTCCCCCCTGCTCCCCCCTTTTTTTTTTCTTTTTTTTTTATTTTTATTTTTTTTTCTTCTTTTTTTTTTTTTTAAAAAAACAAAAAGAAAAGGAGTAATCAAAACCATGGAGAACCCAATCCATAAACCCCACTACCCCCGGGCCCCCCTTTCTTGATACCGCCCCCCCTTCTGACCCGGGGCCTTGTGTTTAGACCACTTTCGGACATTTTTTTGATCCCCCTGTCCCCTCTTGCTGGTGCTTTTTTCCTCCCCTGCTTAGGTAGGGGCCTTCCCGGGACTCCTTTTTTTGGGTCTAAACTCCCCCTCCCCCTTTTGGACTATGTTCCCCCGGCTTCTCCCTCTACGGTAGGAAAATTTTTTTGAATCGCCGGGCCCATTTCACGCGGGACCAACTCGGGTCCTACCCTAAAGGCCAACGTCATCTCCTGTTGTTTGCCCTTCTTTCCCTTTCCCATTCTACTGGGAAAAAGCCCGGCACGTCAAGAAACCTCCCTCCCCACGCTAAATTTGGGACCACACAAGGAAAAATTCTTTATTTTAAAGGGACGACTTTTTCGGGCCTACCTTTCTGACCATAGTATTGGCAAAGCACTCCTGCCATATTGGTAAGATATTTCATTTCATGCTCCAACAGCGGAACGGCATCGTCACTGCCCAAAATTTGCTCCCCAAGCTCATGATCTTTCTTTTCTTTCAAAATATCGATACTACTCCTATCACTATTAAAAAACATTTTTTTCCCTAAATTTCTTGTAGTGGTCGTATTTGCCCCATACCATAGCCAACAGAATTTCCATCTGTGGCAATGACATTTTTAAAACGGGGCGGATCTCCGGGAAACCCCAATCCTCAAAGTAGACACTTATGCCCTTCCTGCCCGGGGGCGGGACTTCCCTTGCAATGGGGTGGGTTTAAACCCTTTTGACAGCCAAAGAACCCCCATCCTCTGTGTATGTCGCAGGACATCGGTTAAAAGTTTGAAAGGTGATCCCTACACCCCCAAAATGTAGAAATTGCTGGCGTTTTGGCCACCCAGCGAAATTTTTGCAGACCCTATGGCCAAATGCCGCCCTGGGGGTGCGACGACCATTCTAAAACATCTTGCAGTCAACCTCCATCTTCCCTTAATTGTAAGAAACTCCCCCTTGTTCTCCCACCTTTTGGGCCAGGCCCTATTTAAAATTGAACGTGAAATCCTTTTGCCTCAAAGGGCAGAAGGCCTCCCTTATGCTATGGCAGTTCTCATCTCCGCCCCCAAAGGGGGGACTCCCCCGTGTTTTTTTTCTTGTTTTTCCCAAAAACACCCCCCCCTACTTCGGGGGTCCTCCCATCTTCTGCAGCCTCCTCTGTTTTTTCCCCCTTCCCATAGCCATTCGGCAAAAAATTTCCTTTTGCTGCCCCTTGGCTCTGAGGGTCCCAAACTACAACTCTCTGTTCTCCACATCTTCGCCCCTTCCTCAAAACCCCCATATCGACAAGACCCCCAACGACACCTAATACCAATGGGCCCCTCAATTTCTCAGAAGTCCAAAAAATCCACATTGCTCAAATCACCTTTCCCCTTTCCCTTTTCCCTTTTTCCACCTCCACACTTTCCCTTTTTCCCAGTCTTTGTCCCTTTTCTTCCCCTCTCTCTGGCTCTATTAAAAGTGTGGGTTTTCCCCCTCCCCCCTGTACTATCCCTTTCCACCCCCGCCCCCTCGCAGTTTCTCCCCCCCTTTTCCCCCCTTTCCCGGGTTTTTTCTGCCTTTTCCTGTCCCCCCCCCACTTCTTCTCCATTTCCCTTACACTTTTTCCCTCCCCCTTTACTTTGGTCAGCCCAAATTACGCCCCAATCTTTACCCCTCACCCCCCCCCTCCATCTCCAATATGGTTCCCAAAACATCTTTAAAATTCCCAGAAACACTTAAACCCCATTTAAAGAATATATTGCAGAGACTAAACCTTAAATTGGACACTGTTTCATTTCCCCCCCTTTCCCCTTTTCCCCTTTCCCCCTTCATCTTCCCCAAACCCCCATTCTTCCCCAAATGCTCCTTTTCCTTCGCTCCCCTTGAACGTTTCCCAAATGCCACCACAACTTTGACTTTTCAAACCCCCTCTAGCCCCGTGGGTCCTTTACCTACATTTCCTGGTTTTTTTCTTTCATTTTCCAAATCATGGCCTATTTACAGTGGAATATCCGCGGCCTCGGGGGAAAATCGGGGTGAGCTTCAGATGTTGTTTCCCAAAGGGTTTTTCCCGGTTGGTGCTTGTTACAAAAACCAAAATTACACTCGGGTTTTCAACCTATCTCAGGCTTTAATTTATTGTATTCTTTGGATCCTTTCTCAGATGGGACCTTTAATGAAAGTCCCCTTTTTCTTCTACGAAAATGATTTTTCCTTACTTAAAACTTTTGGGTCCTTTCCTGGGCTGCATTACACGCACCCCCCGTATCCACTTGAAAAAGGGGGTTTAAAATATGTTCTTTATATCTCCTCGAGCATTTTTATCCCGGGACTTTGCCTTTCTTGTTTCATCCTTCCCAAACCACCACTTCTTTTTACTTGGGTAAATTTAAAATGCCCATTTTTTCCCTTTCTGGGGGGGGGGTCTCATTGGGGACTCACGTGGCACCCAGTTGGGGGGCTTTTCTCGCCTTTTCACCCCCCCCCCCATTTTTTTAAATAGGGGTTTACCCCCCACCCATTTTGATCCTCGTACTCATACTCTCATTTTGGCTTTGCTATCAGTCCCCCTCTTCCTCCACTGCACTAGACTTCCCCTGGCCCTGTTTTTCCGGGGATTTCCCTGACAGCGATTTAATTTTTCCCAAACATTCTTACTTCTCCCTTTCCATTACCACTTTCCGTTTGCCCCTTTCTGGCAATTTTATCGGGCAAATTGGGGCTTTAAATCACACCTCACTGTTTTAGTGAAGTTCCTTCTTTTATCCTCCATTGATGAGCTCCTTTACATTTTCGACGTCAGTTTATTAACCCCAGCTTCTCATTCTATACCCCCAAAAATCAGGCAGGCTTCTCAGAAGTGCGTGCCTTGGGGGTCTCCCGCTTTGGGGCCGTGCAGTACGTTTTTAAAAGGGGCTGCTTGGGGCAGGTACCGGGACAGTAAACCTTGAGAGACTTTTTGATTTTTAAACAGAAGCGGGGGCGTTTTGCCTCGCCCCTGGGCATCCTTTTAAGCTAAACGCACTTGTTGGGGAGGGGTATTTTCCACCTTTACCCTGCTTCTTCCCATTTTGGGGCCCGTCTGGAAAAAAGTGGGGGAAATTGATGGTAAAAAACCTCCTGACCCCAGCCCTGTTTTCGGGTCCTTTGGGGTTGATGTAGCAAACCCTCTTGACGTTGCCTTTTAAATTGGCACACATCTGGTCCGTAATTTTCCCCAGGGCTCCATCTATGCCCCTCGTTTCTTTCCCCAAAGTCTGCCAGAGAGTTAGTACCTTTTGGGCCTTTTTTTTCTCCCGGAAAAAACAGTTTTAAAGGCCTTTTTCCCCTTCAAGAAAAATAAGGCAAAAGCTCTCCCGCTTGCCGTATCGGCAGCCCCGGCCCCCGCGACATTTTATTCTTTTTTAAAAAATTTTCATCAGTCAGCCTTGTAGTCCTCTTACACCTCTTCAATCTTATTTGGGCACAAGGGTTCTTCCCCCCGCTGTGGAAAATTTTTCCCTTGTTTCTTTTTCCCCCCCTGCAAACCGGGGACTACAAGGGCATGGAAAGCCCCCCACAAAAGTCCCCCTCGTCTTACTAGGGCAGTTTTCCCCCAAATGAGGAACGTCCCCGTTTTAAACGCGTTTTAAAGTGGTATTTTTGAGACAAAACAAAAAGGGCTCTCCCCTAGTCAATATGGGTTTCTAAGGGTCGTTCTACCTTAGACCCCTTACTTAAAGCTTGGTTTCTAAGTTCCCTAATGCTTTGGGGAATTAAACCCTCAGTTATTTCCCTAATTTTTTTACCTTGAGAGGCATATTGGAAAACAAATTGGAGGGGATAATATTTTGGGGCCCCGGCTCTTCCTTAAAGGGCCCCCGAGGGAATCACCCTCCTTCCTTTAAGAACTTTTTTAATGACAGACATTTCCATGTTCGAGTCAAAAATGTTCTTTCCCCGGGCTTCGGCCAAGGGTGAAGGTTTTTCCCCCCGGGAAGGTGTTCTAAGCACAAACTTTTTCTCCTTGCTAAAATGATTTGGCCCCTGTTCCAAACCCAAAATTTGGTTCCCTCACTCTATGTTAAGACTTCGCTATTGCTTGTGCAGGCCCCGACTGTCCCCTTTTTACAGGGGTTTTCTCCAGCATGCGGTCAAAACCAAAGTTTCCACTTTGGGGGGACCCCGCATGGGTGTAAATTTTCAAGAACCCAAAAATCACCAAATTATTTCATAGCGCCCTGTTTTCTCCGATCATCCTTTGTATCTCTATGGCCCCCCGTTTTCCCTGAAGTGATACAGTTTTGGTTTCTAGCTTTTCTTTGGGCCCCTAGGGTTTTCCTTGGGAAACCCCCCGTTACCCCTTTTGAATGCAACTTGTCACAGCCCGGGTAAAAATTCTTAAAAAAAACCCTTTTCTACTTTCCTGGGGATGATCGTCGAACTTTTGCTTCGCCACATTCAGCCCTCGTTTTAAACGGGAAATGGGTTAGGGGCCCCGATTTATTCCGCGGGCCTCCCCGCTTTCTTTTCTACCTTTAAATCAAACCATTTACCAAAGGGTTGCGTTTTTGCCTTGGTGCTTTTTTGCTCCTTTCCCCCCTTTTAGAGCCCCTTACAGAAGCAAATGGGTTTCCCTCCTTGTTCCTGATCGCCGTTTATGCCCATTGCCTTCGCTAATTTTAAAGCTCTCCCCGATCTACACAATCCCCATTTATAGAATTTGGGCACCGATAGTTTGACAATCTTTATTCGTTTTGCCGCCCCCTTTCTCCATCCCTTTTTTTCTTCACCTACATTCCTCTTGTCTTCCCTTCAGTTTCCCCTTTATATGTTCTGTAGCAAACTCACTTTTTCCCCACCCCCCCGGGAAAATTCCAGCGTTCGGGTCTGTTCTTTCCCCACCCCTTGCTTGAAAAACCCAACTGCCTCGGTGGCTTCCCCCTCTCTTTTTTTTATCACTTCCCTCCCATTCCCCATGCCACTGCTGTGTACACGATGGTTTAAATCTTGAGTCGGATTGCAGCAAATGTTTTTCCCGACAGCATCGTACGGGGGCATTTAGTTTCTTCCCGCTAGCATTTTTTTCTGCTGAAAATGGGTTTCCATTCTTGCAGGGACTTATTCGTATTGCATCTATGCCTGTGTCATCATTTGTAGTAGTCTCAGACTCCCTTAGTGCTCTACAGGCTATACGAAAATTTGATACATCTCATCCCCTAGTTCTCCGTATCCAACTTTGGCTACGCCGTATCTCTACGAAGCATAAACAGTGAACAGGCAGACACTGCTGCGTGGTCAGCAGTACATGACCTACCAATTTCCTATAGAGGTGTTCCGTTTCTGGACTATTTTGCTACAATAGCTGCCCACCTTCACGCCCGTTGGCAACAACGTTGGTCAACTCTGCTTGGTAACAAACTTCATTCTATTAAACCGAGCATAGGTTACTGGCCGTCTTCTTGTCATCAGTGCCGTGGTTGAGAGACCACTCTCTCCCATCTTCGCATTGGCCACACTTGTCTTACTCACGGGTATCTCATGGAGAGGCACCCTGTACCTCTCTGTGAGCAGTGTCAAGTTCCAGTATCGATTAGCCACATTCTGTTAGACTGCCCTCTCTATCAACGAGCACACAGAATTTACCTCCAACGCCGTCTTCGTTCTACTACTCTCTCTTTACCTTCCCTTCTTGCTGATGGACCCTCCTTTAATCCTGACTCTCTAATTGACTTCTTGACAACGACTGATTTACTCCACAAACTCTGATGATGATACCTTACGCACTCCCCTCAGCCCTTTCTAGCTCAGTCTCTTGCTGCCCTTTACCCTTTCACCATCCACTGCTCCGCTGTTATCCGTAACCTATTACTCATCCACCTCCCTTTTGCCACCTGATGCCCTCGCTTCCTTCCTGCCCTGCAGCGCTGTATAGCCCTTGTGGCTTAGCGCTTCTTTTTGATTATAATAATAATATAAATACGTAAGAAATATTGTATATAAAAACATAAATCATAATACACTGCAGAATGTAAAGAAATATTAAACTGTTTATATAAAGTGTATATGTACTTACACACTTGGAGCAGAGATGGTGGGGGAGGTTGAAGGTGCGGCATATGATGTCAGTGGTCCTGTAAACCTCCAACAGCATTGTTTTGTTTAATCACTGAACGTAACTGATACTGCTTTAATATCTACATATCGTAGATGTACTAAGCTGGTATTGCCTAGCTAAGTCCATGGAAATCGTCTTTTTCTTCTCAGCACTGTCCTTTGCACTTATTTTCTTAGTACCCATGGTTAGAAATAAGAAATTTGGCCAAATGACTGTAAAAAAAATGCAAGCAAGCACAAGAGAACTGCTCCCACTAAACGTGTACTGCTTACCAGATGTTTTTGCATCAGCTGTACTCACCTAATTTTGGTTGCAGGGGTCGAGACTCAGCTCCTGGCCCCGCCTCTTCACTGATCGCTACTAGGTCCTCTCCCTCTCTACTTCCTGAGCTTTGTCATACCTCTTCTTAAAACTATGTATGATTCCTGCCTCCACTACTTCACTTGCTAGGCTATTCCACTTCCTGACGACGCTATGACTGAAGAAATACTTCCTAACATCCCTGTGACTCGTCCGAGTCTTCAGCTTCCAATTGCGACCCCTTGTTTCTGTGTCCCCTCTCTGGAACATCCTGTCTCTGTCCACCTTGTCTATTCCCGCAGTATCTTGTATGTCTTATCATGTCTCCCCTGACCCTTCTGTCCTCCAGTGTCGTCAGTCCGATTTCCCTCAACCTTTCCTCGTACGACATTCCCCTGAGCTCTGGAACCAGCCTTGTTGCAAACCTTTGTACTTTCTCTAACTTCTTGACATGCTTTGACCAGGTGTGGGTTCCAGACTGGTGCTGCATACTCCAGTATGGGCCTAACATACACAGTGTACAGTGTCTTGAACGATCCCTTATTAAGGTATCGGAACGCTATTCTCAGGTTTGCCAGGTGCCCGTGTGCTGCAGCAGTTATTTGGTTGATGTGTGCCTCTGGTGACGTGCTCGGTGTTATGGTCACCCCAAGATCTTTCTCCCCGAGTGAGGTCTGTAGTCTTTGTCCACCTAGCCTATACAGTGGACCCCCGCATAACGATGGCATCACATAGCGATTTTTCCGCATAACGATTACTTTTATCGCAAAATTTTTGCCGCGCATACTGATTAAAAACCCGCTTACCGATTTTCGTCCGAGACGCGTCCAATGTGCCCTCAGCCAGCCTCACATGTGCCGCCCCGTCCCATTGTTTACCAGCCAGCCTCCGCGGTAACATCCAAGCATACACTCGGAATATTTCGTATTATTACAGTATTTTCGGTGCTGTTTCTGGAAAATAAGTGACCATGGGCCCCAAGAAAGCTTCTAGTGCCAACCCTACACCTCAAAGGGTAAGAATTACTATAGAGATGAAGAAAGAGATAATTGATAAGTATGAAAGTGGAGTGCGTATAGCCGACCTAGTCAAGCTGTACAAGAAACCCCAATCAACCATCGCTACTATTGTGGGCACCAGAAAGACAATCAAGGAAGCTGTTCTTGCCAAAGGTTCAACTGTGTTTTCGAAACAAAGATCGCAAGTGATGGAAGATGTTGAGAGACTCTTATTGGTGGGATAAATGAAAAACAGATAGCAGGAGATAGCGTCTCTCAAGCGATCATATGTGAAAAGGCTAGGAAGTTGCATGAGGATTTAATTAAAAAAATGCCTGCAACTAGTGATGATGTGAGTGAATTTAAGGCCAGCAAAGGTTGGTTTGAGAGATTTAAGAAGCGTAGTGGCATCCATAGTGTGATAAGGCATGGTGAGGCTGCCAGTTCGACCACAAAGCGGCTGAAAAATATGTGCAGGAATTCAAGGAGTACATAGAAACTGAAGGACTGAAACCTGAACAAGTGTTTAATTGTGATGAAACAGGCCTGTTCTGAAGAAAATGCCAAGCAGGACCTACATTACTCAGGAGGAAAAGGCATCCCAGGACATAAGCCTATGAAAGACAGGCTTACTTTGTTGATGTGTGCCAATGCTACTGGTGATTGCAAAGTGAAGCCTTTATTAGGTATCACTCTGAAACTCCCAGAGCGTTCAGGCAAAAGAATGTCCTCAAGGATAATTTGTGTGTGCTGTGGAGGGCAAACAGTAAGGCATGGGTCACTAGGGAATTTTTCTATAACTGGTTACACCATGCATTTGCCCCAATGTGAAAAATTACCTAACTGAAAAGAAATTAGAACTTAAGTGCCTCCTGGTGTTAGACAATGCCCCTGGTCATCCTACAGACGTGGCAGAGCGACTTTTATGGGGACATGAGCTTCATTAAGGTGAAGTTTTTGCCTCCTAATACCACTCCTCTCCTGCAGCCCATGGACCAGCAGGTTATTTCCAACTTCAAGAAACTGTACACAAAAGCTCTGTTTGAAAGGTGCTTTGTAATGACCTCAGAAACTCAACTGACTCTAAGAGAGTTTTGGAGAGATCACTTTAATATCCTCAATTGTGTAAACCTTAAGGTAAGGCTTGGGAGGGAGTGACTAAGAGGACCTTGAACTCTGCTTGGAAGAAAACTGTGGCCAGAATGTGGTAGACAAAAGGGATTTTGAAGGGTTTGAGGCTAACCCTGAGAATCCTGTGCCAGTTGAGGAATCCATTGTGGCATTGGGAAAGTCCTTGGGGTTGGAGGTTAGTGGGGAGGATGTGGAAGAGTTGGTGGAGGAGGACAATGAAGAACTAACCACTGATGAGCTGATAGATCAACTTCAAGAGCAAGAGGCCAGACCTGAGGAAACTGGTTCAGAGGAGGGGAGAGAGAAATTGAAGAAGTTGCCTACTAACAAAGATAAAGGAAATCTGTGCTAAGTGGCTTGAAGTGCAAACCTTCATGGATGAAAATCACCCTCACACAGCTATTGCAAGCCGTGCTGGTGATTATTACACTGACAATGTTGTGAAACACTTTAGGCAAGTCATAAAGGAACGAGAGGTACAGGCCACTATGGACAGATATCTTGTGCGAAAGAAGTCCAGTGACTCTGAAGCTGGCCCTAGTGGCATTAAAAGAAGAAGGGAAGTAACCCCAGAAAAGGACTTACTACCTCAAGTCCTAATGGAAGGGGATTCCCCTTCTAAACACTAACACACTCTCTCCCCTCCTCCCATCCCATCAATCATCACCAGATCTTCAATAAAAGTAAGTGTCATTTAATTGTGCATGCCTTTTTCAGTTTGTGTGTATTAAAATTAACATTTCATGTGGTAAAAAAAAATTTTTTTCATACTTTTGGGCGTCTTGCACGGATTAATTTTATTTCCATTATTTCTTATGGGGAAAATTCATTCGCATAACGATTATTTCGCATAACGATGAGCCCTCTTGCACGGATTAAAATCGTTAACCGGGGGTCCACTGTACTCTGTCTGCGGTCTTCTTTGCCCCTCCCCAATCTTCACGACTTTGCATTTGGCAGGGTTGAATTTGAGAAGCCAGTTTCTGGACCACGTGTCCAGCCTGTCCAGGTCTCTTTGCAGTCCTGCCTCATCCTCATCCGATTTAATTCTTCTCATCATCTCCACATCATCTGCGAATAGGGACACTTCAGAGTCTATTCCTTCCATCATGTCGTTCGCATATATCAAAAATAGCACTGGTCGTAGAACTGACCCCTGTGGGACCCCGCTCGTCACAGGCGCCCACTGTGATACCTCTTCACGTACCATGGCTCGTTGTTGCCTCCCTGTCAGGCATTCCCTGATCCATTGCAGTGCCCTCCATGTTATATGCGCCTGATCCTCCAGCTGCACTAATCTCTTGTGAGGAACTAAGTCAAAGGCCTTCCTGCAGTCCAGGAAAATGCAATCAACCCACCCCTCTCTCTCGTGTCTTACTTCTGTTACCTTGTCATAAAACTCCAGAAGGTTTGTGACACAGGATGTGCCAACTAACGGCTGCATTCTGAATTATTACATGCGTATAATGTATTATTATTAATTTAGGGAACTGAAACTATTGTTATTATTATATTATTATTATTAATTTAGGGAACTGAAACCATCGTTATTATAATAAAAACGGAGCACAGATACAATTCCCTACATCAAGAGCCCCCTCACCAGCATGAAGGAACCTTGATGCTGGTGAGGGGCTCTTTATGTAGGGAATTGGATCAGTATTCTAGTTACCTAAATTAATAATAATAATTATTATAATAACGAACACCTCCAACTCAGTGCACTGTTTACCTCATTGTGAGAGCTTACATTTTTCACAGTCATTTGGCCAAATTTCGTTTTTCTAAGCATGGGTCCTAAGAAAGTGTAAAGGACAGTGCTGAGAAGAAAAAGAGGATGATTTACAGGGAATTAAAGCATGAAATCATAAACAAGCAAGATGTCCAGGTTTTGGGTTGAGTGGAAAGTGGGGGGGAACTGGCTCATAACTCAAATGTTATCTCATAACTCAGCAAAAAATTGACCCAGTAACGGCTCGTATCTCAAAAAAAAACTCGTACGTTGGGACACTCATAAATCAAGGTTCCACTGTATCTCCATTCTTCCTACCACTTATGGAACTTCTGACTCTGGCTTTACTTTGACCACTCTTTATTGTAGATTCCTTGATGCTGATGAAGTGCTCTTAATCCAAGGAATTGTACTTGGATTGAATTCAAGGGGTTATTGAAGTGGAGTGGAAGGATGGGTAGGGGGTCATTCTTGGAAAGGTTGGAGGGTAGGGCCCCTCAAGGAAGGTTCCTTGATGTTGGTGAGGGGCTCTTGATTTAGGGAATTGGATCTGTGCTCCAGTTCCCCAAATTAAGCCTGAATGCCTTCCACATTCCCCCCCTCCCCCCCGCAGGCGCTGTATAATCCTCCGAGTTTAGCGCTTCCCCTAGATTATAATAATAATAATGGAGGGTAGGGGTAGTTAGTTTAATATGTTTATTATGCACCCCATACCCATCCTGTGGGCGGTAGTCAAAAGATTACAGAGGTACATAATTGGTCCAGGGACTGGACCCCAAAGTTATGATAGCTGAGCAAGTTACAGAGGTAATGAACTCACAATTTACAAAGGTAATGAACTCACAATTTACAAAGGTAATGAACTCCAGGTAGGTCGGGTCACAATCATGACAAGTTACAAAGGTATTTACAGATTACAGAGGTACGTAATGGGTCCAGGGACTGGGCCCCCAAAGTTTTGATAGCTGAACTAGGTACAAAGGTAATGAGCTCACAAGTTACAAAGGTAATGAATTCTGTAAGAATGGTTACTTACGTTTATACATGGCTACAATCATGAACAAATTATAGTGTAATGAGCAATTCACACTTCCACACCCGGTCACAACTGTAATGAGTTATTGGTGCAAATATTGATTGTTGAGTGTCTCTCACACACACACACACACACACATACACACACACTTTAGTTTAATATCTTTTTTATGCACCCCATACCCAACCTGTGGGCGGTAGTCAAAAGATTACAAAGGTACATAATGGGTCCAGTGACTGGACCCCAAAGTTATGATAGCTAAAACTAGTTACAAAGGTAATGAACCCAGGTAGATTTGGTCACAATCATGGCAAGTTACAGAGGTAATGAATCAGCTTCACTCCTATACATGGTTAGTCATGAGCAAATTACAAAGTAATGAACCACTGATACGTCCCACACCTGGTCACAATTGTAATGAGTTATAAATACAAATATTAAGTGGTTCATACACCCACACTAGCGCGCGCGCACACATACACACACCAGGGCGCATGCACGTACATGTGCACACGAGCGTACAAATATATGGACACACACACACACACACAACACACACACACACACACACACACACACACACACACACACACACACACACACACACACACACACACACACACACACATGCACACACAGACACACACAGACACACACACACAGACAGACACACACAGACACAAAAACACACAGACACACACACAGACACACACACACAGACACACACACACAGACACACACACACAGACACACCTGGACAATCTACAGTGCTACAGCTGCGCTACAAGTACTGTATCACCTATGAGTGGTTGTTTGGGTGTGGGGTTCCAGGTTCCAATTAACCGCCAAGCTGAATGTGAATGGTCTAACTCTCATAGCACGATAAAGAATAGGCACTCAAGTATTCAATAAGGTTTTAGCAAATGGTAATCCATTGAACAAGGCGATTAACTCACTATAAGCAGGTCGAGCATAGGCAACACTGTAAGGGTGGGAGTCAGGTCACAAGAGGTTTGTGGACACAAGCGACAACTGAGAATCTACATTACACTCCAAGCACAAGCCACCTACTTTTCAGACACATAATAACCCACACATAATTCGACACATAATTACACACACACACAAACGAGCGCACACACACACACACACACACAGGAGCTAAGACTCGACCCCTGCAACCACAAATAGGTGAGTACACACACACACACACACATACACACACACACACACACACACAAAACACACACACACACACACACACACACACACAGGGGCTAAGACCTCGACCCCTGCAACCACAAATAGGTGAGTACAAAACATATACACACATACACAAACACACACACACACACACACATACATACCACAAAATACTGCGCGGAATAGACGAGGTGGACAAAGACGGGATGTTCCAGAGATGGGACACAGACACAAGAGGTTACAATTGGAAGTTGAAGACTCAGATGAATCAAAGGGATGTTAGGAAGTATTTCTTCAGTCATAGAGTAGTCAGGCCATGGAATAGACTAGAAAGTGATGTAGTGGAGGCAGGAACCATACATAGTTTTAAGGCGAGGTATGATAGAGCTCATGGGGCAGGGAGAGAGAGGACCTAGTAGCAATCAGCGAAGAGGCGGGGCCAGGAGCTGTGACTCGACCCCTGCAACCACAAATAGGTGAGTACAAATAGGTGAGTACACACACACACACACAGACACACACACACACACACACACACACACACACACACACACACACACACACACACACACACACACACACAACACACACACACACACACACACACACACACACACACACACACACAGGAGCTAAGACTCGACCCCTGCAACCACAAATAGGTGAGTACACGCATATACACACACATATACACACATACACAAACACACACACACACACACACAGACACACACAGACACACACACAGACACACACACACACAGACAGACACACACACACACACACACACACACACACACACACACACACAGGGGAGGATGAGCCAGCAAGACTGGATCTTGTGTTCACCCTGAGCAGTTCAGACATTGAGGACATCACTTATGAGAGGCCCCTTGGAGCTAGCGATCATGTGGTTCTGAGTTTTGACTATATAGTAGAGTTACAAGTGGAGAAGGTAACAGGAACTGAAGGGGAAAGGCCAAACTATAAAAGGGGGGACTACACAGGTATGAGAAACTTCCTGCAGGAGGTTCAGTGGGACAGAGAAATGGTAGGAAAATCAGTAAACGAGATGATGGAATATGTGGCAACAAAGTGCAAGGAGGCAGAGGAAAGTTTTGTTCCCAAGGGAAACGGAAATAATAGGAAGACCAAAACGAGTCCTTGGTTTACCCGAAGGTGTAGGGAGGCAAAAACTAAGTGCAACAGAGAATGGAAAGGTACAGGAGGCATAGGACCCAGGAAAACAAGGAGATTAGTAGAAGAGCCAGAAACGAGTATGCACAGATAAGGAGGGAGCCCAGCGACAGTATGAAAACGACATAGCATCGAAGTCAAATCTGACCCGAAACTGCTGTATAGCCACATTAGGAGGAAGACAACAGTCAAGGACCAGGTGATAAGGCTGAGGAATGAAGGTGGAGAACTCACAAGAAACGATCAAGAGGTATGTGAGGAGCTCAACACGAGATTTAAGGAAGTATTTACAGTAGAGACAGGAAGGACTCTGGGGGGACAGACCAGATGGGGACACCAGCAAGGAATACACCACAAGTGTTGGACGACATAACATACAGATGAGGAGGTGAAGAAACTGCTAAGGACATCGATACCTCAAAGGCAATGGGACCAGACATCTCCCGTGGGTCCTTAGAGAGGGAGCAGATATGTTGTGCGTGCCACTTACCACAATCTTCAACACATCCCTGGAAACTGGGCAACTACCTGAGGTATGGAAGACGGCAAATGTAGTTCCCATTTTTAAAAAGGAGACAGAAAAGAGCACTAAACTATAGACCTGTGTTCATTGACGTGTATAGTATGCAAAATTATTGGAGAATTATCAGGAGGAGAGTGGTGGAGCACCTGGAACGGAACAGGAGTATAAATGCCAACCAGCACGGATTCACGGAAGGCAAATCCTGTGTCACCAAACCTTCTGGAGTTTTATGATAAAATAACAGAAGTAAGACAAGAGAGAGAGGGGTGGGTTGATTGCATCTTCTTGGACTGCAAGAAGGCCTTTGACACAGTTCCTCACAAGAGAGTAGTGCAGAGCTAGAGCATCAGGCGCATATAACAGGAGGGCACTGCAATGGATCAGAGAATACCTGACAGGGAGGCAACAACGAGTCATGGTAACGTAATGATGAATCACAGTGGGCACCTGTGACGAGCGGGTCCCACAGGGGTCGGTCCAAGGACCAGTGCTGATTTTTTGGTATAAGTGAACGACATGTACGGAAGGTTAGACTCAGAAGTGGTCCTGTTTGCAGATGAATGAAGTTAAGAGGAGAATTAAATCTGATGAGGACCAGGCAGACTTCAAAGAGACCTGGACAGACGCTGGACACCATGGTCCAGCAAATGCCTTCTCGAATTAAATCTCTGCCAATGCAAAGTCATGAAGATGGGGAGGGCACAGAAGACACACAGAACAGAGTAAGGCTTAGTGGCCAAAGACTGCAAACCTCACTCAAGGAGAAAGATCTTGGGTTGAGTATAACACCGAGCATGTCCTCCGAAGTCACCCATCAATCTATAAAACTGCTGCTGCATATGGCGCCTTGCAAACCTGAGAACAGCATTCCGAATACCTAAGTAAGGAATCAATCAAGACACTGTACACCTTGTATGTCAGGCCCGTACAGGAGTAAGCAGCACCTGTTTAGGAACCCGCACGATTGATAAAGCACGTCAGAAACTAGAGAAAGAACAAAGGTTTGTCGACGAAGGATAGTTCCAGAGCTAAGGGGAATGTGCCTATGAGGAAAGATTAAGGGAAATCGGCCTACACACTGGAGGACAGGAGGTCAGGGGAGACAGGATAACGACATATAAAATACAGTGCGTGGAATAGACAAGGGGACGAAAGACAGGATGTACCATGGTGAGGGGACACAGAGAAACAAGAGGCCACGAATTGGAAGTTGAAGACCACAAATGATCAGAGAGATAGGAAGTATTTCTTCAGTCATAAGTTGTAAGTAGTGGAATAGCCTAGAAAATTACCTAGTTGAGGCAGTAACCATACACAGTTTTAAGACGAGGTTTGATAAAGCTAATGGAGCGGGGAGAGCGAGGGCCAGTAGCGACGCGGTGAAGAGGCGGGGCCAGGAGCTAAGGAGCTCGACCCCTGCAACCCACAAATATGTGAGTACAAATAGGGTGAGTAGCTAGCAAAACAACCATATAATGATGGGGGTGGGCTAGCAAAACATTAATAAAGCATTAATCAAAATGTTGAAAAGGTTGGGACTAAGCACCCCTACCTGTGGGTTTCCTAATTCAAAATCTTTAGGTTACACTTCTATGTCCCTGAACAACACAGACGACTTTCTGTTGGACATGTATGAACCGCATATTACTAAAAATAAAGAAATAATCACAAACACAACCCAGCGGAGAAGTTCCATCCTCCAACCATCCAATACTGCAAGTTCACATAATGATTACATTCGGTGGCTACATCAAAAGTCGTGATTTAAGGCCAAGGAACGTAGTGTATGGCTGTCAGTGTGGCAGATTGAGAAAGTGGTAATGCAAAATAATTTGATGACACCCTTCCATGCCATGAAAGCCATGCAACGGGGTGACAAGAATATCCTTAAATCTGTGCTCAAGACATTAAGAAAACATCATCCTTTTCCGAATGTTTTAGCACACGCAGCTAGTAAGGTGATAATGGGAGCTTCGGAACCGGGAAAAAAGGGCTAATGGTCCATGATTTAGGGACCACCCATGACATCACATGTAATAAAAAATTCAAGTAAAGGATAAACCTGGTACTCGACACAAGCAATCTGAGTAAGTTGTAAGTAATACCATCCCTCACCGAGGCGACGTGGAATTGCCCTTAGTTAGTGCTGCATCAAGTTCATAATTAATGAAAGGAATGTTGCAGTCATCTGCCTTGCTGAGCATAAAGCAAACAAGTCTCTCCCTTGCATCATATTTGTCCATTAATTTCGCCTGTGTGGTACTGGGAAGACTGTCATAGCTAGATGTAGCAGCCCAAGCACTGACTAACTCATTCGCCCTATGCAAGGGATGAGGGTGCGCGATCTGCCCAGTTATGTTACCCTTAATTCTATTTATGTTCCTCCATGCCCGGCTAAGTGGGGTGTGAGCATTGAGACCGTTGACAAATTTTTCCCAGTCTGTTTGCCGCAGCTCTGTCATACGCTCTCTGGCAGCAGCAAGGGCAGTTTGGAAGAGGCTCAGCATTTCAGGGGTACGATGGTTTCTATAGGCTAGGCCTAGTCTGCGAGCAGTACGTTTCAATGTTCGAAGTTTAGAATCATTGTAATAGGTATGGTTTTTATAAGACTTATGATTATGGAAGTCATTTGGATTTAGAGTAGTAGGAGGTTTCAGAGGTGGCTCTAAGAAGTTCTGAATACTGCTCACAAGGTCATTGTTAAAAGTCTCGACAGAGGTACACTCATAGGAATTATACCAGTCAGTCACATGTGCAACAAAGTCATCATGCTGATCAGTGGGAACATTAAAACGTTTCCGTTTGAATATCCCACCAGGAAGGATATTATTACCAATATCTAGTGAGGTTAGCCTAGGGAAATGATCAGACGCTATATCTGTTACAATGGAAGACTCACAGTTGGCAGAAGTAATGTTGAAGCCCAGGCACAGATCAAGGACACCTCCATAGATATGTGTGGGTTCAAGGTCACCTACAATTTGCACATTATCATGACTGTTTAAGAGTGACAACAGTTGATTGCCATTACGATTACCAAACTGAGAGTTTCCAATGCTTTTGTGTTTTGCATTATAATCACCAATAATGAGAGTAGGTTCAGACTGAGCACAAGTCAGGAGCTCCAAGTAATTAAACTTATCAGCAGGAGCATACAAGTTAAATATGTTGAGAGCAGAGTTCCCTATATAAATCCTAACACCGTGATACTGTAGCCCCTCTGTTTTCTTATGCGCAAGAAGTTGATGGGGAAGTGATTTTTTAATATATAGAACACAAGAATTAGTAGATTTGAGGTTATATGCAACAAACGATGGCAATTTAGGGGGTTGGGATTTTTCAGGGACTCTGCACTCTTGTAGACACACAATATCATTGGATTCAGTGGTTACTTTATGATGCAGGTCAGAAAATCTTTTTCTATGTGACGCAGTATTCCAACTTAAAATGGATAGTTTATACGAGTTTGGTTCCATTATAAAAGTCCAGGGATAGTATTCAATTTCTCAGCAAAATGAAAAAACTTACTAAATAACAAACAGACATAATCAATCTCAATATCATCAGTATTATCCTTATCCATGAGTCTCCTAAGTGCACTTCCATTTGTGAGACCTCTTGGGAGTCTTTGTAAACAGAGGTCACTGCGCTCTTTGTCTGTGAATGTATGGAAGGTGACACTAATAGTTCCCTCGCACTCACCTCTCCGCTTTTATTACACTCATCACTATCATCACATGTATCACTTCCCTCATCATTATGACCAGTGATACATACACCATTATCAACAACCGGGTCATCTCCACACTCAGTATCTATCAATACATTACACTCATCAGGTTGACTATCATGATGGTCTTCACTGCCCTTATCTTCACTGTGATTGTAAACACCACTATCAGATTCAGCGTTTTTGTAATTATTAACACCACTGCAATCATCAGTTTATTTATTTATTTATTTAGTAATTTAAGCATACAAACAGAGGTACAAAAAATACAGGTAAGAGCAGCATGCCAAAGCCACTTATATGCATAGCATCACCACACTCATTTTCATAATGGCTGACAATCTGTGGGTTGATGTACTCATTTGCAACCTCTAAGTTTTTCCTCATGGTGCTCAAGTTGTTGTTTCAAACACCATTGTTGCTTCTCCAGTACTGTTATGCGCAGTAATGGAGGTTTTTGTATGAGAGGAGCTTCAACATCCAACAGATTGTGTGTGTTAAAAGAGAGTGGAGGTAAGCTGTTTTTAACTTGATGTGCTGTTGGAATGTGAGCAAGATAACATTTATGAAGGAAAATTGTTTAGCCAGACTAAAGCCCTAGAGATGGGAGGTACAGTGCCTACACTCTGAATTATTATAATCAAAAAGAATATTATTATTATTATTATAATCAAGGGGAAGCGCTAAACCCGGAGGATTATACAGCGCCTGGGGGGGGGGATGTGGAAGGCATTCAGGCTTAATTCGGGGAACTGGAGCACAGATCCAATTCCCTAAATCAAGAGCCCCTCACCAACATCAAGGAACCTTCCTTGAGGGGTCAAAAAGAATAGATGTGCACTCTGAAGGTTGTGAGGATATTGCAGTTTGGAGGGGCATTTGACCTTCAATGTTGGTGCACCTCTGGCAAGAAGTGATGGAGTGAGTGATGGTGTTTCTTTTTCAGGGGAGGCATGAAATGTTCAGTCCTTTAATATTTTTGCTCATTCGATTTCTTTCATTTTTGGTGTATATGAAGAAGTGTTGGCTCTCCTTATTTTGTGTAAGTTTCAATAAGAAAGCCCAAAACACAACTGAAAAAAATATTTACTGAAAATGGCATTTGGCAAGAACCCCGGCCTAAATGGCACTACGAAAAGTTGTTTTGGGACTTGATGCTCATAAAACAATGCTAATGCGATCTTTTGACTAAGGGAAACCCTGTAAATATCTTATCTTTATTCTACAAAAAAATAAAGTTTTTGACATGTTGCAAAATATTTTGCCCTTTACTCCTACACAAATCCCAAAATATTTGGAATATTTCCAATTTCTCTTAACCAAATTGTAGAACAATCATTGATTTATGATTACTGTGAAAATCACTTAATTTAATTCAATAAATTATGGGCTTCATGAAATAAGTCAATAACTTACTTCTGAGATATTCACTGAAAACATGCTGTGCCTCACGACTCTTAAAAAAAAAAAAAATTCAAGAAAATCACTCGTTTATGGTGCATTACGAGTGTATATCACAGTTAGCCCTGTAGTAAACTCCGTTTTCTTAATATAAGTCCCCAGGAGAGGATAAGAGGAACGTAGGGTAATCCCCTATCCTCTAGCTGTAACTTGATACCTCTGGCGGACCGTGGACAACACTCAGCATTAATGTTATTTATATTGTTTATTATGTCACATTAATTCAATTGTGATAAGTAAATAAGCTGTAGTGTTGATATTAGCATCATAATGAATCATATTCCACTGCCTCTCGAGACTCTGGAATTTCTGCTGATGTAAGCAAATGTTCCCAGACAGTTGCTAATTGGCTCCCAGACTGTGTGGGTGGGAGTACCCATATTTAAAGCATGGAAAGGGAGAAAAGTGAAAAAAAGCCTCCAACTGAATGCCCCCCCCCCCCCCCAAAAAAAAAATGGTGGGCATTAACCCTTAAACTGTCCAAACGTAGATCTACGTTCACTCGCGTGGCGCTCCGAATATTTTGGCTCTTGATTTAGGGAATTGGATCTGTGCTCCAGTTCCCCGAATTAAGCCTGAATGCCTTCCACATCCCCCCTCTCAGGCGCTGTATAATCCTCCGGGTTTAACGCTTCCCCCTTGATTATAATAATAATAATCTGAATATTTTGAAAAAAAAAATTCTTTTAAAATGAAGAGCACATTTTTCTACATGTTATAGAATTAAAAAAAAATTAGGGTCAGTACTTACCGAGGTATAAGACCGTGAAGTTGGCACTGGATGCTCAACTGTCAGCAACATCGACTCCTGCCACTTGCAGAAGTGTTGCCGATATACCTTTTGTTCTCGTTTTTATTTTAATTTATATATTTTTTTTATGTTCTGATAATTACAATTTATAATAGGTACTGAAATAGTGCTCAAATAGTCACAATCACATTGACAGGTGAGCATTTACACCTGCCTGGGTTTTCTTCTATTGTCTAGAAATATATACAAAATATTTATAGGTCCTAGCAATGTTGAACATCAAAATGTTTTAGATACCCTGGCATATACCTTGAAGCATGTTGTTATGAAAGGCATCCCTATACTGCTGACAGCCTAGTGACATTTGATAAATGCCCACTGCTCCAGCTAACCCTCGAATGTGTTACACAAACATGTCTTGTCTGTGTCTATTTGTCTGTGTGCCTGCCTGTCTGTCTCGGCTTATCTGTCTGCCTGGAGTATAGGATATCAAACTCCTTGAAGAATCTCGTTATGACATCTGTAATCAGCTCAGTGACAATTGATAAATGGGTGCTCGCTCGGGGAACCCTGGTTTTATTTGTTTTCACTGATACACACAAACATGTTTCTGTCTGTCTATCTATCTTTGCCTTTAATTTTTGGAATATCCTAGGTAATTTTCACTGTATAATAACTGTACTTATGTGTACATGTGAGACAGATATAGACAGATACAGATAGATATACATAAACAGATATAGACATATATAGACAGTAATATACAGATAGATATATAGACAGAGCCAAAGCAAGCCAGCCAGCCTGCCAAATACACAAGAACATAAGAAAGAAACACTGCAGCAGGCCTACTGGCCCATGCAAGGCAGGTACATGTCACAATCCCCCCCAACTGAGACAAATGACCCACCTAGTCAGGTCACATCCATTGACTAGCACAAGCTAGTCAGGTCCAACTCACACCCACTCATGTATTTATCTAACCTATTCTTACTTTCCTCTTAAAATGGGAGTGTTAATGCGACATGGCATCAGTGAATCCCGGGTGTTTCCCACGCTATTTGCTCTAGCTGGCGCTCAATTGAACTGGTGCTCCCACAACCTGGAGTTTACCTGGAGAGAGTTCCGGGGGTCAACGCCCCCGCGGCCCGGTCTGTGACCAGGCCTCCTGGTGGATCAGAGCCTGATCAACCAGGCTGTTACTGCTGGCTGCACGCAAACCAACGTACGAGCCACAGCCCGGCTAGTCAGGAACCGACTTTAGGTGCTTGTCCAGTGCCAGCTTGAAGACTACCAGGGGTCTGTTGGTAATCCCCCTTATGTATGCTGGGAGGCAGTTGAACAGTCTCGGGCCCCTGACACTTATTGTATGGTCTCTTAACGTGCTAGTGACACCCCTGCTTTTCATTGGGGGGATGTTGCATCGTCTGCCAAGTCTTTTGCTTTCGTAGTAAGTGATTTTCATGTGCAAGTTCGGTACTAGTCCCTCTAGGATTTTCCAGGTGTATATAATCATGTATCTCTCCTGCCTGCGTTCCATGGAATACAGGTTTAGGAACCTCAAGCGCTCCCAGTAATTGAGGTGTTTTATCTCCGTTATGCGCGCCGTGAAGGTTCTCTGTACATTTTCTAGGTCAGCAATTTCACCTGCCTTGAAAGGCGCTGTTAGTGTGCAGCAATATTCCAGCCTAGATAGAACAAGCGACCTGAAGAGTGTCATCATGGGTTTGGCCTCCCTAGTTTTGAAGGTTCTCATTATCCATCCTGTCATTTTTCTAGCAGATGCGATTGATACAATGTTATGGTCCTTGAAGGTGAGATCCTCCGATATTATCACTCCCAGGTCTTTGACGTTGGTGTTTCGCTCTATTTTGTGGCCAGAATTTGTTTTGTACTCTGATGAAGATTTAATTTCTTCGTGTTTACCATATCTGGGTAATTGAAATTTCTCATCGTTGAACTTCATATTGTTTTCTGCAGCCCACTGAAAAATTTGGTTGATGTCCGCCTGGAGCCTTGCAGTGTCTGCAATGGAAGACACTGTCATGCAGATTCGGGTGTCATCTGCAAAGGAAGACACGGTGCTGTGGCTGACATCCTTGTCTATGTCGGATATGAGGATGAGGAACAAGATGGGAGTGAGTACTGTGCCTTGTGGAACAGAGCTTTTCACCGTAGCTGCCTCGGACTTTACTCTGTTGACTACTACTCTGTGTGTTCTGTTAGTGAGGAAATTATAGATCCATCGACCGACTTTTCCCGTTATTCTTTTAGCATGCATTTTGTGCGCTATTATGCCATGGCCACACTTGTCGAAGGCTTTTGCAAAGTCTGTATATATTACATCTGCATTCTTTTTGTCTTCTAGTGCATCTAAGACCTTGTCGTATTATTATTATAATCAAGGGGGAAGCGCTAAACCCGGAGGATTGTACAGCGCCTGGGGGGGATGTGGAAGGCATTCAGGCTTAATTCGGGGAACTGGAGCACAGATCCAATTCCCTAAATCAAGAGCCCCTCACCAACATCAAGGAACCTTCCATGAGGGGCCAGACCTTGTCGTAGTGATCCAATAGTTGAGACAGACAGGAGCAACCTGTTCTAAACCCATGTTGCCCTGGGTTGTGTAACTGATGGGTTTCTGGATGGGTGGTGATCTTGCTTCTTAGGACCCTTTCAAAGATTTTTATGATAAGGGATGTTAGTGCTATCGGTCTGTAGTTCTTTGCTGTTGCTTTACTGCCCCTTTGTGGAGTGGGGCTATGTCTGTTGCTTTTAGTAACTGTGGGACGACCCCCATGTCCATGCTCCCTCTCCATAGGATGGTAAAGGCTCGTGATAGGGGCTTCTTGCAGTTCTTGATGAAAACGGAGTTCCATGAGTCTGGCCCTGGGGCAGAGTGCATGGGCATGTCATTTATTGCCTGTTCGAAGTCATTTGGCGTCAGGATAACATCGGATAGGCTTGTGTTAACCAAATTCTGTGGCTCTCCCATAAAAAATTCATTTTGATCTTCGACTCTCCACGCATACATGTCTGAACCTCAATTATGTTGTGATCTGAGTATATTGTTTTTGATATGGTGACATTTCTTGTCAGATCATCATTGTTAGTGAAGATGAGGTCTAGTGTATTCTCCAGTCTAGTAGGCTCTATTATTTGCTGGTTTAAATTGAATTTTGTGCAGAGATTTAAAAGCTCGTGTGAGTGTGAGTTTTCATGAGAGCTGCCTCCTGGTGTTATTACTGCAACAATATTATTTGCTATATTCCTCCATTTTTAGGTGCCTTAAGTTGAACTCCCCAGGAGCAAGATGTTGGGTAACAGGAGCGGGAAAAGATTTTCCAGACAGTGGTCAATTTTTAACAGCTGTTTCCTGGAATTGCTGGGTGTTGCATCTGGAGGCTTGTAGACTACCACAATGACTAGGTTTTGGTTCTCGAATGCTCCCAAATTTTTTTTAATAGTGCACACACTGAGTGCATAGACCCATTCTTTCATGTCTAGGCGACAAGTCTATTTGCCAAATTTGAAGGAATGAAAATTAAAGCGTTGATCTACGTTTGGAGTGCTACGCGTGCCCAGTTTAGGAATATTGCCACGTAACAGAAATGGTGGCAGTAACAAAGAAACCACAAATGCAACATCTGAGATAGATAAGGTCCAAGGAGAGAGATACAAAGAACAGACTGTATACCACTTATTCAAGTGGATACGGACAGCAGCATAATGCAGCCAAGTATGAACAAAGAGCTAATGGTATGGAATACTGGTGCGTATAAGAAGTACACTTTCATTAAAGGTTCCATCGGGAAAAGGATCCGATGAATATAACAAATCATAGCCTGAGATGGGAGGGATAACAGCAGAGTGTGATTTGGGTTCTTGTAAACAAACACAAATGGGAAACTGGGAGGGCAACACCTGGAGCTCACCCTGGTACTCTTGAGGCCACAGATATTCACTGTAAATAAGCCATGATTTGCAAAGAGAATTATTTTTATAATAAAAAAGAAGCGCTAAGCCAAAAGGGGACTATACAGCGCTGCGGGGCAGGAAAAGGAAGGAGGGCATCAGGTGGCAAAAGGGAGAGGATGAGTAATGGGTTACGGAAAACGGGGGGGGGGGATGGGGGGAAAGGTAATGCTCAGCAAGAGACTGAATTTAGAAAGGGCTGAGGGGGGGAGGCGAAAAGTATCACAGAGTTTGTGGAGTAAAAGTCGTTGCAAGAAGTCAATGAGAGAGTCGGGTTTAAAAGGGAGGGTCCCATCAGCAAAAAGGGGAAAGGGTAAAGAGAGAGTAGTGGGAACAAGACGACTTTTGGAGGTAAATTCTGGGTGCTCTTTGATAGAGAGGGCTCAAACAGAATGGGGCTAATCGATACTGGGAACTTGACCTGCTCCAGAGGGAAACGGGTGCCCTTCCATGAAATCCCCCATGAGGACAAGGTGGCCAATGCGAAGGCGGGAGAGATGGTCCCCCAAACCTCGGCATGATGACAAGAAAGGGGGCCAAAACCCTATGTTTGGGTTTTAATAGAAATGAAGTTTGTTACCGGGGAGCAGAGTTCCCAATGTTGTTCCCAGCGGGTGCGAAGGTGGGTAGCTATTGCACAAAATAGTCCAGAAATGGAACACCCGATAGGAAATCGGTGGGGTCTTGTACTGCTGACCGCGCAGCATGTCTGCCTGTTATTGCCCTGTACGTCGACATGACCAGGGACCCAACAAAAAAACAATATCTTTATTTTGGTAGAGATATGGCGTACCCAAAGTTGGATACGGAGAACTGGGGATGAATTATCAAATTTTTGTATGGGCCTTAGGCACTAAGGATTGAGACTATACAAATGATGAAAAACAGGCATAGATGCGATACGAAAAATGCTGCAAAAAAAATGGCATCAGTTCAGCAGAAAAAATCTGCTGAAGATAGTAAACCCCCCCGCACACGTTTTCCGGAAACCTGCGGGCGAATCCGATGCCGTTAAAGACTTAGAGCCATCTGGAAACCAGGGGTGGCAGGGAAAGGGAGGGAAGTGATCAAGAAAAAGGAGGGGAACCCCCCGGTAGGCAGTTGAGCTTTCGAGAAAGGGAGTGAGAAAGAAAAACCCGAACAGCTGGAATTTCCCCAGGGGGGTGGGGAAAAAGGGAATCTAAATGAAATAAAAAGGTGGTAACTAAAGGGGAAGACAGTAAATTTAGGCGAAGAGAAAAGGGACGGAGCAAACAGGGGGGGGGCGAAGAATAAAGAATGCTAAATTGGGGTGACCATTTATAAAGGAAGGTTTGTGTAGAGTGAGAGCGTACATAGTAGCAAAGGGGAAATGGGCATCAGGGCGATCAGACAAGGATGGAACATTCGCTTCTGTTAAGGCTCCAACGGGGGAAAGGAGGAAAAGCCCCAAGGCCAAACTAATCCTTGGTATGGATAGAGTTAAGGCTAGGAGGTAGCGGGAAGGCCGCGGTAAATCGGTCCCCATAAGATTTCGATAAAACAGGTGAATGTAGGCGAAGGAGTTGACGATCAGCCCCCCAGGAAAGATGGAAGGGGGTTTTAAGAAGGTTAGCAGGCTGTGAAAGTTCCTTCAGGAGGAAATGTGGGGTTTTCCCCAGGATAAGAGGGGGGGGTAAAAAGAAAAGGCCTAGAAACCTGATTATCACTTCGGGGATAGGGGGCCAAGAGATAAAAAGGGATGATCGGGGATAACAGAGCGCTAGGGGAAAAGTAATTTGGTGAGTTTTTGGTACTTGAAAATTTAAACCCATGCGTGGTGGCCCAAGGGGAAACAGGGGTCGACCGCTGTGGAGAGAAACTACAAAAAGATGACAGCAGCCCCTGCACAAGCAATAGCAAGTCACCCAAAACATAGAGTGATACCAAATTTGGGGTGGAAGAACAGAGGCCAAATCTTTATAGAAAGGAGAAAAAGTTTGTGCTTAGAACACATCCTGAGGGACACCTTCAGCTTGGACGAACCGGGGGAAAAAAATTATTGACTCAAACACGGAAATGTCGTCATTAAAAAATTTTCAAAAGGAAGGATGGTAGTTTCCCTCGGAGGCCTAAGGAATGGGCCGGGGCCCAAAAATATTTCCCTCCAATTTGGTCAATGCCTTCTCAAGGTCAAAAAATATGGAAATAACCGAGTAAATATTCGAAAAGGGCATTACGAAAAACTATCCAAGAGTGTAAGGGGGTCTATGGTGAACGACCCCTTCAAACCCATATTGACTAGCGGGAGACTGTTGTGTGTCTCTAAATCCAATTTAAAAACATCATTTACGAGATTTCCTCCTTTGCAAACTGCATAGTAGAGCGATGGGGCGATAGGGGGGGGCATCATGTCCTGTAGTACCCGGTTGCGGGGGAAAGGGGAGAAAAATGGAGTTTCCACCAGCGGGGGAAGAACTCCTTGTGCCCAAATAAGTTTGAAGAGGGGTAAGAGGACTACAAGGGCTGACCGTGTAAAGTTGTAAAAAAATACGAATATAAATGCGTCGGGGCCCCCACTGCCGAGATCGGAAAAGCGAGAGCGTTGCCCCATTTTCTTGAAGTGAAAAGGCACATTAACTGTTCTTTCTGAAAGAAAAAAGTCCAAGGGTACTAACTCTCTGGCAATTTGAAAAAAGAAAAAAGGGGGCATAAGGACCCCCCGGGGAAATAGGGAAATGGTGCCAAGTTCAATGGCAACGTTGAGAGGGTTTGCTACATCAACACCAGTGCCCGGAGAACAGGACCGGGTCAGGGAGTTTTTACCCCCAAATTCCTCACTTTTTTCCAGATTGCACTCATAGAAGCAGCAGAGGTGTTTTGGAAACGCCCCACCACAAGTGCGTTTAGCTTCACGGTGACACGGCGAGCGATCGCCCTTTGCTTAAAATCAGAAGGCTCTCAGCGGTTTCTATTGTACCGGTACCTCCCCCACGCAGCACGTTTCAAACGTACTGCACGAGCAAAGCGGGAGACCACCAAGGCAGCACTTCTGAGAATGCTGCCAGGTTGGGGTATGAATGAGAAGCTGGGGTATAAACTGACGTCGAGAAGATGTTAGGAGCTCATCAATGGAGGATGAAGAAGGAACCTCACAAAACAGTGAGGTGTGAGTAAAGATCCCCAATTTGCCCGATAAAATTGCCAGCGGGGGCTAGGGGAAAGGGTGGGGGGAAATAAAAGGAGAAAAATGACGGAAAATGATCACTGTCATGAAAGTTGGCAGAAAAACCCAGGTGAAGTCTATGCAGGGAGGAAGACAGACTGTAGATCGATGAGAGAGAGTTGAGTACAGGATCAAAATGGGTGGGAGTACCCGTATTTAAAACATGGGGGGGGTGAGAGGCGAAAAAACCCTCCAACTGGTTTGCCACTGAGTCACAATGAGACCCCCCCCCAGAGGAAATGGTGGGCATTAAAATCACCAAGTAACAGAAGTGGGGGGTAAGGAGAAACCAAAAAGGGAAAAGTCGGGGATAGAAAAGCTCGGAAGGGAGAGAGATATAAAGAACATATTGTAAACCACTTATTCAAGTGGATAGGGGCTGCATGTAAGCAGCGGGATGGACAAATATTGACGTACGGAATATCATTGCGTAGAAGAAGGGCACTTTCATTAAAGGTCCCATCTGAAAAAGGACCGAAGAATACAAAAAATTATAGCCTGAGTATTTTGGAAAACAGCCGAGTGTAATTTTGGGTTCTTGTAAGCAACACCAACAGGAAAACCTGGAAACAACATCTGAAGCTCCCCCCGATTACCCCTGAGGCTGCGGATATTCCACTGAAATGGCCATATTGGCGATGAAAAAATATCAGGAATGTACTAAAGGCACCAGGGACAGAGGGGTTAGAAAAGTCAATGGTGGTGGCATTGGAAAGTTCGTAGCAAGAACGGGCGTTGCGAAGAATGGGGTTGTTAAGATGGGGAGAGGGAAGAGAAGGAAAAGGGAAAGGGAAACATTTTCCATAAGGGTTTAGTCTCGCAAAAAATTTTTGAAAACTTCAAGTGTTTCTGAATTCAAGATGTATGGGAGACCATATTGGGATAGAAGGGTGAGGGGATTAAAAGATTGGGGCATAATGGACTGCCAAAGTAGAGGGGGAGGGAAGATTAAGGGACTGGAGATGAAGTGTGGGGGGGACACAGAAGGGGGCAGAAACCTGGGGGGGTGGGGAGAAAGGGGGGAAACTGGGGAGGGACGGGGGTGGAAGGCTAGTACGAGGAGGAGGGTGAATCTCCCCACTTGTAACAGAGCCCGAGAGGCGGGGAAGAACTAGGTACAGAGACGGAAAGGAAAGGGGGGGTGGAAAGGGGAAGGAAGGGGCAAAGAAATTTTAGCAATGTGGATTTTTTGGACTTCTGGTAGAGGGGGGATTTGGGATTAGGTGTTTGCGAGGTTTGTCGATCTGGGGCTTGTGAGGAAAGGGCGCAAAGATGTGGAACAAAAGATTGTATCGGGATCGAGCCAAGGACAGCAAAAGGTTAGATGCCGTAGGGCTATGGGAGGGGTAACAACAAGGGGTGCAGAAGATGGGGGCCCCAGAAGTGGGGGGGTGTTTGGAAACATGAGAATAAGAAACTGGGGGAGTCTCCCCTTTGGGGGCGGGATGAAAAACTGCCATAGCATAAGGGGACCCCTTTTGCCCTTTGAAAGGAACGGATTTCACGTTCATTTAATGACCTGGGAACGGCGGGAGTACGAAGGGGGAGCTTCATTACAATTAAAGGGAAATGGAGGTTGCTGCAAGATGTATTAAATGGTCGTCGGACCAATTTTTATTTTTAAATAAGGGGGGAAACGCTAAACCCGGAGGATTATCAGCGCTGGGGGGGGGGGTGGGAAGGGCATTCAGGCTTAATTTGGGGAACTGGAGCACAGATCCAATTCCCTAAATCAAGAGCCCCCACCAACATCAAGGAACCTTCCTTAGGGGTCGGCACCCCAACTGGGCATTCGGTCATAGATTTGCAATATTTGCTGGGTGACCAAAAGCCAGCAATTTTTTTACATTGTTGCGGTGAGGTTCACCTTTCAAACTTTTAACCGATGTCCCGCGCATATAGGGGGGGGGGGGGGGGGGGGGGGTTGGGGGGGTGTTTTGGGGCAGGAAGGCTGTGTCATTTGAGGATTGGGGACAGTTTCCCTTTCAAAAATGTCTTGAATGGAAATTCTGTTGGATATTGTATGGGGCAGAATGCATTAACCACTCAAGAATTAGAGAAATTGTTTTTCAATAGTGATAAGGGATCGATATTTTAAAGGGGGAAAAAATCATGAGCTTTGGGTAGCATTTTGGACAGTGATGATGCGCATACCGCTCTTGAGACATGAAATGAAATTCCCTTCCAAAATGACGCAGGAGGCTTTGCCAAAACTATGGTCAAAAGGTAGGCAGAAGAAAAGTCGGCTTTAAAGTAAAGAATTTAGTCCATTGGGGGGTCCAAAACGAGCGTGGGGAGGGGGGTGCTTGACGTGTCGGTCTTTTCCGGTAGAAGGGGAAGGTAACGGGGGAGCACCAAATTGACGTTGGCTTTTTGGGTAGGACCCCAGTTGCTCCGGGGGTGAAATGGGCGGGCGATTCGAAAATTGCCGTACCGTAGAGGGAGAAACCCCGAAGCATTTTCAAAGGAGAGCGGATTCAAAAAAATCGAAGGAGTCATGAAGCCCCGGTACCTGAGCGGGGAGGGGAAAAAAAGCACCCGCAAGAGGGACAGGGGGGACAGGGTTTTCCCAAAGTGGTTAAAACAAGGCAGGGTCAGAATGGGGTGCGGTACAAGAAGGGGCCCAGGGGTAGTGGGTTCATGGACTAGGGGGCCATGGTTTTGGGTTTTCCTTTGGTTTTTTTTTTAAGAAAAAAAAGAAAGAAGAAAAGAAAAGAAAAAAGAAAAAAAAAAGAATAAAAAAGGGGGGGGGGGAGCGGGGAGGAATAGTTCCCAGGAGGAAAAAAGGGCCCGGAAATCTCCCTCCGCGCCCAAGAGGACCTCAACACCGCTAGTAGGCAGATCAGCAGGAACCCGTCCTACCCTACCCTTCTGTCAGTAAACCCCAAATTGGGAAAGCAACCCCACATCTGGCGATACCCCGGGGGACCCAAAAAAAAGGGCGGCCCGGGTATCCGCCACAAAGCTACCTCCTTCGCCCCCCCCCCGGAACCCCAAAGGTGGCTTTCCCGAGATACACCCCTCCCCTGAAAGACCCCAAAGCTTTCTCCGGGGTACCGGAGAGGGATCGGGAAAATCCCCCGGGAATCCAGATTCAGGCAAACTCGCCACCCCCAAGAACCCCAACGGAAGGGATGGACCCCGTGTCCTTTCCCCTACCTAGGAACTAGGCGCCTGTGGGGGAAATCCCAAAAGGGCCCAAAAAAAGGAAGGGCAAAAGGGAGGGGGAATGGGGGGAAAATTTGGTTCGGTCTAGGAAAAAGCCGACAGGCTAATTTCCCCAGACCAAGAGCCTCTTCACCACGCCAAGGAGCCCCCTTGAAGAGGAAAGAGGGGGATAATGGAACCCCTATAAATTCGGACAAGAGATTTTAAATTTCTGTGGCAACCCCGTTAGGATATGCAAAATGACACTGGAAATCCAAACTGCTTTCACAAGGAAGCAGAAGTGATGGAGAAACAATCCGCAAACAAGTGATTTTTTCTTCACAATAACACACGGGCAACTTGCTTTGCATGTTTAAAAACAAGGAGCCACTTTGGGGATTGTAATAGGGGGGGCCCCTCAGTATTTTCATCACATGCACAGTCACAAGTAGGTGACCAAGGCACGTATTTGAGAAGCTACTTGGGTTTGAGGATGTATGTGAAGGCAGTTAAAATGGGTTTAAAAGGGAATTTTAATATCCATTAGGGGAGGGGCAAAGAAAGGGTTTCCCCATTAAAAGTGTTTTTCCCCTGTAAAGGGCCCCAAATTTTCCCGTTCAAACTGCCCAAAGTGGGTACAAGGAGGGGCGAGAAAAGAATGGGGAAGTAAGGAGGATAGGAACGTATTGCTGTCAGGTAAATCTGGGGCACAAACCAGGTAAAATCAAGTGCAAAATTGAAGAGCAACTGATAAATCAAAGCAAGTGTTGTTTGAGTGCGGGGGCAAAATAGGTGGGAGTACCCAAATTAAAAAATGGAGGGGAAGAGCCTCTAATGAAACTTGGTCACAGAGAAAAACCCCTCCCCCCAGAGGAAAGGAGTATTAAAATACCTGAGAGGAGAGGCAAAAATAGGGAAGAAAAATAGAAATTCAATCAGGAACAGATAATGGTCAAAAAAAGAAAAAATACAAAGAGCAGACTTACCATTTTTTAAGTAGATACAAGTTGCAGTGAAGTATGAAAAAGATCTGAGAGCATGGTATTATTTTATTTTTAATCAAAAAGAAGCGCTAACCAAAGGGGTATACAGCGCTGCAGGGTAGGGGAAGGAAGCGAGGGGGAGGGCGGGAGAAGGGGGAGGGGGTGATCAGTAGGTTTTAGAAAAAAGCAGGGAAAGGGGTAGTACGGGGGTAGAGGGTTTTGCAAGAATTTAGGTAGAAAGGGCTGAAGGATCAGAATTTGGAAGTAAATCAGTTGTTGCAAAAAATCAATGAGAGATCCGGATAAAGGTGGGTCCATAGCGAGAAGGGAAAGGGAAAGGAGAGCACGGAGCAAAGACGGGGGTAAAAACTGCGTGCTCGTTATAAAGTGGGCAGTCCAACGAATGTGGCTGATGATAATGAGCCTGGGAAAACTCACGAGGGCAGGGTGCCTCTCCATGAATATTCATTAGAAGCGAGTTGGGCCAATGTGAAGACGGGAGAGAGTAGTCTCCCAACCTCGACACTGGTGATAAGAAGACAGCCAGTAACCTCTACTCGGTTTAATAGATTGAAGTTTGTTACCGAGCATAGTAGACCAACGTTGTTGCCAACGGGTGTGAAGGTGGGAAGATATTGCAGCAAAATAGTCCGTAAATGGAATACCTCTATATGAAACTGGTAGGTCATGTACTGCTGACCGCGCAGCAGTGTGCCTGTTCATTGCCCTGTACGTCAACATGACCAGGGACCCAACAAAAAACAATATCTTTATGCTTGGTAAAGATGCAGCGCAGCCAAAGTTGGATACGGAGGACTAAGGGGTGAGGTGTATCAAATTTCTGTATAGCCTGTAAAGCACTAAGGGAGTCTGAGACAACCACAAATGATGACACAGGCATAGATGCAATACGGATAAGTGCTGCAAGGATGGCATACAATTCAGCAGTAAAAATACTAGCCGAAGATAGTAAATGCCCTCGTACGACGCTGTCCGGAAACACTGCTGCGAATCCTACGCCGTCAGAAGACTTAGAGCCATCTGTGTACACAGCAATGGCATGAGAATGAGAGTGGAAGTGGTCAAGTAAAAGAGCGGGAAGCGACCATAGGCAGTTGGGCTTTCGAGCAAGGGAGAGAGAAAGAACAGACTCGAACAGCTGGAACTTCCCAGGGGGGTAGGGAAAAGTGAGATGCTACATGAACATAGAAAGGTGGTAATTGAAGAGAAGACAAGAGCGAATGAAGGCGAAGAGAGAAGGGACGGAGTAAACAGGGGCGGCGAACAAATAGAGTCTACTAATATCAGTGACCATTCTATAAATGGAAGGATTGCGGAGATCATGAAAGCGTACATAGTAGCGAAGGCAATGGGCATCACGGCGATCGGATAAGGATGGAACGTTCGCTTCTGCATAGAGGCTCTCAACAGGGGAAGAGCGAAAAGCACCAAGGCATAAACGTAATCCTTGGTGATGAATGGGGTTAAGGCTGGGGGGGAGGGGGAGGGCGTGTGTAGTAAACAGTGACCCTCTCATAACGCCTCACCCCTGCCCGACTCCCCCGCCTCACCCACCCAACTCCCAGCGCCACCCCATCTGTAGAGGGTACTTCTCCCCTAACCCACGATGTCAGCGTGGTACTGCAGCTGCAGGGAGTGCTGGGCTCACAGGAACTTCCACTACAGGGACAGCATCGTGGAGTTCGACCGCGAGGTAGCTGCCAGGTGTGCCACAGGCAGTGTGTACTCAGTTCAAGCTTCAACATCCGTACACACGAGGGCCTGGGATCTTCAATCAACTTGGCGTCCTGCTGACATGTCCCTAGGGCAGCTCTCCATCCGGCTGCTAACAGAGTCACTGGCTTCTTGGACCTCTTGGGGAGGGTCGATGGTGCTCGTGCAAGCAGCAGATCCCTGGGCAACTTGCTGCTGTTTGCAATGGCTGTCTACCGAGGAGAGACAGGCACCTAGTAACATCTGTTGTTGGGGCAATGGATGAATTCCCTGCTATGTTTGTTAACTGCTCATTACTCTGTAATTTGTCTATGATTGTAATCATGTCATAACGTGTTTATCATTCATTACCTTTGAAACTTGTCATGATTGTGACCAGCTCTACCTGGAGCTCATTACCTTTGTAAATTCTCATGATTAATGTGTTTATGATTCATTACCTTTGCAATTATTCATGAGTGTGACCAGCTCAACCTGGAGCTCATTACCTTTGTAACTTGGTCATGATTATGACCAGATCTAGTTCATTACCTTTGTAACTTGCTCAGCTATCAAAACTTTGGAGTCCAGTCCCTGGACCAATTATGTACCTCTGTAATCTTTTGACTACCGCCCACAGGATGGGTATGGGGTGCATAATAAACATAATAAACAACAACAACAGGCTAGAGAGAGTAGCAGGAGATGCCGCTGAATAGATCTGGTCACCATAATCAAGTTTCGATAAAATGAGGGTGGAATGTAGGCGAAGGAGGGTTCGACGATCAGCTCCCCATGAAAGATGAGCAAGGGTTTTAAGAAGGTTCAGCCGGCTGTGACAAGTTGCCTTCAGAGAGGTAATGTGAGGTTTCCAGGATAATCTACGGTCAAAGAGGAGGCCCAGAAACTTGACTATCACGTTCAGGGATACAGGAGCCATAGAGGTACAAAGGATGATCGGAGATGACAGAGCATCTAGTGAAAGTAATTTGGTGGGTTTTAGTGCTAGAAAATTTAAACCCATATGTGGTGGCCCAATTGGAAACACGGTCGACCGCATGCTGGAGAGAAACTGTAATAAGGTGACAGTCAGCGCCTGCACAGGCAACACGAAGTCATCAACATAGAGTGATGACCAAATATTTGATGGAAGACTAGAGGCCAAATCATTAATAGCAAGGAGAAAAAAGTGTTGTGCTCAGAACACATCCCTGGGGGACACCTTCAGCTTGGATAAAGTCCGGGGAAAGCACATTATTAACCCGAACATGGAAATGTCGATCAGTTAAAAAGTTCTTAAGGAAGGATGGTAGATTGCCTCGGAGGCCTAAGGAGTGGGCTTGGGCCATAATATTATACCTCCAAGTTGTGTCATATGCCTTCTCAAGGTCAAAAAATATGGCAATAACTGAGTGGTTATTGGCAAAGGGAGAACATGGTATACCAGTGCATACAAGAGGTGCACTTTCACTAAAAGTCCCAAAAAGAAAAGGATCCAACGAATTAATATAATATAGCCCGGGACGGGATGGATAACAGCAGAGTGCAATTTAAGTTCTTGTAACAGACACAAACAGGAAAACCAGGAAGAAACACTTGAAGCTCACCTTAATTACCAAGTTCTTGAATATTCTATTGTAAGCAAGTTATGATTTGCAAATAGAAGTACACCTACCATCCGACTTACAACCTGCTTGACATACGACCATTTGACTGACAACCGTGTTTTCTATGCCAAATTTCTGGCAAATAAACAACTGTGTGTTGTACACAGTGTTTATCCTAAACCTTACAGTATAAAATGCAGTACTAACAGCATAAAAAGCAAAGTAAAAAATGAAATACCAAAATAAAACAATAAAATAGTCATTACAAAAATGTGATGATGATATTCAGTAGTAAGGTTCGACTTTCGTCCATTTCGACTTACGACCGGTTTGTCGGAACCGAACTCGGTCATAAGTCGAATGGTACCTGTATACTGGCAACATGAAGAAGCATGTGTCTATGGACTAATAGGGCTAGTAAAGTCTACATGTCGAAGTAGCAGATGTTTTGTAAGGAGCGAAGGATTGGAACACTGCAAAGAAAGTAGTAGTTTAGAAGGCTGAGTTAGGTGTGAAGGAGGAGTAACGAGAGGTGGATCAGTGTCCATCATTGGTTCTGTCTCTTCGATATATTCAGAGATGGCCTTGAGCATTTCAGATGACAAGGAAGCTGCAGGCAGTAAGTTATAAGTACAAGATGAAGGGTGAATAAAGGCTAGAGAGATAATGGAAGTTACCACAGAAGAGGAGGATGAGAGGTTAGAGGTAACGTGGGAAGAAACTCGAGAGGGGACAGGACAGGAAGGAACTGTATGAGGGGGAGGATGAACCTCCACACTAGTAACAGATGCAATAAAAGGTGAAGGACTAGGCTCAGAGACAGGAAAAGGAAAATATTTGGGAATGATATGCAAATGAGGGGTTAAAGATTTGAACTTTGGTGATGTTTTAGACTTCGGAGTAGAGATGCGAGATGATGGTGTAGTTGTGGGAGGTTAGGTAGATAACGAAACATGCAAACAAGATGATGAAGGCACAAGGACAGCAGAAATCGACGAGGTAGGTACCTCGGAGCCAAGGGCTGCAGAGTTAGACACAGAGGTGAAGACCCAGCAATTTTTACATTTTTGTGGTGTAGGGATCCATTCCCTTACTTGTCTGACATGCCTAAAATCTTCAATGTAATTTCAGTGAAATGACTAAAATGGCACTACCAACTGAATCTGTTAGAACAGTTGGTTAAAATTCCATTTTTTTCTCAGGACTTTTTCACAAAAGGGAAATTCCCACTAATGGAGCCAAATGAAGGTTTAGATTCAATCTGAGACAGGGGTCAAAAGATCCAATTCCTGAGATAAAGAGCCCTTTTGCCACAGCAAGAAACTGTTATGGGACTCCTTGTGGAGTTTAACTAGTTTTGTTTTTAGGACCCTTGTAATCTGAATTATGTCATAACTTTCCATAGTAAGCCAAGTGCTCTTGTACTGGTAGTACTTCTTGACATATCTGGCAGAAAGTCACACCAGCACAGGGCAAGAGCATGCTATCAGTTTCTTTTTCCTTCTGTAATGAAGAAGGAATAATTTTCAAGAATTGGGCATATTGTAGACCATTAATATTGTACTGCTGCATTTCATGGAGAAGGGAAAAATAAAATCCAATATTTAGAATTCAATGAAAATCTTTGAATCATACATCAATAAGAACGTAACTGATAATTGGTTATTTTTGGCTTTGC
>NC_069415.1:16491399-16523899 GCF_026875155.1 Cherax quadricarinatus | reverse complement strand
TGCAGTGATCTGTTTGATACTAAAAGAAGAATCTCAGGAAGAACTTAAAGCCATAAAGGAAACTGAAAGAAACCCAAAATATTTCTTCTCTCATGCTAAATCTAAGGGAAAAACATCTAGTACTGGACCCCTGCTTAGATGAGATGAGACTTACACAGATGACAGCAAAGAAATGAGTGAGATACTAAAGTTCCAATATGACTCAATCTTCAGCAAGCCATTAATCAGACTAAGGGTTGACAATCTAAATGAATTTTTAACTCACGAAATCGTAATGACACAATTGCAAACAAACCATACCACGGGCGGGATTTGAACCCGCGGTCAGTGTCTCAAAACTCCAGACCGTCACTAACGCGACGATCTGGAGTTTTGAGACTCTCTGACCGCGGGTTCAAATCCTGCCCATGGTATGGTTTAAATGAATTTTTTGATGACCAAGACCCAAAATTTGGTCACTTCAAAAATCTCTGATATCCTAATACAACAAGACTTCAAAGAGGCAATAAATGACATGCCCATGCTCTCTGCCCCAGGCCCACACTCGTAGAACTCCGTGTTCATCAAGAACTGCAAGAAGCACATTACATGCCTTCAGCATTCTATGGAGAAGGAGCATGGACACAGGGGTCATCCCACAGTCACTAAAAACAACAGACATAGCCCCACTCCACAAAGGTGGCAGTAAAGCACTTGCAAAGAACTACAGACCAATAGCACTAGCATCCCATATCATAAAAATCTTTGAAAGGATTCTAAGAAGCAAGATCGCCAACCACCTAGATACCCATCGATTACATAACCCAGGGCAACATGGGTTTAGAGCAAGTCACTCCTGCCTGTCCTAGCTACTGGACCATTATGACAAGATCCTGGATGCTTTAGAGGCTAAACAAAATGCAGATGTAGCATACACAGACTTTGCAGAAGCCTTCGACAAGTGTGACCACGGTGTTTCCATTGTGTTGGTATTTTATACCATTTATTTTCATTACAATCTTCAACTATAATGTTAGATCATTGAGTAAACACTATGATGATCTCATTGCATTACTGAAGTCTCTAAATGCTACTATAACTTATATTATACTTACTGAAACCTAGTTCAGACAAGATTTGACAGACATATTTACCATACCTGGTTACACAGCCATACATAACTGCAGGCCTGACCAATCAGGAGGAGACACTGTCATCTATTACTCTGATGAACTAGAATGTATGAAATCAATTAATGTACAGGGCAAAAACGGCGAATATATAATAGCTAAATTCACATCAAGAACATTTAAGAAACCTATAACAGTTGGCGCAGTCTGCAGACTACCACACACAAATGCTTAACACTTTTAGCAGTAACCTCAGAAACATGATAATTGACTCAGAGTTGAATAAACACCATCTGATACTAGCAGGAGATTTCAACATAAACCTCATCCAAGCAACTGACCCTCCAGTAGCTGATTTCACAAATACTATGAACAACAGCTACCCTCTATAACAAAGCCAATAAGAATCTCTGAAACAAGTGCCTCATTACTTGACCATATCTGGACCAACACGATATCCTCACTACAAGCAGGTATCATCACAGACAACACCACAGGCCACTACCCTACCTTTCTCAACCAACCTATCTAAATTGCCTCAAGAAACAAGAAAGATCTCATTTCTCCTGCAAGACGAGACATCGATAAACAGCCTAAAACTAGCACTAGGTGCCACTGATTGGCAGACAGAGTTAGCTGACAGTAATAATATTGATAAAGATGTCAAATTTTTTTTACATAAAACCCTAAACCTCTATAACAAGCACTGTCCAATCAAAACGAAACAGATCACAGGAAAGAGACTAAACAACCCATGGCTAACAAAAAGTATCCTCAAATCTATTAATAAAAAACACCAAACTGAAACAGTTCAGATTAGGCCTAATTACTAAAGAATTTACTAAAAGATACACATCAATACTCGCAAAACTAATATGAAAATCAAAGCATATGTATTATGAAAATAGATTTAGTGAAATAAAAGGTGATATGAAAAGTACCTGGTAAACCCTCTCCAAAATTTTGGGCTCTAGGAAACCGTCTGGAAATAGAGAGAGAAACTTAACCCTTTCAGGGTCCAGAGGCCAAATTTCATAGGGTGCACCAGTGTCCAAGAATTTTCATAAAATAATTGTTATTTTTTCTTATGAAATTTTAGAGAATCTTTTTCTGGAGGTAATAAAACAAAAAGTATGAAATTTGATGGAAAATTGACGAAATTATGCTCTCGCAAATTTTGATGTGTCAGCGATATATACGCACCGGCGATTTTGCAGACTTTGACTCCCATTTTAGGCCAATTACATTATTCCAGTCGACCAAATTCTTAGCTATTTCATTAGTATTACTTCTATTCTATCGATTGAACACAAGGATTCACCAAGTCAACTGTTTCAACTACAAAATAAAGTGATCGGAAATTGGTAATTTGGCCAATTTAACCCTTTCAGGGTCCAGAGGTCAAATTTCAAAGTGCGCACCAGGGTTCAAGAATTTAAAAAAAAAAAAATTTTTATTTTTTCTTATGAAATGGTAGAGAATCTTTTTCTGAAGGTAATAAAACAAAAAGTACGAAATTTGATGGATAACTGACGAAATTATGCTCTTGCGAATTTTGATGTGTCAGCGATATTTACGAATCGGCGATTTTTCCGACTTTGACTCCCATTTTAGGCCAATTACATTATTCCAGTCGACCAAATTCTTAGCTGTTTCACTAGTATTACTTCTATTCTATCGATTGAGCACAATAAATCACCCAGTCAACTGTTTCAACTACAAAATAAAGTGATCGGAAATTGGTAATTTGGCCAATTTAACACAAAGTTCAAAATATTCCAATTTTAAAATAGGGTCCAGAATAAACAATGCAGACATTCATGGCACTAAACTAACATTTCCTCTGTTCATTAGTTATGTTTTCAGGTTTTACAAATGAATTCCATTTTGATTTTTTATTCACAAAATGAATTTTTATTCAAATCCAAAAGTTGATGATTTACTGTTATGCAATATTGTAATAATTGTATAAATATCATCACCACATTTGTGAATGTATATTAGACGTGTGAGGTTGTTTGTTTACTCTTGAACTTCAACAAAAATTTAACATTTCCGCTACTTTGAGCTCAGTTTCAAGCCATTTCCAGTGCTAAACCCAATCAAAAATATCTCTATTTCTGTAATATATCTTCCATTCTATCAAATGAGACCAAGAAATCACAAATACAACTATAAAAAACATATGAAAAAACACTGCAAAGTCGCTGTTTTAATCGAAAATCACGGTCTCAGTTTTTTTTTCTCATTATACACTGTGCTGCAGGATTTGTTTTATGTGGTGCACACATACCACATAGATGTACTTTCTCATATGTAGGCCCAAATTTACCACTCATAGCTTATCAGAGTGAGCTGAGCTCATGACGTAGATTTACGGTTTGGACTCCGAACGTATTCCGTAGATCTACGGGACGGACCCTGAAAGGGTTAATGAAAAGTTCAAAATACTCCAATTTCAAAATAGGGTCCAGAATAAACAATGCAGGCATTCCTGGCACTAAACTAACATTTCTTCTGTTCATTAGTTACGTTTTCAGGCTTTACTAATGAATTCCATTTTGATTTTTTATTCACATAATGAATTTTTATTCAAGCCAAAAAATAGAAGATTTACTGTTATGCAATATTGTAATAAATGTATAAATAATATCAGCACATTTGTGAACGTATATTAGACCCACCAGCTGGCGTGTATTAGATGTGTGAGGTCATTTGTTTACTCTTGAACATTGGTAAAAAATTAACATTTCCGCTACTTTGAGCTCAGTTTCAAGCCATTTCCTGTACTAAAACCAATCAAAATCATCTCTATTTCTGTAATATGTCTTCCATTCTATAAAATGAGACCAAGAAATCGCAAATACAACTATAAAAACATACAAAAAAAACACTGCAAAGTTGCTGTTTTAATAAAAAATTACGGTCTCAGTTTTTTCTCTCATTATGCACTATGTGCTGCAGGATTTGTTTTATGTGGTGCACACATACCACAGACGTATTCTCTCATATCAAGGCCAAAATTTACTGCTCACAGCTTATCAGAGTGAGCTGAGCTCATGGTGTAGATCTACGATTTGGACCCTCAACGTAAAACCGTAGATCTACGGCACGGACCCTCAAGGGATTAGCTAAACTAGATGAACCTCACATACAACCTTTAGACACGGCCGACAAATTTAATGTCTTCTTCGTAGTCTACTGCAGGATCAAAGCTAGCAAGTCTAATTCCTAGCTCAAATACCCAGCCGAATGAGTACCTCACTGGCAACTACACATATACTTTATTTCTAGCTACAACTAATTCCACTGAAGTCTCACTCGTCATTAAGTCACTAAAAAACAAAGCAGGTGATCTAGATAACTTGCCGCCATTCATATATAAAAACGCTGCACATGAGCTGTCACCCATTATTGAACAATATTTAACAAATCTAAAGCATCCTCAACCTTCCCATCTATACTGAAGACAGAAAGAGTCAACCCAATCCACAAAGGAGCTGATCCAACTGACTTGAACAACTATAGACCCATATCAAACTTGCCCTTACTTTCCAAGTTATTCGAAAAAATAACACGCAAGGGACTTTACTCCTACCTTACATCCAACAACATACGTAACCCATGCCAGTTTGGGTTTAGAAAAAAATAAGTATGTATGATGCTATTATACAAATGCTTGAACTAATATACACAGCTCTCAATAAAAATGAATATCCTCTGGGGCTCTTTATCGACCTATGAAAAGTGTTTGCAAATACAGTCGACCACAATCTCTTGCACCTCAAACTGAATCATTACGGCATCAGAGGACATTCTCTCGACTACCTAAAATCCTATCTTAACGACAGACACCAGTATGTACGTGCAAATGGAGTCAACTTCGTATGTTCTCTCGCGTAGCGCCCCAAACGTATATATACATTTTATTTTTCATTCATTCAAAATTAGTGCAATAGGCCTGAGCGGCCTAGACATGAGAGAATGGGTGTGTGCACTCAGTGTGCGTGGTATACAAAAAATCTGGGACACCTGGGTACCACATGGTAGGACCAGTTACATTCAGCTCGTCGTATTAACACTACTATTCGAGGAAAGTGATATAGATCGTGAGTTTAGTGGATCTGACACCAATGGGCCAGTAATATTCAAGGAATTTGTGAAAATGTCGACGATAACCCAGATGACCCTCAGCCCATCACCTCTGGGGTAGTGACACCTGTCCTAGGGCCAAGCAAGCCAGTGTGGCCACAGCAGACCCTAGGCCAAGCACTTCTGGGGTGGCCAGTATGGCCACACAAGACCCTGGGCCAAGCACCTTTGGAGTGGTGAGCGTTACCCATAGGCAACTTCGCAAAAGGAAACTATCATTTTCCCAGAGTTTTAGTGATAGTAAAAGTGATGTTAGTGACGATGAGATTGATTTTATGCCATTCGAGGATTTGTCTAGTGATAGTGAAGTTCATTATTCACCAGTGAAGCGTACTTTTAGGTGTCGTTATCTACGTTCAGGCAGTGTGCCATATGCAATCCCCAAGGGTCGTGGCAGGTCATGATCCAAAACCCCGTGAAAGCGATCATGAAGGCAAGTATGCAGGGATGGAGGAAGTAGTGGTGGGTGGCACAGTGCCTGGACCACATGGTGCAGTGGGTGGACAGACAAAGGACTGCCCGGTATCCCCTCAACCATGTGCTGCCTCCACTCCTGTCCCTCCTCCTGCTCCCCCTCGCCCCATGCCACAGGTCCACCCTGCACCATGTGATCGTGAGTGGAACTGGACACAAGTATATTCGTGCCACAGCCTTGTGATTTTGATGGGAGTGGAACTGGTATCCAGCCAGAATGTCCCATAACGAATGAGTCTACAGAGTTAGACTATTTCCAGTTGTACTTTGACGAGCTTATAATGAACTTGATAGTGACCCATACAAACAATTATTACCGATATGTCATGGACAACATAACAGAGGTTGGAGAATCGTCACGGCTGCACAGGTGGAAGGATACAACAGTGGCTAAAATGTATTTATTCTTTGCCACTGTCATGCTTATGCCACATATCTATAAGAACAATCTACAGAGTACCACAGTCTAACATTAGCCGTTTTAGTGAAAACCTAGTAAGTATGATAACTGATGCACGCATGAACAAAGATCACTTACTACTCTCAGGTGACTTCAATATAAATCTCCTGCAAGACCAGGACCCACATGTTACTGAATTCACAAACACAATGAGTAACTGCATGTTGCTACCAACAGTAACAAAACCTACAAGAGTTACAGAGATTAGTGTTTCACTACTAGACCACATCTGGACCAACACCATATCCCCTTTAAAATCAGACATAATTACAGATAATACCACAGACCACTATCCTACCTTCCTCATAACAAATCTTGGCAAATTACCCCAAGACACTACTAAAGTCACCTTCAGACTTCACAATGAGGCAGCAGTGACAAACACTGACTGGCACACTGAGCTAGAAATCTATACAGATATTGACGAATGTATTAATAATTTTCTAAAAAAGACCCAATACCTCTATAACAAGCACTGCCCTAAAAAACTAAACAGATGACAGCTAAGAGACTGAACAGTCCCTGGCTAACACCCAGCATCCTCAAATCCATAAATACAAAGTATCTATATGAAAAACAGTACAGAATGGGTCACATAACCAGAGACCAAACAAAACGTTACTCGTCAGTCCTAACCAGCCTGATAAGAAGGGCTAAAAAAATTGTATTATGAGAACAGATTATCCAACTTACGAGGTGATATAAAAAAGACCTGGAAAACCCTATCAGAAATACTAGGAACAAAAAAGATATCACAAAATAGCGAAATTATATTAACAAAATCGGATGAACCCCAACTCACACCAACTGAAACAGCAAACAGACTCAATGATTTCTTCTCCACTACAGGAAAAAACCTTGCCAATAAAATCCCAAGCTCAGATACCCCACCCAATGACTACCTCACTGGCAACTACCCGAACACACTGTTCCTAGCTCCCACTAACCCAACTGAAGTCTCTCTTATTATCAACAAACTAAAAAACAAGACAGGAGATTTAAATACCTTACCACCCTATATACAAAAAAAGCATCACAAGTGCTATCACCAATCATTGCAACACTCTTCAACAAATCCATCGAATCCTCTACCTTCCCTACAGTTCTCAAAATAGCAAGGGTCACCCCGATTCATAAAGGAGGAGACCAAACAGACTTGAATAACTATAGGCCAATATCCAACTTACACCCTCTCTAAAATCTTCGAAAAATTAATTCATCAGCAAATCTATTCCTACCTCATCTCCCAAAACATACTCAACCCCTGTCAATTTGGGTTCAGGCCTAATAAAAATACTAATGATGCTATTATACACATGCTAGAACATATATACACTGCAATAGAGAACAAAGAAGTCCCACTGGGGATCTCCATTGACTTACGTAAAGCTTTTGATACAGTTGACCATGACTTGCTCCATATAAAATTGTCACGCTATGGTATAAGAGGGCACTCCCTCAACTATCTAAAGTCATATCTCAGCAACAGAAGCCAATATGTGTACACAAATGGGGCAAACTCTTCCGCACAGCCAATTACAGTTGGTGTCCCACAGGGAAGTGTCCTTGGCCCTCTTCTCTTTCTCATATACATAAATGACCTACCAAATGCATCGCAACTACTCAAACCCACACTATTTGCAGATGACACCACATACGTCTTCTCTCACCCGAGCCCAGTCATGCTAGCCAATACTGTAAATACCGAATTACAGAAAATGTCTACCTGGATGATGACTAACAAACTTACTCTAAACAGTGACAAAACCTACTTTATTCAGTTTGGTAACAGAGCTACCGATGTCCCTCTTAACATAATGATAAATGGATCACCTATCACAAAACTCACAGAGGGAAAATTCTTAGGAATCCACCTTGATAATAGACTCAAATTTTAAACACACATACAGCAAATTTCCAAAAAAAATTCCAAGACCGTAGGCATACTATCGAAGATACGGTACTATGTTCCACAGTCAGCCCTCCTGGCCCTATATCACTCACTTATTTACCCCTATCTCACCTATGGAATTTATGCATGGGGCTCAACAACAATAAACCATCTCAGACCCAACAAAAGGCTGCAGTCAGAATGATAAATTCCCACTACAGGCAGCACACTCCACCAATATTCAAAACCCTAAACCTACTCACCATACAAAACATCCATACTTATTACTGCACCTATTACACACATAGAACAATTAACTGGGATATAAACCCTCCCCTCAAACGTCTCCTTACCAACCTCAACAGAACACATGACCATAACACAAGGCACAGATCACTCTTTGATGTTCCTCGTGCCCATCTCACGCTATGCAAAAACTCAATGCACATAAAAGGCCCTAAAATCTGGAATTCATTACCTGTAAATATAAAAGAAACACTGTCTGTTCATAAATTCAAGTCTCTTCTCAAAAATCACTTACTCACCCACAACCAAATAAATACTGAATAATTGTATCTTAAAAATTGTATCTCATAAATGTTTCTCATAATTGTATCTCATAAATGTTTAACCTGATACCCAATCAAACTTTTTACTTTTTAATTACATTACCTAACAGAATACTCCATTCTACTGAATGCACAGCAATACAGTAAATGACCATATGACCTGTCTTTGTAATACTCATTTGTGCTTAATTGTTATCTTATTACAATAATGTTTTACCACTGAATATATCACTGCTTGGTTAATCTTAAGTTAATTTTAAGCCTGCCCATAATGCTCTGCATACAATAGGCTTTGGCATGTTGCACTTAACTGTATTCATTTGTACTACTCTGTATCATGTTCAAATTAATAAATAAATAAATAAATAAATACTGGTCCACAGGCCACTTCATCAGTACTCCAGTTTTCCGTGACCTCCTTCCCTGCAACAGATTCACTCTGTTGCTACAAATGTTGCACTTCTCAGACAGAAATACGCCAAACAGAAATGACCTTCTATACAAAATCCAGGAAGTGTTTGTGTATTTGAAGCAGAAATTCAATGCATACTTTTATCCCTTCAAGAACATTGTTGTTGAGTCCTTGATTCTGTTCAAGGGACGCTTGTCATTCAAGCAATATATACCGAGCAAACGTAATCGCTTTGCTATAAAACTTTTTGTTACGTGTTACTGTGAGAGTGGTCTTGTGTTGGATGTTATTGTATACACCGGGAGAAATACACTCGATGATGACAGACGGATGTTGGGCATCCACAAGATGATGGAACCATACCTTGGCAAGGGCCATACATTGTACACAGACAACTGGTATACAAGCCCTATGCTCGCTGATTTCCTACGTGTGAAAAATACTGATATATGTGGAACAGTGAGAAGGAATAGAAAACATATGCCAAGGTTCAGTGCAGGCAGTGGTGAAGGTGCAGTGCAAGTGTTTCATGCTAATGACATCATGGCACTGACGTGGCATGACAAACGGGATGTGACATTGCTGTCAACCATCCACAGAAACGAGATGGTACAGACAGACTGAGCAAGTTCAATAAAGAACCTTTTGTAAAGCCAGCTGCTGTCGTGGACTATACGAACAATATGCGACTAGTTGAGAAGTGTGACATCATGATAGGGTTTGTTGACTGTGTGCGTAGGAGTCACGAGTGGTATATAAGACTGTTTTTTCACCTTGTAGACACTTCAGTGCTCAATGCATTCAATATGTACGAAATAAAGACTGGAAAATGACAATGTTTTGCAGAATTCTCTCTGAATGTTGTCAAACAGATAGCAAGAAAGTATGGTACCACACCTGTACCTGCCCCTCAACAGCGACCTGTCACACCACTACCTAACCCCCAACCACAGCCAGCGGGGAAAGTGCCAGACCGAATCACTCCTAACTGTCACTATCTGGTACCCATACCACCTAACCAAAAGAAGAAGAATGCCCAGAAAAAGTGTGTTGTGTGTGCTACCACCAAAAAACGACCCCAACAGCGGAAGGACACACGATTCATTTGTCACCAGTGTGGGGTGCCACTCTGTATGAATCCATGCTTCATGGAGTATCATACAATCGTGGAGTTCTAGAAACATAAGTAGGACATGTAAATACTTGTATGTAGTTGTAGATAATAGAATGTGATTCAGCCAGGTGTGCAAAATCACCTGTCAGTGTGTACATGTGTGTTTATGACAATATGATGATAAATTTGTATATAATATTGGTGTATCAACAACAATTGGCATTGAAATCAAAATATTTGCCACAAAACATAATTATATCATGAAAACCACGAAAATTAAAAAAAAAAGTGGAAGAAAACGGCAAATATGTAGAATTTCTGCAAGCGGCAGTGTTCCATGTTGTCGTCAGGTGATCGCCAAGTGCCAACTTCGCGGCCTCATATCTCGGTAAGTACTGACCCTAAAATTTTTTTTATTCTAAAACACTTAACACAAATATTTTGAATTTTTTTTTTTTTTTCAAAATATTTGTGGCACTGCGCGAGTGAACGTATATATACATTTGGACCGTTTAAGGGTTAATATTCTCCCCAATGCATCCCAACTCCTTAAATCAGTTCTATTTGCAGATGACACTACTTATGTCTACCAGCTGTACTTAGAAACACTGTAAACAATGAAATGCTAAAGATATATACTTGGATGATGACCAACAAACTCACTCTCAACATAGACAAAACATACTTCATGCTGTTTGGCAACAGTCTTAAATATCCAACTTAACATATTGTTAAATGGTTCCCTACATCAAAACACACACAGGGCAAATTTCTAGAGCTTCTCCTTGACTGTAATCTTAAATTTCAGTCCCATACCCAACATTAATCAGACTGGTGGCAGCGGCAAGCCACAACAGGAACCCTGTCTTCTATTTTTACTTCTACCTGAGGTTCCAAGCAGCCCTGTGATGGCCTAATCAAGACCCACATAACACTAACATATGTGGATACCCAGAATGATATAAATCAACTGCAGAAATCACCCAAAAGTACGCAAATTACCAACTAATAGGACTCGTATTACCACCTTCTGCCCCGCTGCCACTGAAGTGATACTCCACAACATTCACCCATCACCCATCGCCTACTATTCATCTGAAGCCATAGTCAATGGCCAAGGGTTAGATCAATAAAAGAAGATCCAGTAACCAGCCAAGGACTCCTAATATCAAAGGTGAGACCAGTAATATCACGAGGAAAACTTCTTGTACTGCCAGCCAGGACACGACTCTCATCACCCACCTGCATCACCACAACACACGACAGACAACAACAAACATGGTTGCCACCGCAGTCCAAGATAACTCCTTCCTTGGATTTGATGTTAAGAAGATTACCGACCCAGAAATAGCTAAACCCCTTATGATTCAGAGCCAATCACCAAACTAACTAAGGAAATGCAGGAACTTAAAGCTTCCAATGCACAGTACCTCAGCAAGATCACTGCTCTAGAACATAAACTAGACACTCTGGAATAACAAAGTAGCACCCACACCCAGTCAGTAGACACCAACACTCTAAAAGACCAAGTCACCCTGCTTACTACCAACATTATAGAAGAAAGATCAAGAGTGGACCTACAACTTGCCAATGTCAGCACCAACTTCCAAGACCATAATGACCAACAACAGCTATCTGACGCTGTTGTAGTTAATAGCAAACATCTCCCACCTGCAGTCACCCAAGAGACTTGCATGGAGACCACCCTACAGCTTATCAAGGACCACCTTCGCCTTAACACACGTAGTGATGACCTAAAGGATTGCAAACTGATGGGCTACCAAGCGGGTAAAAAAACAGTGCTGTTAAAATTCCAAACTAGTCTACAAAGAAACAACCTACTAAAAACATCCATTTCTATGGAAACTGATGTTTACGTCAATGAATGCCTTACCAATACAAGACGAGACCTCCTTTATCGGCTAAGAAAATTACGCTATGCCCAAAAAATCCACCAGTGCTCTGCGAGGGACGGAAAAATCGCAGTTAGGAAACAGCCCACTGGGAAGAGATATTTCATCTCTACAGAACACGACCTTAAAACATTCCTAAGTGAGGCTGGATTAACAGAATCAGAGTAAAGTGCAGATTATACCCACTGTCCACCATTAGTGTTATACTGCCATAAAATTTGTTCCCCATAAAATTTCCAATATCCCAACTACTTTTGAATGTCACTTTTGTATTCAATGACCATTCTACCTCATAGTCTTAATTGTGTTTAATATCTACAGAATCTCTCACCTTCTTTACATCTTACCACTTCATTGTTCTATCTTATTTTAATTGAAACTAACCATAGCTTGTCCTTCTCAACTATTCTACCTCAATTTCAGCAATACTCTATCGCCCAATTTTATTTTAAAATCTCTATTATTGCCCAATTTTACTTTAAACTATATTGACAAATCTTATTGTAAACTTTTTATTTTGCCCATTTTTATTTTATACTTTAGTGCCCAACTTTATTGTAAACTTTTCATCTTATTATTGCACTATTCTAATTTAGAGTTTATTACCCTATCTTATACTTGCCCAGTTTTACCTTTTACTTTATTGCCCAATCTACTTTAACTTTTTATTATTGCCCTTTTTTATTTGTAAACTTTATTACCAAATTTTATTATAAACTTTTTATAATTGCCCTATTCTATTTTAGACTCACCCAACTTTATTTTACTTTTCTTAACCTTTTCTTACCAAATTTTTAAGCTTGTATATTCAACTCCAACTTTTACATTATCCTCTGTACCATCTTACTATCATATTATAACCAAGTCATTGCCATTTTTATTTTTTTATTTTTTATTCTTCTTTTGCTACCTTAATTTGTGTATTTTATCTTGTCAATTTAAATCTAGTTATACTCTAGTTCTTGTTAACAACTTATATTAGACATTAGTGCAATTACAAGTGAGAGTCTTGTGCCATTTTAATTGGTATTTTTTATATTATTAGATTAAACCTAGTTGTACTTTAGCTCATTCTAGCTCAATACATAGACAACACCAAATTCATTATATTAGACCTTAATGCAATTACAAGTGAGAGTCTGGTGCTATTTTTTAATTTATATTTTTATACTATTAGTTGATACCTATTTGTACTTTAGCTCATTCTAGCACAACACATAGACAACATCTATATGACCGAAGTGCTTTAGCTATATACTTGTCCAAACTTCCCACTACTACAGACATCAGTACTAGAACTCAACACACAATTCAGGATATAAATAACCACAATTTAAACCTAAAAGATGAATGATCACGTCGACCCTGATCTAAACCTCCATAATCTAACACCCAATCAAAACCTATTGGAAAGTAACTGCCTTTATTACACAGCAACACAAGCCAGCACTATCCTAAACAGTGCTAAAAGTCTATCAGTTCTTAACTACAATATCAGGTCCTTAAGCAAACACTATGATGACCTCCTGGCACTCCTTGAGTCGCTAAAGACACCCTTCTCCTGCATTATTCTTACTGAGACCTGGCTTAAGCAGGACACAATAGATATCTACCCTCTACCAGGATGCACAGTAATCCACAACTGCAGACCATACCAAGTTGGGGGTGGTATTGCAATCTATTACTCTAACCAACTATCTTGTATTAGCACCACTTGCTTTAGTGATGAATATGGGGAATACATTTTTGCTAATTTTACTGTAAAAAACCTTAAGACGCCTATAACAATCGGTGCCATTTACCGGATACCCCACACAAATATCCCAAATTTCAGTGAGAAATTAAAGGCACTAATAACAAACAGACAAATGAACAAGCACCACCTTCTCTTAGCTGGAGACTTCAATATCAACCTTGGCCTACTAGATGATCAGCCTGTAACTGATTTCATCAACAATATGAACAACACACTTCTCATACTGACAATAACTAAACCAACCAGGCTCACTGAGACAAGTGCAACCATAAAAGACCACATTTGGACCAATATACTAGCCCCCCTTAAATCAGGGATAATCACAGACAGCACTACAGACCACTACCCTACCTTCCTCTTAACAAACATTAGTAAATCACCACTCGAATACAACAAAGTTTCATTTAGACTCCATGACGAGGCCTCAATAATGAATTTCACAGCGGACCTAGAGACTGTTCACTGGCCTACAGAATTCTCCAAGGCCAATGGTATTGACAACTGGACAGACATTTTTCTTAACAAAATACTTAGACTATACGTACAACAAACAGTGTCCTATAAAAACGAAACAGATCACGAATAAACGGCTCGGTTGCCCATGGCTAACCAGCAACATTCTGAAATCTATTGATAAGAAACACCAATATGAAAAGCAATATAGACAGGGCTTAATACACAAAGATATTCTTAAACACTATTCATCAGTTCTCACCAAAGTAATAAAGAAAGCCAAACAACTGTACTACTCCAGCAGATTCACTGACACAAGAGGAGATATAAAAAAGACCTGGAAAACACTTTCCCAGATTCTGGGGACCCACAAACTGAAAAAAACAAGAATATTGTCCTAACTAAACCTAATGAAACACCACTGCATCCCACTGATACAGCTAACAAGATAAACGACTTCTTCTCAACCACAGGATCTAATCTCACCAGTAAAATCCCATGTACCAACACCCGTGCCAGGGACTATCTACATGGGAATTTCCCAAATTCATCCTATCTTGCACCAACTGAGCTCACGGAAGTCACTGAGATTATAAAGTCACTTAAAAATAACTCGGGGAATCTGTCTCATGTCCCACCATTATTGTTCAAGCAAGCAGCCCATGTCCTTTTGCATGCTATTACATTACTTTTTAACAAGTCACTAGAAACTAGCACTTTCCCGACTACCCAAGACATCAATGGTTAAACCAATACATAAAGGTGGTGACCCTACAGATGTAAACAACTATAGGCCAATATCAAACTTACCACTGCTATTCAAAATCTTTGAGAAACTCGTGCACAGGAGACTATATTCATTTATAACGGCACAAAACATATTTAACTCCTGCCAATTTGGATTCAGGAAAAATAAAAGCACTAATGATGTAATTGTAAAAATGCTAGATCTGCTTTACACAGCATTGGAAAACAAGGAATATCCGCTAGGAATATTTATTGACCAAAGAAAAGCTTATGACACAGTAGACCACTGCATCCTACTCCACAAACTTGACCATTATGGTATAAGAGGCTATGTGCTTGCATATTTCAAATCCTACCTTACTAATAGGTATCAGCATGTCACCATTAAAGACACAGCATCATCAACACAGCCACTTGATACTGGAGTTCTGCAGGGAAGTGTCCTTGGTCCCCTGCTCTTCCTCATTTACATCAATGATCTTCCAAACGTATCCCAACACCTGAAACCCATTCTCTTTGCTGATGACACGACTTATGTCATCTCTCACCCTAATCTTACCACCCTCAACACCATTGTTAACCCTTTGACTGTTTTGGTCGTACATATACGTCTTACGAGCCAGTGTTTCAGACGCATATATACCCAATAATTCTAGCGGCTTCAAATCAAGCGGAAGAAAGCTGGTAGGCCCACATGTGAGAGAATGGGTCTGTGTGGTCAGTGTGCACCACATAAAAAAAATCCTGCAGCACACAGTGCATAATGAGAAAAAACAAACCGATCGTTTTTTTGGATTAAAACGCCGACTTTGAGGTGTATTTTCGTATAGTATTTATCGATGTATTTGCGTTTTCATGGTCTTAGGTGATAAAATGGAAAACATATTACAGAAATAGAGATGATTTTCATTACTTTGATGATGAAAACGACCTTGAAACTGAGCTCAAAGTAGCGGAAATGTTCGATTTTTACCAATGCTCAGGAGTAAACAAATCACACCACACGTCCAATACACGTCAACTGGGGAGTCTAATATTCTTTCACTAGTGCACTGATATTATTTATACCATTTTTACAATAATGCAGTAGTCTGCACAACAGTAAATTTTGTATTTTTTTGTATGAATAAAAAATCAAAATAGAAAGCAATAATAATATAAGAGGGGCCTAGAGATGTGACTAATGAACAGAGGATATGTTATTTTAGTGCCTAGAATATCTACCTTGTTTATTCTGGACCCTATTTTGAAATTGGCATCTTTTTTAGTTTGCATGAAATTGGCCAAGTTGCCAATTTCTGACCACAATATTGGGTAGTCCAAATTGGTAAATGGGAGATTTCTTGTACTCAGCGGATAGATAAAATGGAGTTCTTAAGAAATAGCTATGAGTTTGGTCAACTGGAACAACGGAATTGGCTGAAAATAGGGCTCAAAGTCGGCGAAATCGCCGATACGCATATGTCGCCGAGACCACTAACTTCGCGGGAGCGTAATTCCATGAGTTTTCGACCAAATCTCGAACTTTTGGTGTCATTACCATCAGGAAAAGATTCTGTATCATTTCATAAGAAAAAATAATTTTTTTTTTTTCAAAAATTTAGCGACATAGAATCACAGTTTCAGAAAGGGGCCTGAAACAGTCAAAGGGTTAATGAGGAGCTGCTCAAAATATCAACTTGGATGACAGCCAACAAACTTACACTTAACACTGACAAAACCTACTATATTATGTTCAGTAGCAGAGCAAGTGTTGCGCAACTTAACATTAAGATCGACAACACTCTAATTGCCAGACATAATGAGGGCAAACTCCTAGGCCTATACCTTGACAACAACCTGAATTTCAGCACCCGTATCCAACACAACAAAAAAAGTATCCAAAATGGTTGGGATCCTCTCCAAGATACGATACTACATGCCGCAAAATGCCCTTCTCACACTATACCATTCACTCATTTATCCATACCTCACCTATGCTATTTGTGCTTGGGGATCAACTGCAGCAACACACCTAAAGCCAATAATAACCTAACAAAAAGCCACAGTAAGAATAATCACTAAATCCCATCCATGGCAACACACACCCCCACTCTTCATAGATCTAAACTTACTCACTGTTCAGAACATTCACACTTACTACTGTGCAATCTACATCTACAGGACCTTAAATTCCCATATTAACCTTGACCTAAAAAGCTTTCTTGATAGTTGTGACAGGACCCACAGGCATAACATCAGACACAAACATCTCTGACATTCCCCGTGTCCGACTAAACCTTCACAAAAATTCAATGTACGTGAAAGGCCCTAAAATCTGAAACACCCTACCTGAAAACTCTAAAACTGCAGACACATTCATCACCTTCAAAACTACCATTAGAAAACATCTTACCTCCCTAATACACCCCTTCAACTAACTACATGAAAACCACCTGGTGGTTCACACTTACACTCACTCACCCATTTGACTATAAACACAGAAATACGAATCTTAATCTTAAAATAATGAATCCTAACTAGTCATAAGTTTGCCTGTGATACTCCAATATAGAAACTATGTATTGTGCCAAAACAAAAGCATTCACATTGCTAAACTCACAAACTATAATTTAGTCACTTAGCCATAATACCAACTTACACCATAATTTGTAATAATTTAGAGTTAAGAATTAATCTAAGTCTGCCCAAAATGCCTAGCCATGCTAGGTGTCCTAGTGGCCCCCCTCTGTAATTAGTATTTTATAACATGTAAACCACACAACATCCAAAATCTGTAAACCTCGCATTGTAATCCTTATAGAGAATAAACTTGATTGACTGACTGATTGATTGATATAGCCAAGAAAATTTCCAAATCAGTAGCAATCCTTTCCAAGATACGGTACTATATACCACAAATGACTCTCCTTACCCTGTACTACTCTCTAACATATCCTTACCTCACCTATGGTATTTGTGCCTGGGGCTCAACCACAGCCAACCACCTTAGACCCTTAATAATCCAACAAAAAGCTGTTGTGCAGGTGATAACTAGCTCCTGTGCACACCCCACCCCACCACTTTTCAAAAGACTCAACTTGCTAAATATACAAGACATACACTCTTATTATTGTGCCTACTACATACTATACAGAACATTAAACTCCACTGTAAACCTTCCCCTAAAACTACTTGACAGTTACAACAGAATGCACAGCCACAACACAAGGCATAAGGCACTTTTCAACATCCCTTGAGTTAGTCTCTCACTCTGCAAGAACGCTATGCGCATAAAGAACCCGAAAATCTGGAACCCGCTACTGAAACAGGTCAAGGATCCCCTGACAGCTTATAAATTTAGGACTTTGCTAAAAAATCATCTTATCTCACAATATTAACCAAAACATCTGCTAACTAGTTTTATTATGTGACCTCTAGGCTCTTAATTCTGCCAATCAATAAAATATTACCACCTGCACAATTACTTGTAATACAGATTTTGTGTGCAATTTCAATATTATTTTACTGAACCCTACTCCACCTTACTACCTCTCACTTGTATTAAGTTTAAATAAGATTGTAAAACAGTTAGCCACTACTTCTTGTCTAATTTTAAGTATAGTTACTATGTACTATTATCTTAACTAGTTTTAATTAGTTACTATGTATTAGGATTAGTTTGCCCAAAATGCCTCGGCATGATAATGGCTATCTTTGTACTTAGTAAATCAAAATTGTAATTATACACTAACCTTTACAAAGAAATAAACTTTACTTTACTTACTTTACTTCACTAACAATGTATCTATCTCATCTGCTAGAAAATTAATAGGAGGATAATTAGAACCTTCAAAACTAAGGATGCCAACCCCACAATGATTCTCTTCAAATCGCTTGTTGTCTCTAGGCTGGAATACTGCTGTATACCAACTGCCCCCTTCAAGGCAGGTGAAATTGCTGACCTAGAGAGTGTACAGAGAACTTTCATGGCATACAGAAGTACAATAAAGCACCTAAATTACTGGGAACAGTTGAAGTCCATTGATTTGCAGGAGATGCAACATTCCCCCAATGAAAAGCAGGGGTGCAATGAGTACACTAAGAGACAACTCAATAAGTGTCAGGTACCCCAAAACTGTTCAACTGCCTCCCAGCATACATAAGAGGGATTACCGATAGACCCCTAGCTGTCTTCAGGAAGGTGCTGGACTGGCACTTAAAGTCAGTACCTGATCAGCTGGGCTGTGGTTCTTATGTTGGTTTATGTGCAGCCAGCAGTAACAGCCTGGTTGATCAGACCCTGATCCACCACGAAACCTGGTCTCAGACTGGGCCACGGGGGCGATGATTCCTGAAACCCTCTCCAGGAATTCTCTAGGTATACTACTATGTATAATTAATCATGAAAGCTAGAGATTAAAACCAAACAAGTACAGTGGACCCCCGCATACCGATTTTAATCCGTGCAAGAGGGCTCATTGGTATGCGAAATAATCGGTATGCGAATGAATTTTCCCCATAAGAAATAATGGAAACCAAATAAATCCGTGCAAGACACCCAAAAGTATGAAAAAAAAATTTTTACCACATGAAATATACATTTTCCTACACACAAAGAGAAGGATACATGCACAGTAGTAGAGTAGTACATGCACAGTATACATTGTGCATGTACTAGTCTACTAAATGAAGAATAAATGACACTTACCTTTATTGAAGATGCAGCAATGACTGATGAGACACTGTGTCCTGGGAGTGCCTTTTCCTCCTGAGTACTCTAGGTCCTGTTTGGCATTTTCTTCCAGAACAGGCCTTATCACACTGTGTATGTCACTACGATTCTTAAATCTCTCAAACCAACCTTTGCTGGCTTTAAATTCACCAATATGAGCACTAGTTCCAGGCATTTTTCCCTGTTCACCTGGGTGTTAGTCGACTGGTGTGGGTTGCATCCTGGGAGACAAGATTAAGGACCCCAATGGAAATAAGTTAGACAGTCTTCGATGACACTGACTTTTTTGGGTTATCCTGGGTGGCAAATCCTCTGGGGTTAATTGTTTCTTGGTATATTCTCAATAAGCCACACCAACAACAGTGCTACAGCAGCAGCAGACGATGCTACAGCAGCAGCAGACGATGCTACAGCAGCAGCAGCAGCAGCAGACGATGCTACAGCAGCAGCAGCAGCTGACAGTGCAGCAGCAGCAGCAGCTGTACCACCAATAGTAGCGATGGTTGATTGGGGTTCATTATACAACCTGGCCAGCTCGGAGACACGCACTCCACTTTCATACTTATCAATGATCTTTTTCTTCATCTCTATAGTAATTCTCACCCTTATTGCTGTAGGGTTGGCACTAGAAGCTTTCTTGGTGCCCATGGTCACTTATTTTCCAGATAAAATCACCAAAAACACTGTAATAATACGAAATGTTATGATTGTATGCTTGAATGCTACCGCGGAGGCTGGCTGGGAAACAATGCCACCGGCGGAACATGTGAGGCTGGCTAAGGCGCACATTGGACGCGTCTCGGACAAACAGCGGTGAGCGGGTTTTTGAGCGGTATGCAAGGCAAAATTTTTGCGATTAAAGTGAGCGGTATGCGGAATAAACGGTATGTGATGCCAACGGTATGCGGGGGTCCACTGTATACTACCAACTGAAAACAACAGATGAGCATGATAAAAGACCTGTGACCTACTTCCAGTAGCATGATAAAAGACCTGTAACCTGTAGCCTGACTTCCATGACTGACCAGTCAGGCTATTACTACCTGTAACCTACAGACCCACACCCAACACAATCTAGTTCATCAGGCATTCAGTCTTTTACCAGCAATATTTTTTTTAATCTGGTAGTAGAGGATTGAATAATTAAACTACAGATACAGAGATCATTTGCTAATTGTGTTTATGGCATCTATGTTTCCTACTATATCTTTCACTCTTAATGCACTATTTTAGCAAGACAAAGTACAGGTGTCCCTTGCTTTATGCGACCGACACAGACCTCCCCCTTCCACCCCACACACAATGTGGAAAGAGGATAGAGGGTGATGAGGGCTTACTTGGTCTGACTTGAGGGTGGTGCAGGATCGTATAGTCAAATTCCACATGATGATGAGAAGACAGGGTGACCTCCAGACAATGCTTAGGCAAGGGGCTATCATTATCAGACATTAACAACAAAGAAGGCACACTGGTGGAAAGATCAGATGAAATATGGCTAGGGGGTGGGTGAGAGAGACTTCAAGAACTGCAATGTTGAAGACTACTTAGTCATTTGTGGGGCATACAACTCCTTGTAGGCACTAAGGCCATTATTTATATGATATTTGAGCTTCATATTCCTCTCCAGGTATGGGTTGATGTCCATGGCATACTGGGCAATTTCCTTAGTTTGTGTTAAAAATTCTGCCTGCTTCTTCTTTTACATCAAGAACTACTACCATCCTCCTCTTCCAGATTAGCAGCTGTAGCATCTCAATCAGATTAACACTTCATTATATGAATCAATAACCTGCCTAATGTCTTCTGGCTCAAGGTGTGAGAAACCTTTTCTTCCCACCTGCCCCAGCTTGAAAACTTTCAGCACAGTTGTGGACAATTTAGGAAAGCCCCTGAAATTCATACTTCAGTCTTTCAATAGGAACTTTTAAACACTGTAGGTAGGGGACTTCACTTATATTTTGAAAAGTGCACTGACAGCACAAGAGCAAATCTATACTGTACAGTGTATATTTTATGTACAAAACACATATGTCTAACATCATCAAATTCACATCAACTTTTTTTTTTTTTTCTTATTCGCCGGTATTCTCCCGGCCCGGGTCTTTTCAAAGTAGTGGTGACCCGGCCTTGGCTCCCTATCTGGGGAGTATCCCGAGACCTAAGTCTCCCATGGGAGGAGGTACAACTACCCCCTCATCTTTGGGACCAACTGTCCCCAGGCCTAGCCACATTCCCCGCTCTCACGGGGCTCGTAGAGAGAAGCTAGGCCTCTGGTCTGCCATCTACCCCGCCTCAAAGGGGCTTGTGGGGATGGCAGTCTTATGAGCTGCAGGTGGTAGCAAGCTCAGGCCTCATCATCAACTTGTTATGGTCATGACTAATTCACTCTCATAGTACAATAATCATAAAATTAATCAAAGTATTTTTCACATTACACAACACTCAGTCCACAATTCATTGTCATCAGCCATGTCAGCCAATTTAGACAAAAGGGGAAATATCCCAACCATTTATGCCAAAAGATATGCTGGGTTCTTAGGCAAGCACCCTGTGGAGAGATAGGCACCCCTTCCAGAGAAGACTCGTACTCCTAGGCACAAACTACTCAAATTACACCACTGCATTAGGTGAACGAGTATAGGAAGGAGAATTACCAGTAGAAATCGGGATCATAAAGTTAAACTTAATTTGCACAAGCAAACCTCACACTCACGTAAGACAAGGGACTAACGATACACCTGGACTGAGTAATTTTCATGTATGATTATGAGACCTCTTCTCCATTTTATAAGAATGAATTCAGAGTCATTTTAAATTGTTTCAATGTTTCATTGTGAGAAGGAACATAATTCACAGTTTTTAACGCTCAGTGTCTATAAACAAACTGACAATAGATTTCGTTTTCAAAAAGTCAAGACCCATAATAGGAACTGATTTCCATGTTATTATATTCATGAGGGAAGGGAGGGTGCTAAACATTCAGGGGGCATTAAGAGCCTGGGGAATGAGATTCAATCAGGCTCAATCCAAGGAAGGGAAGGTCAAATCTAATTCCTTGGATCAATTATGCCTTACTGGCATCAAGAATACTACTCAAGGAATTTATTTCCATATCCAGATAGAACAGGAGAAAAACTGTATTAATGTTGTTAGAATTCCTGACAATATGTTAGGTAAAAGGACACAAGTACAACATGATATTTTATTGTGACAATGTTTTGCTCTCCAGGAGCTTTGTAATGGATTGGCAAAGATCCTGGAAAGCAAAACATTGCCACAATAAAATGCTACATTAAATGCACTTGTGTCCTTTTACCTAACAGGAGAAAAATTACCAACTATGGTTGGCATAAAGTGAAGCAATATCCCCTTCTCACTTTAATACAATGACTTCAGTAAACCCATCTTACCTGGTCAGTTATCCAACAGCACTGTGGAAAATATTGAAAAGATGTTAGCTTGAAGTTCAGTCATGGTTTAGGGAAAAAACACTGCCTAATAAACATTTTGATAAAGGAAGGTGACAATTCTATTCATCTGGGAATTTCTTCCTGAGGTGGGACAATCACATAGTGACCCACTCAGTAGAATTTTTGATCATTTGACCATGACCCTCTGCTGACTTACCTGTTCACTCCATGAAAAATTTGTCATATCTTTAGATGTATATATCTATGTACTGTACTCTACTAATGATTAAAGTATAAATTTACCTGAAATAGCTCTCCATTAGAGATGTAACCATCATTGTCCATGTCATAGATGCGGAATGCAAATCGCATCTTGCTTTCCTTGTCGCCTTTGACACTAAACTGAGACATTCCCTGAATGAACTCTGAAAGACAGATATTACTGTATTAGAACAATGGTTTGTTTCCTATCGTAAGTCTAGACATTGTTTACCATACACAAAGAACAGATTTACATATGAAAATACACATAGCAATTTAAATGCTGGTATGCATACACGTCATAAAGTACAAAAGTTGCGAACTAGTTAAACCGATCACAATGTTTATTCATAACTTTCATGTAGGTTAACTAAAAATCTGTTTAGTATGAAAATGCAGGTTTACATTCACTATCTTTTTATCTTTTAACAAGTTGGCTATCTCCCTCCGAGGCAGGGTGACCCAAAAAGAAAGAAAATCCCCAAAAAGAAAATACTTTCATCATTCAACACTTTCACCTCACTCATACATAATAACTTTTTTTGCTGAGGAGCCCAGAACACAACAGTTCAGAAGCATATACGTATAAAGATATACAACATATCCCTCCAAACTGCCAATATCCCAAACCCTTCCTTTAAAGTGCAGGCATTGTACTTCCTGACTATATAAAAATAATCGGTTTCCCTGAATCCCTTCACTAAATATTACCCTGCTCACACTCCAACAGCTTGTCAGGTCCCAAATACCATTCATCTCCATTCACTCCTATCTAACACACTCACACATGTTTGCTGGAAGTCCAAGCCCCTCGCCCACAAAACCTCCTTTACCCCCTCCCTCCAACCTTTTCGAAGATGACCCCTACCCTGCCTTCCTTCCCCTACAGATTTATACGCTCTCTATCAATTTTATCACAGGTAGGGTACATCAGCTAGATAATGTGATACACTGTATTAAACAGGCTCCAAACATGCACTGTTTTGTCTAACGAGGTTCTGATTTTACAACAGTGGCACTTTGGAACCAATGACTTATGAATACACTCGATCTTCCATTACAAAGAACTAATGGTTTACTTATGGCTGAATTATAAATATCTTTTTTTGTTAGTGTTTTAATAAATGTATTTATATTTAGCATAAATTAATTTTATGAATATACAGTGTCCACATTTGTCTAGCAGATACTGGTCAAGAATAATAGATTTAATTTTAGCAAATTTTAAGTCTGGTAGAAACTATCAGCTACTGCAGCATACTGGATATGTCAGCGAAATCCAAGACAGCATGAGCTCACCACCACCACCTTCCCACACTACATATCCACTCCTAATCTAACCCTCCTCTTCCCTCCATACTCATGTGTGCACACACATAAACGGCTACAAGGCACAGGAAGCAGAAGCTGAGGGGGTGGCAGAAGAGAATACCCAGCATCGTGAAACTTCACAAGGCTCACCCACCTGCCTACCTCCTAATAAATTGCATTCCTACTTCTCCAACACTAACAGTAACCCCCACACCTTTCCCCTCCCCCAGTAATAATGCACACTAATCTCCTTACCTGCCTCCTCCTGACAGGTAAGTAATGAAGAGAGCACAAACACAAACCTAAGCACTGTAAATGAAAGAAGGCTCAGTGTATAGTGCCCAAATGTAGACAGATTCTTGAAGAGGAGTGGCAAACTGAAAGAACAAATAGCAGAGGTAACCCCAGACATATCTATCATGAAGACAAAACTAAATTAAACATATGCCATATCCCCAGCAGGATATCTAGAAAGGAAAAAAAACAAAGGGAGAGAAGGGCTGCATTGCTAATTGGAAATCAGTGGAGTTCTGAAGAGATGAGAGGGACAGACAGATATGAGCTAAATTACTGTACTACATAGTGGGCACAATGAAGACTGGGAACCCAAAGTGATAGCATCAATGATCTACAACTCACCACCAAACAGTAGGAGACTTAGACAACAATGAAGCAATAGGCGACACCTTATCGAAAGTAGCAAGAAAAGCCTATGGGCAAAAAACAAAACTAATAATCAGGGAATATTAAATAAAAAAAAGAAAGACTGGGAAAGATCCACATGGGGGACCAGAAACAGGGTTATGATGATGAAAGTATATTTAAAAACATTTTGTATGTCACAATAATAGGTGTAGACTGCTGGCCATTCCAACTTGGCTTGTTAAGAATCTAAGTGATTTTTGCCCATTAGGGACTTTTATCAATTTAGTACAGACATGAGAAAGGAGTAGGGGTAGGGGTCATCCTAGGAAAAGGTGGATGGAGGGGTAAAAGACGTTTTGTGTGCAAGGGTCTTGGACATGCAGCAGGAAAGTAAGAGCATTTTTGATAGGGTGAATGGGGGGACTAAGGGTTTTTTGGGCCCTGAAAAGCTTTTGGAGGGGCGGGCTAAAAATTTTTAAAGGAAATTCGGGGAAACCAGTTAAAGGGGTTGATCCAGAGGTGGGAAGTAAGTGCTGCACTAGAACCCTTTCGGGGGCCCCAGAGGCCAAATTTCCGAGTGTGCACCAGTGTAAAGAATTTTCAAAAAAAAAAATTTTTTTTTTTTTTTTTTAAAAAAGGGTTTTGGAATCTTTTTTGAAGGTATAAAAAAAAAAGTAAAAAATTTGATGGAAAATTGACGAAATTTTACTTCGCGAATTTGATGTGTCAGCGATTTTACACTCGCGATTTTCCCGTTTGACCCCCTTTCAGGCCAATTTAAATAGATTACAGGGGCCCCCCGCTTTTTGAGCCCCCGGCAATCAAAATTTCGCCAATCATGGGGCATTTTCGTATAACGTGGACTCGTTTTTCATAGGTGCTCGGAGTGTAGTTTGTAGGGGCTACCCAAGGGGGGACCCGGGGGCGGCAGCCGGTCTGGCTTTTTTTACCAGTGGCGAAGGTCCCCTCACGTGCTCCAGCGAATTTTTATAATTTCCTTTTATTTTAGTGCTTGCAAGTATTAAAAAGCTCCATGGCCCCAAAAGAAAGCTCCTAGGCCAACCCCTGTGGTAAAGAAGGTAAAAAATACGACTAAATTTAAAGAAAACCATCATTGAACAATTGAAAGTGGTAAAATGTGGGGCCCCGAACGCCCAGGATTTTAAGAAACCCTACAAAAACTTAGTTCCATAGTGGCCAAGGACCTGTTTTTGTAAAGGGGAACTTGCTGAAAAATGAGTCCTAGTATTTGAAAGGTTGAGAAAGTTATCTTGGTGTGGAAAATAAAACAATTAAGGGATACTCTTATGACTTCATATTTGTGAAAAGGCTAGGCGTTGTGAAGATTTTGGAAAGAAATTCCCCTGAAAATTTGGGGTGATGTGGGGAAATTTTAAAGGCCGAAAAAGGCGGGTTTGAGAGATTTAAGAACCATACTGGAAATACCATTTGTGGTAAGGCATGGTGAGGCGCCATTTCCCGGACCACAAGGTGGCTAAAAAATATTGCAAAATTCCAGGAGTACATAAGGGTGAAGGACGAAAAACCCGAACAAGTGTTCAAATTTTGACAAAACAGGGCCCTTTTGGAAAGAAAAAGCCAAAAAAGGACCTTCATTCACAAGGGGGAAAAAGGCAAAGCCAGGACACAAGCCCATGAAAGACAGCGACGCAAATCCCGGGGCTAATGCTGTGGGGGTTTCAAAATGAAGCCATTTCTAGTGTTTCCCCTTCTGAAATCCGAGTGTTCAGGAAAAACAAAGTTATGAAGAGTAAAATTGGTGTGTTTTGGAAATCTAATAGTAAGGGTGGGGCAGAGGGAAAAATTTTGTCAGTGGTTCAATGAGTGTTTGGCCCTAGGGAAAGGGGTATCTCCTGGAAAGAAATTGGATCTCAAGTGCCCGCAGTAAGGACAATGCACCCGCTACCCCCCAAACTTGGGTACCAATTTTTGAGGAGTTTGGGTTTATCACGTAAATTCTTGCCCCCGAATACCACTCCTCTCCCCCAACCCCAAAGGGCCCCCAGGTTATTTCAAAATTAAAAAAATCTACAAAAAACAATGTTTTACAGGTGCTTGACTGTGACCCGCATCACTTACCCTAAGGGAATTTTGGGAGAACACTTCAGCACCTCCATTGCAAACCCCCTTTTAAGGTATGGGTTGGGGGGAGTGACTACCGGCTTTGAACCCGCCCGGAAAAATTGTGAAAAGATTGTGTCGACAAGAGGGATTTTGAAGGATTTTGGGGCTGACCCTAATAAGCCTTTTCTTGTAAAAAAAATTGGGGGGTTTCCCCGGGAGTTCCCTGGGTTTGGGTGTGAGTTTGGGGATTGGAAAATTTTTTGGAAGACCACAATGAAGAGCTCACCCCTGAAAGCTGCAAGGCTTTAGCAGGAAGAGCAACAATCGCAGCTCAGAATCTTTCTGCAGAAGAGGGGAAAAGAGATGGAGAAGGTGCCTTCTTCAGAAAATTAAAAAGATTTTTACTTGTGGGGGAAGATGGAAAGCTTTTTGGGAAAAATCCCCAAGCCAGGGTTTGGGAACATGTCAGTAAAAGTCTTGGGGGCCCTTTTTGGGAAGTGTTAAAGAGACGCCGAAAAGAGCTCTCTCAAAAGTTATTTTTCGAGCGGGGCTCCAGTGACTCAAGGTGGTCCTAGTGGCATTAAGAAACAGAGAAGAGAAGCAACCCAGAAAAGCAAATGGTACCTGAGGGTTGATGGAAGGGGATTTCCCTTCCAAACTATAAACAATCCACTCTCTCCTCCTCCTCCAGTCTCCCATACACTAAGAAGAATCTCCAAAAAAGGTAAGTGTTATGCTGTTAATGTTTCATTCATCATTTCCCATTGTATTGTTTATGTACTACATGTATATTTCATGTAAAAAAAATTTTTGTTTTAATACTTCTGGGTGTCAGGAACGGATTAATTGTATTTACATTATTTCTTATGGGGAAAATTGATTCGTAAATCGTAAATTTTGTTTATAGTAACAGCTCCAGGAATGGACTAATTACGAAAAACGAGGGACCACTGTACTTCTATTCTATCGATTGAGCACAAGAAATTGCCAAGTCAACTGTTTCAACTACAAAATAAAGTGATTGGAAACTGGTAATTTGGCCATTTTAATGCAAAGTTCAAAATATTCCAATTTCAAAATAGGGTCCAGAATAAGCAATGCAGGCATTCCTGGCACTAAACTAACATTTCCTCTGTTCATTAGTTATGTTTTCAGGCTTTACTAATAAATTCCATTTTGATTTTTAATTCACATAATGAATTTTTATTCAAACCAAAAAATAGAAGGTTTACTGTTATGCAATATTGTAATAATTGTATAAATAATATCAGCACATTTGTGAATGTATATTAGACCCACCAGTTGGCATGTATTAGACGTGTGAGGTCATTTGTTTACTCTTGAACATCAGCAAAAATTTAACATTTCCGCTACTTCGAGCTCAGTTTCAAGCCATTTCCAGTAATAAAACCAATCAAAATCATATCTATTTCTGTAATATATCTTCCATTCTATCAAATGTGACCAAGAAATCGCAAATACAACTATAAAAAACATACGAAAAAGCACTGCAAAGTCGCTGTTTTAATCGAAAATTACAGTCTCGGTTTTTCTCTCATTATGCACTATGTGCTGCAGGATTTGTTTTATGTGGTGCACACATACCACATTAATGTATTCTCTCAAATCTAGGCCAAAATTTACCGCTCACAGCTTATCAGAGTGAGCTGAGCTCATGATGTATATCTACGGTTTGGACCCTCAACGTAAAGCTGTAGATCTATGGGTAGAACATTCGAGTACCCCAGAGCAGGATATTTAAACGGACAAAGAACACATTGTATTCCTTTCTTTCATTATTTGAAAAGGTCACACAGAATAATAGCTATCCATGTGTACAGTATCTAACGAGAAACTTATTTTCTCAAACCATATGACCCGTAATAAATGATTAGGAAAAGCTTGGGGCTGGCTTTTTATATCTTATAATTTCCTAATTGACATCTCAGAAACCCTCCTACCCAATATGGATAGAGGGAGGATGATGGTAGGGTGGGGTTGGCACCGACCACTAACCCAGTCTAAGGGTAACCTATCCAGTGACACCTACACTACTCTGAGACCTCTCTCCCTGCTTTGGTTGCTCCCTTGCAACATTGTACAGCTCCTGATGATGCACTGAGAAGATTTCCACCCCCCCCCTATGTGGCTTGTCCTGCATATTATATATAACCGTGGGTCCCGCTTTTCGGCGTTTCGCCTTACAGCGTTCCACTAAAATTGGGGTGTAAATTATGACCAAAATTTGGGTTTCAGCAATGGGCTTTTTAATACGGGCGCCCCACCCTGTTTGTTTCTTCTTCGTGACCACATCTATTATTATGTCAGGAAAAAAAAAAATTTTTAAAATTTCAAGTGTTTTAACCCCCTTCAGGGTCAAAAACCCAAGTCGAAGTGGTGCCCCAGTGTCCCAAAAATTTTCAAAAAAAAAAAAAAAATTTTTATTTTTTCTTATGAATGGTAGAGAATCTTTTTTTGAAGGTTTAAAAAAACAAAAAGTACGAAAATTTTATGGAAAATTGACGAAATTATCTCTTGCGAATTTTGATGTGTCAGGATATTTACGAATTGGCGATTTTTGGGGACTTTGATACCATTTTAGACCCAAATTACTTATTCCAGTCAACCAAATTCTTGCTTTTAATATTACTTCTATTCTAGATTGAGCACAAGAAATCGCCAAGTCAACTGTTTCAACTACAAATTAAAGGAATTTTAATTTGGTAAATTTTAAAACACAAGTTCAAAATTTTCCCTTTTTCAAATAGGGCCAGAATAAACAATGTGGTATTCCGGGAAAAAAAACAAACTTTTTCCTCTGTTTCATTTGTTACGTTTTGAGGCTTTACAAAAAAATTGCATTTTGATTTTTTTTTTACATAAGGGTTTTTATTCACACCAAAATAAAGATTTACTGTTATGCAATACTGTATTTTGTAAAAATTTCATCACCATTTTTGTGAATGTATATTAGACCCACCAGCTGACGTGTATTAGACTGTGGGGTTGTTTTTTACTTTTGAATATGGGAAAAAAAAATTTTTAACATTTCTGTCTTCGAGCTCAGTTTCAAGCCATTTCCGTGCAAAAAACCCAATAAAAAATATCTCTTTTCGTAATATGTCTTCCATTCTATAAAATGAGAAAAAGAAATCGCAAATAGAATATAAAAAAAAAAATTTGAAAAAAAAACTGCAAAGTTTCTGTTTAATTTGAAAATCTGATTTCAGTTTTTTTTTCTCTTTTACACAGCGTGCGCAGGATCTGTTTTATGTGGTGCAACATACCACATAGTTGTATCTCTCATATCAGGCCCAATGTACCATCACATTTATTGAGTGAGCTGAGCTATGCGAGATCTAGGGTTTTGGGACCCTGAACGTAAAGCCGGATCTAGGGGACGGACCCCAAAGGGGTTAAAGTTAGAGTATTTTATAGTACTCGATAAATTATATTTTTTAATGTATGTACCTGTATCTAAATATACTTCACACGTGCTGGTTTTCAGGTAAAATTTAAAAATCGAAAGTCTCTCTTTACTCATGACGCCAATACTACGAATAATATCATCTTCGGCACTTAATGTCTTATTTACTTTAAACCCTTTTGACTTTTTTGGTCGAAATTACGTCTTCAGGTACTGTTTTTTGACGTATTTTTCCTTTAAATTTAGCGGCTTCAAATCAAGCAGGGAAAGTGGAGGCCCACATTGAAAATAGGTCTGTGTGGCATGTCCCACCATATAAAAAAAATCCGGAGCTGCAGTGCATAACGAGAAAAAAAAACTCCGACTTTTTTTTTTTTTTAATTCAAGTGCCGCTTTGTGGTCTATTTTGTAAGTATTTATGGTTCCATTTTTGTTTTTTTTGGGTTCTTTGATAGATTGGAAAAATTTATAGAAAACAGAGGTGATTTTGATTGGTTTTACTGAAAAAAGAACCTGGAAATGGACCTAAAGTGGGGGAAATGTTTGTTTTTTTCCCGATGAAAAAAAAGTAAACAAATGATGTCATTGTCCAATAAATGTCCAACTAGCACTTTAATACGCAGTCATGAATGGGTTACTTTTTGTACAAATTCAATTTGCAGCAATTTCATAAAAGAAATTTTATTTTTTGTTTGAATAAAAATTCAAAAAAAGAAAGAAAGGTAATATCGGGGACATGGGGAGTGACTGATGAAAAAGAAAATTTTTTTTAGAGCCGGAATGTTGCCTTGTTCATTTTGGACCTTATTTTTAAATTGGGTATTTTTTAATTTTTTGGAAATTTGGGCCAAATTGCAAATTTTGCCACGTTTTGGGGATTGAAATCAGTAAATAGGCGTTTCTTTTACTCAACGATAGAAAAAAAATGGATTTTTAAAAAAATAGCTATGAGTCTGGCGACTGGAAAAAAGGGAAATTTGCCGAAAATAGGCTCAAAGTGGGTGAAATCGCCGATTTGTAAAACAATCGCCGAGGTCGCTAATTTGCGAGACCCTAAATTTCCCCCAGTTTTCCATAAATTTCGATTTTTTTGGGGTCATTACAATCGGGGAAAAAATTTCTACTTATAAAAAAAAAATATTTTTTTTTTTAAATTTTGCTACACCCGGGGACCTTCAGGTTGGGGGGTTGCGACGGCAAGGGGTTAAAAAAACATTTTCATTAAACCGCTTGATAATTTTCTCAAAATTTATTTTAAACCCTTTTTTATAGCCTATAAAAAGTACATACACTCAGAGAAAAAAAATTGGTAATATGAGATTTTTTTTTATAAAGGGTTGTGTATGGTGTCGGAAGAATAGTTTTTCTAGTCAAACTGGGGGATAAATTAGAAAAAAATTCTTTCAAAGCCCATCTATATAAACAATTTTGACCCCAGGGGTTTAGTGCTTTTCATAATAATAATAAAAATAATAATAATAATAGTTTTATTTCCTCTAAAAAGGGTGTTGGTTTGTTTACTCGAACTAACTCTCAACTTTTAACAATGTAAAGTATTTGTATTTGGGGGGAAAATTTTTATTAAAAAAAAAAATAT
>NC_069415.1:16472393-16490899 GCF_026875155.1 Cherax quadricarinatus | reverse complement strand
AGCACTCCCCTAAAAAACAAAACGTGATGCAAAGAGAAAAACAATCCCTGGCTAACCCCATATCTGAAATCCATAAAAAAAGCACCTATAAAAAAAAACAGTACAGAAGGGGCCCACCCCCGAGCCCAAAAAAAAACGTTACTCGAAAACCCTACCCCCTAATAAAAGGGCAAAAAAATTGTATTATGAAAAAGTTTGCCCAAATTTGGGGTAAAAAAAAGACCTGGAAAACCCTACAGAAATACAAGCCCCTCGCTTTGTTTTCTGGGGAAATCATAGATTTCGAAATCGTGGGGATTTTTTTCGTATAAACTGGGCTCGCTTTTCATGGGTTTGACTCGCGAGTAGTGTTCACCCGGGGCCGTCCCAGGGGTGAGCCGGGGGGCAGCCAGTTGGGGCATTGTTTACCATGAGCGAAGGTCCCTCAAGTGCCCCAGCAAAATATTTCTAATATTCCTTTTTTTTGTGCTTGCAATACAAAATAAGTCCCATGGCTCAAAGAAAGCCCCTAGTCCCAACCTTTTTAAAAAAGGTGAGAAATAGATTGAATTAAGAAAAACTCATTGAACAATGGTGGTACAAGTGCGGCCAAAAATGGTAGGATGTAAAAGAACCTCCCAAAACCATATTTTCCCCAAGGGGCCCAAGAAAAAGGAATCAAGAACGCTGTTGTTGCAAAAGGGGAAACTATGCTGACAAAAATGAGATCACAGTACTCGAAGATTTTGAGAAGTTATTATTGGTGTGGAAAAAATGAGAAAAAATTGCAGGAGATACTCTTTGACTTCGTTTTTGTGAAAAGGGGCTAGGCATTTTGCAAAAAGTTTGGTAAAAGAACTCCCTGAAAATAGTGGTGATATGGGAAATTTTAAAGGGCCCAGCAAAGGGGGTTTTGAGAGATTAAAAAACCCTAAATGGATACACAGTGTGGTAAGGCATGGGGGAGGCTGCCAGTTCGGCCACAAGGCAGCTGAAAAATTTGTGATAATTCCAGGAGTACATAGAGGGAAGGGGCTGAAACCTGAAAGGTTCAATTGTGATGAAAAAGGCCTTTTGGAAAAAAAAAAACCAAAGAGGGCCCTTTATTAAAAAAAGGGGAAAAGGCAATGCCAGGACCAAGCTTGAAAAACAGGTGACGCTAAAAGTTTGTTTAAAGCTAGTGGGGGTTTTTACAGTGAAGCCCTTTAGTGTACCATTCTGAAAATCCCCGAGTGTTCGGAAAAACAATGTTTTGAAGAGTAAATTGTGTTGTTTTTTAAATCAATAGTAGGGATGGGGCACGAGGGAAAATTTTGTCGGTGGTTCAATGAAGGTTTGGGCCTAGGGAAAATTTCCCCCTGGAAAAAAAATTGGATCTCAAGTGCCTGCTAGTAAAGGGCAATGCCCTGCTCATCCCCCAAACTTGGATGACCTAATTTTTGAGGAGTTTGGGTTCATACAGTAAAAATTCTTGCCCCGGTTTCCCCTCCCCCCTCCCGCCCCTGGCCCAGCAGGTCAGTGCAAACTTTAAAAAAACTCTACACAAAGCAATGTTTAAGGGTTTGACTGTGACCACAGAACTCACTTTGACCCTAAGGGAATTTTGGAGAAACATTCGCCCCTCCATTGCAAAACCCTTTTTGGGTAGGTTGGGAGGGAGGATCCCAACTTTGAACTCTGCCGGGAAAAAAAATTGGGGCCCAAATTTGTGTCGAAAAAGGGGGTTTTTAAAGGGGTTTTGGGACTATTGATGACCCTATGTTTTTTTGTTAAATAAATTTGGCACTGGGGAGTTCCAGGGGGTTGGATGGAGTTTGGGGGAAGGGAAAAATTTTGGGGGAAAGCCCAAAACGAAGAGCTCACCACGGGAAAGCTGCAAGACTTCAGCGGGAACAGCAAATCGCAGCTCAGAATCTTGCTGCGAGGAGGAGGAAGAGAGAGGGAAAGATGGTGCCTTCTTCAAAAATTTAAAAGGTTTTTGCTAGTGGGGTAAGAGGGAAAGTTTAGGGAAACATCACCTGAATTTGTTGAAAAAAAGCCAGTTGGCATCTTACGGACAAAGTTTTGGGGCCTTTTTGGAAAGTTTTAAAGAGATGCCAAACGAGCCTTCCACATTTATTTTGCAAGCAGGACTCCAGTGACTCTCAAGTGGCCCTAGTGGCATTAAAAAAAAAGAAAAAAACAACCCAAAAAGAAATTTGGGTACTGAGGTTTTCGGGAAGGGGAATTTCCCCTTCCAAATAAAAAACCCCATCTCCTCCTCCCCCTCTCCCAACAAAAGAAAATCTCCAATAAGGTAAGGTTATTGTTAAGTTTATTCTCTTTTCCCCTGTATTTTTAATGTAATGTTATTTATTAAAAATTTTTTGTTTTAATCTTTGGGTGTCAGGAACGGTTAATTGTATTTACATTAATTTTTTAGGGGAAAAATTGATTGCAAACGTAGATTTCGTTAAAGTACAACTCAGGAACGGATTTTAAAACGAAAAAGAGGGGGCCATGTACTAGGAAAAAAAAAGATAACACAAAAAAAACGAAAATTTAATTAACAAAACAGATGAACCCCAATTCCCCCCCTGAAAAAGCAACAGACTCAATGATTTTCTTCTCCACTATAGGAAAAAACCCGCCAAAAAAACCCAAATAAAACCCCCCAAGGGCTACCTCACGGCAAATACCCCCAACACACTGTTCCTAGCTCCCACTAACCCCAATGAAGCTCCCCTTTCTATCAAAAACTAAAAAACAAAACAGGAATTTAAATGTCTTTCCACCCATTAATACAAAAAAAGTGTCACAGGTGCTATCACCAAACATTGCAACCTCTTAACAAATCCATTTAAACCTTAAACCCTTTCCCACAATTCCAAAATAGCAAGGTCCCCCATCCCTAAAGGAGGGGCCAACGACTTGGTAACTATAGGCCAATATCCCTTACACCCTTTTTTCTAAAAATTAATCATAAGCGTATCTATTCCTACCCCATCTCCCAAAACTACTCAACCCCGTCAATTGGGTTTTAGGGCCCAATAAAAATACTAATGAGTATTATCCACTGCTAGAACATATTTAACAGCAAAAGAGAAAAAAAAAAGTCCCCCTGGGGGTCTTTATTGACTTACTAAAGCTTTCGTACAGTTGACCCCGACTTGTTCAATAAAAAATTGTCGCCTAAGGGATAAGGGGCACCCCCTTAATCCCAAAGTCATTCTCAGCAAAGAAAAACCAAAATTGTCCAAAAGGGGCAAAATCTTCTGCACAGCCAATTACGTTGGGGGTCCCACAGGGAAGGGGCTAGGCCTCTTTCTCTTTCTAAATTTCATAAATACCTGCCAAATCATCGCAACTATCAAAACCCCCACTATTTTTGGGTGACATACATACGTTACTCTCACCTACCAGCCCGAGCCAATCTGAAAATACCCAATTACAGAAAATATCAACCTGGATGAGGACAACAAACTTACTTAAAAATTGACAAAACCTACTACATTCATTTTGGGAACAGAGACAGATGTGTCTCTTAAATAATGATAAAAGGATACCCATCCAAAAACCCCAGAGGGAAAATTCTTAGGATCCACCCTTTATAATAGACTCAAATTTCAAACACATGTAAACAATTTCCAAAAAAAATTTCCAAGACCCCTAGGCATCTATCGAAGTCGGTCTTTTCCACGTCAGCCCTCCTGGCCCTAATCACTCACTTTTTTTAAACCCCTATCTCACCTATGGAATTTGTGCATGGGCTCAACAAAATAAAACCCTCTCCCCACAACACCCCAAAAAAGGCTGATCAAATGATAAATTCCCCCTACAGACAGCCACCCCCCCAATATTCAAAACTCTAAACCTACCCCAATACAAAAAAACCATACTTATTACTGCACCTAAAAAAAAAACACTTAATCTGACAAAACCCCCCCCCAAACATCCCTTACCAACCTCACAGAACACATGACCATAACACAAGGCACAGATCACCCCTTTGATGTTCCTCATTTTCCATCCCCACCCCAATGAAAAAACCCAAAATGCACAAAAAAGGGCCCAAAAAAATCTGGAATAAATTCCCTGTGAATTTTAAAGAAACATGTCTTTTTAAAAATTTCAAGCCCTTTCTCAAAAATCGCTTCCCCTCACCCACAACTAAAAAAATACTGAAAAAATTTGTATTCATATGAATCTCAAAATTTTTTTCCAAAATTTGCAACCTGTGGACCCTTTCAAACTTGTTACTTTTTAAAACTTCTTTAACCTAACAAAATACTCCTTTTCAAACTGATTACACAGCAACACATAAATGCCCCAAAAAATTTTGGGGAAACCTTTCTTTGTAATACTCTTTTGTACAAAAATTGTTATCTTTTTTACAAAATTTTTGTACCATTAAAATATATCTTTGCTTTTTTAAAATCTTAAGTTTTTTTTTAAGCCTCCCCAAAATGTCTGCATACAAGGGGGTTTTGGGCCCTTTGCGTTTTTAAAAAATTTGTTTTCCCTTTACTTCCTGATATGTTAAAAATTAAAATTAATTAATAAATAAATAAAAAATAAAAAAATCATATCCCCTTTTTCAAAATCCAAAATGCAAAAAAAAATTTCCCCTCCCTTTTATCTACTTATTTCCCCTATTTTTTTAAAAACTCTTTTGTTCCCCTTTCCCCCTTTACAAAAAGGGAACTTACATGCCTCTCTCCCAACCCTGGGTACCTTCCCCATTTTTAACCCTTTATAAACAAAATTTACTAACCCTTCTCCCACTATATCCCCTCCTGTTTTTAACATTTCTGTGATGTTTCCCATCATTCCAGTGTTTTTCCCCCTTTTTATTCTACAAAAATGCCTTGACCCCCCCCACACTCGCATCCTTTTTTTTCCACCCCAAAAAGAGGTTGTACCTCCCAAACCAACCCATGAAATTACTGCCTCCCTTTCTTCATAAAACCATTTAAACCCCCCCTTTGACTGTTTCAGGGCCCCCTCTGAAAACTGTCCCTTCTTGTCGCCCCAAAAATTCGAAAAAAAAAAAAAATTTTTTTTATGAAATGTTAGGAATATTTTTTCTAGTGTTTTAAGCCTAAAAAAAAAATTTTTGCCCTCATTTCTTACCCAGATATAGAAACCGCAAAGTTTGCAGAAAAATTTACGTGGTACGGCAACGCGGCGACTGCCGCCCACCCCCGGGTTTTTTTTTATTTACTCTAATTCAAAGGTTTCTTGCCCTTTTTTTTTTAAAATTTTTTTTTTTTTCCAGGTAAACCCTTTTTTCCTGTGAGACCATTGTAAGGTCAAATTTTTCAAAAATACACTCCCTTATTTAAAAACACAATTAAAAGAACAAAATTTATCACTATTTTGTTTTTGTATACACTTTGTTTTCACAAAAATAAAAAATACAAAACAAGGGTTTTTTACTAGTGTTTTCCCCCAATTTATATAATAAGGGACAGTCACCCCAAAACCCCGTTCCTAGAACGCTGCCGTTTTGGGGAAACCTTTTTTAAAACCCGGGGGATATGCAGAGGGGGACTTCCCACTCCTCAAAACATTAAAAAGAGTGTCCCCTGCGTGTTTGTGGGCGTTTTTTTGGTATGCAACAAACATAACACCCCTTCGAGCATTTTTCTTGGCCCGTTTTTGTAGGGGGCAGTTGTATGGGGAGTGATCCCCAGGCCTCAAACGGAGGGCGTCCTTGGGGGCCCGGCCAAAATTTCAGGAGTTTTCCCTTTGTACTTTGCAATTATTTGTCTGATTCTGACAGGCAAAATTCACCCATTTTTGGGGGTTTTGTTTTTGGGCTTTTTAACTTGAAAATGTTTAAGCTTTTTGCATAGAGATATAACAAATGGGAAAAAAAATTTGATAAAACCACTTATAAAATTTTTGGGGTACACAGTCTGCAAACCCAATCTATGTCCATTTGTCCATTAAACGCATTTGGGTTGTGTCCAGACGGTGAGGCTTTTGAATGGGGTTTATTGGGGCTCTCTGTTTTTCCCTGCCCGGGGTCCATTTTGTTTGTGTGAACTGATGTCAAAAAATGTGGGAAAAAAATCACGTTTGTCATGCCACCGAAAAGCCATGATGTATTTGGGAGCAAAGGCTTGCACCCTAAACCCCTGCGAGTGCCAAACGTGAACCTTGGAAAATGTTTGCGATTACCAGCACTGTGCCACACAAGTCTGTCAAGTTCACTCGAAAAAAATCACTGAAATAAGGGGGTTGGGGGACCAAATTATCAGTAAATTTAAAATATGCCCCTTACCAAAATTTTGGTTCCATCAATTTTTCGAACCACATCACCAGAGTACCCCAAAACTTCATGGTAAACTCTCAAAGTATTCGCCCAAATGAACCCCAAAAACCTAAAAAAGACCCCTTCTTCAATTTACACAGTACAAAAAGCTTTTTTTTTTTAAAAACCAAAACGTTTCCCCCTTGCTTGGTATATAAATTTCTTGAAAAAGAGAGTCTTCCTTTTTTTAAAAAAACAAGGGCTCATTTAATAACAAGCTTCCTGAAGGGGTTTAAAAAACATGCAGCACTTTTTTGTTCAGGTAAAAAAACCATTTCTTTTCTTATATTTAAATGTCGCTTCTGCAGGCCCGGTTTTGTCTTTAAAAGTGTAACAAAACGCAACATATCAGGAAACGATTGAAAAACCTATAAAGTCCTAAAACTGGAGTTGAAAAACAGGGGAAACGTTGTCCAGTATGTGGTGCATGGCTTTACACTGTGGCATAAAACAATTTTGTGGCAAAAAAAAAAGGTTTTTAAAATTTTGCCACAGTTTTTTCTCCTTCCACTTTTGTAGCCGTATTTTGGTGAGGGGAATTTTATTTGGCCCCTGGTGTATTCAAATATGTGTTGGTTTTCCCCACAATGATGGCCATCAGGGGTTTATCGAAGGGGAAAAACTCAAAGGGAGTTTCCCGTTCACTGGGATTGTTTTTCCCCAAATGGACAAGAGGCTTTATTCCACTTTGGTTTCTTTAAAGTCAGGGGGCTGGGAACAAATCGTCATCGTCCTGCCAAAACCCAGATGCGGTCGCTGGGGGGGTTGGGGTTTTTGTACCGTGGTTTGGCTGTGGTTGTGGCTGTGCAGGTTGTGGTGGGGGTTGTGGCAGTGGGGGGTAGGGTGAAAGGGTGGGTTTTTTTGCTGATCAGCCGCGTGGCTAGTAGCGTGGCCCGGTGGGGGTGGTGGGCCCCCTTGGGGCCCTGCCACCCTCCTATCCCACCATGCCTCCTCCCCCACTGTCCCATTAAAACCCCCCCCTTTACAAAATCGATCTTCCCCTATCAGGTCTTTGGGGTTGGGCCCCCGGGAAAGTGCCCCAGAGTTTTTCCCCTTCCCTTGGAAAACATATGAAACACTTCCAGACCGCATTTTAAAAGTCTACCTTTTGGCGCTCACTGGGGAATATTCACTCTCACTGTCACTAGAACTGGGTTTTAATGACCTTGAAAACACTTTTTCTTTCTATCATCAGGGTTTTTTACACGGGCCAAATAGTTTCCTCTTTCGTTCCCGGGACAGGCGAAGGTGAATGTGAACAAGCCCCGGGACGCACCAGAAAGGGCGAAGGTTGTGGGTTTATCTGGGTTTTTGCACTAATTTTCGTTATCCGGGCATTTTTTTTGGTTTAAAACTCACTTTTAAAAACCCCGAATTCATTTTCACGACATTTTTTATCGCGTTAGAGTTTTCACTTTGGGGAAAAAAAGACCTTCCCAAACCCCCGAGGGGTGAGGAACTTCTTACCGAGAGGCATGGTGAAAAAGGACTGACCAAAATTTGGGGTTCCCCCCCAAAAAACCGCTAGGTCCCAAATTTTTTTCCCCCTTGCACACCACCACTGAGGGCCCATTCTCCCCGGTAGGCCTTCCCGGCCTTTGGCGGGCGATTTTGAAGCCGCTAGAATTTTGCGTATAAAATACGTCGAAAAAAAATTGGGTGTAAGACGTATTTATAAAGTTTGGAAAAAAGTCAAAAGGGTTAAAAAATTCCTCAAAAAATTCCCCCCATCTTCCTTAAAAAACCCCCACTCCCCCCTCTTCTAAAATTCCCTACTCCCAAATTTTTTAAATTACAAATCCATTCATTCCCCTAGGCTTTCTTTAAACCCGTTTATCTCACTCCAAAAAGTTTTCTTATTCTCGTCAAAAAATTTTTTGGGCATGCTTCCCCACTATCATTTGCTCCCCCTTTTGCCACACTAAACCCCCCCTTCACCTTTCTTTTACTCTCTAAAACTCCACCCCTTTTTATAACACTTCTGCTTTTTGAAAACCCCCCAGAGGCAACCCTTTTTTTCTTATCCACCCTTTACCTCATCATTCCCCAATTTACCCCTCTTTCCTTTTTGCACCCCCACTTCCTTTAAGGGCCCAAATTTGCCCCCAATTCTAACACTGCATTTTTAAAACTAACCCATCCCCTCCAACTCCCTCCCCCCACTTCCCACAAATTTCAATAGCCCACCTTTCTGCCAATATTTCTTTTTTTTCACTAAAACCCCCCCTCCCTTTGTTTATAAACTTTCCCCCTCTCTTACTTGCTGTTGTCATTTTTTCCCTTTTTCCCCCTCCACTTTAACTGTAGCTACAATTAAATAATCAAATATATCTGTTGCCCTTCTATAAACATGCACATCCTGCAGCCTACCCATCAACCTTTTATCCACAAATACATAATCTAACAAATTACTTACATTACGTGCTATATCATATCTTGTATACTTATTTATCCTCTTTTTCATAAAATATGTATTACTTATTACCAAACCTCTTTCTACACATAGTTCAATTAAAGGTCTCCATTTTCATTTACTCCTGGCACCCAAAATTCACCTACTACTCCATCCACAACATTTTTACCCACTTTAGCATTTAGTTTCCCGACCACAAGTACTCTCTCACTTGGTTCAAAATTCAGGCACTCGCTCAACATTTCTCAAAATCAATCAATATCTGCATATCTCTATATATCTCTCTCCATATCTATATCTATATCTATATCTATCTATATCTATATATATCTATATATATCCATCTATATCCATCTATATCCATATATATCTATATTTATATCTATATCTATCTATATCTATCTATATCTATCTATATCTATCTCTTCTCCAGGTGCACAAACACTTACCATAACCCACTTTTCACATCCAACCCTTATAAGAAATTAAATGTTGCTCTTCCTGTCCTGGGCATAGTTTTACCATGTGCTGATACCTATCCTGATGTTTCAGACATTTTTCTCTTTACATATTATTCATAATACACATTTATGTTAAACATGATATTTCCCCTGTTTTAGACTCTTCACTCCAAACATTCAAAGTCCACGCCTGGCACATTTCCCTCTTTTACTGCTACTTATAGACTTCCTTCTTACCAAAGATGCCTCAATACCTGTATTTTGCCTGCCTTTATCCCTTGCCTATTCTAAAATTCACCTTATAATCTATATGTTTATCTGCCAACATCTACAAAATATTTAAATATGTTCACTTCCTCACTCCCTACAATTTAACATCAATTTTTTCCTTACCTAAACTTTTTGTACTCTTCTTCATTCACTTTCAACTTTCTTCTTTGTATGCACCCTCCCAAACTACTCGTCCAAACCTTGCATCTTCTTTTACACATCTGACAAAACCACTTGTGTCATCAGCAAAGAGCAACTATGATCTCTCATTTCATATCAAATTTGTTGTTTTTCAAGCCCACACCTCATTCACTTCTTTGGCAACCCCCATCTATAAATACAGTACAATAAATAACCATGGTGATTTCACACACCCCTGAAAAATACCATACTTCCTTATCTTGATGGAGAGCAATGTTTAAAATACCTACACTGAAAAAAAAAGGCACCAATGTAATATGTTATCAGAAATATTTGATAATGATTTTAAAAAAAACTCACTGTGAGGGTAAAATGCTTTCATTAAAGTATCACATCACACTTCATCTGTGTCTTTTTTTTCCTCCATTATCTCGTGCATATTATAGCTTGAGCTCTTTTCTCTTGTATCAACTTTAACAACTTTTAATAACATACCACCCAATCCCTTCATTTCCAGCACCTACCACAAAATTTCCCTATCCAACATGCCTTTTCTAAAATCTATAAATGCAACAATTTTTTTTTGAAAGAAGTAAGGTATCTGAAAGTGATATTTAGTGTACACTGAAATATGACATATAGCAGCACCCGAAGTCCATTATAATTCAGATTAGGATTTTGGATTTCTGAAATTAAAGTTTTCAAAAAATACACTGAAATTTGCAACATGATACCTTATTAAGTCTGCAAGAACAAAATTCAGATATAGTGCAAGGGTTCTGCTAAGTTCCCAAATCTACATTCAGGGAGAGGGAGGGTTGCATAGCAACAAAACTATTTCAAGGCAATAAATACCCATATGTAACAGACACAAGAGGACACAAAGCCCAAAAGCTTCATCAAAATGTTCAAGCATACTCAGCCCTCGTAAAACTTCAAAATATATGGAATTCAATTTTCAAACACCACTACCAGTGGAATCATGAAACTTCAAACTAAGAGTAAATTAGATGATCCTAAGCAGATTTTCAGTGATCAAAAATTAATAAAAATCACAAAAATAGAATTATGAGTACCCAGCACATTGCATGGCATTGGTAAACATGTGCACAGTACTTATGTACTGTACTATATCAGATATGTTTAAGATGGGATCATTCATTATAGAAAATACTATCGTCCCTCCTTTCTAATGAGCTAAATTTAGTTTTCAAAATGGTCATCAGATGGGTTCACCACCTAATAACCCCCTCAAGGGAGGTGCTAGTGAGGGACTCTTGATCTAAGGAACTGGATTATACTTCCCTTTCTTGAATCAAACCAGGGTGCTTCCCAGTCCCAAGATGCCAAGTTTTTACACAAATACATGGCACAAAAATTAATAAAGTTAACAGGGCAAACTCCTAAGGCATGCCTGCAATACTAGTCACCATCATCCTTGCCAGCCACGCATCACACTGGGAATGGGTACAGTAAGTGAAGTCTTTCATTACTGCACTCAACCTCTCAAAAAGTACATGACACTCACTGTAGCAAAGCAGTAATACTGTACAACCAATGTGACATTACATCACTATTTTCAGATTTTTTTTGTGTGTGTAATCTTTCATCGTGAATGTAAATAAAGAAATTATTTAATCTTAAATTCCTTATATGATGGCACAAGTCCTTACACAATACTGTACATTAAACAAAGAAAACACGTTTAAGGCTGCTTATGCTATTGTGAATGGTTAATGGCAATATGCCACAAGGAACTGTGTTGGTTTTTTTTGGTTATGTTATGTAGGGTGAAGAATCAGATTCTGGGTAAAAGCTGAATTATATTTACAAGGTACAATACATAAAAAGGTCATAAGCAATTGCACATCAATTAACTATGTACCACTTAGTGGCAAATTGTGACCTATGCTCAGTACAAGACAGAAATTGTACTATACTGTACATCTTAAGCTAACCCATGAAAATTATTGGACATCTATACACACAAAAAAAATTTAAACTATTTATAGAGATTATGTATTCACTGTCCTTTCTGATAACCATGCTAACTTTAAAAGGTGTGGAGAATAGCATGCCTTCAACTGAATCGTGTACACCCATCTCTTGCGATTCATGTGTTTAATTTTACAATTTCAAGTATTTGCAATTAATTTTATTGAGCATCAAGTTAGCATTCACAACCCAGGTCCTCTAATTTTTGCAGCTGAGAAACAGTGATTATTAATTAAAAATACTCAAAATTGTGAACAATAAACCCATGAACTGTGGGAGAGAAAGAAAGAGAGAATGTATTTATTAAGATGAACAGTCAGCATTTAACAAAAATTTTTAAAAAGGCTTGGAATGAATGCATGAAGAAAATAAAAATGGCCTCATCTCAAACAAATGACAATCAGATTAGAAATTAATTAAAAAGTTAGTAAGCATCTTTTTTTTTATCACTGATATATACAATATATAGTAATTTTCTCAATGTTGCAAGAATATACCCACAGGATAAAAAGAAAAATGAATATTAAACTTTACAGTATTAATACCAAATCAATCTACAGTATTTTAAAATATTTGAGGAAAGCGCAACATGGAAAAAATACAAATTATTACTGAAGTTGTTCACCAAGATAATGACAGATACCAGTAAGTGCAAAATACTACAGGAGAAATTAAAAGGTCTTGTACCAATCTAAGTGTCATAGCCCTTGTGTGAGGCCAAGAAGAAAAATCTTCCAGATGAGGAGTAGATGCTAACCATATATAAATACTTATATGCTGCTCGCAGTCTAAACTTTACAAGCAGAAACAGCATTTGATCCTGGCTTGATTTTTGTACTGCCAAGGGCTTAAGTGTTCAGCCCATAACAAGAACCACAGATTAACATCATCCTCAATTATACACCACCTGGCTGTACAAACATCAAGTAGAGAAGTAAAAATGTAATAAAATCTTTCAAAACACACACACACACACACACACACACACACACACACACACACACACACACACACATATGCTAGGGGCAGTGTGTGTGTGTGTGTGTGTGTGTGTGTGTGTGTGTGTGTGTGTGTGTGTGTGAGAGAGCACGCGCGCAATCCCTTTCAAATGAAATAAGATAAAATGTAAGTCTTAATGAAAAATTCAAACCTAGTGATTTTATATTTAATAACTGCTCAATGTTGCAAAGTGAAGAAACAAAGACTTGTAAAGACTGACACAGCAAAAAATAGACAAACAAATTTTGAAGAGTTAAAGGACAAGACTGTCGATACATTTACACTACAACTTCAGTAAGACTTACTCTAGGAGAAAAAGTCACGGCCTCTTTGAAACACTGATTAGGACAATACAAGAAACCATTGTTTTATGAAAAGGCTGGTTAATGTTATACAGACTAGGTGAAAAATTTAAATTGATTAGGTAACATACTATGTCACCTGCACTAAGAATTTTATTAATATTAAAGTCTCCAACCATTTCATATTCTGCTACACCCACGTGCCATCACTCTACAACACTTAAAGATCAATAGAGCCATCAGAGACTTTTCTTCAGGAGTAAATATTAATAAAAGAAACACACAGTATAGAAAACCTGTGTGAAACAAGAAACTGACAATGGTTCAAGTGTACACATACTCCTAACTTGGAAGATTACAGAAAAGACCAGCAGGTTCAAGAAAATAAAAGTTGTTTTATAGAGAGAATTAATAGGTAAATAAATAAAAGGCCTAGTCTGAGCAGGAAAAAATGCACATAATACTGCTGAGTAGGTAACCCACAAGCCAATAGGAGACGTCCTGGTCTCAGTGCCATCAATAGCATTCCATTCCCAAGTTCAAAAAAGACAACACTTACACATTTGGAAGCCGTAGTCAGAGGACGCTGCAAGGAACAAAACAACCATTGAGTGACAGCCAAGAGCCATACACACCATCAATATCGCACGATAATTGCACCATCGCCAGGAGTCAGCTCGGTTAAATCCTTATTAACACTCAACTAAGCTGAAGTGCGGTATATAGTGTATGTACTGTATTAGATGATGAGGAACATTTTGCTATCAACTTTTGAGAATGTTCACTGGAGTAGCAATAATACTTAACAAAACTAACAATAATTTGGTACACAATATTCTTAATTATCAAATCAACAATTAAAAACCCCAATAATTGGATCTAAAATACATTACACTTATTCTCCAAATTTCACTTTATGACTGCTTAAACTTTGTTCACCTGCATAGAAGAATATATTTCCATACCCTGAAATTTTCAGCATAGTATCAATTAAGAAAACATCATCATATTTTTTTTTTATGTAAATATATTCTTAAATAAAGCGAGTGCTTTAAAACTGCAAAGGTTATTCAACCACACTGATAAACTCTACCTTAGCTCATTAAGAAAAACCATACCCAAGAAATACTGTAAATAAAAATTAATACTAAACAATGTCCTCAGTGATGTTATTTCGATGTATGTATGCATAAAGATGAAAATAGACTGCTGTTTGATAGATCTATTTACCCAATTCGTGACTCTAACGGGATGAAATAGCTGTACCAAACATTAAAAAGAAACTATTTTAGAATAAATAGACTTTCTAGCCTGCAATTCATGGTAGGATATATATATATATACATACAGTGGACCCTCAACTAACGGAGGCATTAAGTAATGGCAAATTCGTCTAACGGCGCTTTTTGGCATTAAAAAAATGTCTCTACCAATGGCGAAAAATTCTACCAACGACGCTTGTCCGGAACATGTCCATGTGCCAGGAGAGTGGCCTGAGCGGGCCCAGCCACTCCAAGACACAGTGTGCCATTGTTTACAAGCTGTTGCAGTCGGTTCCACGTTTGCCTGCCATATATTTTGGATTATTCCGATGTTTTTAGTGCTTGTAACTGCTAAATAAGCATGGGCCCCAAGAAAGCTTCTAGTGCCAAGCCTATGTTAAAAAGGGTGAGAATTACAATGGAAATGAAGAAAGAGATAATTGAAAAATACAAGAGTGGAGTGCATATGTCTGAGTTGGAAAGACAATACAACAAATCACATTCAACCATCAGTACTATCTTGGCGAACAGAAAGGCAATCAAGGAAGCTGTTGTTGTGAAAGGTTCAAGTATGTTTTCAAAACAGAGACTGCAAATAATTGAAGAGGTAGAGAGACTGTTACTGGCATGTATAAATGAAAAACAATTATCAGGAGATATTGTTTCTCAGTCTATAATTTGTGAAAAGACAAGGAAGTTGCATGATGATCTCATTAAGAAAATGCTTCAAAAGAGTGCTGCTGCTGACGAATTTAAGGCCAGCAAAGGCTGGTTTGAGAGGTTTAGGATTCGTAGTGGCATATACAGTGTGGTAAGGCATGGTGAGGCAGCCAGTTCAGACAAAAAAGCGGCTGAAAAATACAGTGGACCCCCGGATAACGATATTTTTTCATTCCAGAAATATGTTCAGGTGCCAGTACTAACCGAATTTGTTCCCATAAGGAATATTGTGAAGTAGATTAGTCCATTTCAGACCCCCAAACATACACATACAAACGCACTTACATAAATACACTTGAGTAACTGGTCGCATTGGGAGGTGATCGTTAAGCAGAGGTCCACTGTATGTGAATGATTTTAAGGAATATAGAGACTGAAAACTTAAAACCTGAACAAGTGTTTAATTGTGAAGGCCTGTTTTGGAAGAAAATGCCAAACAGGACCTACATTACGCAGGAGGAAAAGCCCTCCCAGGACATAAGCCTATGAAAGACAGGCTGACATTAATGTTGTGTAGTAATGCTAGTGGTGATTGCAAAGTGAAGTCTTTATTGGCGTATCACTGTGAAACTCTCAGTGTTCGAGAAAAACAATACCAATACCATGCTGTGGAGATCAAACAGTAAGGCATGGGTCAATAGGGAATTTTTCTTGGACTGGTTTAATGGTGTGTTTGGCCCCAGTGACAAAATACCTCCATGAAAAGAAATTGTCACTCAAGTGCCTCCTGGTAATGGACAATGCTCCTGCTCATCCTCACGACTTGCAAGACGAAATTGCAAGGGAGTTTGGTTTTGTTAAGGTGATGTTTTTGCCTCCTAATGCAACTCCTCTCCTCCAGCCAATGCACCAGCAGGTCATTTCAAACTTCAAAAAACTCTACACAAAAGCAGTGTTTCAAAACTGCTTTGAAGTGACCTCAGATACTCAACTGACCCTAAGAGAGTTTTGGAAAGATCACTTCAATATCCTCAGTTGTGTAAACCTTATAGGTAAGGCTTGGGAGGGAGTGACTAAGAGGACCTTGAACTCTGCTTGGAGGAAACTGGCCAGAATGTGTAGAAGAGAGGGATTTTGAAGGGTTTGGGGCTAACCTTCAGGAGCCTATGCCAGTAATGGAAGCTATTGTGTCATTGGGGAAGTCCTTGGGGTTGGAGGTTTGTGGCAAGGATGTGGAAGAGTTGGTGCAGAACGACGAGGAAGAACTAACCACTGCAGACCTGCAAGAGCTTCAGGTGCAACAGCAACAGATCACATCTCAGGAATGTTCTTCAGAGCATCTCAGGAATGTTCTTCAGAGCAGGATATAGAGAGACGGAGGAAGACGACTTCGTCAAGGATTAGGGAAATGTGTTCAATGTTTCACAAAGGTGCAAGCATTTATCGACGAATTTTATCCTGTCACTGAAGTTGCAAGCCGTATTGGCAACATGTACAATGACACTCTTGTGTCCCATTTTAGGGAAATCTTAAGGGGATGTGAGTAACAGAGCTCTCTGGACAGATTTTTGGTGCAACAGGGGTCTAGTGACTCTCAAGCTGGTCCTAGTGCATTAAAAAACCAAGAAGGGAGGTAACCCCACCAAAGGACTTGGTGCCTGAAGTCTTTATGGAAGGAGATTCCCCTTCCAAACAATAGAAAACCTGAATCTCCCCTGCTGCTAGCACATCACTCATCAACAACTCCACAATAAAGGTAAGTGGCATTTAATTATTGTTTATTTGGCATGTCCCATTCGTTTTGGTGTAGGGAAATGCATATTTCACGTAAATTTTATTTTTTTCAGAGTTTGGGATGTCGGGAACAGATTAATTCTATTAACATTATTTCTTATGGGGAAAATTAATTCAACCAACGGAAAATTCGACTAACGGCATGCTCTCTGGAACGGATTAATGTCATTGGTTGAGGGTCCACTGTATGTATATATATGTGTGTGTGTGTATATATATATATATATATATATATATATATATATATATATATATATATATATATATATATATATATAAATTATATAAATATATTATATATAATATAATATATATATAAATATATATATAAATATATATATATTAATATAATAATAATATATATATATAAATATATATATTATATATATATATATAATATATATATATATATATATATATATATATATTAATATATATTATATACATATATATATATATATCCTACCACGTGAGTGTAGGATTGCTGGTGCTTTTTTTCTGTCTCAAACATGCAAGATTTCAGGTACGTCTTGCTACTTCTACTTACACTTAGGTCACACTACACATACATGTACAAGCATATATATACACACCCCTTTGGGTTTCCTTCTGTTTTCTTTCTAGTTCTTGTTTATTTCCTCTTACCTCCATGGGGAAGCGGAACAGAATTCTTCCTCCGTAAGCCATGCGTGTTTTAAGAGGCGACTAAAATGCCGGGAGCAAAGGGCTAGTAACCCCTTCTCCTGTATATATTACTAAATGTAAAAGGAGAAACTTTCGTTTTTCCTTTTCGGCTACCCCGCCTCAGTGGGATACGGCCGGAGTGTTGAAAGAATATATATATATACAGTGGACCCCCGCTTAACAATCACCTCCCAATGCGACCAATTATGTAAGTGTATTTATGTAAGTGCGTTTGTACATGCATGTTTGGGGGTCTGAAATGGACTAATCTACTTCACAATATTCCTTATGGGAACAAATTCGGTCAGTACTGGAACCTGAACATACTTCTGGAATGAAAAAAATCGTTAACCGGGGGTCCACTGTATATATATACATATATATATACAGAGGACCCTCGACCAGCGATGGCATCGATTAACGATAAATCTGACTAGCGATACATTTTATCGCAAAAATTTTGCCTCGATTAGCGCTAAAAAACTCGACCAACACTATTCGTTCAGTCTGAGATGCGTCCACTTCTGGCCAGTGTTAACAAGCCAGCCAGCCACCGCGGTCGCTTCCAAGCATACAATCGGAACATTTCATATTATCACAGCCTTTTTAGTGATTGCACCTGCAAAATAAGTCACCATGGGCCCCAAGAAAGCTTCTAGTGCCAACCCTACAGCAAAAAGGGTGAGAATTACTATGGACATGAAGAAAGAGATCATTGCTAAGTATGAAAGTGGAGTGCATGTCTCCGAGCTGGCCAGACTGTACACAAAACCCCAATCAACCATCGCTACTATTGTGGCCAAGAAAACGGCAATCATGGAAGCTGTTTTTGCCAAAGGTGCAACTATGTTTTCGAAACTGAGATCGCAAGTGATAGAAGATGTTGAGAGACTGTTATTGGTATGGATAAACGAAAAACAGATAGCAAGAGATAGCATCTCTCAAGCGATCATATGTGAAAAGGCTAGGGAGTTGCATGACAATTTAATTAGAAAAATGCCAGCAACTAGTGGTGATGTGAGTGAATTTAAGGCCAGTAAAGGTTGGTTTGAGAGATTTAAGAATCGTAGTGGCATACATAGTGTGATAAGGCATGATGAGGCTGCCAGTTTGGACCAAAAAGCAACTAAAAAATATGTGCAGGAATTCAAGGAGTACATAGACAGTGAAGGACTGAAACCTGAACAAGTGTTTAATGGCGACACTGACAATGTTGAGAAACACTTTAGGAATGTCATAATGGAAGGG
>NC_069415.1:16457412-16471893 GCF_026875155.1 Cherax quadricarinatus | reverse complement strand
GCATTTTTCCATAGTATGAAACAATTGTTTCATACTATGGAACAATGCTCTTCTCCAGACTGAGGGACTGACCACCTCAAAACTTTAAGGGTGATGGACTGATTACATCGTCTTCAAGTATCTTCTGCTTCTATCAACTTTTCTGTACTCGACTGAAGAAGCCTACTGTGTAGGCGAAACGTTTCGAAATAAAGATACCTAACTGTTGCATATGTGTCTTACCTAACAGTCTTGGGTAGCTTGGCAGTGGTATTGGACAAGTTGTGAGTAGACCTTCTGCAGTGTTCTATGTTCTTATGTGGGATAGCAATGAAGAAGTTTCTTGGCAAGTGGTTCAGCTATGTTATAGAAGCCATTGTTCTGGTTGAAATTGTTGGTTACAGAGATAAGCGATGATTCCAGAATTCTTTGGTATCGAGTGTTGTCTTCTGTGGCGATAAGTCTTGAGTTTCTGTAGTTAATTAAATGGCTGTGTGAATTGCGATGTTGTACACAGGCATTCCTTGTATCGTCAGTCCTGCTTGCGCATTGGTGTTCTGAAATACGTGTTTGGAGGTCTCTTGATCTTTCACCACGTATAATTTGTTGCAGTCATTACAAGAGATTATGTATACCCCTGCAGAGGATGGAAGTTTGTCCTGTCTACTACTGGTGATGTCCTTGATGGTCGTGGTTGTGGAGGTAGATACTTGGAATGATGTATTGGAAAAGATGTTGGAAACATGTTTGGCAATGGAGTTGGTGGGGAGGACTATGTATCTCTTCTCGGCAGTGTCTTCTCTGGGTGTATTGAAGATGTTTAATGCCCGCCATCTGCAGTCTCTGATGAAGTGACGAGGATAGTGGAGTTTAGAAAATACTTGTTCAATTATAGTGCATTCTTCCTCAAGGAACTCATTGCTGCAGATTCTGAGTGCGCGCAGGAAGAAGCCTATAATTACACCACGTTTAGTTTTGGTATCGTGGTGAGAGTAGAAGTGGAGAAGATCGTTTTGGTTGGTTGGTTTTTGATAGACTTTAAAACAAAGTTCATGGTCAGTTTTGCAGAGAAGAACGTCAAGGAAAGGAAGAGTGTTGTCGACTTCTTCAAGTGTGAACTGGATTGAGGGCTCGACCTGGTTGAGCTTGTCTTGGAGAGCTTGAACGTTGAAGCATCTGGGAGTTATGAGGAGAATGTCGTCAACATAACGGAGCCAGGTGACAGTTGAAGGAATAATGGTGGAGAAACACTCGGCTTCCAGAAGTTCCATGTATAAGTTCACCAGGACGGCACTGAGTGGCGAGCCCATGGGTAGACCAAAAGTCTGTTGAAAGAAGTGATTTTCGAAAGAGAAACACGCAAAACCGACACATAGTAGTAGACATGACATGTTTCCATCCTCTGCAGGGGTATACATAATCCCTTGTAATGACCGCAACAAATTATATGTGGGCAAAACATCAAGAGACCTCCAAAAACGTATTTCAGAACACCAATACACAAGCAGGACTGACGATACAAGGAATGCCTGTGTACAACATCACAATTCACACAACCATTTAATTAACTACAGAAACTCAAGACTTATCGCCACAGAAGACAACACTCAATACCGAAGAATCCTGGAATCATCGCTTATCTCTGTAACCAACAATTTCAACCAGAACAATGGCTTCTATAACATAGCTGAACCACTTGCCAAGAAACTTCATCGCTATCCCACATAAGAACATAGAACACTGCAGAAGGTCTACTCACAACTTGTCCAATACCCCTGCCAAGCTACCCAAGACTCTATAACCCCACCCAGTAGATCATCAGATGCAGCATTTCTCCACCTGACCTCAACATTCTGAACCTGACTATAAATACTCCCGTACCTTCCACCCCAGGTAGATCTGTTTGTGACTTGAAAAAGCCCACTGTGTGGGCAAAACGTTGTCAATAAAGGATCACATTAAACTGCACGTGTTTATGTTTCCACTGTGTCGGTATTTTATACCATTTATCTTCACTATTACAACTATTACCACTATTACAACTGCTACAACCATCACTACCACCATCAACCACTATCACAACTGGTTCCACTCTACCACCACCACCTCCATATTTTTCTACAAACTTTTTCTTAAATTATGTGTGTTTCTCACATTCTTTACCAAAGGGCTGGCACTAGAAGCTTTCTTTGGAGGCATGGTGACTTATTTAGCAGTTGCAAACACTAAAACGAATGGAATATTATGAAATGTATCGTATGAACTCGTGGGATCATCCTCACTCACTTATAAACAATGGCACACTGGCTGGGAAAGGAGTGTAAGGCGCCTCGGGGCCGTGTGTACCTGTCCCGGACGAACTACTATTTGCAAGTCAATCTACGATTAGCGAGCCCATGTTTATACGAAAATATCCCTATGATTTCCAAAATCTATGATTCTCGAGAACTACGATTATCGAGGAGGAGTCTAAAAGGAGAATTTATGTTGGAGTATAGTGTGCTGTGTATGTAGTAGGTACGATAATATGTGTGGATGTTTTGTATGTTAAGCAAGTTAAGACTCTTGTAAAGCAGTGGAGTATGCTGTCTAGTGCAGGAGTTAGTAATCAATTGCACTGCAGCTTCTGTTGGGTTATTAAAGATTTAAGGTGATTTGCTGTGGGTGAGCCCCATGCACAAATACCATAGGTGAGGTAAGGGTAAATGAGAGAGTGGTAAAGAGCAAGAAGAGCCGTTTGGGGTACATAGTACCATATTTCTGATAGGATGTCTACTGTTTTGGAGACTTTCCTGGATATTTGCTGTATATGGGTTTGGAATTTGAGTCTGCAGTCAAGGTGGAGACCTAGAAATTTGCCCTCTGTGTGTCTTGAAATGAGTGAACCATTTACCAGTATGTTTAGCTGTGGGAATAAATGGTATAAAATACCGACACAATGGAAATATAAACACACATGCAGTATAATGTGATCCTTTATTGACGGCGTTTCGCTCACACAGTGGGCTTTTTCAAGTCACAAACAGATCTACCTGGGGTGGAAGGTACACGAGTATTTATAGCCAGGTTCAGAATGCTGAGGTCAGGTGGAGAATGCTGCATCTGATGATGTACCGAGTGGGGTTATAGAGTCTAAAGTCTTGGGTAGCTTGGAAGTGAGATTGGATAAGTTAGCCTTCTGCAGTGTTCTTCCATTCCTATGTTCTTATGTGGGATAGCGATGAAGAAGTTTCTTGGCAAGTGGTTCAGCTATGTTATAGAAGCCATTATTCTGGTTGAAGTTGTCGGATATAGAGATAAGTGATGATTCCAGGATTCTTCGGTACTGAGTGTTGTCTTCTGTGGCGACAAGTCTTGAGTTTCTGTAGTTCATTAAGTGGTTGTGTGAATTACGGTGTTGTACACAGGCATTCCTTGTATCGTCAGACCTGCTTGTGTATTGGTGTTCTGAAATACGTGTTTGTAGGTCCCTCGAGCCTTCAATCCAGTTCTCACTTGAAGAAGAAGTCGACAACACTCTTCCTTTCCTTGATGTTCTTCTCTGCAAAGCTGACCACGAACTTCGTTTTAAAGTCTATCGAAAACCAACCAACCAAAACGATCTTCTCCACTTCTACTCTCACGACGACACCAAAACTAAACGTGGTGTAATTACAGGCTTCTTCCTGCGTACACTCAGAATCTGCAGCAATGAGTTTCTCGAGGAAGAATGCACTATAATTGAATAAGTATTTTCTAAACTCCACTATCTTCGTCACTTCATCAGAGACTGCAGATGACGGGCATTAAACATCTTCAACACACCCAGAGAAGACACTGCCGAGAAGAGATACATAGTCCTCCCCACCAACTCCATTGCCAAACACATTTCCAACATCTTTTCCAATACCTCATTCCAAGTATCTACCTCCACAACCACGACCATCAAGGACATTACCAGTGATAGACAGGACAAGCTTCCATCCTCCCTTGTAATGACTGCAACAAATTATACGTGGGCAAAACATCAAGGGACCTACAAACACGTATTTCAGAACACCAACACGCAAGCAGGTCTGACGATACAAGGAATGCCTGTGTACAACACCGTAATTCACACAACCACTTAATAAACTAGAGAAACTCAAGACTTATCGCCACAGAAGACAACACTCAGTACCGAAGAATCCTGGAATCATCACTTATCTTTATATCCGACAACTTCAACCAGAATAATGGCTTCTATAACATAGCTGAACCACTTGCCAAGAAATTTCTTCATCGCTATCCCACATAAGAACATAGGAATGGAAGAACACTGCAGAAGGCCAACTTATCCAATCTCACTTCCAGGCTACCCAAGACTTTAGACTCTATAACCCCACTCAGTACATCATCAGATGCAGCATTCTCCACCTGACCTCAGCATTCTGAACCTGACTATAAATACTCGCGTACCTTCCACCCCAGGTAGATCTGTTTGTGACTTGAAAAAGCCCACTGTGTGGGCGAAACGTTGTCAATAAAAGATCACATTATACTGCATGTGTGTTTATATTTCCATGTTTAGCTGTACATTTGAAGCTCTGTTTCCAAATAGCGTGAAGTAGGTTTTGTCTATACTGAGAGTAAGTTTGTTGGTGGTCATCCAGGTAGATATTTTTGGAAGTTCGTCATTTACAGCATCTCTTAGTATGGTTGAGTTTGGGTGAGAGAATAAATAAATAAATAAATAAATAAATAAATAAATAAATAAATAAATGAAATAAATAAATCTATCTCTCTCTATCTCACACACACACACATTTCAGGCTGGAGGAGATTCGAACCTACATGGTACACAGTACTAAAACCATGCCAGACTACACAATACTCTGGCTCACAGCCAAGCCAGGTGTTTGTTCCAGGGTAGCTGGCATACGGCTGGTAATTAGTTTATCATTTCTCCCACATCCACTGACAAATGAAAGATATTAGAATATGTTTAGACTTCACAGAACAAGTGAAATATTTAAAAACATCTTCCTCAGGCCGGAAGAGACTTGAACCTACAAAATTTGGGACAAAATCCACAGTATACCATCCACACCACACCACACCAGACCAGACCAGATCCTGCAAAAGTGGCTACCAGAAGCTCTGGAAGACTTCCTCCTTGTCTTAAAGTCATGGAGTACATGAACATGAGATTTTCCTTATGCTTATGAATAGACTGGAAGTCAAAATCAATTGGTTTTGGAAAGCCAGAAACCTGGAAAATGCACAGATATTTCTGCAAATGCTATTTAACCCAAGAAAGAGAAGAAAGTCATATGCAGCTTTTAGTACCATAAAGAAAATGCTTTGTTGCAACTGAACTGCATTAGAACACCTTACCTCTCAGGTAGCAACTCACTGAATGATGGACAATGAAGCTCCAGCTCCTCTTGAACAGTAATCATTACCTGCTGGCCTTATGCTCTGGCCAGCTTGTTGACCCACATCCAGCGAGCCTTTACTATTGTACTCTTGTTCTATCCAGGTAGCTACTCTTCTGCATGATATGGAGAAAATATCTGATTTTAAATCATTTCCACCCTGTCTTGAAATACCTCTTCTCTGGTAGAATGTTACTGTTTGGCGCCTCCTTCATCAACACCAGTGCTACAATGCTGATGTCGAGATTTGACTTAATTACGATGTAGTGCCATGGACTCTTAAGATCTACAGTTGACAGTGTCTCCATGAGGGACTGTTTTAAACATCGGCCTTTTGTTACCTAGGCAAAAGCATGCAGGAAGACAATGCCAGAGCGGTGTAAATAACATACAAGACACCTATTTATTAGGGTCTATTATACAACCACAAAACTTGCAGCATGGATACTACGGAGGGCTCTTTTAGCCCATCTAAAATAGCTTAGTCATAACATTCTGGGAAGGAAATGGGTGTGCCATTAAACTATACCTCAAGTGTGACCACAATTAACAGAAAAAAATATCCGAGGAGGAATGTGTGATCGTGTGGTGTGGCAGGCTGCAGGCAAACAAATTACATTTTCAGGGCTTGTTAGAGGAAAATTGCCCTATCTGACATGATCAGAGGTTGGCAAGCAGGAACTCTCTTGTACCTGAAACTTGTGTGCAATGTGGCCAAATAAGCATAAGTTACTGAGTAGAAATACATGAATTTTGAAAGGCTATATTTGTGTGAATGGGAGGTAAAATTTATTCTTAAAAGTTTGACACCAAAGAAAAATTATTTCAAATTATGTCTGGAATTTCATATTATTTAATAAATAGTAGAAACAAATGCTTCTGACAGAATTACACTATTGTACATACAGGGAAGTCCCTAAGTAGCCCCTCTGAACTTGTGATAATATATTCCTCAAGACAAAATGGGAGTTACTGTGCATTTCTTAGCAATGACATCCTTCAATCTCCAGGAATTTACTCATTGCTAATATGTCACCTAGTGTAGCCACATTAACAGTTTATTAGAGATATTTACTTACCCACACATAATATGCAATGCTTAAGGTTTCTTGAACCTACTGATTCTGCCTTACCTTTGAAATCTACCTCCCCATTGCCATCTGCATCAAATATATCTATAACACGCTGGACCAGTGGGTTCTGTTGAAGTTCTGGAAGAGACATAAATTCTTCCACCGAAAGAGAACCAGAGTTGTCTAGGTCCAGTTTGCGGAACCGCTTGCCAAGTCGGCGGATTTCATCGGCATCAACTGCAGGGGAAGTTTTGTGCCAAGATTAGCGAGTAAGAGCCTTAGATGTAAGTTCAATAAGTCTCCAACTGAATAATGAGTGAAAGAAGAGTTCTGAATGAGCACTCCCTTTAAATATTGTATATTGATACGAGGGAATCTCAAAAAATCTCAGCTTCCTACTCAAATGTACAGTACTACTGAACCAACTCATCCAATGTATTTCAAAAATACCCAAAGTTGCAAAAGGCTGTGCTAATGGTCCATGGTTGAGAGGGCACAAGATAATCTTGAGAATTTACTATGAATTTGTTTTTGACACAATATATTAAAATAGTTTTATGGCTAAACAATTTTGATAATTGAAGCAGTTTGTTAATTAAAAAAAAGATGAATATAAATATTAAGATCAGCTGGATAATTAATACATGCTAATTACCACTGAGGATGGAGTTTCAATGTTAATTACATTTTTTAAATAAAATTAATTAGGCTTATTATGAAAATTATGACAAGCAAAGTTTTTTAGATGGAGTATTGTTGCCGTATGTGCTAATCAATCACATTCACTTAAAATTACTTCATCTTATTGTATAAATCAAAGTAATCACTAAAAAGCCTCTTATATGCAATACTTCTCTAATGTACTGCAATAATAATGGGCATTGCACAATATCAAACAGTATTATCTAGAAGAACAATCAAGAAAATTGAAAATATTAACTCGCATTATAACTGTTCACTAATAATGCTCAGCAAATAAGCATATAAAATGTCTAAATTCTTTAATAGCTCACTCCTACTGAGAAACCATGATAAAGAGGCAAAACACATTTGACAAAATTATCAAGATTTTTTATTTTAATAATCTATTTTTTTAAATATATTACTGCTACATTACAAAAATGATCATTACTGGCAAACTTATTAGTTGCTTTTCAAGAAATATATCCAGCTAATCCACCATATTCAAGGTTATATCATCATGTGATTAATGCAGCCAGTGTGTGTCCTTGCTGCAGCACAAACTTTGCCCTTCAACTATCACCAGTCTATATTTCTGATAAAGCAAATAAAGAATTATATCTGGACAGAAAAGACAATACAGTAGTGTATTCAGAGGCATATTATGTCAAATTTGCTTGCAAATTCATCGGATGAGTTAGAAGTATTATAACAGATGAAATACAGAGACTTATTGATATATCATCTAGGGCTCAACAGAATGCTTGTCAAGAAAGTATATAGAGGAAAATAAACAGACTTCAAAAAATATTATAGATGTATATATTTACAAAATGCAGATATTTTGAATGAAATTTAAAAATGCTGTATTTGTGTTGGTTGTGTAAATAAGATTAATAATCAAGGGATTATTTAATTTATCAGTATGAAAAAGTACATTAGCTAACATATCCAAAAGGATATCATTTCAAAATATCTTATTTACACAATACAACATGATAAAAATACTATACTAGTTGACTTTTCAAAAAAAGTACTAATTATGAAGAACTTGTTACTTTAGTTTTCACTGACAAGTGACTACATATAAGAAAATCCATTTAAATTACCAGAAAAAACTGAGGAAAACCTGTATTAATTCAATTTGTGTTTCTAGAAAAAATCATAAAATGTCAATGAAAACCTTTAGGCTAGCAAATAACCACAGTACAGTATAGTTTTTTATTATGCATGTTGAATTTAGTTAGAATTTACTGTAAGAAATTGAAGTGTCAAAGTAATTAACCAAATTTTATACCTATTCTTAAATCATATGGGATATCTCAGAGAAAATTTTATCATTTGTCTAAAAATTGCACAAGGAATGTCTACATCAAAATAGCAATTCTTCAATGTAGCATCTTATATGCCAAATTGTGTGCTAAGCTATCACAAGAGAATGGTAACTATTCATTTCCTATGCCTCGTAGTATTGTGGTATATTCAACAAGGATTTATACTATAGGGGCAAGACTCGAGTACTTTAGAAATGAACTCAAATAGTATGAATGTGGTATAATCTCGGCATGTTTATAAAGTACAAAGATACAGATACAATGAATACAATTCTGAGTAAGGAACTTTATGGATGTTAACCATGTGGTACTTGTGTTAGCCTAAGCTATGTTGATGGTATGGAACTACATGACCCATGTTTTACAGCTCTACAATAGCCTAATGACAACTGTCAAGTTGCTGCAAGTGAAAACATAACATAAAACAGTCAATATGGAATGCAAGGTCATTCCACCTAAAAAAACTCCCATTTAATTTTATAAAACCTGCTAAGTTTATTATTCTCCCAAATTCATTACAAATTTTGTTACATCAACAGTTGTAAGAGATAAGTGAACAACTCAGAAATAATGCAAGAGGTAACTCCTCATTAGAAAATGTTCACTTTGTAGCCTATAGCATCCAATCAGAGCATTTACAAAGCTATTTTAACTGTTTTTTATTGCAATGTACTCTTGGGTCTCTAATATTAGCAAACTAAGGTAGCTACAGTGAACTCAATTTTCCATGAAAGTAACAAATGCTTTGATGTGACATGGGGACGTTTTAAATGTAAATGACTTTCAAGAAGGCTCAAAATGTCAAGAATAAACTGAGTATTATCCAATTTAACCATATAGCTAAACATGCCTGAATAATTCTTTATGCAAAGCAGTATTATGGCAACAAATATATGAACCATGTATAGTGTCAGAGTCTTATTTGTATTATCAGTAGTATGTCCCATTTCTGTATGTACATACTGAGGAATGAGAGGGAATGTGTATATGAGCATATACTTACATACGTACGTGTGTTTGCATGTGTGTGCACACACGGTACACTCACGTGTTCACATGTGTGCCCCTCTTAGATTTTAATGAGAGTAATATGTGAAACTTTTTTCTTTTGTAGGCAAACATGGATGTAGAGGAGAGAGAAGCAATGAAGGTGATACTGAGAGGACAAGTGCAAGAAGAAAACTGAGATGGGGGAGGGGGGGGGTTCTAATAACTTCCTCAAATTGACCTGAGAACTACTCTCTCTAAAACTGAATTTTATTTTTGACAAGCATTTATTACACTTTATACAGTGAAATCTTGGTATAAAAGACTAATAGGAAGGGGGAAAAGTTTCTATTTAATCTAAAATCTGTCGTGACAAAATGCCCAATGTAATGGACATGGTCCGTTGTGTGGAGAGCCTATACGACATTAATACTACTATTGAAAAACCTTGGTGCAGTGGACTTGGTCTGTTGTATGGGGGATACCTGACACACTTATGCTACCTCAAATGGACAAAATCTCAATACGGTGAGCTGGAGACAATCTATGCCAGTAAAATTTCTGCTCACTCAAACACACATCATTCAATCTCTAATTTTCCCTTAATTTAGAGTGCTTTGTATGACTTTATTAACATAATAAGTAAAGTGCAATTAGCCATGACTTTTAAAGCGAAAGGTGGTGCCAAGAAGAAAAGTGTCTCTCTCAGTGTTAAGCAGAAGCTTTAACTAAAAAAGAGGGTTGAGTCTGGTGTCTCAGTGGCACAGGTATGAGAGGAATAGGGTGTTAAGAAACACAGTGTCTGATATCCGTAGAAGCAAGGACAAACTTAGACTAATCTCTAGGTTTAGTGGAGATGATAGTGAAGCTCTACCGTTCTCCGATTCAAAATAAAAATATCCCGAGTCGCCACTATCGATCATGGCAGTTGCACCTCATCTCTCCACCACGAAAAGGTAAGAAATTATTGTACATTATGTCCAGTACCTGCACTATAAAATTACCATACAGTACAGTACTGTAGTACTATAGCTTACAACACCTGTATTCTTAGTGTCTGGTTTTTCCTGCAACAGGGGACCAAATCAACTAGTTCAGAAGATAATTGGACAATCATGAACAATTAATTGTATAATTTGGAAGCTTAGAATACGTAATCGACAATATTGTACGCCCTTTCCCCTATTAGTCTGTTAATGAGAAGGTTCACTGTACATACATACAGTGTATATTCTATTTAAGTAAATACACACACATATGTGAGGAGTGCATGACAGGAACCGGGTAGAATGAAAGGGGGTAAAACAGAAGGGAAAGATGGTTGGGACAAATGTTAAAAGTGAGTGGGGAAGTAGTGATGGAGTGGTTGGTGTGTCTGTTCAATACAGTGGAACCTCGGCTTATGAACGCCCCCACCATAAGAACTTCTCAGGATACGAAAAGTCGTTCAGTTGATTTTTTGCTTCTGGATACAAATGAAATTTCAGGATGCATACTTCCCCCTCAAGGGAGGTTCCTTAAATAAATAAATAAAATATTTATTTCTTTGCAAAGGTTACAATGTGTGTTTACACATCATAATATAATTGGAGCAAAGAAAGCCACTATCATGCTGAGGCATTTCGGGCAGACTTCCACCTCTACTACCACTACTACTACCTCCTGCCTATATATACCCTTCCCACTCTTCTTTTCGTTAGTGTGACTTTGTAAATGGTCCAAGTTGGACTGAAACGTCGTCATAAGCTCCTCTCTTCTATGCGCGGGTTATTTGTGTACTGTGTAAGTCTAGAGGTGAAAAGTAGTGGTTAACAATGTTTTGCTGATGGTGGAGCCAACTACTAGCAGCCTTTTGAAGTTTCTCCTTACTGTTTTTATTACAAGTCGGCCATCACTAATCCAGCAATCAGTTATCCAGTTCCATTAGTAATCCAGCACTAATTTCAGCTAGCATAATTTCAAATTTCATCATTATACTGACTGAGAAATTGTGCAGATGGCTGTAAATCCGACCTGTATTATTATTATTACTATTATATTGTATTATTATAATTATTATTATTATTATTATTATTATTGGTATGTACGTGGTGAGGGACTCTTGATCTATGGAATTGGATCTGTGTTCCAGTTCCCTAAATTAAGCCTGAATACCTTCCATCCCCTCCCCCTACAAGTGCTTCCCCATTGTAATAATAATATAATAATACTATCTATAATACATAAAAATAACATAATAATGTACTACAGTATAATAATAATATAATAATGTGCTATAATAATAATTATAATAATAGACTGGTTTGAAGGCCATTCATAGATGGCAGTGAATACTACGACAATGCAGGAGCTGTTATGGCCGCCTCCACTTGTCACATAATGACATTTTATTCATTCTAGAGTATATATCAGATTTCTATGTTAATTATACTGCTTATTATGTCATATTAGATCAATTTTGATAGATAAATAAGCCATAGAGTTGATATTAGCATTATATTGAAGTGTATTTTTCCTGCCTCTGAGAGCAGGAATTCTGCCAGACAAGATTGATGGCTATTCAATTAATTTAAATGAAGAAAATTGACTCAGCATACAAACAAATCAGGATACGAACAAGGTTACGGAACGGATTAAGTTCGTAAGCCAAGGTTCCACTGCAGTACAGTATATGCATAAAAGAAGGGAAGTTTCCAAAGAGACTGGCAGAGAGCATGCCCAGTTCCCTTGTATAAGGGTTAAAGGAAAGAAACAGCAGGAATTGTAGGGGGATAAGTCTGAAGAGAATAAAGAGGAGGTGAATGTATTCAGATATTTAGGAGTGGATCTGTCAGCAGATGGGTCTGTAAGATGAGGTGAATCATAGAACAGAAAAGGGGAAAAAGGCGAGTGGGGCACCAAGGAGTCTGGAGACAACGAGCTTTGATCATGGAAGCAAAGAGGGGAATGTATGAAAGTATAGTTATACCAACACTCTTATATGGGTGTGAAGCATGGGTGGTGTATGCTGCAACAAGGAGAAGGCTGGAGGCAGTGGAGATGTCATGTCTGAGGGCAATGTATGGTGTGAATATAATGCAGAGAATTCAGTTTGGAAATTAGGAGGAGGTGCAGGACTGCCAAAACTATTGTCCAGAGGGCTGAGGAGGGGTTGCTGAGGTGGTTTGGACATGTAAAGAGAATGGAACAAAATAGAATGACTTCAAGAGTGTATAAATCTGTAGTGGAGGGAAGGCGGGGTAGGGGTAGGCCTAGGAAAGGTTGGACGGAGGGGATAAAGGAGGTTTTGTGTATGAGGGGCTTGAACTTCCAGCAAGCATGCATGAGCATGTTAGATAGAAGCGAATGGAGACAAATGGTTTTTAGGACTTGGCATGGTGCTAGAGTGTGAGCAAGGTAACATTTATGAAGGGATTCAGGGAAACCGGCAGGCCAGACTTGAGTCCTGGAGATGGGAAGTACAGTGCCTGTACTCTGGAGGAGGAATGTAATTGTAGTGTAAGTGCAGCTCTGGCAAGACAGTGATGGAGTGAATGATGATGACATTTTCTTTTTCGGGCCACCCTGCCTTGGTGGGAAATGGTGAATGTGTTAATAAAAAAAAAAAAAAAAAAAACCAAGTCTGCCAAGTATACCATGTAAAGTTTATGATAGAATTATTATGAAAAAAGTTAGAGGTAAGACAAAGTAGGACTGCAAAGGAGTAAGGAGGATTTAGGAAGGGTAGGTAATGTGTACAAGTGTTCACATTAAAAAATACAAGTGAGTAGTACTTAAACATGGGTAAGAACCTGTTTGTTGCATTTCTGGATTTGGAAAAGTCATATGATAGGGTGGATAAGGAAGCCAAGTGGCAAATTGAGCTAATGTGTGTGTTGAAAGGAGGGGGGATTATCTTAAAGCAAAAGTTGAACTTAGGCATGCATGATCTCACCATGGTTATTTAATATTTATTGATGGGGATGTGAAAGAAATAAATGTTAGGGTGATGGAAAGGTGTGAGGGATTGAATGGTATGAGGGAAGTTATCCCAGATGTTCTTTTTGCTGATGACAGTTCTTTCAGGATATTTTTATTTTAAGCAACTATGAAGGTGGGTGGGCATGTAAAAGACAGAAACTAGTAGCAAATGTAGATAAAATGAAGGTCAGGAGGGTAACAAAGATAGAGTGAACATGAGACTAGAGGGAGGAAGTATGGAGGAAGTATTTCGATGTTGGGGAGTGGATATGTCAGCAGACAGCTTATGAAAAATGAGGTGAACCACAGAACAGATTGAGGGAAAAAAGGTTGGTGGTGTGTTGAAGTATCTGTGCAAAGAAAAATGCCTATGTATAAAGGGGAAGAAAAATGCCTATCTATGAAGGGGGAAAAAAATTGTGAGTATAGTGGTACCAATACTTATATAATTGTGAGGTATGGGTTTTGAATGCTGCAGCGAAGAGGCAGCTAGAGGCGGGGAAGATGTCATGTTTGAGAGCAATGTGTGGTGTGAATATTGTGCAAAGAATTCTAAGCGTAGGAATTAAAAGGTGATGTGGGACGACCAAGGGTATAATTCAGAGGGCTGAAAAGGAGTTGTTGAAGTGGTTTGGGCATGTAGAGAGGATAGACAGGGATAGGCTGACAAAGAGGATATAAATCTGAGGTAGAAGTGGAAGGGATCATCCCAGGAATGGTTGGAGGAAAGGGTGGGCACAAGAAACTGAGTTTTAATGTATCGAGCATCCAGCAGGCTTGTGTGAGCATGTTAGGTGTGAATGGAGACAAGTAGTAGCTTTTAAGAGGTGTGCTGTGCGAGTGTAGGGAAGGTAACTTTTATGAAGGGATTTAGGGAAACCAGTTTGTTGGACTCGAGTTCTGTAGGTGGGATGGGCAGAATTTGTATTCTGGAGAGGAGGAAATATTGCAGTAGGAGGGGCAAATTGAATGCGATGTCGGTACACTTCTGAGAAGTCAGTGATTGAGCGAATGTTTCTTCTTCTCTGGGTTACCCTGCCTTGGTGGGGAGACAGCCAACATGTTGAAATA
>NC_069415.1:16437412-16452412 GCF_026875155.1 Cherax quadricarinatus | reverse complement strand
AACCTCAAAAAGCAGAAATCTCTAAACAATAAATGAACGTGCATGCAAGAATGCTCAGTGTTACTTAAAGATAGAGCCTTGCTGCAGGTGCATCAACTGTTGCTCTACACTGCTCTCATCCTCTAGCAATGACTATGGCAAAGACAAGTGTTCCATGTGAAAAGTAGCATCTAGTGCACTTAATGAAGTACATGCAATGCTTAAGCCTTTAATCACATCTTAAGCAGCACAACAGAGTACTGTACCTACGTTCATGTAATCTGAGCCATCAGTCAGCTCAATTTAAAATAATGACATAGTATAAAAGATGCTAATTAAAGATCATCTATTAAAAAAAAAACCTTAACTATTACTGCTAGCTTCCAAATTTAAATACAGCACAGGAAAGGCAGTTTCATCAAAATAATAGAACAGCCAGATAACTGTGAAAGTAAGGAAATATAGTGAAAGTTCCCAAGAAAATCTAAATAGATTAAAGCATACAACAAGTCACTGAATAATAATTTAAGGACAGACTACTGTAACACTTCACCAGACAAAAGGCATACCAAGTACCACTGTCTAAGGAAAAAAAACTTCATGAACGTAGCTACCATTACACAAAGTCAGAGATACACTATACAACGGACAACTACTGGATGCATATGAACTCCTGGAAACTCCCAAGTCATAAGCCTCGCTAGAAACTGGTGAAAGAGGGAAAGTTTTCCCACACACACATTGTATAAAATATTTCTTGAACCCAGTTAAATGCTTTCCAATGTTGTTATGATTATTGTTTATGTGACTTACTTCTACAGCTAGACTATCAGATAATCCTTGTTAATTTGAATCTTTATAATGAACCATTTTATAGTAATACAGTATTACAACACACAATTATGGTATAACACACCAATAGAAAAAAAAACAGCACACAAATGAACAAGGATGAAAACCAAGAACAGGTTATATAAAAATTTACCTGAGCACGAGAACACATTAGGACAAGGAACCAAAAGATAATACAACAGATCAATTTGGTATGGTAGTCCTGATTGATGAAAATGTTTAAAATAGAACCCTTGCAGGAGTTAAATTTTTCTTTATGTATTTCCAATCAAGTCCTATCTATACAACAAATATTTGGAATAAAGTATAATGGTGATTCTAAAGGTCCTTCAATTTTTTTTTTTCTTTTACACATTGTTTCCCACCAAAACTGGGAACTGACAAAGGAAACACATTCACCATCACGTTAATTCTAGCTTCCATACCAGAAGTGCAAACACGACCACAACATTCCCATCTAACCTTTCAAGTGCAGACATTGTGCTTTCCACCTCCAAAACTCAAGTAAGGATAACCAGTTATCTGGAACCCCTTAAAACACAGCTACGTACTTCCATATTAACTCAAACAGCATAAATCTGCGGGAAGTCAAAGTCAATGTTCCCCAATTTCCATTCATAGGATTTATAAATCCTATTATTCAACCAATGTTCCTCCATTCTACATTACCAAACCATTTCAATAACCCTTCTTCCACACTCTGAATTATACTTTTCATAACACCACACCATGAAATTAAGTGAGATTTAAAAAGAATAACGAGTCTACTTTAGTAAAAGCAAGCCTAAGAAAGTCACTGACATAGGAACAGAAACTTAATTCCCACTAGAATCCCAAAATTAAATCTCACAAATTTAGCAAAACTGTCAGGATGTAACTTGGCCTGTAATTTTCTGTTGCAGGTCATAGTACTGTACATATAAGGGACTCTGCCAGCCCTCATTACACATTCATTTTGTGAGAAATTACTATAAAATTTAAATTGTCACATTAAACCAAAACAGCCAATTTAAATAACCAATTACATAACACATTTTACTGCAGCATGATATTCAACTAGGTTTAGTTTTGAGGTTTCAGGCTATTCAATAATTTTAGGGAATTCTTCCTACTTTTATAAAGTGCTGTAGGGTAACCATAAAAAGAATTTTCTTCAAATATTGTATATGCCATTAATTTTGGTTAATCATTTTTCATAACCATAGTGCAATTTGGCATGAAATATAGCTTAGTTAGGTCAATGTCCAATAATTTTAAACTAGATACCTTAATACATGTATACTAGTTGATTAGTCTAATAGCAGCTCTGGAAAAACATGCATTCAATCAATCATTTCCCCAAATTCGTAAGAAATAGGTTCATAAAGTTCGTTGTGAATTCATAATTTATGAATATGCCCAAATTCCACTTGCAAATTTTTCAGATTTGGGCACATTTTTTGTGTCAAGAGATCCTACCTCTCAATACGTTTTGCTCTAATCTGGTTAATATTGATATTCATAATAAATAATCTCCATAACAAAAAGATACGAGCATGGCAATGCATTGAAAACAATTAGAATGAAATTATATTAAATTTAAATCCAGGATTCACGCATGCCAAGCCAAACATAAGAAAACTTCAGAAAATTCCCAAATAAGCAAAGCTAATTTTGAATTAAGCATCAGAATTAGTCAACTTCAAGTTCATGCCTCATTATTAGACACAGCTTTACTCTAATAGTTATTCAATAATACTTACTTCTGAAGGTTTGCACCAAGTTTTCTGTCCTTATTACAATATATTGTAAATTTCACTAAAACCAAATGAGTGTTTGCCATTATTTAATTCAAAGATAAAAATTACATAATGACCCAAGGCAGGAAATATTCACCGTCAATCACTCAATACGGTGTCTCGTCAGATGTGTGCAGACATAAGTTGAAATGACCCTTTCAACTCCAATGCTTCATGTATTTTTATATAAAAATTTAAAGATTTATGGAAAATTCGGAACAGGATTTATGACATACTATTATAATAGCAGCATTTTAGAAAATTTTAGAGCTTTTTTGATTTCATAACTGATTACCATATTACAATATGGTTGATTTTTAGTATACAGTAGTGAATAATTTCCAGTATGACTGCTTTGCTCTAAGCTTTCTAAGATATCACCGATTTTGAAGAAAGATGCACCATTAATCAAGTGGATTTCCTTATTATGTACTGTACAGTTCTACAATTCAGCAAAAACATTTTGTTTCCTTTGAAAGTCCTTACAACAGACATTTCCACTGTACCTCAGATGTTGGGCACTTTATGACATACAAGGATAAGTTATATTTATATGAATGCTAGGAATGATATATTTGACAGATTTTTAATAGTGTACTATTTAAACAGCACTGTACTTGATTTATAATCAAGTACAGTACTGTTCTGTACTGAACCATATTTGCTTACTTTATTTTAAATTAACTTTCAAGTCTGATAAAATATTTAAACTTGTCATTAACAAGTTTAAGATATGACACGAGTATGTTAGAATATTCTTTAAAGCTCATGTGCAATAATTTCATTTGTTACATTCCATCAATCAGGAAATATAAGCTTTTTGCAAAGTAGATACACCTGATAATGTTGTACAAAATATAGTAAACTGACCATCATAGATTTTTTCCATTCATCTCTCTGCTCAAATAAATTTAAGAGTAATTTTGGAAAATACACTTAGAATTTTGAGGAGGATATATTTTGTCAAGGTAATTAAAGTGCATTATAATAAATTCTTCTCTACAAGATTCATGACAATACGCAGTTAGCACTTAACAAAATTCTAAGCCTGTAATATGAATACGAAAGCACAACTCAAGCCAAAAGTGGTAAATTTTCCAACCATGAATAACAAAAAATTAATTTACTAGCTCAGGAAAATTGACCAATTTGATACATTTTCCCTATCACTTTATGACAGAAGAATCTACAACAAAAATTCCAAGAACATTCACAGAAAACTGGGAAAAAAGACAACACCAATAGGGGTACAGTAATGTTGGTTCCAGCTCAAAAAATGTACGAGACAATAACAAGAGCACCAGCTGTATATCAGACCATGCAAGAAAATGTGCATACTATAAAATACTGTACATGCTATACAGTAGTTAACACACAAAATGCATATACTGAGCTACCCAAATAAGATTTAAAAACACTGATCATTGGAATTCTCTCACAAAAGGGCGCATTCAAAATGTGCATTCAAGATCAAAACAAATTCAATCGATGGGGTCCCATTTTCCAAATATTTATTTAAATGAGAGACTGAAGAGTCCAACATTAACTTTACAATGTTGTAAAAAAATTGGCTTTGAAATAATCCAAGGTATAAACACTAGACAAACATCTGGTTAGATTGATGAAAACTGTAATTACATTATATGACATTCTCTTTGGCCTTGTGCAAATATTTTTATTAGCTCTAGGTTAAAAGAGCATGGCTAAGAGAAATTTATTTTTATCTTAAAGTTCATAAGTTTGACAATATCAGTTCACATAATAAATGTCTAAGTCAAAATATAAAATTATAGAAAAACTTTTAATTACCAATTGAATAACTCACAATACAATCTCTGAAGATTTCAAACACAATTTGGGCAAAATAAACTATCTGCATATAACTCAATTACTGAATTACTCTATACATTTCAAAACCAATATAAACAGTACACTAAACCTTATCAATTATTCTAATTGTTTTGAAAAAGAACTACATACTTGACTCCTTCATCTAAGATTTTATTTAGTCGATATTCCTTAGAGTTGTCATAAAATACCTAATAACCAGTCAGAGATAACACTGAACAAAAACTACACTGCAGTTAACCACTAAGGTGTTAGTGAACACATCTACAGCTCTTCACAATTTATAGCCAATGATTTTTCATAAGCCTAACTTCAGTGAAACTTGGGCACAAGGGGCAAGTGTATCTTAGCAAAATTTGTTTTATCCACCACATTTACCATGAACGTTTCTGCAAGTCTACTCATCAAAACTGGATCCACAAAGTTAAAGGCAAGACCCATTTGAACCTAGGACTGCTTATCTACAGAAATGCTGCAGATGCAATGCTGTAATTCAAAATGTAGCCCACACCATCATTTGAGCATAAATGCTCTGTATGTAGTTTATTTTTTTTAAAATACAGTGCCAAGATATCTATTAAAAATTTTAATTAGCCCTCCCTCTATGTGCACAGTACCAACTTTAACAGTCTGGTAAATACTGTACAGAAAGCATGTAATGGAAAAATAAAAAGATAATATTATCTAACAAAGCAAACTAAAATACAGTAGGGCCCCTGCTCATACGGCAGGTTAGGTGCCAAGATACTGCTGGAAAGCAGACATCGCCGGAAAGCAGACTGCCATTTTTTCCACTTATAAATGCCAGATAACACGTTTACACTGACATAGAACTAGACATTAAAAAACAATAAAAAGTAAAATACACACAGTACACTCATTATTTACCTCAAAATATTTGTAGTCGTAATGTAGCGCAAAAGGCGAGTAGCATTTACTGTAACAAGTCAGGTGTGGTAGCCCTCCTGGCCACCCCACCCACACATAATATACTACGACGATGCTTAAAGCTCCACAGAGTGATAAAATGCATATACAGTATACTCATTACTTACCTTAAAATATTTATAGTCTTAATGTAGGGTGAAAGGTGAAAAGTATTTATTTGTAGAAAGTCATGTGGTAGGTAGGGTAGTGTAGGGAAGCCAGCCTGGCCACCCCACCCACTATGTAAACAGACAGATGATGCATCTGGTTATGGTTCATAAACATTCACACAAACACCTTGGTTTAGAAAGACACATAAGCAAACACTGACATATTTATTAGAAAATGTTTCAGTCCTGGGATCTTGGTCACTTCTAACATAAAGAGGTAGAAAGACATTATATATAGGCGGAGAGTGAGGTACGAGTGACGCATGGTGACCTGAAGAATGCCATGCTGGGATGAAGACGGGTAGACGATGAGATCATGTAACTTCTGTGTTGTTGGGTTGGTGGTGCTTAACCCTTTCAGGGTTGAGAGGCCCTCTCCTAAACTCGTTCTAAGGGTCGAAAATTTTTTGGAAAAAAAAATTATTTTTTTCTTATGAAGTGATAATCTTTTCCCAATCATAATGATACCACAAGTATGAAATTTGATGGAAAACTTACAGAATTATGCACTTGCGAAGTTAGCGGTCTTGATGTTTACGCATCGGCAATTTCGCCCACTGAGCCCTATTTTCAGCCAATTTCAGTGTACTAGTCGACAAAAATCATATCTATTTCGCTAGAACTCCATTTTTTCTATCAAATGAATACAAGAAACCACCCATTTACCGATTTCAAGTATTCAATAAAATGGTCAGAAATTGGCAATTTTGCCAATTTCGCACAAATTTCAGAAGATGCCAATTTCCAAATAGGGTCCAGAATAAACAAGACAGACATTCCTGGCACTAAAATAACATTTTCTCTGTTCATTAGTCACGTCCCCAGGACCCTCTTATATCTCTTTTGCTTTCCACTTTAAATTTTTATTCTCACAAAAAATAGAAGATTTAACGTTATGCAGACTACTGCATTAGTGTAGAAATGGTATAAATAATACCAGTGCACTTGTGAAAGAATATTAGACTCGCCAGTTGACGTGTATTGGATGCTTAGCATGATTTGTTTACTTCTGAAACTTGGTAAAAATCGAACATTTCTGCTACTTTGAGCTCAATTTCAAGGTACTTTTCCTTATGAAACCAATCAAAATCATCTCAATTACTGTAATATGTCTTCCATTCTATAAAATGAGACCAGGAAAACTAGAATACAACCATAAATACCATACGAAAATACACTGCAAAGTCCTGTTTTAAGCCAAATACACAGAGGTCTTTTTTTTCTCATTATGCACTGTGTGCTGCAGGATTTTTTTTTATACTGTGCACTGACCACATACACCCATTCTTTCATATGTATGCCTACCAGCTTTCTCTCACTAGATTTGAATATGCTAGAATTTAGGCGTTCTAGTACGTCAATAACCCTGGCGCGTAGGCCATACTAGTATGTCGGAAACCCTGAAAGGGTTATCATTTATGCTAATGTTTTTGAAATTTTGTGGCTTCCAGTGTTACATTCTATTGTGTTGGTGAGGGCGTTTAATGAGGCTTCTAGGCACCATCGGCATCTGAGGTCTGGCTCAGTGAGAACCAGTTGTGCCTCATTCCAGTTCATCAAATGCCCCATGGAGTCTCTGTGGAGGACACAGGCATACCTTAGCCCTTAAATGGTCCAGTGCCCAGAATACAGTGGACCCCCGCATAACGGACGCCTTGCATAGCGGACAATCCGCATAGCGGACGCTTTGATCGCTAAAATTTTGCCCCGCATAGCGCCCAAAAACCCGCTCAGCGGCCTTCGTCCGAGACGCGTCCAATGTGCGGCCTGAGCCACGGTCACATGTTCCGCGGGTGGCATTGTTTACCAGCCAGCCTCCGCGGTAACATCCAAGCATACAATCGGAACATTTTGTATTATTACAGTGTTTTTGGTGATTTTTTTCTGGAAAATAAGTGACCATGGGCCCCAAGAAAGCTTCTAGTGCCAACCCTACAGCAATAAGGGTGAGAATTACTATGGAGATGAAGAAAAAGATCATTGATAAGTATGAAAGTGGAGTGCGTGTCTCCGAGCTGGCCAGGTTGTATAATAAACCCCAATCAACCATCGCTACTATTGGTGGTACAGCTGCTGCTGCTGCTGTATCACCGTCAGCTGCTGCTGCACTGTCAGCTGCTGCTGCTGTAAACCACCGTCAGCTGCTCCTGCTGCTGTAGTACCGTCTGCTGCTGCTGTAGCATCGTCTGTTGCTGCTGTAGCATCGTCTGTTGCTGCTGTACCACCGTCAGCTGCTGCTGCTGCTGTAGCATCGTCTGCTGCTGCTGCTGCTGTAGCATCGTCTGCTGCTGCTGTAACATCGTCAGTTGCTGCTGTAGCATCGTCTGCTGCTGCTGTAGCATCGTCTGTTGCTGCTGTAGCATCGTCTGCTGCTGCTGCTGCTGTAACATCGTCAGCTGCTGCTGCTGCTGCTGTAGCACCGTTGTTGGTGTGGCTTATTGAGAATACCAAGAAACAATTAACCCCAGAGGATTTGCCACCCAGGATAGCCCAAAAAAGTCAGTGTCATCGAAGACTGTCTAACTTATTTCCATTGGGGTCCTTAATCTTGTCTCCCAGGATGCAACCCACACCAGTCGACTAACACCCAGGTGAACAGGGAAAATGCCTGGAACTAGTGCTCATATTGGTGAATTTAGAGCCAGCAAAGGTTGGTTTGAGAGATTTAAAGAATCATAGTGACATACACAGTGTGATAAGGCCTGTTCTGGAAGAAAATACCAAACAGGACCTACAGTACTCAGGAGGAAAAGGCACTCCCAGGACACAGTGTCTCATCAGTCCATTGCTGCATCTTCAATAAAGGTAAGTGTCATTTATTCTTCATTTAGTAGAGTAGTACATGCACAATATATATTGTGCATGTACTACTCTACTATTGTGCATGTATCCTTCTCTTTGTGTGTAGGAAAATGTATATTTCATGTGGTAAAATTTTTTTTTTTCAAACTTTTGGGTGTCTTGCACGGATTAATTTGATTTCCATTATTTCTTATGGGGAAAATTCATTCACATAGCGAACATTTCGCATAACAGCCAGCCCTCTTGCACGGATTAAGGTCGCTATGCGGGGGTCCACTGTATTTTGAAAAAAAAAAAAAAAAAAAATAGAAAAAAAGAACACATTTTTTGATATGTTTTGGAATAAAAAAAAATTAGGGTCAGTACTTACCGAGATATGAGGCCGAGAAGTTGGCACTGGATGCTCATGTGACAGCAACATCAGTCCTGCCACTTGCAGAAGTGTTGCCGATATACCTTTTTTCTATTTTCATATTATTTTATGTAATTTTTATGTTCTGATAATTACAATTTGTAGTAGTTCTTGTCATTTTATAACCAATCTTTGTTCTGGTATTAGTACATATTAGGTACTGAAATTGTACTCAAATTGCCACAAAAACACTGACAGGTGGACATTTACACCTGCCTTAGCCATTTACTACTGTCTTGGAATATATACAAAGTATTTATATGTCCCAGCAATGTTTTGGATATTTTAATTTTTTTATATTTTTTTTATTAACACACTGGCCGATTCCCACCAAGGCAGGGTGGCCCGAAAAAGTTAAACTTTCACCATCGTTCACTCCATCACTGTCTTGCCAGAAGGGTGCTTTACACTACAGTTTTTAAACTGCAACATTAACACCCCTCCTTCAGAGTGCAGGCACTGTACTTCCCATCTCCAGGACTCAAGTCCGGCTTGCCGGTTTCCCTGAACCCCTTCATAAATGTTACTTTGCTCACACTCCAACAGCATGTCAAGTATTAAAAACCATTTGTCTCCATTCACTCCTATCAAACACGCTCACGCATGCCTGCTGGAAGTCCAAGCCCCTCGCACACAAAACCTCCTTTACCCCCTCCCTCCAACCTTTCCTAGGCCGACCCCTACCCCACCTTCCTTCCACTACAGACTGATACACTCTTGAAGTCATTCTGTTTCACTCCATTCTCTCCACATGTCCGAACCACCTCAACAACCCTTCCTCAGCCCTCTGGACAACAGTTTTGGTAATCCTGCACCTCCTCCTAACTTCCAAACTACGAATTCTCTGCATTATATTCACACCACACATTGCCCTCAGACATGACATCTTCACTGCCTCCAGCCTTCTCCTCGCTGCAACATTCATCACCCATGTTTCACACCCATATAAGAGCGTCGGTAAAACTATACTCTCATACATTCCCCTCTTTGCCTCCAAGGACAAAGTTCTTTGTCTCCACAGACTCCTAAGTGCACCTCTCACCCTTTTCCCCTCATCAATTATATGATTCACCTCATCTTTCATTGACCCATCCGCTGACACGTCCACTCCCAAATATCTGAATACATTCACCTCCTCCATACCCTCTCCCTCCAATCTGATATCCAATCTTTCATCATCTAATTTTTTGTTATCCTCATAACCTTACTCTTTCCTGTATTCACTTTTAATTTTCTTCTTTTGCATACCCTACCAAATTCATCCACCAATCTCTGCAACTTCTCTTCAGAATCTCCAAAGAGCACAGTGTCATCAGCAAAGAGCAACTGTGACAACTCCCACTTTATGTGTGATTCTTTATCTTTTAACTCCACGCCTCTTGCCAAGACCCTCGCATTTACTTCTCTTACAACCCCATCTATAAATATATTAAACAACCACGGTGACATCACACATCCTTGTCTAAGGCCTACTTTTACTAGGAAATTATCTCCCTCTTTACTACATACTCTAACTTGAGCCTCACTATCCTTGTAAAAACTCTTCACTGCTTTCAGTAACCTACCTCCTATACCATACACCTGCAACATCTGCCACATTGCCCCCCTATCCACCCTGTCGTACGCCTTTTCCAAATCCATAAATGCCACAAAAACCTCTTCAGCCTTATCTAAATACTGTTCACTTATATGTTTCACTGCAAACACCTGGTCCACACACCCATTACCTTTCCTAACGCCTCCTTGTCCATCTGCTATCCTATTCTCCGTCTTACTCTTAATTCTTTCAATAATATCTCTACCATACACTTTACCAGGTATACTCAGACTAATCCCCCTATAATTTTTGCACTCTCTTTTGTCCCCTTTGCCTACAAAGGAACTATGCATGGTCTCTGCCAATCCCTAGGTACCTTACCCTCTTCCATACATTTATTAAATAATTGCACCAACCACTCCAAAACTATATCACCACCTGCTTTTAACATTTCTATCTTTTTCCCACAATCCCAGTGTCTTACCCCCTTTCATTTTCCCTCTCCTCACGAATTTCCCCCCCCTCACAAGGGCTCTTCCTCACCCCTACAAGATGTTTTTCCCTCCTTGCCCTATCACAAAATCAAGTTTCCCTTTTTCTTCATCAACATTTAAAAATTTCCTCAAAAATATTCCCTCCTCTTCCCAATACCTCTAATTCCCATTTAATAATCTCCCCCCTATTTTTAACGACAACCATTTGTTTCTAGGCTTCCCTTTTGTTAATCTCACTCCAAAACTTTTTTTATTTTCAACAAAATTTGTTATAACATTCACCCACTCTTCATTTGCCCCTTTTTACTTTGCTTCACCACTTTTTAAACCTCTCTCTTTTTCTCCATTTTTTTTTCCCCCCTTTGCATCATTCTACTTTGTAAAAACTTTTATGCTAACTTTTTCCCCCTTTTCTACTCTTTTACATCACACCCACCAATCCTCCTCTTCCCTCCCCCCCACTTTCCTGTAACCACAAATTTTCTGCGAACCTCTAACACAACATTTTTAAAAACTCCCAAAATCCTCTTCGCCCCCTTGCCCTGCTTCATTAGCCCATCTATTTTCCCAATATGTTTAAATCTTCCCCAACTGCCTACTCTTTTAGTTTTAACCTTCACCTCCCCTTTCCCCTGTGCTTCTATTCTCCTTGTATCCCATCTACCTTTTTTACTCTAGTGTAGCTACAACAAAAAAGTGATCTGATATTTTGGGGCCCCTCTTTAAACATGTACACCCTGAAGTCTACTCAACAGTCTTTTATCTACCAATACAAAATCCAACAAACTACGTCTTTTCGCCCACATCGTATTTGTAACTTATTTATTTTTTTCTTAAAAATATGTTTCCCTATAACAAAACCCCTTTCTATACGATTTCAATCAAAGGGCTCCCATTATATTTACACCGGGCACCCCAAACTTCCCTCCCCACACCCTCTCTAAAAGTTTTCCCCCTATTTAGCATTAGGTCCCTCCCACAATTATTCATTTGGGTTTCAAAGGTTCCTAAACTTCACTTAAATCCCCCAAAATTCTCTCTCTCTCTCCTTACTTCCTCTTTTTCTCCGGTGCATACTGTTATTAGGCCACTTTTTGCATCCAATCTTTATTTTAATCCAAAAATCATTGAATTTACACATTCAGTTCTTTTTTCTCCCTTCATAAATGATCATTCAACATTATCGCTACCCCCCTTTCCCTTTGCTCCAACTCTTCGATATTCCCGATTTAATCCCATTTATTTCCCCCCCCCGAAAAACCCCTACCCCTTCGCTTTTGTTTCGCTTAGGGCCCGGACATCCCAAATTCTTTTTATTTTTAAATCAGCAACCCTCTGTTTCTTGTACGCATACATCCATGCACATTCAAGCTCCCCGGTTTTTTATAGTTTTTCTTTTTCTCTTTTTTTTGTAAATGTTTTAAAAGGAGAAAGGGGGTTTCTGCCCCTGCTCCCGGCATTTTGGTCGCCCCCATACGACATGCATGGCTTACGGAAATAGAGTTTTTTTCCACTTTCCCCATGGACAATAGAAGAAATAAAGAACAAAACATTAGAATAAAGGGGAAAAACCTGCTGTATGTATATACTATATAGGCATGTGCGTGTCTGTGAAGTGTGACCAAATGTCAGCAGGAGTAGCAAGATATCCCGTTATCTAGGGTTTATGAGACAAAAAAAACACCAGCAATCCCACCATCATGTAAAACAGTTACAGGGTTTTTGTTTTTAGTATCGGCAGGACGGGAGTACTTCCCTGGGTGGTTGCTGTCTACCAACCTACTACCTAGTTTTGGATATGTGGAAGTATATAATAATGAGGAGGAGGAGGAGGAGGGAGGAGGGAGGAGGGAGGAGGGAGGAGGGGGAGGAAGGAGGAGGAGGAGGAGGAGGAGAATACGTAATAATAATAACAGGTAATAATAAGTTCCCTTGAAGCATGAAAAACAAAGTCCACCCCTGACAGTGACATGATAAGATAACACCTGATAAGAACTGACATTTGATGAGCATACACGAGGGTGGGGGGAGGGTGCAGCAGATAAGAAAAGATTAAAGGTGATATTTGATGAGCATCGCCCTCACTTTGTTTTCGCTGGTACACAAACATGTCTGTCTGTCTCTATTTGTCTGTCAAGCTCCCTGTCTATCTATCTAGCTCTCTCTTAGAGAGAGCCACAAGACTGCGTCATCACCTTTACTCATATCTTCAAGCAGAGTATAGCACTTTGTCTGGATTTTTTGGGTTATCCTAGGTAATTTACGCTATGTATACTTGTATTTATGTGTACCTGTGAGACAGAGATAAACAGACAGAAAGAGAGACAGATTGAAAGAGATACAGAGACAGACAAAGACAGATAGAGACAGACACATATAGACAGACAGAGGTAGACAGACAGAGGTAGACAGAGAGACAGAGATAAAGATAGACAGAGATACAGAGATATACAGACCCTAAACTTGGGGTTAACATCCCTTTCCTTTTAAAAGAGGAGTGTTAATATGACATTACATCTGTGAATCCTTGGTGTTTGGGGCACTGTTTGCTCTAGCTGGCACTCAATTTAACTGGTGCTCCCACAAGATACTAAGTGGTCCCAGATTTTTTTTAATACCATGCCCACTGAGCGTTAGGACCCATTCTATGCTGACAAGGCATCTCAGGCCAATCGTGCCAAATTTGAAGGCAGGAAAAATAAAACATATATACGTTTGGGGCGCTACGCATAAGAACGTATATATACATTTGGACCTGGACGTTTAAGGGTTAAATAGTCTCTGTTACAGGCATTTCGATGCTCGTTCAGGTGGGCCGCAAGATCTCTGCCTGTCTTGCCTACATATTTCTTGGGACAGAATCCACAGGGGATGGTGTAGACTCCTGCTATAGAAGTTAGAGGTGTGGGGCTGCGTTTCGTAGTGAGGTCTTTGATAGATGTGCTTATGGTGGAAATGTTGATGTTACTCATAGCAAGTGCCTGGCAAGTATTCGTGGTAACATCACCACATGAGAGCACTATGAACTGCTTAGTGGGCTGTTCATGGGTGGTTTGTTGGGGATAGCTTGTGCCTTGAGTCTGTAATCTCGGATGAAGAAAGATGGGAACTGAAGACGTGTAAAGGCTTGTGTTATGTAAATACATCCTTCAAGAAAACAAGGGCTGGAGATGCGAAGAGCTCTCAAGAAGAAGCCAATGAGGACTCCTCTTTTAGTGCGGGTGTCTTGGTGTGAATAAAAGTGTATAAGATTGTCCTTGCTGGTAGGTTTTCTATAAACTTTGAAGAGAAGTTAGTCACTGTCGGGAGATCTGCACAAGAGAACGTCGAGGAAAGGAAGTTTGCCATCGTTTTCGAGTTCAAGTGTAAACTTTACTGATGGTTCAGATGCATTGATCTTGTTGAGAAGGGCTAGGAGTCACATGATCTCATCGTCTACCCATCTTCATCCCAACATGGCATTCTTCAGGTCATCATGCGTCACTCACACCTCACTCTCCACCTATATGTAATGTCTTTCTACCTCTGAATGTTAGAAGTGATCAAGGTCCCAGGACCGTAACGTTTTCTAATAAATATGTCATAGTGTTTCCTTACGTGTCTTTCTAAACCAACTTGTCAGTATTTATTACCAAGGTTTATATCATACAAACACCTTACATTGTGTACAAGTTGTCTCCACAGTAGTAAAGTAGAATAAATAAAAGACCAACACCTCCATTCTCATGTAATTTTTAGAAGGAATAATGCTCTGACAATTATTATTACAAATTATTATTATTGCAAATCATTATTAAATTATTATTACAAGTTATTATTATAATCATGATAAAAAAAGAGGTGCTAAACCCACAAGGGTAGTGAATTGCATGCCCTCTCTCTCATATATATATATATATATATATATATATATATATATAATATATATATATATATATATATATATATATATATATATATACACACACACACACAGTAGGGCCCCACTTATACGGCGGGTTAGGTTCCAGGCTGTCGCCGGAAAGCAGACATCGCGGAAGGCAGAATGCCATTTTTTTCCATTTATAATGCATATAAATGCCAGACAACAAGTTTACACTAAATTATATTAAGTTAGTAATAGAATTAGGCATTAAAACACACACACTAAAATACATTCACATAATTCATTATTTTTAAAGTAAATTTTTTAATCGTAAAA
>NC_069415.1:16429692-16436912 GCF_026875155.1 Cherax quadricarinatus | reverse complement strand
AATCGCATGTGCCTAGGAAAAAAAGGTTACTAACACACACATAACAACACAGCACACACACACACCACACAAACACAATTAAAAATACAAACCCCACACACACACACACACACACACACCAGGAGCTCGGATCGCCCCCCGCAAACCTCAATAGGTGGGTCACACACACACACACACACACACACACCCAACACACCTACATACCTACAACGGGCCTAGTGTCTATTCGACATGTGCCTAGGACAAAATGGTAACTAACACCACACACCCCCACCCCATACACACCCCCTTTTACTCCCAACACACAACACAACACCCATACACTCACACACACCACCCACCCCACACACCCCCACACCACACCAACACCCATATATTTATTTATAATATATATTTTTAAAAACGATTTTTGATAAAGCCATGGAGCGGGGAGAGAGAGGGCCTAGTGCAACCGGTGAAGAGGCGGGGCCCAGGAGTAGGACTCGCCCCCTGAAACCACAAATAGGTGGTACCACACACACACACACACACACACACAACACAACACACACACATACACACCCCAACAACACACCATCACACACACTAACACACAACACCACACACGCCACACACAACACGCACCACACACACCCCAAAAATTTATATCTAATAATAACACACAATACCCACACACACACCACAAAACCACACACACACACAAACACCACACCAACCACCCCTACACAACCTACAACACCTACAACCTAAAAACAGGCCTAGTGTCTAATCGACATGTGCCTAGGAAAAAATGGTAAATAACAACACACACACCCCAACACCACCATTATTATAATAATATATATCTTTTATATTTATTTATATATATATATATTATATATATTTTTATATTATTATATTATATATATTTTTATTTTTTTTAATTTTTAATATATATATATATTTTTAAATATATGCAAAAAAAACCACTCTGAAAAATAGAAAAATTTCCCAAAAGCGTTTTCGTGACTCTCACATTATCAAGGAACTATGAAAGAAAAGCATCCAAGGAAGCATAAAAGGGGGGGCCCGGCCCAGCGCCTCACTATCAGATCCCCCAAGGTTAAACACCTGACACGCACCGCCCCAACTTGGATAGGCCCTTTGCACAATACCCAAAACTTTTACCCAAGAAAATTTTAAAAATTATTTGTCCGTTATTATTAAATTTTTCCCCAAATTCTTTTAAATTTTATAAATGGATCTATTTTATAACCAAAAGGAAATATTCATTTATTGTCAAAACTGCTTTTTTGAAAAAAGATTCAATTATATTCCTGTCGCCATGGATTTGCTGATCTACTTTTAGCTTTTTAAAACAATTTGAATGGTTAAAATCTCTTACATGAATAAATAGAGATTGGAATCTTGTCCAGTTCTAATGCTTATTTTGTTTTTTTAATTTAAAGTTCGAGTTTTTTTACCAGTTTGACCGAATAAAATTTAGCAAATTTTACAAGGGAAATTTATAGACAATCCATCAGCATTTGGGGGAATTTTTATCAAAAGTTTTTTCTGTATCAAGATTTTTGAATACAACTTTAATATTAAAATCTTAAGAAGAAAAGGATATCAACCAAGTTTTCTGGAAGGGAGAACCAACAATTTTTTTGTTGAATAAGGCTGGTTCCCCCCTTTTTGGATTGTAAAAAGTATATATATATAATATATATATATTAAAATTTTTATATATAAAAATATATATATATTTATATATTATATATATATATATATATATATTTATATATATATATATATTATATAATATATATATTTATACACCCCAATATACACAAACGCATACAACACACATAACCACCACACACACACAACACACACACCACACACACACACACACACACAACCACCCCAAAACACACACACAACACACACACACACATGCATCAACATTTTAGAGACATACCAGAGAGAGGGGAGGAAAATTGAACCAGCAAGGCGGGCCTTGTTTCCCCATGAGTAGTTGGGACATCGAGGGCATCATGTATGAAACCCCCCGGGAGCTAGTGTATGGGGTTTCTGGCTTCGACTACATGTTGAGCCCCAAGTGAGAGAGTGCGGGAATAGGCTGGGAAAAACCAAACTAAAAAGGGGGATACTCAGGATGGGGGGAACTTCCTTCAAGCTTTCAGTGGAGAGGGAAATGAAGGAAAACCGTACAAAAATGGACTATGTAGCAACAAAATGCAAGGAGGCAGGGGAGAGGTTTTTTCCCCAAGGGAAAACGAAAAAATGGGAAGAACAGAAGAGCCCTTGGTTACCCAAAGGTGTAGGGGGGCAAAAACTAGGTTTTTACTGAGAATGGAAAAGGTACAGAAACAAAATCAGGAAAAATAAAGAAATCACCCGAAGAGCCAGAACGAATATGCACAGTAAAAAGGGGAGGCTCAGAGACAATATAAAATGACATAGCACCAAAAGTAAAGACTGACCCGAAGCTGTTGTACACCCATCAGGGGGAAAAACATCAAGGACCGGTAATCAGTGGGAAGGGTGATGGGAATTCCAAGAAACGAAAGAGGATGTCAGGAGCTCAACACAATTTTTTAAAAGGGGTTTATTTCGTGGAAACCAGTAGGACTCCGGAAATCAGCAGGGGGGCACCCAGCAAGTGGGTGGGTACATATAACCCAAGGAGGAGGTGAAGAAGTGCTATGCGAAATTGACCCTCAAAGGGGGGGGGACCAGACAACATTTCCAGGGTCCTTAAAGGGGGCGAGATATTGTGTGAGCCTTAACAAAGATTTCACAATCATTTAAATGGGGAACCCCCGTGGTGAAAATGGCAAATGTTGTCCCCCAAATTTTTTTAAAAGGGGGACAGACATAGATAAATCAGACCGTTTCACTAACGTGTTTTGAATGCAAGGTCTGGAGAAAATCATAGGAGGAGAGTGGTGGGGGACTGGAAAGAAACAAGTGTATAAATTTACAACCAGCACGGTTTTTGGGAAGGAAAATCCTGTTTTCACAAACCTACTAGAGTTTTTTTGACAATGTACAAAGAAGCAAAGAGGGGAGGGGTGGTCGACTGCTATTTTTGGACTGCAAGAAGGGTTCACAAAGTTCCCACAAAAGGTTTCGCAAAAGCTAGAGGATCAGGCACATAAAAAAGGAAAGGGACTGCATGGATCAGGAATACCTGAAGGGAGGCAACAACGAGTATGGTATGCGAGAGGTGTCAAGGGGGGCGCCCGTGACAAGCGGGGTTCCACAGGGGGCGTCCCAGGACCTGTGCTGCTTGGTATAGTGAACGAATAAAGGAAGGGATAGCTCAGAAATGTCCCTTTTTTGAGTGATGCGAAGTTAATGAGAGAATCAAATCGGATAGGCAGGGAGGGCTAAAAGAGACCCGGAAGGCTACAAGCCTGGTCCAGCAACTGGCTCCTTGAAAATTTTAACCCCGCCAAATGCAAAGTCATGAAATTGGGGAAAAGGGAAAGAAGACCCCAGACACAAATTAAATTTAGATGGCCAAAATCTGCAAACCTCATAAGGAAAAGATGGGGGTGAGCATAACACCGAGAATCTCCCGAGGCGACATCAATCAGATAACTGTGCAGCATACGGGCCCCCCCCCCTACGGATAGCGTTCCCATCCTCGTAAGGGTTCGTTTTTAAGGGTTGTATTCCCTTTTTCGTCAGGCCCATACTGGGTTGCAGACGTTTGGAATTTCCACCCTGTCAAGCACGTCAAGAAAATTTGAGAAAGTGCAAAGGTTTCAAAAAAACTAGTCCCCGAGCTACGGGGGTTGTCCTACGAAGAAAGGTTGAGGGGAAATCGGCCCGCGAACTGGGACAGGAGGGTCAGGGGAGACAGGGTAACGACATATAAAATATGCGTGGATGACAGGTGGACAAAGACGGGATGTTTCCCGAGAAGGGACACAGACACAAGGGTCACAATTGGAAGTTGAAGACTCAGATGAATCAAAGGGATTTTGGAAGTATTTTTTTCAGTTAAGGGTAGTCGGCCCTGGAATAGCCTGAAAATGACGTAGGGGCGGGGAACTTAATAGTTTTAAGGCGAGGTAGATAGAGTCATGGGGCAGGGGAGAGAGAGGACCCCGTAGCAATAGCGAAAAGGCGGGGCCAGGAGCTGTGAATCGACCCCCGGAACCACAAATAGGGGTACAAATAGGTGAGTACACACACACACCATTTATGTATTATTATATGTAAATATATATATAAATTATATATTTATATTATATATATATTTTATATATATATTTTATATATATTATATATATATATATACATACGTTTTTTACTTTTATTCCCTTTGGGTTGGCCTCATTTAGATATATGTCAGTTCTGGTCACGTATTTCAAAATATTTTTAAATTCTCTGGAAAAAAATACAAAAAGGGGGATGACAAAGATGATCCATGTATCAATTCAAATTAATTATTCAAAGTTTATTCTCATAAGGATTACAATGCTGAGTTTACAGAAATTTGGTTATTGTTTGGTTTACATGTAGTAAAATTGTAATTACAGAGTGTACCACTAGAACGCTTAGCATGGCTAGGCATATCGGGCATACTTAGTTTTATTCTTAATTGTAAAATATTACAAATTATGAGGTAAGTTGGTATTATGGCTAAGTGACTAAATACTAAATACAGAAACCTTCCCTATGAGGATAGACTGAGGGCCCTGAATCTGCACTCTCTCGAAAGGCGTAGAATTAGGGGGGATATGATCGAGGTGTATAAATGGAAAACAGGAATAAATAAAGGGTATGTAAGTAGCGTGCTGAAAATTTCCAGCCAAGACAGGACTCACAGCAATGGTTTCAAGTTAGAAAAATTCAGATTCAGAAAGGATATAGGAAAGCACTGGTTTGGTAATAGAGTTGTGGATGAGTGGAACAAACTCCCGAGTACAGTTATTCAGGCTAAAACGTTGTGTAGTTTTAAAAATAGGTTAGATAAATACATGAGTGGGTGTGAGTTGGACCTGACTAGCTTGTGCTGCTGGGTCTGGTGCCGTGCTCCTTCCTGGAGTGGAGGTGACCAGACTGGGTGGGTCATTGGGGTAATCCGGGGGGGGGGTCATTGGTCTATTCTGTGGGGGGACATGGACCTGCTCCGCATGGGTCAGTAGGCCTGTTGCAGTGTTCCTTCTTTCTTATGTTCTTATTTACATACATATATATATATATATATATATATATATATATATATATATATATATATATATAAATATATATATATATATATATATATATATATATATATATACATATATGTATATACATATATATTATATATATATATATATATATATATATATATATATATATATATATTATATATATATATATATATATATATATATATATATAATGTCGTGCCGAATAGGTAAAACTTGAGATTTTGGCTTAAATAGGAACTCTCTTCTTGCCGAATAAGACAAGCGAAAATTTGTGTATGCATTAATTTCGCAAAAATCACTGAACCTAACGGAAAAAAATATATTTCATTGTGTTTATTATTAAATTATTGTAAACTTATCTAAAATACATTTAGTTTGATTAGGCTAAATTAAATTGTGCTTATTATAATAAGGTTAGGTAAGTTTTCTAAGGTTATTTTGGTACATAATTATTAATTTTTACATTAACATAAGTGAAAAAATATATCTTTAAACGTATAAGAGAAAATTTTAGAAAGGACTTAATTTTAAACGAGTTCTTGCTAAATGACCAGTTTTTACCTATTCGGCACGACGTGTCTTTTGTCTGTCTCATAAATATGCAAGATTACAGGTACGTCTTGCTACTTCCACTTACACTTAGGTCACACTACACATACACGTACACGTTTATTTATACACACTCATCTGAGTTTTCTTTGATTTTATCTTAGTTCTTCTTCTAATTACTTTTCCTTTTATATCCATGGGGAAGTGGAGTAAGAATCTTTACTCCGTAAGCCATGCGTGTTGTAAAAGTCAACTAAAATGCAGGGAACAATGGGCTAGTAACCCCTTTTCCTGTAATAGTTACTAAAAAGAATAATAAGAAGAAAATTGTCAAAGTGGGAAGTCTGAATGTGCGTGGATGTTGTGCAAATGATAAGAAAGAGATGATTGTGGATGTTATGAATGAGAAGAAGCTGGATGTCCTGGTTTTAAGTGAAACAAAGCTGAAGGGGGTGGGAGAGTTTCAGTGGGGAGGAATAAATGGGATTAGGTCAGGGGTTTCTAATAGAGTTAGAGCTAAAGAAGGAGTAGCAATAATGTTGAAGGATAAGCTATGGCAGGAAAAGAGGGACTATAAATGTATTAATTCAAGGATTATGTGGAGTAAAATAAATGTTGGATGTGAGAAGTGGGTTATAGTAAGCGTATATGCACCTGGGGAAGAGAGAAGTATAGAGGAGAGAGAGAGATTTTGGGAAATGTTGAGTGAATGCGTGGGGAGTTTTGAACCAAGTGTGAGAGTACTTGTGGTTGGGGATTTTAATGCTAAAGTGAGTAAAAATGTGGAGGGAGTAGTACATAAATTTGAGGTGCCAGGGGTAAATGAAAATGGGAAGCCTTTAATTGAGCTATGTGTAGAAAGAGGTTTGGTAATAAGTAATACATATTTTATGAAAAAGAGGATAAATAAATATACAAGGTATGATATAGCACGTAATGAAAGTAGTTTGTTAGATTATGTATTGGTGGATAAAAGGCTGATGGGTAGGCTCCAGGATGTACACGTTTATAGAGGGGCAACTGATATATCGGATCATTATCTAGTTGTAGCTACAGTTAGAGGAAGAGGTAGATGGGATAAGAAGAAAATGGCAACAACAAGAGGGAGGTGAAAGTGTATAAACTAAGGGAGGAGGAAATTCGGGTGAAATATAAGCAACTATTGGCAGAAAGGTGGACTGGTGCAAGTATGAGTAGTGGGGGGGGGGGGGTTGAAGAGGGTTGGAATAGTTTTAAAAATGCAGTATTAGAATGTGGGGCAGAAGTTTGTGGTTATAAGAGGGTGGGGGCAGGAGGAAAGAGGAGTGATTGGTGGAATGATGAAGTAAAGGGTGTGATAAAAGAGAAAAAGGTAGCTTATGAGAGGTATTTACAAAGCAGAAGTGTTATAAGAAGAGTAGAATATATGGATAGTAAAAGAAAGGTGAAGAGAGTGGCGAGATAGTGCTAAAG
>NC_069415.1:16409692-16424692 GCF_026875155.1 Cherax quadricarinatus | reverse complement strand
TAGGGTATAGGGTATGTGGATGGCAGGTGGAGGCAGCAGTTGGCTCTGGTGCCTGGGAGGTGAAGGTTGGCTTGGGTGGGTAAGCTTGTGGCTGGTCTTCTGCCTTACCTCCCTTGATTAAGGTAAGTCATGCACATGCACCACAGACCAGCCTTGTACACGCCTGGTCATTGTTGTACACAGGTTGCCTCGTACGACTACACGATACCTCTATCATCTACGATTAAATCTAGGTAGATATCTGGCCGAGTGGCCAGATATCTACCTAGATTTAATCGTAGGTACAGCATGGGTTAAAATCATCAAAAAACAGGTCACCTCAGTCATCAAGACGCAACCTAAGTCAAGGTAGGTTATTAAGATATAGTCCATGTCAAAGTAGGTCACCAAGGTACAGCATAATGTAAGGTAAATCACTCAGGTACAGGCAAAGCCACTAAGAAGCAACCTAGGTTACTAAGCTTTAGCTTAGGTCAAAAAAAGTTGCCAAAGTGCAGCCTAGTTGAAAGTAAGTCAGTCAGTCAGTCAGTCAGGTAGGGGCGAGGTCACTTCTCGTGCCAGTATATCGTCGCTACCCTCACTCAGCTTCACACAAGATTCATAGTTCATCAACAAGGTCAGACACATTTGGAGTAAACATCGTGTATAAGGTCAGACATCGCAAGTAAACATATAGACAATATATCAGTGTCCATACACAACTTGGCACATGGATTTTTATCGCTCGTAAATGCCACATTCTTCACTAGGTGTCTAGGTGTCAGCACGGAGTGTGTTCCTGGTGCCTTCAGTGATGAACATAGGAACATCCACTGAGTGTTCTCGGTACCTTTATCGATGATGAACACAGGAACATCTACTGAATGTTCCTGGTACCTTCACTGATGATGAACACAGGAACATCTACTGAATGTTCCTGGTACCTTCACTGATGATGAACACAGGAACATCTACTGAATGTTCCTGGTACCTTCACTGATGATGAACACAGGAACATCTACTGAATGTTCCTGGTACCTTCACTGATGATGAACACAGGAACATCTACTGAATGTTCCTGGTACCTTCACTGAACTATGTAAGAGTTTCTCAACTCTAATATTTTGTCAAATATCTGAGCAAGTAATTAACTAGGAACTTAACTTTCATCTTTTAATATGTAAAGTAACATCACACAGGTCCCACAGCTTGATTGTCTGTCTTCCCTGCGTATCATTAATCTATTGTCTGTTATTTCACTGTCTGCCTCTTTTATGTGGGTCATAGTTCCCCTTCCTCTTAGACCTCGTGTATGAAGACGCTATGCAAACTCTCGCCTGTCTGTGACCAGGCCTCATGGTGGATCAGAGCCTGATCAACCAGGCTGTTACTGCTGGCTGCACGCAATTCAACGTACGAGCCACAGCCCGGCTGGTCAGGTACCGACTTTAGGTGCTTGTCCAGTGCCTGCTTGAAGACAGCCAGGGGTCTGTTGGTAATCACCCTTATGTATGCTGGGAGGCAGCTGAACAGTCAAGTTGAATAGTCAAGTGTCAAGTTTGTTCTGACATGGGTTTATTGTGGGTTGGTTGGTTAGGTTTAAAGCTTATCCACTGCAAGAAGATCATTAAGGTTCCATTTTACTAATACACAAGTCAAGAAAATAATAATTCCTAAAATAGGGATTATTACACTGAGAGACTTATACTTTCTCGGTATGTGTACTTTGCAGGTGTAGCAGTTAGTATTGTCTTTGCTTTGGCTCCTTTGCAGATTTAGAATTGTGAAACAATTAATACCACATGTGTAATTACCTTCTTATAGATACAGTAGATTTATGCTAGAAATATGCCATAGTTTTTAATTTATATTTAGTTTTCAGTAGGTGTGGTACGTTCTGCTCGAGTCGTTCCCCAGGATTCCACTACTTTGCGTTAATTTTCGTAATTAAATATTTTGTTTCTTTGCTTTTCATATTAACCTCACCCTCCAAAAATATAAAACTTCACTACCTGGTTTAGAAATTGGCATGGAGTTATCACGTCTAATTTCTCTCTTTTCTAAAAAAGAGCATTTAACAAAAATTTTGAGGCTGAATGCATTTTCTTTTAAATCTGGAATCCATTTTACTGCACTTCATTTTCCCATGCATTTCCATAGGTATGACTACAATGATACACTTCGTACGTCAGGTCTAAGATATATTATAAGGAAAGGCTGAGCAGAGAGCGATCATTGGCACAGTGACCAGCAATAATAACCAGCAGAGTGAAGCTCATGTAGTGAGTGCTGGCGTGTCTGCCAAGCCAAAGATACATTCCTAGAGTGTTCATCTCATCTTCACATTACATGAGGTAGGGAAGGTTGGAGAAGAGCAGGAGACAGCCAGGGACAGGAGGGAGACAGCCAGGGAAAGGAGGGAGACAAGTAGGAGGGAGAAACAAGAGAGGCAAAGGGCAGGAGACGGGGATGAGATAAACAGGAGTGAAGTCAGGAAGGAAATAAGGAAGAAGGCAGATATGAAGAACAGGAGGCAGGGATATAAACAATAATTTATACCAACAAAATTAATGTAACAAAGCAATATGTCCTTTATTGTATATGCCTCAAGATAATTTTAATTTTAGTAACAAAATTAGAATACTTAAAGAAGTGCAGGTGCTTCAATAAGCCTTCACAAGGCCCAGACTCCAGGTCTGGGACACAATGAATCAAGGAGGGTGAACATAAATTTTGGAGGAAGCGAACAAAATCAAGTTGACTAAATGTCCACTCATAAATAACAAGTATACACCAAGTTGACCATGGACCACCAGCGCCGCCACACACACACCTTTGGGACACTTAATTCAAAGCTAAAAATACACTGACCTGGTGCTTAAGGTGCGTCAACTTGGCGCTCAGTGAGCCACTTGACGCAATGCTCAAATGCTCAAAGTTTTCTTTATATGAAGCTCACAGTTTATTTTTCTTTAGAGTAATATAAAATGATATAAGAATTGACGTTAATTTCAAGGCTCCTGCTGAGATTACTTTAGCTCTTACAACGAGTTAATTCAGTCTATTCTTAGTCAACATTTAAGTGTTGCTAAGACAGGTACCTGAGTAACTGTCTTGTAATTATTTATCTAGGTGCCTTGATGCTGGCGAGAGGCTCGTGATCTAAGGAGATGGAGGTACTCAACTCTTCATCAGATTGAACTTGATTTTCTCCTGTTCCCTAGTCGCTGTCTGAGCCTTAAGAGTTTACCGCTCCGCAACGATTATCATCTGTTCATTGGATCAAACTTGATACCCTTAGATTCCACTGTCGCGTATCATCATTACGATATTATAGAAAAAGAATAATAATAATAATAATAATAATAATAATAATAATAATAATAATAATAATAATAATAATAATAATAATCCAGATTTTCACCTTAACACATCTCTACGTTAGGTAATTTTTCTAGTTGCACCTTAACATAAAATAACAATTATTATATGTAAAATAAATATCAAAAATGTAGCGTGATGAGTGGCACCTTGGCACGTTACTGTCTACGTCACTTGAGCTGCCTTCCAACTCTCTCTGCTCATTCTTCCTGAGACCAACTGTGGCCCATCATACAAAGTAGAAAGTTTTAATACTGAATATATATATATATATATATATATATATATATATATATATATATATATATTATATATATATATATATATATATATATATATATATATATATATATATATATGTTTATCGTGTCGAATAGGCAGAACTTGCGATCTTGGCTTAAATAGCAAAGTTCATATTGCCATATAGGACAAGTGAAAATTTGTGTATGCAATAATTTCGCCAAAATCATTCTGAACTTAACGAAAAAAATATATTTCACTGTGTTTGTTTAGTATTAAATTACTGTAAACAAATTTAAAATATAAACCATACCCCGGCCGGGATTGAACCCGCGGTCAGAGAGTCTCAAAACTCCAGTTAGACTAAAATAAATTGCTCTTGCTATAATAAGGTTAGGTAAGTTTTCTAAGATTCGTTTGGTGCAAAATTAAATTTTTTTACATTACCTGGAGTTTACCTGGAGAGAGTTCCGGGGGTCAACGCCCCCGCGGCCCGGTCTGTGACCAGGCCTCCTGGTGGATCAGAGCCTGATCAACCAGGCTGTTGCTGCTGGCTGCACGCAAACCAACGTACGAGCCACAGCCCAGATGGTCAGGAACCGACTTTAGGTGCTTGTCCAGTGCCAGCTTGAAGACTGCCAGGGCTGTTGGTAATCCCCCTTATGTATGCTGGGAGGCAGTTGAACAGTCTCGGGCCCCTGACACTTATTGTATTGTCTCTTAACGTGCTAGTGACACCCCTGCTTTTCATTGGGGGGATGTTGCATCGTCTGCCAAGTCTTTTGCTTTCGTAGTGAGAGATTTTCGTGTGCAAGTTCGGTACTAGTCCCTCTAGGATTTTCCAGGTGTATATAATCATGTATCTCTCCCGCCTGCGTTCCAGGGAATACAGTTTTAGGAACCTCAAGCGCTCCCAGTATGCGCGCCATGAACGTTCTCTGTACATTTTCTAGGTCAGCAATTTCACCTGCCTTGAAAGGTGCTGTTAGTGTGCAGCAATATTCCAGCCAAGATAGAACAAGTGACCTGAAGAGTGTCATCATGGGCTTGGCGTCCCTAGTTTTGAAGGTTCTCATTATCCATCCTGTCATTTTTCTAGCAGATGCGATTGATACAATGTTATGGTCCTTGAAGGTGAGATCCTCCGACATGATCACTCCCAGATCTTTGACGTTGGTGTTTCGCTCTATTTTGTGGCCAGAATTTGTTTTGTACTCTGATGAAGATTTAATTTCCTTGTGTTTACCATATCTGAGTAATTAAAATTTCTCATCGTTGAACTTCATATTGTTTTCTGCAGCCCACTGAAAGATTTGGTTGATGTCCGCCTGGAGCCTTGCAGTGTCTGCAATGGAAGACACTGTTATGCAGATTCGGGTGTCATCTGCAAAGGAAGACACGGTGCTGTGGCTGACATCCTTGTCTATGTCAGATATGAGGATGAGGAACAAGATGGGAGCGAGTACTGTGCCTTGTGGAACAGAGCTTTTCACCGTAGCTGCCTCGGACTTTACTCTGTTGACGACTACTCTCTGTGTTCTGTTAGTGAGGAAATTATAGATCCATCGACCGACTTTTCCTGTTATTCCTTTAGCACGCATTTTGTGCGCTATTACGCCATGGTCACACTTGTCGAAGGCTTTTGCAAAGTCTGTATATATTGCATCTGCATTCTTTTTGTCTTCTAGTGCATTTAGGACCTTGTCGTAGTGATCCAATAGTTGAGACAGGCAGGAGCGACCTGTTCTAAACCCATGTTGCCCTGGGTTGTGTAACTGATGGGTTTCTAGATGGGTGGTGATATTGCTTCTTAGGACCCTTTCAAAGATTTTTATGATATGGGATGTTAGTGCTATCGGTCTGTAGTTCTTTGCTGTTGCTTTACTGCCCCCTTTGTGGAGTGGGGCTATGTCTGTTGTTTTTAGTAACTGTGGGACGATCCCCGTGTCCATGCTCCCTCTCCATAGAATGGAAAAGGCTCGTGATAGGGGCTTCTTGCAGTTCTTGATGAACACGGAGTTCCATGAGTCTGGCCCTGGGGCAGAGTGCATGGGCATGTCATTTATCGCCTGTTCGAAGTCATTTGGCGTCAGGATAACATCGGATAGGCTTGTGTTAATCAAATTTTGTGGCTCTCTTATAAAAAATTAATTTTGATCTTCGACTCTCAGTCTGGTTAGCGGCTTGCTAAAAACTGAGTCATATTGGGACTTGAGTAGCTCACTCATTTCCTTGCTGTCATCTGTGTAGGACCCATCTTGTTTAAGTAGGGGCCCAATACTGGACGTTGTTCTCGACTTTGATTTGGCATAGGAGAAGAAATACTTTGGGTTTCTTTCGATTTCATTTATGGCTTTTAGTTCTTCCCGCAATTCCTGACTCCTATAAGATTCCTTTAGCTTAAGTTCGATGCTTGCTATTTCTCTGACCAGTGTCTCCCTACGCATTTCAGATATATTGACCTCTTTTAGCCGCTCTGTTATTCTTTTCCGTCGCCTGTAAAGGGAGCGCCTGTCTCTTTCTATTTTACATCTACTCCTCCTTTTTCTTAGAGGAATAAGCCTTGTGCATACATCGAGTGCCACCAAGTTAATCTGTTCTAGGCATAAGTTGGGGTCTGTGTTGCTTAGTATATCTTCCCAGCTTATATCGGTTAGGACTTGGTTTACTTGGTCCCACTTTATGTTTTTGTTATTGAAGTTGAATTTGGTGAATGCTCCCTCGTGACTAGTCTCATTATGTCGGTCTGGGGCTCCACGCATACATGTCTGAACCTCAATTATGTTGTGATCTGAGTATATTGTTTTTGATATGGTGACATTTCTTATCAGATCATCATTGTTAGTGAAGATGAGGTCTAGTGTATTCTCCAGTCTAGTAGGCTCTATTATTTGCTGGTTTAAATTGAATTTTGTGCAGAGATTTAAAAGCTCGTGTGAGTGTGAGTTTTCATCAGAGTTGCCTCCTGGTGTTATTACTGCAACAATTTTATTTGCTATATTCCTCCATTTTAGGTGCCTTAAGTTGAAATCCCCCAGGAGCAAGATGGAAATAAATGGTATAAAATACCGACACAATGGAAATATAAACACATATGCAGTATAATGTGATCCTTTATTGACTACGTATCGCCCACACAGTGGGCTTTTTCAAGTCACGAACAGATCTACCTGGGGTGGAAGGGACGCGAGTATTTATAGTCAGGTTCAGAATGCTGAGGTCAGGTGGAGAATGCAGATACCAAGTGCATAGTATGTGGACAGGCTTGGTTTCCGTTTGCTTTGGGTTTCTGTGACTGTATTCCCTGTTGGTGCATGTTTACCTGTCTTTTTCCTATCCTCCCTAGCACCAACAATGGAGCTCCCACCAGTTGTTTTTGGTAATATATCCTCACTATTGCTAGTGGAGTCCTCTTGTTTGCTATTTCCTGTGGTATTTCTAGTTTGCAATATTGGTTTTATCTTATCTTTGACTACACTTGTTTCCCCACTACGGCTCCTGTCCCCTATGAGGTCATTTATATGCATTCCTTCCTGCGTATAATTCCCGACTACCTGGACAAAATCTCCAGCTTCACCATTACTGTCTCCCAGGAGAGCACCTCCAGCTTCACCATTACTGTCTCCCAGGACAGCACTATCAACCCCACATTTACTGACTACCAGGACATCACCTCCAGCCTTACAGTTTCTGACTACATGGCCAGTATCAAGGGCAGTACCATTCAGCCCAGACTTTTTATGTTCCCATCTGTTGTAGGAAGCTTCCAGGTTGTCTATGAAAGCAGCTTTGATGTTATCCTTTTTTAATACCCTTGTGATTTTAGTCCACAGATTTATTTCATTTGGGCATACCCAAAAACACTTCCCTGTTTTAATACTGCTTGTAGCTAGTTCTTGGATATCTGCACAAGAGGCGTGACACCAATTTCCACAAAAATGACAATTTATCCATGTGGAAGCCCGTTTGTTTGATTGACTGCAGACTACACAGGGCTTCATAATGATTTGAATGGTTGATTTACTGTAATTCTACTAGCAAGCTCTTGAATACTCTATTAATAACCTCCTTAAATGAAGCTCTAGCTATTTGTACTTCTATTTATAACTGTACTTGTATATTAGGACAGCTTACCGTGTACGCTCCTGTTATATATTTATTGTTTGTGTTTGATAAGGGCGCCTACAACCCCATCCATTCAGAGTCTGCTTTATTGTCCAACGAATCCGTTGAAACCGGTCAAGGGTTCGGACCAGTCGAGGGTTCGTAGCCAGTCTGAACTGATCAGTGGGTCACTTATTTAAAACATACTGGTCGGTGATTTGGGCTAACGCATGAAGGATCTACTGGAAATTATCTACCCGAGTAATATGTGATTTGATTAATACAAAAGTATAACTTGCGTGTTGAAGAACCGGTGATTGCTGGCAGCTCCTACAGTGACGAACGGTCGAGCCTCAACCCTTGTTTATCAATCGCTGTATCTAGCTTTTCTAGGTTTTTTCCGTCTCCACCACAATAAATGCTATATTATCACTATAGTTGACTGGTGGAAATTTTGGAGGAAGGAAGCTTTTTCTGTAGTAATCATTGCTTCTCGTTGTGTATATTGCGACCGCTGGTAACTACTGTGACTCCCCCCAAGACACCGTGACTCCCCCAAGACACTGTGACTCCCTCAAGACACTGTGACTCCCCCAAGACACTGTGACTCCCCCAAGACACTGTGACTCCCCCAAGACACTGTGACTCCCTCGAAACCCTGTGACTCCCTCAAGACATTGTGACTCCCTCAAGACACTGTGACTCCCTCAAGACACTGTGACTCCCTCAAGACACTGTGACTCCCCAAGACACTGTGACTCCCTCAAGACACTGTGACTCCCTCAAGACACTGTGACTCCCTCAATACACTGTGACTCCCCCAAGACACTGACTCCCTCAAGACACTGTGACTCCCCCAAAACACTGTGACTCCCTCAAGACATTGTGACTCCCTCAAAACCTTGTGACTCCCTCAAGACACTGTGACTCCCTCAAGACACTGTGACTCCCTCAAGACACTGTGACTCCCCCAAGACACTGTGACTCCCTCAAGACACTGTGACTCCCTCAAGACACTGTGACTCCCTCAAAACCCTGTGAGTCCCTCAAGACACTGTGACTCCCTCAAAACCCTGTGACTCCCTCAAGACACTGTGACTCCCTCAAGACACTGTGACTCCCTCAAGACACTGTGACTCCCCCAAGATACTGTGACTCCCTCAAGACACTGTGACTCCCTCAAAACCCTGTGACTCCCTCAAGACACTGTGGCTCCCTCAAGACACTGTGACTCCCTCAAGACACTGTGACTCCTCCAAGACACTGTGACTGCCCAAGACACTGTGACTCCCTCAAGACACTGTGACTCCCTCAAGACACTGTGACTCCCTCAAGACACTGTGACTCCCCAAGACACTGTGACTCCCTCAAGACACTGTGACTCCCTCAAGACACTGTGACTCCCCCAAGACACTGTGACTCCCTCAAGACACTGTGACTCCCTCAAGACACTGTGACTCCCTCAAAACCCTGTGAGTCCCTCAAGACACTGTGACTCCCTCAAAACCCTGTGACTCCCTCAAGACACTGTGACTCCCTCAAGACACTGTGACTCCCTCAAGACACTGTGACTCCCCCAAGACACTGTGACTCCCTCAAGACACTGTGACTCCCTCAAAACCCTGTGACTCCCTCAAGACACTGTGGCTCCCTCAAGACACTGTGACTCCCTCAAGACACTGTGACTCCTCCAAGACACTGTGACTGCCCAAGACACTGTGACTCCCTCAAGACACTGTGACTCCCTCAAGACACTGTGACTCCCTCAAGACACTGTGACTCCCCAAGACACTGTGACTCCCTCAAGACACTGTGACTCCCTCAAGACACTGTGACTCCCTCAAGACACTGTGACTCCCTCAAAACCCTGTGACTCCCTCAAGACACTGTGACTCCCTCAAGACATTGTGACTCCCTCAAGACACTGTGACTCCTCCAAGACACTGTGACTCCCCAAGACACTGTGACTCCCTCAAGACACTGTGACTCCCTCAAGACACTGTGACTCCCTCAAGACACTGTGACTCCCCCAAGACACTGTGACTTCCTCAAGACACTGTGACTCCCTCAAGACACTGTGACTCCCTCAAGACACTGTGACTCCCTCAAGACACTGTGACTCCCTCAAAACCCTGTGACTCCCTCAAGACACTGTGACTCCCTCAAGACACTGTGACTCCCTCAAGACACTGTGACTCCCCCAAGACACTGTGACTCCCCAAGACACTGTGACTCCCTCAAGACACTGTGACTCCCTCAAGACACTGTGACTCCCTCAAGACACTGTGACTCCCCAAGACACTGTGACTCCCTGAAGACACTGTGACTCCCCCAAGACACTGTAACTCCCTCAAGACACTGTGACTCCCTCAAAACCCTGTGACTCCCTCAAGACACTGTGACTCCCTCAAGACACTGTGACTCCCTCAAGACACTGTGACTCCCCCAAGACACTGTGACTCCCCAAGACACTGTGACTCCCTCAAGACACTGTGACTCCCTCAAGACACTGTGACTCCCTCAAGACACTGTGACTCCCCAAGACACTGTGACTCCCTCAAGACACTGTGACTCCCCCAAGACACTGTGACTCCCTCAAGAAACTGAATAAACAACTGTATGCATTTTGAAAATGTTAAGTATGAGGACGAGCATCCCGGGAAGGAAACAAGAAAGTCGTCAGTGATGTTGGAGGCCAGGGTAGAGCAAGACGTCAGTACTCCACCCGCAGTTATCACAGTTGTGACGCCTGAGTTGCTAGTATAGTGTACCACCCGCAGCTCATCCCGTGAGCGCGAAAAAAAAAATTAGAGATCACAATGGGTCTTTGTGAGACCCCACTGACCATTGTTGTATTACTAGAAATAAATATATGTCATTTTATATTTTACAATTACTTCATATAGTTGTTATACGCAATACAGTACAAGGACCCCAATGGAAATAAGTCACTTTGATTTTTGGGGGTTATCCTAGGTAATATAACATATGCTGCTATGTATGATAATTTATGTAACTGTATTTACGTGTACCTGTACCTGAATAAACTTACAGTACAGAATACAATCTCAAAAAAAACAAAAATGTTATCTTTTTACCACTAAACATCATTGTTCTTAATTAGATTACAATCTCCTCTTTAAAAACTGATTATTTATCTAGTCGATGCAAATGGGAAACAACCTCAAGATTTCTTATATTTTATCATTAAAAATGAGGTGTGTTGCCATACTCTGTAAGTTTTGCATGGTGATGTGTTTCTGAGGTAGGTTTGTAAGGTGACCTTGTATGTCCACACACTTTGTATTTTATGTCACTGACATCTCTATAAAATCATACTGCCAGAATACTTGTAGCTTAGCCTTAATCTAGCGTTATTTGAAATAGGAAAAGTCAGTGTATTTTTCCAGTATGTTTGGTAATATGCAAGTGTGGATAAAATACTTTGACATATCTTGAGCATTTGTGAGCTGGTCGTTTCTGAATTCGTTGCTTTTATCGCATTCCAGCACATAATGACGCGAAGTGGACAACTGTCCATCTGACAAAGTTTACATTTAGTTATGTCTACATCAGCTGGTGATGGTGCAACCTGCCAGAGATACTGGTAACCCAGTCAGAGCCCGGCAGTTGTGACATCCAAGAGTCTGCTGATTTTGTGGCATGCATCATAGACACGTGGCTCCTGCATGATAGAATAATGATAGATGGAGTGACTAGTGTCACTCTCCCTCAGTCTCAGGTCAATGAAATTCAGTTAAAGTTTTTATTATTTTTTTTGTATTATGATCCTCAAACTACTAGCTGACAGCCCTAGATTGTAATCTACTCCTTCCTTGAAGTCATGCTTTTGACAATTCATAAGTTCTATCATGCATCTGAAAACCAAGATGAGAGGTAATCCACACGTGTACGCTGACCTCAGTGTCTACACTCTACAGTCCTACCATACCTGTATCTGGCTCTTGACACAAATACTCACAGAGTTAAGAGCGTGGATGACCGAGAATCAGTTACAATTAAGGCATCATTCTTAGCTTCAATATATATATAGTCAACATTGAACCTGACCTGTCTCCAGGTTGCAGTTCTGTCTCCACAAGCATCACCTATCCCTCCCTCCCTCCTTTCAAACACCACTGTTTATATCAAATGTATATAACGTAGAGATACACATATCTCAGTGCATATACATTGAGAAATATACACACCTGTGTGTATATACAGTGAGAGATACACACCTCACACTGAATATAGCAGAGAGATACACACCTCTCAATGTACATACACTGAGATATACACACATCTCAGTGTATATACACTGCATTTTTGCCCCAAATACCACACGTAACAAGTCTTGGCTGTTATGGCGGAAACCGTCGACATTCATCTTTGCCAAGCTAAACAAAGCGCCAATATAAATCCTCTAATCTACTCTGTGTCTGACCGGTGAGCTTAGAAGACTCGGATCACCTCTGTAGCTTTTATCGGTTTTATTAAAACTGATTTTAAACGCTATAGTTCATTTTTTCCCAGACTCATTTCAAATTTTGCCTCCTTATATTGATGGTTGAATCATGGGTTCTCCCATGTCCCTTATTTATCTATTACTCTCTTTGGTGCAAAATTATCCCCAACTTCTTTGTATATATGATTTAAAATTTTCTTTGGATCCTGGATCTATTGAATTCAGGGTATCAACGCATGTTTATTAGAAATGTCTCATTCTTTCACTGTCACAATGGCTGTACGTCAGTCTATAATTTTCCATTCCTTGTCTTTAGTTTTATTTCTACAAGGCAGCAGAATGTCAACACACTGATCACTTGCTCCCAGAGTCTCTCCATACTTACTTGCCTCCAGTCTATATCAGTTTCACTGGAGGAGATAACCAGGTACAGCCTCAGCAGTTCGTCATTCAGTCTTCATATCGTTAGTCCTAATATACTTCCTTAGGAAACTCGGCCTTAGCGAGCCAAGTAACTTGCTCCTCCAGGTCTCCGACCTTTCGTGCAAAACTCGGCTCTATCAGTCTATATCTCTATAACTAAAAATCTGTCATTAGTTTAGCCTCGCCTATTTTTATCGTTGCAGTTATTTCTATCATAATCATGTCCGGATGTTCGATTACTTAGGAGACTTGTAGATATCCACAAGACCTCGGGACACTCCATGATGGTTCATTCTATCATATTAACATAGAAAACACTGCAATCTAGATCTGTCAGCTCCAAGAATGTTCATTAACTGTTGTACAGAAATGTTGCTTCTTTGCATTGTTATTTTTCTACTTTCTCTTTATTAACCAGCCACTGGGAGAAGTTATGCCTTTCTAGCTCTGCTAGCAGGCCTGCTGCACTGTTATCTTTCTTATGAGTCGTGCATCAGGTGTTGCTTTGTTGTGGGATGTGATGGTGAGGTGTTGAGGTGTGGTCTAGACCCTTTATATGCCTTCCTTTGATGCATTACTTTTATTGTTCCTTAAATCTTGCATTAATCTCTTCAGCACTATATATATATATATATATATATATTTTATATATATATATATATATATATATATATATATATATATATATATATATATATATATATATATATATATATATATATAGTGCTGAAGAGATTAATGCAAAATTAGTGATTTTCTACCAAAAGAGCCTTAGAAAACATACCTAACCTTATTATAACAAGTGCAATTTATTTTTGCTTAATCCAACTAAATATACTTTAGATAAGTTTACAGTAATTTAATAAAAAACAAACACAATGAAATATAGTTTTTTCATTAGGTTCAGAATGATTCTTGCAAAATTATTGCATACACAAATTTTCGCACCCCACACACACACACACACACACACACACACACACACACACACACACACACAAATGGTAACTAACTAACTAACACAAACATACACACACACACACAGGGTGTACCTCGACAGTGACAGAGCATAAGAAGAAAGGGAAAACTGAAACAGAGGGTACAAAGACACAAGGAGGAACGAGAGGCAAAGACGGAGATGAGCAGAAGAATCCAGACTCTGAAGGAAGAGCAAATACAACCTCTCTCAGAACCACCCACAGAAGGACCTCAACCATGACACAACCCAAATGCAACCAAACAATCTAAACCAAAACCCACACACTGTACCCTCTGCTCCTACCCCCCTCATCACAAACTCCACCCCACAACAACCCCCATAGTTCCCTGCCAGGTCTCCCACCCCTCCAACCCCAATGTTCTCCCCAGACCACAGTTTTAGAAAAAAAAGTTGAAGGTTTTTGAATGCAGATGGAATAACAAATAAATGTGAGGAGTGGCATGAAAGAATCAAGGAGACATCCCCAGACATCATAGCAGTCACAGAAACAAAACTCGCTGGGATGATAACAGATGCAATCTTCCCACCTGGATATCAGATCCTGAGGAAAGATAGAGGGAGCAGAGGGGGAGAAGGAGTTGCACTGCTCATTAAAAATGAGTGGGGATTAAAGGAAAAGGAAGGAATGGACGAAAGTGGCAAAAGGGACTATATAGTAGGTACAATTCAGTCTGGGGGATATAAGATAGTCATTGCAGTGATGTATAACCTGTCACAGAACTGCAGGAGGTCAAGAGAAGAATATGAAGAGAGCAACAGAGCAAAGGTGGACACACTAGCTGAGGTGGCCAGAAGAGCTCACACAGGTAGAGCAAAATTACTAGTCATGGGCAATTTCAATCACAAGGAGATTGATTGGGAAAACCTGGAGCCACACTGGGGTCCCGAAACACGGAGAGGTAAGATGATGGATGTGGTACTGGAAAACCTCATGCATCAACATGTTAGGGACACTACCAGTGAGAGAGGGGAGGATGAACCAACAAGACTGGACCTCTGGTTCACCCTGAGTAGCTCGGACATTGAGGACATCACATTTGAAAAGCCCCTCAGAGCTAGTGATCACATGATTCTGAGTTTTGAATACACAGAGTTACATGTGGAGAGGGTAATAAGAGTAGGTTGGGAAAAGCCAAACTATAAAAGGGGGGACTACACAGGTATAAAGAACTTCCTGCAGGAGGTTCAGTGGGAAAGAGAATTGGTAGGAAAGTCAGTAGACGAAATGATGGACTACATAACAACCAAATGCAGGGAGGCAGAGGAAAGGTTTGTTCCCAAGGGCACCAGAAAAATGGGAAGACCAGAACGAGTCCTTGGTCTACTCAAAGGTGTAGGGAGGCAAAAACTAAGTGCACTAGGGAATGGAAAAAGTACAGAAGACAAAGGACCCAGGAAAATAAAG
>NC_069415.1:16362192-16404692 GCF_026875155.1 Cherax quadricarinatus | reverse complement strand
TGTGTGTGTGTGTGTGTGTGTGTGTGTGTGTGTGTGTGTGTGTGTGTGTGTGCGCGTGTGTGTGTGTGTGTGTGTGTGTGTGTGTGTGTGTGTGTGTGTGTGTGTGTGTGTGTGTGTGTGTGTGTGTGTGTGTGTGTGTGTGTGTGTGTGTGCGTGCGTGTGTGTGTGTGCATGTGCGTGTGCGTGTGTGCGCGCATGTGTGTGTGTGTGTGTATGTGTGTGTGTGTGTGTGTGTGTGTGCGTGTGTGTGTGTGTGTGTGTGTGTGTGTGTGTGTGTGTGTGTGTGTGTGTGTGTGTGTGTGTGTGTGTGTCTGTCTGTCTGTCTGCCTGTGTCTGTGCATGAGCGAGTATTTGTGTACACGTTGCAAGAAGCATACCAGGTGGGATGAGACATCTTGCCAGCTCTGCTAATTTTTGCCTCCACCTGTCAGGAAACTTCTCTCACCATCTTACATATACTGTACTTGCTGATCGTGGTAAATCCACACTTACATCTCTCCACCCACATTTACTCACCAACCCATGTTTCTCACCGTCCACCCACCGGTACAGGATTGTCTCACCCTCCACCCACTCCCCAGTTGTCCTCTACCTGTTCACGAGCTCCGTGTAACATTTCCTGCCAATGTTTGGATATAATTCTGGTAATGTAAAAAAAATGAGCTTATGAAATACAACAGCTGTGTTTTAGGCAGAATGTAAGTTTGGAAAGTTTTATATCAAAATTAAGAAAACAAACACAGTATTTATGATTACTATCAGAAATTTTGTAATATCTGTGGATGTTTATGACATAGATATATGTGTTTTGGGAATGCCACACATACATAAATATGCAAAACAACCACTCTGAAAGAATAGAGAAATTCCAAGCGCTTTCGTGACTACTCACATTATCAAGGAACTATGATAATGTGAGTAGTCACGAAAGCGCTTGGAATTTCTCTATTCTTTCAGAGTGGTTGTTTTGCATATTTTGAAATCACCTGTTTACTGTGATCTTATTGCATACATAAATATATGTGTGGGAATACTCTCGATGAGACAATTAAGACATCATATAAGGTCACATTGTTATATCTGTATTTTCTATAATATTGAACAAAATATAGTAAAGTCACAAGGACGAGCACACAAAAGTAGTACATTAAAACAGATGACTGAAGAGGGAAAGGGGGCTGTACCTGTATCTATCTGTATCCGGAGGTCGCTCCGGGGGCCAACGCTCCCCGCGCCCCAGTCTTTGACTAGGCCTCTCTAGTGGATCAGGGTCTGATCAACCTGAGAGGGACCTGGGACCAGGGACCTGAGACCACTCGATCTGCAGCCACCTGTTACACCCAATGTATCTCCCACAGCAAGAGACTGTGGGCACCTTCCTGCTTGGTAAAACACGTGCCCAGACCCGGGATCGAACCGGGGACCTTTAGATCTTCAGTCTAACGCTCTCCCAACTGAGCTATCTAGGCATTCTTATAGCCTGAATGTATTTACTTATGCGTGTGGGTCTGTGTTCACACAGATCTGCTAGTGGAGCCAGGGACTTGACCAGGGCCAAGGTGTGTCCACCTGGTCACCTATCCAGAGACTGTCCAGACCAAATGGGGCCTAATCTAACCAACGGACACTCATATCAACTACCAATCATAATGAATCAACAACAAATCATAATGTATCAATCACCAGTCATTATGTATCACTTAAAAATGCATTGTAAAAATCTGTTCATCTGAGATTGTTGGAAGTAATAGTAATGTGTGATAACGAGGAGCGGGATTTATATGAGATAAAGGAAGAGTATTGGAGACAGTTGTAAAAGAGGATGCAGAGTTGGGGAAAGGCAGACAGACTGTTGTAACGTACGTGTCATGTTCAACAGGTGAGCAGGTGGTACACCTGGCACCCCCTTACAGGTGGTACACCTGCATCCCTCGCAGGTGAACAGGTAGCACACCTGGCAACCCCCCCCCCCGGTCACAGGTGAACTGGTGTATGCCTGGCACCTCTCACGGGTACAGTTGGTACACCTGGCACCTCTCATAGATACAGGTGGTACACCTGGCATCCCTCACAGGTGAACAGTTGGTATACCTGGAACCTATCACGGATACAGTTGGTATACCTGGCACCTTTCATAGGTGAACAGTTGGTACACCTGGCACCCAGTACAGGTAAGCAGTTGGTACACCTGACACCCTTCACAAGTGAACAGCTGGTACACCTAGTACCTCTCACAGGTGAACAGGTAGTACACCTGGCATGCCTTACAAGTGAACAGTTGAAACACCTAGTACCTCTCACAGGTGAACAGGTGTTACACCTGACATGTCTCATAGTTGAACAGATGGTACACCTGGCAGCTGGTGGAGATGATAATCTCTTACCTTCACCTTCCCCTACAACCTTTCCTTCACCCTTCACCTTTCACCTCCCTGCACTTCAGCCATCCCCATCCCCCCAGTAAGCCACTCTCTTGCACTTCACTGGGTTATCCTGGTATGGCGCATACCTGGAGAGGGTTTCGGGGGTCAACGCCCCCAGCGGCCGGGTCTGTGACCAGGCCTCATGGTGGATCAGGGCCTGATCAACCAGGCTGTTACTGCTGGCCGCACGCAACCCGACATACGAACCAGTGCCTTCATGAAGACAGCCGCCAGGGGTCTATTGGTAATCTCCCATATGTATGCTGGGAGGAAGTTGAACAGCCTTGGGCCCCTGACACTTACTGTGTTGTCTCTTATCGTGCTAGTGGTGCCCCTGCTTTTCATTAGGGGGATGTTGCATCGTCTGCCGAGTCTTTTGCTTTGATAGGGAGTGATTTTCGTGTGCAAATTTGGTACTAATCTCTCTAGGATTTTCCAAGTGTATATAATCATGTATCTCTTCCGCCTGCGTTCTAGGGAGTACAGGTTGAGAAACTTCAAGCGTTCCCAGTAACTGAGATGTTTTATCGCAGTTATGTGTGACAAGAAAGTTCTCTGTACATTTTCTAGGTCAGCAATTTCACCTGCCTTGAGAGGTGCTCTTAGTGTGCAGCAATATTCCACTACGACAAGATCCTAGATGCACTAGAAGACAAAAAGAATGCAGATGTAATATATACAGACTTTGCAAAAGCCTTCGACAAGTGTGACCATGGCGTAATAGCGCACAAAATGCGTGCTAAAGGAATAACAGGAAAAGTCGGTCGATGGATCTATAATTTCCTCACTAACAGAACACAGAGAGTAGTCGTCAACAGAGTAAAGTCCGAGGCAGCTACGGTGAAAAGCTGTTCCACAAGGCACAGTACTCGCTCCCATCTTGTTCCTCATCCTCATATCCGACATAGACAAGGATGTCAGCCACAGCACCGTGTCTTCCTTTGCAGATGACACCCGAATCTGCATGACAGTGTCTTCCATTGCAGACACTGCAAGGCTCCAGGCGGACATCAACCAAATCTTTCAGTGGGCTGCAGAAAACAATATGAAGTTCAACGATGAGAAATTTCAATTACTCCAACATGGTAAACATGAGGAAATTAAAACTTCATCAGAGTACAAAACAAATTCCGCCCACAAAATAGAGCGAAAAACCAACGTCAAAGACCTGGGAGTGATCATGTCGGAGGATCTCACCTTCAAGGACCATAACATTGTATCAATCGCATCTGCTAGAAAAATGACAGGATGGATAATGAGAACCTTCAAAACTAGGGATGCCAAGCCCATTATGACACTCTTCAGGTCACTTGTTCTATCTAGGCTGGAATATTGCTGCACACTAACAGCACCTTTCAAGGCAGGTGAAATTGCTGACATAGAAAATGTACAGAGAACCTTCACGGCGCGCATAACGGAGATAAAACACCTCAGTTACTGGGAGTGCTTGAAGTTCCTGAACCTGTACTCCCTGGAACGCAGGCGGGAGATACATAATTATATACACCTGGAAAATCCTAGAGGGACTAGTACCGAACTTGCACACGAAAATCACTCACAACGAAAGCAAAAGACTTGGCAGACGATGCAACATCCCCCCAATGAAAAGCAGGGGTGTCACTAGCACGTTAAGAGACAATACAATAAGTGTCAGGGGCCCGAGACTGTTCAACTGCCTCCCAGCATACATAAGGAGGATTACCAATAGACCCTTGGCTGTCTTCAAGCAGGCACTGGACAAGCACCTAAAGTCAGTACCTGACCAGCTGGGCTGTGGCTCGTATGTTGGATTACATGCAGCCAGCAGTAACACCCTGGTTGATCAGGCTGTGATCCACCATGAGGCCTGGTCACAGACCGGGCCGCGGGGGTGTTGACCCCCGGAACTCTCTCCAGGTAAACTCCAGGTAAAATCCTAGATAAAACAAGTGACCTGAAGAGTGTCATCATGGGCTTGGCATCCCTAGTTTTGAAGGTTCTCATTATCCATCCTGTCATTTTTCTAGCAGATGCGATTGAAACAATGTTATGGTCCTTGAAGGTGAGATCCTCTGACATGATCACTCCCAGGTCTTTTGCGTTAGCTTTTCGCTTTATTGTGTAATTGGAATTTGTTTTATACTCCGATGTAGTTTTAATTTCCTCACGTTTTCCATATCGGAGTAATTGAAATTTCTCATCAGTGAACTTCATTTTGTTTTCTGTGCCCATTTAAAGATTTGGCTGATGTCTGCCTGGAGTCTTGCAGTGTCTTCAATGGAGGACACTGTCATGCAGATTCGGGTATCATCTGCAAAGGACGACACGATGCTGTAGTTTATATCCCTGTCTATGTCAGACATATGAGGATGAGGAACAGGATGGGAGTAAATACTGTGCCTGTGGAACAGAGCTTATCACCGAAGCCACCTCAGACTTTACTCTGTTTACTACTACTCTTAGTGTTCTATTTGTTAGGAAATTAAAGATCCATCTACCAACTTTTCCTGTTATTCCTTAATCACGCATTTTGTGCGCTGTTACACCATGGTCACACTTGTCAAAGGCTTTTGCAAAGTCAACTACATCTGCATTTTGTTCGTCTTCTAGAGCATCCAGGACCTTATCATGGTGGTCCAGTAGTTGGGACAGACAGGAGCGACCTGCTCTAAAACCATGTTGCCCTGGGTTATGTAACTGATGGGAATCTAGATAGGTGGCGATTTTGTTTCTTAGAACCCTTTCCAAGATTTTTATGATATGGGACGTTAGTGCTATCGGTCTGTAGTTGTTTGCTGTTGCTTTACTGCCACCTTTGTGGAGTGGGGCTATGTCTGCACAAGAAATATATTTTTTAATTAAAATCCACATGATTTTTCTCATGAAGCCATAACAAGTATGTGGTATCCCAGACTACTGAATAATTTTTCACGTACAGTTACACGAGTGTTAGATGATTACAGTTGTCTGGCATAGTAACATATGTGTAAGTACTTAGGACATTATTATTATTATAATCAAGGGGGAAGCGCTAAACCCGGAGGATTATACAGCGCCTAGGGGGGGATGTGGAAGGCATTCAAATTCAAATTCAAAGTTTATTCTCTATAAGGATTACAATGCTGAGTTTACAGAAATTTGGTTATTGTGTGGTTTACATGTAGTAAAATTGTGATTACAGAGTGTACCACTAGAACGCTTAGCATGGCTAGGCATTTCGGGCAGACTTAGTTTTATTCTTAATTGTAAAATATTCAGGCTTAATTTGGGGAACTGGAGCACAGATCCAATTCCCTAAATCAAGAGCCCCTCACCAACATCAAGGAACCTTCCTTGAGGGGGAAGTACTTAGGACAGCTCTGAAAAGTGATTTATTTCCACTGAAGTCCTTGTATTATCTAATTATCAGCAGCCTAGCTATTAGATGCAGGAGAAATCAGTTGTGAAAAAAAAAGGTATAATCGGAACCTTATTTTTTAAAGTGGTGGAGGGGTAAGCCAGTGTAAGGCCTCGGTCAGATGACCAAAAGCTCCAGCGGGTCATGATAGAGCTAAAACCCGCATCAGGAAACACTTGTCCTGTTTCCTAACCTAACCTAGTCGTGATTATATCCTTAAAAATTAAAACAACTAGGTGACTCAACTGCGTGAAAATCAGTTACAGTAACATGAACTACAATAAGAATAAAGTAAACTGAGTGGTATACATGGACATTAAACAAAGAAACCAGCTTAATAAAATAGTTATACCAATGTTAACTTTACAATTATTATAATAAAAAAGAAACGCTAAGCCACAAGGGTTATACAGCTTTAACTTTACAAGAAATCACTTTCTTTTCTTTCTGTTGCTTCATTTATTAGCAATGTTTTCTCTTTCTGGACTGTGTTCTGGTAGGACTGGCCTTGACCTGTTCAAGAAGTTCGTTTCACTTCTTTATTGCTGTATAATAAAAGATGTATGAAGCCTGACTACCTACCGTAGGTACTACAAAACTGTGTTTACCTCCCCTAGTACCATACTGGTTTTAGTTCCTAACCTTGACAAACTTGGCAGCAAGATATTCTGAACATTGCTTGTGAACAGTTTTATAAACATGATTTAATTTCAGTTGTTTTACTGTCTTCAACATTCAACATATCCAGCTGTTATAATTCATCCTGGTCTACATGTTCTCTTGAACCCAGGTCCAGGACCCAGGTCCAGGATGAGTCTTACCATTTTGTTCTGGGTGATTTATAGTCTTTTTATTTTTTATTAAGCCAAAGTACCACTAAGAACAACAATAATCTACATGACACTGTATAAGATTTAGACATAAGGTTCTGTGAGCCTCAGTAGTCAGATACTGTGTCTCTCTATACAAGAGATATAACCTGGCATTTCCTTTTTTAAGTACATTCGTATCTGTCAATTCTCCTGACATGCTTGTGGAAAATTGCATTTATCTGAATGTAACTAATTATGTACATAACAGTAAATGATAACAAAGATAATTATTATTTATCAATGTTACATAGACAAGTATGAATTTGGGACACCTAGGTCGCAAAAAATGTCCCCCTTCGATACCTACCACTGTCATAACCACAAGTTGCTCTGGACCTATTAATTAAATGAAATATACATACACCAGGAATACTGGTAAATATATAAATTTGTGGACTGTATATTAAATAATAATAAATGGTTATATATATACACAATTACATAACAGAAGGAAAATATATCTTAATATCACTCACCAATTTGACTGGAGATTAATGTATATCATACTCAGAAAACCTCACTCTAACTAAATTTATGAAAACACTGGCCAGAATTATACACAAATCTAGAGAGCTTATCTGAGGTTCATGGAGCTGTCTTGTCCAGTCGTCTGATATCTCAAGTTATGCAGGAATGCACATCCAACAATTTCGCTTCCTATTTGAGAGGTGTCAATCCAATTTTAACCTCTAGAGCACGAAAAATTCTTCCCGTTTTATTAACGTTCTATCCAATTCAAAACCAAGATGGCGAGTCCCTTTCTGCGCAGGCGCAGCTTCCCGTTTTCGATTACATAAATTTTAAATACAGTATGGCCATCTATTTACATTTAATAACTACTGTATTTCTGGAAAATATATACAGTATTTTCCACAATGGTTGGGGTCGGTGGGAGTTCCCAAATATTTCACTAAAGTGATGTTACCTCGTTGGAGTGTGCATGACACTATGTTACGTATACTACACAATGAAATAAAGTTGTGCATTTTTTATGTAATAAAATCATATGTTATATATGTGGACTAAATCAAAGTATGTTACTCCTTCCTCACTTGTAGCATCTCTCTCTCTCTCTTCAAGAGAGAAGCAGGCAGATAGATAGATAGATAGATAGATAGAAATAGATAGATAGATAGAGAAAGAGAGAGAGAGAGAGAGAGAGAGAGAGAGAGAGAGAGAGAGAGAGAGAGAGAGAGAGAGAGAGAGAGAGAGAGAGAGAGAGAGAGAGAGAGAGAGAGAGAGAGACGATTACAAACAGAAAAGAGCATGTGTGTACAGTGTGAAGAATGCCTAGATAGCTCAGTTGGGAGAGCGTTAGACTGAAGATCTAAAGGTCCCCGGTTCGATCCCGGGTCTGGGCAGATTAGATGTTTTAACTAACATCACACAGGAAGGTGCACGTAGTGACCATGTTAGCGTGACTGCTTCTTGCTGCGGGGAAATCTTTCTGCGGGGAAATCTCGACCTACATATTCCTACATTTTTTTTTTTTTGGTGGGGGAGAGATGTTAAAGCAAACACCAGTCACTCGTGTGTAGATGACACCTGTCACTCAGGTGCAGGTGACACCTGTCACTCGTGTACAGATGACACCTGTTACAGAACCCTGGCTGTTATACATCATGTCAGTGTTACAAACTCTCATCTCCCTTCCCTTCCTTACCTGTATTCCCTTTCTTACTTGTCCCTTCCTCCCTTGCTTGTCTTGTTTTCCACCCTTACCTATCTTCCCTTCCTTCCTTACCTATCTTTCCTTACCCCTCTTCCTCACCTCTTCCATCTCTCTCCCCCCCCTCCATTACGTCTTTTTCACTTTTCCCTCTCCCCTTCCCTTATCTCTTACCCTTACCATCTTAATACCTCAAGAAAGACATGGCAAGAATCAAGAGACAGACAAAAGAGAGTACATAAAAGGGAGTATATAAAAGGGAGTACATAAAAGAAAGAAGGATAGCAAAAGATCCTATAAACTATATTGAAGTTATCTGCTGAGGGCTAACACCTGTATAACAACCTCTAACTTTGTCTATAAATTTGAGGTTAGGAGAGTATAGCACAAGGATCTCTTCCCACTCTCCAGCCACACTACCCGTATAAATTATTATTGCATTCATGTGGGGGAGGGGGGTGCAAAACCCTGAGGGATGGGAGACGTTCAGGTTTGATCCAAGGAAGGGGACAAGTTCAATTCCTTGCTTGAAGTTTCAAAGCAGTATCCAGGAACCTCCCTGCGAGGAGGTTCTGCCATGCAAAAAATAAATTAGTCTATTCTCATAGATAATTAAAAAAAAAATAGTTCAATATTTTTATTATGTAACGCATATTGATGGAGTGGGTGGTAGTCAAGTATTACAGAGGCACAAAATGGGTATACTACATCTAGTGTTTACCTGGAGAGGGTTTGGGGGTCAACGCCCCCGCTGCCCGGTCTGAGACCAGGCCTCGTGGTGGATCGGGGTTTGATCAACCAGGCTGTTACTGCTGGCTGCACGCAAACTGATGTACGAACCACAGCCCGGCTGGTCAGGTACAGACTTTAGGTGCCTGTTCAATGCCTTCTTGAAGACATCCAGGGGTCAATTACAATTTTTCGACACCTTTTTATATGTATATAAATGCAGATCAAGTTGTGGTCACTTTTTCCTACTTCTCTCCCCTCACATGATGGGATAAAATCATAATTCGTAATCATTATATTAGTACGTTATTATTACATTATTATTATTATAATCAAGGGGAAACGCTAAACCCGTAGGATTATACAGCACCTGGGGGGGGGGGGATGTGGAAGGCATTCAGGCTTAATTCGGGGAACTGGAGCACAGATCCAATTCCCTAAATCAAGAGCCCCTCACCAACATCAAGGAACCTTCCTTGAGGGGACGTTATTATTACAACAGTCAGACAATCTGCTTTAATGTGAGAGAATTAATGTAATAGTCGGGGATAAGGAAAAGTTGTGGGATTCTCCGTCTTTAATAGCATTAATCGCTGCACGACATTATACAATGCTTAAAAACACTAGAAATTACCTAAGGAGAACGTTGGTCGTAGAAGGACCAGAAGCATGAGAAAGTTATTAGTTAAACTTTTTGGGATGAGGCTGAAGCATAGTATAGTTTAGTTTACACAAAACTGCCTTGCTCACCTCCAGTATATTTAATTCTCTTGTAATTAATGTAACTCCTAATTTTAGTTTTACATCCACCTAAGAGGCTGTATATATATAAGCAACCAGTTAGTTATTGCCAATCAACTAGTTATTGCCTCATGCTAAGGGACTTTCTGCATGTACACCTAAATGTCACTCATCCTCGTACAAACATTGTATCATGCTGAAATAATATTTGATCTTTAGCACTGTAAGTTTTATGGATGAGGCCAAAGGCCGTCTCCGGCGAGTAGTCGATAGATCCTACCATTTTCGTTACCAAACTTGTCCTATCTCGGCTGCCCTCATGACATCAGCAGCCCATCTTACCATGGTTCACGTTATACCAGCACTCTTCTTGAGTGCTTTCACTGTCATTTACAGCAACTAATGCACCTTTCAGGATGCACTACGCTAAATTAAGATTTCACTCTAACCTATCCTTGTTTTACAACTTCTTTTATGCAGATTTCAGCGTCAATTTGTGAATGCTTCCTTCATGATAAATTGTTTATGTTTTACTGGTTATTTGTGTCCCTTGAGCGACTAGTTTACTGTACACCTCTGGTCATCCTGTGAGCAGTAACGCAAAGACGGGATTGCAGGTTTTGCTGGGATACTTTGAATCTCTTACTCCCTAAGCAATTACGGAGTCAAAGAAATTTCTAAGCAAGATAAGACTTGTTGGGATTTTTAACCTGGGGAGGGTTAGCCACCCAGGACAGCCCAAGAAAATCATTGCGTTATCGAGAACTAAGTAAGTAAATATGTAAGTTTATTCAGGTACAGGTACACATAAGTAGTTACATAAATGATCTTACATAGCAGCATATGTGTAGATTACCTAGGATAACACAAGAAAGTCAGACAAAGTGACTTATTTCCATTGATGTCCTTCAACCTTGTCCCCCAGGATGCCACCCACACTAGTCGATTAACACCCATGTGCCTACTTACTGCTAGGTGAACAGGGAGAACACGTATCCTGAAAAAGAAAAAGAGGAGGAAGAAGAAAAAGAGGATAAGATTTAATGTTCCATAGAACAGAAGGATTAGAAGGATGACTATAAGGACTTGTGAATGGCAGTGATAGCCTGTAAACCCTTCATGCCGAGGATAACCCAAGAAAGCCATGCATTGTGGCTTATTTCCATCGAGTCCTTATAGGTTCTTATTGGTTCTTATTAAAAATATATTAAAAAACTGGATTAGAGTTCAATTTTTGTGGATTCCCCTCACAAAAAGCTTCTATAAATGTGAAAATTTAATGACGTGGCTAAACTAACATTAATGAGGAGAATGCCAAATATAGTTTTGTTTTTTAAGCGAAGAGAAACTAGCACAAGAGTTTGAAGAAAGTTTAATAATACGGACCCAAAAGCCTATACATCCTTTGGCCCTTCATATTACTATATGTTTTGTATGTACAGTAATTATAAATAAATAACTGAATTGAACCAACGTGGATGAAACTATGCGAGTTACTGCCCATCATAGTGAAATGTGTCAAGTAAAATATGTCTGTGGAGAAGCTAACAAGATCACTAGACTACGAGACATTTTCACTGCTAGACTCCATAAATATTTCTTTGTAAAAATTAAAAGAATTTCGATAAGCCACAGGATTCCTAACTTCCAACATACTATATCAGAAACATGAAGATGAAGAAAGGACGTGTGGAATATCACTTGAGAATGCCTAGATAGCTCAGTTGGGAGAGCGTTAGACTGAAGATCTAAAGGTCCCCGGTTCGATCCCGGGTCTGGGCAAATGCATGTTTTATTTAACATCACACAGAAAGGGTCCCTCTCAGTAACCTGGTTACCACGACTGCTTCTTGTTGAGAGAAATAGGATATAGGGGGGTGTAGCTCAGTGGTAGAGCATTCGACTGCAGATCGAGAGGTCCCTGGTTCAATCCCGGGCGCCCCCTAACTTTCCTTTTGCGGATGTTAAAGTAAACAAGTGTAGGTAACACCTGCCTGTCATTCACATTCATTTGTTACCACTGTGTAACAGGTAGATTACTACGTCACAAACCCTCCTCTCCTGACCCCTTACCTCGCTCCCCCTCTCCATCCTTCCTCGCGTTTCCTTCGTCTCCTTTATTTCCTCTTCCTTCTCACTTCTCTTTTCTTTTACCCACTTTTCTCCCCCCTTATCTCTCCTACTTTCCATAACACCTTAATTAATGCTCGTAGGAAGACACGAAGTGGATTAATTAAAACACAATACAAACGAGAGAGAGAAGAGAGAGAGAGAGAGAGAGAGAGAGAGAGAGAGAGAGAGAGAGAGAGAGAGAGAGAGAGAGGAGAGAGAGAGAGAGAGAGAGAGAGAGAGAGAGAGAGAGAGAGAGAGAGAGAGAGAGAGAGAGAGAGAGAGAGAGAGAGAGAGAGAGAGAGAGAGAGAGAGAGAGAGAGAGAGAGAGAGAAGAGAGAGAAAAGAGAGAGAGAGAGAGAGAGAGAGAGAGAGAGGAGAGAGAGAGAGAGAGAGAGAGAGAGAGAGAGAGAGAGAGAGAGAGAGAGAGAGAGAGAGAGAGAGAGAGAGAGAGCATAACCCACAGGTACAAAAAAAATCGTATAGTGGATCGAAGGGTACCTGAATGACAGATGATGAAGTGTAAGGTAAAGAGTGGCATCCCACAAGGATCAGTACGAGGACCACTCCTTTGCTTCACATAGTATGTCAATGACCCACCAGATGTGATCGAATCTTATGTGGTTGTTTGCAGATGTAAAGCTATCGAGCAGACTATGAACAGGGGAGATCAGTGATGGTCTCCAACAAGGATTAGATATGTTATAAGTGTAGTCAAACAAGTAGCTCCTGTAATTCAATACAAAGTGTGAAAGATCACGAAATTTAATGAAGAGGAAGGAAGATCAAAGACAGAATACTGGCTGGCAGTTGAGAAACTACAGAAATCGACGAAAGAAAAGACTTGGAGGTAAAATCACATCGAACATATCTTTTGTGGGAAATTATGGGGACGAGGTTCACAGGTACATTCCTGAAATATTTCATCCACGTAATTTGAGAGGGGTGGGGGGGCACAACTAAGCAACAATTTATTGTACTTACCAATGTTAGTTGTATCTCAGATAGGCGGGATTTTAGAGATACTAGGCTGCACCATGTCTTTCCTCCGAGACCCACACGTACTCTTTCCCACCCACAAACAAAGTCAGGCCTATCAACTGACAACATAAAATTAATACCAATAATGTTGATAAATTACAAGATATTGAGTGGACTGTATGATGGTTTGTGACTTGAAAAGTTACCAATTTAATTACTCGATCATAATTATTATTTTTTTGGAAATACACCACGATGCTACCACTACAACTAGAATTTACTATGGTCAATGCAAAAACTAATGCACATTTTGGGTAAGCATCACTTAGCTAAGGTGTGCTCCTAGGAAGAATCGGTGTCCTCTTATTTTTCCGTTCTTGTTGCCAAACTGTAAGGGTTTTCTATAATATTTATCCCAATTCTTCAGCAAGAACGAGTCAGCAATTTCTTAATTACGGACTGAAGACGATATACACCAAATGACCTTCGAAAACGCCTGATTACATTGCACAATTCAGACTAGTGTTCACACATTCAGTTTCAATATGGCATCTCCCTTGTCTGCTTCCCTCAGCAGCTGTTCTACCTCCCCCCTCTCACTCGAAATTTCTCGAAAGGGTCAAATTAGCATCACATTTTATCACACAATTATTGTATTATTCAAATTTACTCATGCTGAATTTAGGAAAATTAAAAATTTTCCACATCTGAAAAGCACATAAATTTACCGTATGGCTTCTGAATCCTATGTGAGGATAGCAAATTTTAGAATAGCTCTCAGGAATTTTAACAAAGAATCTTTTAGGACATTGTATGCAATGTACGTCAAGCCCATCTTAGAATATGCAGCACCAGCCTGAAGCCTTCACTAAGAGAAAACACAATAAATGTCCTGGGTCGAAGACTGTTCAACAGCCTCCCACCAGGGGATACGGGGAATTACCAATAGACCTCTGAGTGCCTTCAAGAGGGAGCTGGACAGATGCCTAAAGTCAGTACCCGACCAGCCGAGCTCGTACTTTGGACTACATGCGGCCAACAGTAACTGCTTGGTTGATCAGGCCCTGATCCACCAGGAAGCCTGGTCAAAGATTTGGCAGCGGGGGCGTCGACCCCCAGAGCACCCTCCAGGTAGACTCCAAGCCTCCATCTGATTAAGCTTTTGCAAAAGAATGAACAGGCACAAAAGTTTTCAATCAGACTAGCCCCAGAACTAAGAGGCGTACACTATAAGGAGAAGCTAATGGAATTTAACCTGACGGCTCTGAAAAAAGATGAGTACAAGGAAAGACATAATTACAGAATATATAATACTCAAAGGAATTTCTTGGGACTAGGCACAATGGGACTCAGATGAAGATGTATGGCGTTATTCGGATGATTAACGCAGAGGTTTAGTAACCGAGGATAACTCAATAAAGTCACTGTGGCTTATTTCCATTTAGGTCTATTGATTCATTTTCCCAGGATGCAACCCACATAAGTTGGCTAATACTGGTGTTGTTTTTGGTATTTGTGAACGACATGACGGAAGGAATAGACTCCGAAGTGTCCCTGTTTGCAGATGATGTGAAGCTGATGAGAAGAATTCAGTCGGACGAGGACCAGGCAGAACTACAAAGGGATCTGGACAGGCTGCAGGCCTGGTCCAGCAACTGGCTCCTAGAGTTCAACCCCACCAAGTGCAAAGTCATGAAGATTGGGGAAGGGCAAAGAAGACCGCAGACGGAGTACAGTCTAGGGAGCCAGAGACTACAAACCTCACTCAAGGAAAAAGATCTTGGGGTTAGTATAACACCAGGCACATCTCCTGAAGCGCACATCAACCAAATAACTGCTGCAGCACATGGGCGCCTAGCAAAACTAAGAACAGCATTCCGCCATCTTAATAAAGAATCGTTCAGGACCCTGTACACTGTGTACGTTAGGCCCATATTGGAGTATGCGGCACCGGTTTGGAACCCACATCTAGCCAAGCACGTAAAGAAACTAGAGAAAGTGCAAAGGTTTGCAACAAGACTAGTCCCAGAGCTAAGGGGTCTGTCCTACGAGGAGAGGTTAAAGGAAATCGACCTGACGACACTGGAGGAGAGGAGAGATAGGGGGGACAAGAGGAATTGACAGGGTGGACAGAGACAGAATGTTCCAGAGATGGGACACAGCAATAAGAGGACACAGTTGAAAGTTGAAGACACAGATGAATCACAGGGATGTTAGAAAGTATTTCTTCAGCGATGTAGTGGAGGCAGGATCCATTCATAGCTTTAAGCAGAGGTATGATAAAGCTCATGGTGCAGGGAGAGTGATCCAGTAGCGGCCAGTGAAGAGGCGGGGCCAAGAACTATGAATCGACCCCTGCAACCACAACCAGGTGAGTACAACTAGGTGAGTACCCAGGTACCTACTTACTGCTAGGTGAATAGGGGCAACATGCCCAACGTTTCCACTTGTGCTGGAATCTAACCTCTGCCCTTCAGATGCAAGCTGAAGGCGCTACCACTTGAGCCGCGATGTCGAAGTTAAAACACAGATGAGTCCCAGCAATGTTAGGAGATTCTTTTGAGTCTCAGTAAGTAAGTGAGTTTATTTAGGCACAGTTACACATAAGTACAATCATCATAAATAGTATAAAGTACCTAGGATAACCCCCCAAAAAAGTTAGACAAAATGACATTTCCATGGGGTAACAGGGAAGCGGAATGAACCGGAGGTAAACTCCATACATAGTTTTAAGAGTAGATGTGATAAAGCTCATGAAGCCAGACACTAGTAACGCATGTGGGTGAAGCTAGATTTTAGATTTTGCCACCGAAGTGGCTAGTTTATTGTGCACCCCATATCCATCCTGTGGACGGTAGCGCGAGAGCATATGGATACACAAAAGGCCTAGGAACTAGGCCCCAAAGGGTTAACAGGAATACATATGGGTTTATATCTACATATCTACAGTTTACTTATCTGTTACAAGCAAATTTAGGAAATTTGCTTAGTATATCTGGTATCTTATTTTCATTAATAAGATATCTTGACATATTACATAGGTTATTATACTGTCTCTCTCTGTTTTCCTCAATAAGTGAACAATTAAGCACATAGTGTTCAAGACAGTAACCATATGCCTGATCACATAATTTGCATTTAGGTTGATCATCATCTGTGTGTCTCCCAAACTGCCAGAAGTACTTGTAACCAAGCCTAAGCCTGGCCACTACAACTTCAGTCAGTCTGTTCACATTGCACGTTGCTCCATAAACATACTTATCTACGTTCATGTTATCATAGTGGGTTATAGATCTACTCAGGCTTCTAACTACATTCCTTTAACAATCATTTTCGTTATTTACTTCTCTCCTAATATTATTCCTAATGCTAGACACAGATATACCAAAGTTATATTCTACATTCTCCTGGGTACTCTTCTTGGCTAACATATCAACTTTATCATGAAGGAGTAATCCAAAGTGTGATGGGATCCATTGCAATTGTACATTAATCCCTTTGATGACATATAATCAGTAAAGATGATAGAATCACCCTCAGTGTCATGGGTTAGCTTTAGCGCCATTAGGATTGCAAACAGTTCAGTTTGCAGTGTAGACGCCCAGTTGTTAATTCTTATGCCTAACTCAACAAATTTATTATCGTTCTTAACTAGGGAGGTGGCAACAAGAGCAGATGCAGCCCTGCCAGAAAACTCCTGCTTAGATCCATCAGTGTATATAACTTGTGATAACTTATTACTACCAGCTAGGCGAGAAATTTCTTCTTGAGCAGTTGCTTTAACAAGTGATTTAAGGAAGGGAATACTAGCAATGAGCTTCTTGGAAGGGACTTGCAGGTATGTGATATTAAATAAACACATCTTCCATGGAGGGGTGAAATGCTCTTGTTGTCTACAGTGATACAGTTCATTCAATTGCACGTTTTCACAATCCATTTAGATCTGTGTGTATTTACCTCTAGACACTTGGTAAGATTCATTGTGACAGTGTCTGGTTCATTTCTTAGCATTCTAATACCAAGTACAGTGTTAATCTCAACAATCCTATCACTGATACTTGAAATACCAAGCTCCTTCCTCATATTAAGAACCTTTGTAGATTTGGGACACCCAAGAATAATTCTGAGAGCTTCATTTTGCATTAACTCCAAGGGTCGGAGAGAACTTTCTCTAGCTAATATCAACATGGGAGCAGCATAATCAATTAAGGACCTAACATAGGCTATGTACAACAATCTCACCATAGTTGGGGTTGTAGCCAGCAACAGCTTTGAGAGCATTTAGCCTATCTTTGCATTTCTTATTTAGTTGTGGTATAGTGGATTTGTTAAAGGGTACATCTACGCCAAGATATCTGTAAGTTTTAACGTAGCTAATGATTTCACCCTGCAAATAGATGGGTGGGGGATGTCGTTTGCTTGTTAATATCTTTGTTTTAGAGGAGGATATTATAAGGCCTAGTCGGTTACAAATTGTTTAAGCTTCATTAAGAATGGTACTCATCTTCTTATGCCTTGAGCTTAAGAGCAGAAACAGAAGATTTTGTTGGGATTATTAACCCGGGGAGAGTAAATAAAGTCTTATCTTATGTTATCAGACTGTCTGTCTTATTTCCACTGGAATATTTTAATCATTCTTCCCAGGATGCGACCCACACTAATCGACTAACACCTTGGTATTTATTAACCCCTAGGTGAGCAAATGAAGCAGGTGTAGTGAAACATGCCCAACATTTCTCAGGTCCCTTAAGGGAAGCCGACCTGACAACACTGGAAGACAGGAGAGATAGGGGTGATATGATAACTACATATAAAATACTGAGAGGAATCAACAAAGTGGACAGAGACAGGATGTTCCAGAGATGGGACACAGCAACAAGGGGTCACAGTTGGAAGTTGAAGACTCAGATGAATCACAGGGATGTTAGGAAGTATTTCTTCAGCCACAGAGTTGTCAGGAAGTGGAATAGTCTGGGAAGTGATGTAGTACAGGCAGGATCCATACATAGCTTTAAGAAGAGGTATGATAAAGCTCATGGAGCAGGAAGAGTGACCTAGTAGCGGCCAGTGAAGAGGCGGGGCCAGGAGCTGTGAGTTGACCCCTGCAACCACAACTAGGTGAGTACAATTACGTGAGTATGCATAACACACACACACACACACACACACACACACACACACACACACACACACACACACACACACACACACACACACACACACACACACACGCACGCACACACACACACACACACACACGCACACACACACACACACACACACACACACACACACACACACACACACACACACACACACACACACACACACACACACACACACACACACTGCAATGGATAAGGGAATACCTGACAGGGAGGCAGCAACGAGTCATGGTACGTAAAGAGGTATCACAGTGGGCACCTGTTACGAGCGAGGTCCCACAGGGGTCAGTTCTAGGACCAGTGCTATTTTTGATATATGTGAACGACATGATGGAAGGAATAGACTCTGAAGTGTCCCTGTTCGCAGATGACGTGAAGTTGATGAGAAGAATTAAATCGGACGAAGATGAGGCAGGACTGCAAAGAGACCTGGACAGGCTGGACATGTGGTCCAGTAACTGGCTTCTCGAATTCAATCCAGCCAAATGCAAAGTCATGAAGATTGGGGAGGGGCAAAGAAGACCGCAGACAGAGTATAGGCTAGGTGGACAAAGACTACAGACCTCACTCAGGGAGAAAGACCTTGGGGTGACCATAACACCGAGCACATCACCGGAGGCACACATCAACCAAATAACTGCTGCAGCATACGGGCGCCTGGCAAACCTGAGAATAGCGTTCCGATACCTTAATAAGGAATCGTTCAAGACACTGTACACTGTGTATGTTAGGCCCATACTGGAGTATGCAGCACCAGTCTGGAACCCACACCTGTTCAAGCACGTCAAGAAGTTAGAGAAAGTACAAAGGTTTGCAACAAGGCTAGTCCCAGAGCTCAAGGGAACGTCGTACTAGGAAAGGTTAAGGGAAATCGGACTGACGACACTGGAGGACAGAAGGGTCAGGGGAGACATGATAACGACATACAAGATACTTCGGGGAATAGACAAGGTGGACAGAGATAGGATGTTCCAGAGAGGGGACACAGGGACAAGGGGTCACAACTGGAAGCTGAAGACTCAGATGAGTCACAGGGACGTTAGGAAGTATTTCTTCAGTCATAAAGTTGTCAGCAAGTGGAATAGCCTAGCAAGTGAAGTAGTGGAGGCAGGAACCATACATAGTTTTAAGAAGAGGTATGACAAAGCTCAGGAAGCAGAGAGAGAGAGAGAGGACCCAGTTGCGATCAGTGAAGAGGCGGGGCCAGGAGCTGAGTCTTGACCCCTGCAACCACAATTAGGTGAGTACACACACACACACACACTGAGTCTCGACCCCTGCAACTACAATTATGTGAGTACACACACACAGGTATGATAAAGCTCATGGTTCAGGGAGAGTGACTCAGCAGCGGCCAGTGAAGAGGCGGGGCCAGGAGCTATGACTCGACCCCTGCAACCACAACTAAGTGAGTACACACACACATAATAATAATAATAATAATAATAATAATAATAATAATAATAATAATAATAATAATAATAATAATATCTTTATTTCTACAAGTACATGTACAAGGTATACAGTCCTAGCTGACATCAGTGACATAGTACTATATAGAAAGCCGCTGGTTATGCTGAGTATCTCGGGCGAATTAGGTCAGTTCCATTGCATCCAGAGGGCTTGTAGCAGCGATTCTCCCTGAACATCTTAGGGACAAGATTGGAGTCCAGGACCAAAAGTTCATTGACGGAGCCATGATCTGGGATAATCTAACAGGCTCTGAAACCAGACCTGTTCTCCCCAACAACTACAAACAGTCGCACTGGGATGGCCCAATAGTGGAGAAAATAGCCTCAACAATGATTCAGAGTGTGTCAGGGAAGGATAGAGCTCGCCTCCTGGCAGTGAGAGCTCCTCTTGCAGGGGACTTTCTGTTGGCTGTTCCCAACTCCAGCCTTGGCACACGCCTCGACCCACAGACCATCCGCATTGGTGTTGCCCTTCGACTTGCCGCCCCTATTCTCGCCGAACACAGGTGTATTTATGGCAATGAAGCAGCAGACCGATTCTGGTACCATGGTCTTGTGTGCCGTAAATCCGAGGGAAAGATTGCAAGATATGAGGAGGCTAATAACATTATCAAGAGGAGCATCACAACAGCCGGATGCCCAGCAGTAAGGGAGCCACCCCAACTATGCAGATCTGATGGCAGCCAGAAGCGTCCAGATGGTATTATACTTCAAGCCTAGACAGACGGTAAGCAGGTGATGTGGGACTACACATGTGCATCTACCTTGGCTGATACCTATCTCCAATACACCAGGGAGGAAGGAGGTGCAGCTGCTAACTTCAGGGAGTCCCAAAAGTCTAGAAAATATGAAGAACTTGCCCATCATTATATGTTTGTTCACATAGGCTCAGAGACACTTGGCTCGTGGGGAAAGAGTGCATCTAAGTTCCTTAAGAAGCTAGGCAAAAGACTCATCAGGATAAATAGGGATCCCAGGGCAGCTAGTTTTCTGTTCCAACCACTCAGTGCAGCTGTTCTGAGGGGTAATGCCTGCTCTATTTTGGGCACACGCCCTGGCTCTGAAGAGTTGGATGAGATTTTCACATTATAATCAGTGACAAACACGTAACAATATGTACTAGACATGTATCTGTGACATCTTATTTACTGTATATGCCATCTTTATATCAACAATGTATCTCTTAAATCTTTTGTACCATATTATGTAATAAAATATACCTATTGGTAAAAAAGAATGAAAAGATGGGGTAGTAGGGGAAGTGGAATACTGAAACGGCTTCAGGAAGAAATCCAAATATTCTTTCTTGAAGCCTTTTTATCCACTTCTCCGAGGCTGTGGCTCCCACAATTTACACCAGAGGTGGACCCCATAATATATATACATATATATATATATATATATATATATATATATATATATATATATATATATATATATATATATATATATATATATATGTATATATATATATATATATATATATATATATATATTATAATTATATATATATATATATATATATATATATATATATATATATATATATATATATAAGGCCAGAAGATGAGAGGAGGGGAGCGTTTGTCTCTTTTGGAAACAGGTATTAATGTTGAGATTCTTTGATCCTCACTTCCTCGAGATATCATTTACTCTGGTTAATCTGTCACCAGTCCTGTTCAGTATGGACCAGTAAGTATCGTGCAATATTCCTGTGTTATTTTTCTTCTCTTTCACCACTACAAACACTCTACTCTGTTCTATTGCTAGTGCTACCACTACTATTACCTCATTACTACTACAACTACCACTGCTGCTAAAGATTCTACTACTACTACTACCAGAAGTGTCTTGATCATGGTCCAGGATGGACCGAAACGTCGTAATAAGCTTCCTTCTAGGTGAGGGTCACAGTTCTCTCCATTCCAACCTTCAGTTAATAATACTCTGTACGATAGACATAACTGTACTGATTTAGTTGGTCTTAAATCATTAATGATTATGATTAATATCATGGATATAAATAATGTCAGTTTGAGAGTGACCAAATCACGCAATAATGGAGTGAACAGACTGCTTGCACGTGTCCAAGCCAGTCATAGCATGAGCCAGTTCAAGAAGAAAGCCAAAACGTACCTAATGAATGTAGCTACAGAAAGGAAGGAGAGTGATTTATTGTATAGCTAACATACATGTACCTATTATTCTTTTCTGACCCTCTCTTTAATGTTAATGTGAATGACTCAAGGATCACAATGGAAATAAGTCACTTTGTCAGACTTTTTAGGGGTTATCCTAGGTAATCTACACATATGCTGCTATGCATGATAATTTATGTAACTGTATTTATGTGTACCTGTACCTGAATAAAGTTACTTTCTCACTATGACCAGCGGTAACTGAAACGCATATCAGGACTAATAGTCATAACCTGAGCCTTTGAGTGCCCTGGGCAGCAAGTAGTTCAAACTGTAGACCTCATGACGATGCAAGGATGTGCCCGTCTTGCGGCGACGTTGGTCGCTGGAAACCGGTGAACGAGACATAATATAGTGCGAGTGAGTCTCTCGCGCGACATTAAGTCACCCATCACTAGCGTTTTGGTCTTAGAGAAACTTCAAAGTCTACCTAGGCTCGTAGATCTCATGTCGTCTCCTGGAATAAACCAGAGGGACTCTGAACACTTATAATAATACTACTACTACTACTACTACTACTACTACTACTACTACTACTAATAATAATAATAATAATAATAATAATAATAATAATAATAATATAATTTTTGTTTCTACAAGTAAATGATACAACTTCTACAGACCTAGCTGACATCAGTGACATACTATATAGAGACGGCCTGAGCTTGCTCCCAGCTGCAGCTCATAAGACTGCCATCCCCACGAGCCCCTTTGGGGCGGGGCAGATGGCAGACCAGAGGCCTAGCTTCTCCCTACCAGCCCCGTGAGGGCGGGGAATGTGGCTAGGCCTGGGGACACTTGGTCCCTAAGATGAGGAGGTACTTGTACCTCTTCCCATGGGAGACTTAAGTCTCGAGACACTCCCCAGATAGGGAGCCAAGGCCGGGTCACCACTACTTGGAAAAGACCCGGGCCGGGAGAATACCGGCGAATAAAAAAAAAAATACTATATAGAAAGCCCCTGGTTATGCAGAGCACTTCAGGCAACCTATATTAATCTTGTCCGCCAGGATGCAATCCACACTATTCAGCTAACACCCAGGTGTTAGGTGAACAGGAACAGGCAGGTGTAAGGAAACACGCCCAATGTTTTCGCTTGTACCGGAGATCGAACCAAAGATACTCAGTGTGAGAGCTGAGTGCGCTACCAATCAAGTGGACACTCTTATGAGAATACTGGAATATAGCCGTTTGCTTTGTTAATTTCGTGAGTTTTGTGAGTCAGTTAAATGGTTCAGTGCGTGGCTTGTAGTCATGCTCAGACGTCTGTCCAAGACGAAGTCACAATTTTGCTCTCAAGATATACCACCAGGTCCTGTGCGTATACTCTCATGTACACTAATATGGTAAGTCCTAGTGTAATAATTACCAGTGTCAGGTAAAAAAAAGTTGCGACTATTCATAGCTGAACAGGTAGTATTATTGGACTTAATATAATAAGGGGGTTTCAGTAGACTGTTCTTAAAAGTGATTCACACCAATATAAGAAACGTAGAGTGCAACAACTCACCTGTTAAGTGTTTAAGGTAAGTGTTCAGGCTAGAACGTGATCGAGTCTAGAACTGGTGATAGTTGCGGCTCTTATGGGAATAATTAGAGATAGTGCGCTGTTTTAACTGGTCATTTATTTACTTTAATCCAAGTAAATGTAATTCCCCAAACCAGGGAGTTTCGATCTACCGTCGAGTGTTACACTCCCTCCTGCCTCGCCTCCCACAGCAAGTAGTCACGCTAACCAGGTCACTGTGTGGCAACCTAGGATCCTGCGGAATTTTAGTTAAAACATATAATCTGCCCAGACCTGGAAACCTTTAGATCTTCAGTCTAACGCTCTCCCAACTGAGCTATCTAGGCATTCCTTACAAAGCACCCATATGTTTTCTTCTGTGGATGATCATGGCTTAATTGGCAGGGGCCTCAGCTCACACATTAAACTCTCCTCGTAGGACATGCCCCTTAGCTCCGGGACTAGTCTTGTTGCAAACCTTTGTACATTCTCTAGTTTCCTTATGTGCTTGGATAAGTGTGGATCCCAAACTGGTGCTGCATACTCCAATGTTTGCCTAAAGTACACGGTGTACAGGGCCCTGAACGATTCCTTATTGACATGTCGGAATGCTGTTGTTAGGTTTGCTAGGCGCCCATATGCTGCAGTAGTTACTTGGTTGATGTGCGCCTCATGAGATGTGCTCAGTGTTACACTCACCCCAAGATCCTTTTCCTTGAGTGAGATTTGTAGTCTCTGGCTCCCCTAGACTGTACTCCGTCTGAGGTAGTCTTTGCTCTTTCCCAATCTTATATTCATATTCATATAGTTTATTTGGATATAATACATAGTTGTACAAGGAATTATAGTAGTTGGGTGTACATGCCAAAAGCCCTTTGTATGCAGAGCATTATGGGCAGGCTTAAAATTAACTTAAAATTAACAAGCAATGAAAGGTTCAGTGGTAAAAATTACCGTAAACAATTTACAATATGAAGTACAATTGAGTATTTGAAACAATGAAATTTGAACATTTCGATATTGAAGCATTATAGTTGTACAAATTTGTCGCATTACAATGTATAACAAACAAGATGATCAATTTACTGTATGTTGTCTTGAAGTTTTAAGATTTAAGTAATTGGGAGAATTATTGGTAATGTTAATTATTGAGTGTTGATTTTTTAGTCCTGGGCGAGTAAGTGGTTTTTTAGAAGAGTCTTAATTTGATTTTCAGGCCTGGTTACTGTAGTATGTTCTGGTAATGAATTCCAGATTTTGGGGCCCTTTATGTGCATAAAGATTTTACAGAGTGTGATATGGACACGGGGTACATAAAAAAGAGATCTGTGTCTTGTGTTATGGTCATGTGTCCTGTTAAGGTTGGTGAGAAGTTTAAGTGGAGGGTTTATGTTTGCGTGTATTGTTCTATGTATGTAGTAGGCACATGAATAAGTGTGGATGTTCTTTATGGTGAGCAAATTTAGACTTTTGAATAGAGGTGGAGTATGCTGTTGCAAGTGGGAATTTGTTATAATTCTGATTGCAGCCTTTTGCTGGATTATTAGAGAGAAATCAGAGTGGGAAAGTGTCACGAGCGGTGTTCCACAGGAGTCAGTGTTGGGCCCCCTGTTGTTCACAATCTACATAAACGACATAGATGAGGGCATAAAGAGCGACATAAGCAAGTTTGCCGATGACACCAAAATAGGCCGTCGAATTCATTCTGACGAGGACATTAGAGCACTCCAGGAAGATTTGAATAGACTGATGCAGTGGTCGGAGAAGTGGCAGATGCAGTTTAATATAGACAAATGCAAAGTTCTAAATGTTGGACAAGAAAATAACCAGGCCACATATAAACTAAATAATGTAGATCTTAATATTACGGATTGCGAAAAAGATTTAGGAGTTCTAGTCAGCAGCACTCTGAAACCAAGACAACAGTGCATAAGCGTTCGCAATAAAGCTAACAGAATCCTTGGCTTCATATCAAGAAGCATAAATAATAGGAGTCCTCAGGTTCTTCTTCAACTCTGTATATCCTTGGTTATGCTGCAAAGTTTTGGTCACCGTATTACAGAATGGACATAAATGCTCTGGAAAACGTACAAAGGAGGATGACAAAGTTGATCCCATGTATCAGAAATCTTCCCTATGAGGATAGACTGAGGGCCCTGAATCTGCACTCTCTAGAAAGACGTAGACTTAGGGGGGGATATGATTAAGGTGTATAAATGGAAGACAGGAATAAATAAAGGGGATGTAAATAGTGTGCAGAAAATATCTAGCCTAGACAGGACTCGCAGAAATGGTTTTAAGTTGGAAAAATTCAAATTCAGTAAGGATATACGAAAGCACTGGTTTGGTAATAGAGTTGTGAATGAGTGGAATAAACTCCCGAGTACAGTTAAAGAGGCTAAAACGTTGTGTAGTTTTAGAAATAGGTTAGATAAATACATGAGTGGGTGTGGGTGGGTGTGAGTTGGACCTGATTAGCTTGTGCTACTAGGTCAGTTGCCGTGTTCCTTCCTTAAGTGAATGTGACCTGACCTGACTAGGTTGGGGCATTGACTTAAGCTGGTAGGAGACTTGGACCTGCCTCGCATGGGCCAGTAGGCCTTCTGCAGTGTTCCTTCTTTCTTATGTTCATAATTATGTTCTTAGGTGATTTGATGTTGTTGATCCCCATGCACAAATTCCATATGGTGGGGTTGAACTCCAGGAGCCATTTGCTGGACCAGGCCTGCAGCCTGTCCAGATCCCTTTGTAGTTCTGCCTAGTTCTCGTCCGATTGAATTCTTCTCATCAACTTCACATCATTTGCAAACAGGGACACTTCGGAGTCTATTCCTTCCGTCGTGTCGTTCACAAATACCAGAAACAGCTCCGGATCTAGGACTGACTCCTGTGGAACCCTGCTGGTCACAGGCGCCCACTCTGACACCCCGGCATGTACCATGACTCACTATTGTCTTCCCATCAGGTATTCCCTGATCCATTGCAGTGCCTTCCCTGTTATCCCTGCCTGGTCCTCCAGCTTTTGCACTAATCTCTCGCGTGGAACTATGTCAAACGCCTTCTTACAGTCCAAAAAAATGCAATCTACTCACCTCTCTCTCTCTCTCTCTCTCTCTCTCTCTCTCTCTCTCTCTCTCTCTCTTGTCTTACCACTGTCACCCTGTCATAGGACTCCAGTAGGTTTGTGACACAGGATATCCCATCCCTTAAACCGTGCTGGCTGTTGCTGAAAAACTCATTCCTTTCTAGGTGCTCCACCACTCTTCTCCTGATAATCTTCTCCTTGACCTTGCATACTATACATGTCAGTGACACTGTTCTGTAGTTTAAAGTTTCGTGTCTGTCTCTGTTTTTTAAAAATTGGGACTACATTTGCTGTCTTCCACACCTCAGGTAGTTGCCCTGTTTCGATAGATGTGTTGAAGATTGTTGCTAGGGATACACATAGTGCCTGTGCTCCCTCTCTCAGGACCCATGGAGTGATGTTATCCGGGCCCATCGCCTTTGAGGTATCTATTTCGCTTAGCAGCCTCTTCAATTCTTCCTCGGTTGTATGTATTGTGTCCAACAGTTGATGGTGTACCCCTACCTCTGTTTTTCTGGAGTCCCATTGGTCTCCTCTGTGAACACTTCTTTGAATCTCATGTTGAGCTGTTGTTTCTTGTGATCTCTCCTCTCTTATGTGTACTCACCTAGTTGAGGTTGCAGGGGTCGAGTCCAAGCTCCTGGCCCCGCCTCTTCACTGGTCGCTACTAGGTCACTCTCCCTGAACCATGAGCTTTATCGTACCTCTGCTTAAAGCTATGTATGGATCCTGCCTCCACTACATCGCTTCCCAAACTATTCCACTTCCTGACTACTCTGTGGCTGAATAAATACTTCCTAACATCCCTTTGATTCATCTGTGTCTTCAGCTTCCAACTGTGTCCCCGTGTTGCTGTGTCCAGTCTCTGGAACATCCTGTCTTTGTCCACCTTGTCAATTCCTCTCAGTATTTTGTAAGTCGTTATCATGTCCCCCTATTCTCTCCTGTCCTCCAGTGTCGTCAGGTTGATTTCCCTTAACCTCTCCTCATAGGACATACCTCTTAACCCTGGGACTAGTCCTTGTTGCAAACCTTTGCACTTTCTCTAGTTTCTTTACATGCTTGGCTAGGTGTGGGTTCCAAACTGGTGCCGCATACTCTAATATGGGCCTAACGTACACGGTGTACAGGGTCCTGAACGACTCCTTATTAAGATGTCGGAATGCTGTTCTGAGGTTTGCCAAGCGCCCATATGCTGCGGCAGTTATTTGGTTGATGTGCGCTTCAGGAGATGTGCCTGGTGTTATACTCACCCCAAGATCTTTTTCCTTGAGTGATGTTTGTAGTCTCTGGCCCCTTAGACTGTACTCCGTCTGCGGTCTTCTTTGCCCTTCCCCAATCCTCATGACTTTGCACTTGGTGGGATTGAACTCCAGGAGCCAGTTGCTGGACCAGGTCTGCAGCCTGTCCAGATCCCTTTGTAGTTCTGCCTGGTCTTCGATCAAATGAATTCTTCTCATCAACTTCACATCATCTGGAAATAGGGACACTTCGGAGTCTATTCCTTCCGTCATGTTGTTCACAAATACCAGAAACAGAACTGGTCCTAGGACTGACCCCTGTGGGACCCCGCTGGTCACAGGTGCCCACTCTGACACCTCGCCACGTACTATGACTCGCTGCTGTCTTCCTGACAAGTATTCCCTGATCCATTGTAGTGCCTTCCCTGTTATCCCTGCTTGGTCCTCCAGTTTTTGCACTAATCTCTTGTGTGGAACTGTGTCAAACGCCTTCTTGCAGTCCAAGAAAATCCAATCCACCCACCCCTCTCTCTCTTCTCTTACTGCTGTCACCATGTCATAGAACTCCAGTAGGTTTGTGACACAGGATTTCCCGTCTCTGAAACCATGTTGGCTGCTGTTGATGAGATCATTCCTTACTAGGTGTTCCACCACTCTTCTCCTGATAATCTTCTCCATGACTTTGCATACTATACATGTCAGTGACACTGGTCTGTAGTTTAGTGCTTCATGTCTGTCTCCTTTTTTAAAGATTGGGACTATATTTGCTGTATTCCATGCCTCAGGCAATCTTCCTGTTTCGATAGATGTATTGAATATTGTTGTTAGGGGTACACATAGCACCTCTGCTCCCTCTCTCAGGACTCATGGAGAGATGTTATCTGGCCCCATTGCCTTTGAGGTATCTAGCTCACTCAGAAGCCTCTTCACTTCTTCCTCGGTTGTGTGTACTGTGTCCAGCACTTGGTGGTGTACCCCATGTCTCCGTCTTTCTGGAGCCCCTTCTGTCTCCTCTGTGAACACGTCTTTGAATCGCTTGTTGAGTTCCTCACATACTTCATGGTCATTTCTTGTTATCTCTCCTCCTTCCTTCCTTAGCCTGATTACCTGGTCCTTGACTGTTGTTTTCCTCCTGATGTGGCTGTATAACAGCTTTGGGTTAGATTTGGCTTTCGCTGCTATGTCGTTTTCATATTGTCGTTGGGCCTCCCTTCTTATCTGTGCATATTCATTTCTGGCTCTACGACTGCTCTCCTTATTCTCCTGGGTCCTTTGCCTTCTATATTTCTTCCATTCCCTAGCACACTTGGTTTTTGCCTCCCTGCACCTTTGGGTGAACCATGGGCTCATCCTGGCTTTTTCATTATTCCTGTTACCCTTGGGTACAAACCTCTCCTCAGCCTCCTTGCACATGGTTGTTACATATTCCATCATCTCATTAACTGGCTTCCCTGCCAGTTCTCTGTCCACTGAACCCCGTTCAGGAAGTTCCTCATTCCCGTGTAGTCCACTTTCTTGTAGTTTGGCTTCATTCACCCTGGCCTTCCTGCTTCCCCCTCCACTTGTAGCTCTACTAAGTAAGTAAGTAAGTATTCGAAGCTTAAAACCACAGGATCGCTGGCCCCAAGGGGTCTTTCATATGTGTTGTCCTCAATATCTGCACTACTCAAGGTGAATACTAGGTCTAGTCTTGCTGGTTCATCCTCTCCTCTCTCTCTTGTAGTGTCCCTTATGTGTTGGTACATGAAGTTTTCCAGTACCACCTCCATCATCTTAGCCCTCCATGTATCTTGTCCCCCATGTGTGTGTGTACTCACCTATTTGTAGTTGCAGGGTCCCGCCTCTTCACTGGTGTGTGTGTGTGTGTATGTGTGTGTGTGTGTGTGTGTGTGTGTGTGTGTGTGTGTGTTGTGTGTGTGTGTGTGTGTGTGTGTGTGTGTGTGTGTGTGTGTGTGTCTGTGTGTGCCACCCCCACCACAAAATTTGGCAACATGGTGCTATTTAGCCTCCCAGAGCGCAGACTCGGCCACACCATTGTCTGTACGCAGATGTCTTGCCTCGGTGACTTCATCACTTCGATTTTCCTTATATCATAAATTTATACACTTTAGCGGCTTTTGTATATTAATTTTATTAAGAAATATATCACAGTTTGTTAGTGGTTAGATTTACATAGCTGGTTTGTTGATTAAATCTTGAAAATTATTGTACCAAAGTTATCTGTGAAGTATCTTGGCAAGATTGGAGAGTGACGGGAGATCCAGCGGCCAGAGGAGAGAGCTCGTCGTCATTGTTTTTTCTTTTCAGCGTTTTACTCTAACAATCTCACAAGATGGTAAGTTCTACATCGGCGGTGCATCCACCGATAAACCAGCTACCATCGAGACACGGCGTTACCGAGACCGAGATTAGCAGGAGGGCGTGATAAGGAGAAGAAGAGATTGTTTTCGTTTGGTTGGAGGCGGGAGGTGGTGGTGTCTGAGAAATCAATGAGAGGAAGATCACCTGTTTTGTGCTCACCTTATGTACAGATGACAGGCTGACTGTTGCATGTAGTGCCACACCTGGTGTGGCTCTCCTCCAACCACTGCCCTACATCATATAACTCTCCACTACCATACCTTATACTTCTCTCATATGTAATATTCTTGTAGTTTTAAAGATACAATTTGTATACGAGTAATTTCACTCTTTTGAAACTGATTATCTTAAAGGATAGGTATGATTATTTTCGGGTTGTAATGGGTAAACTTTATTACTTTATGAATTGTTTATTTCTAGAACATTAATATTTGTTTATTTTAGGACATTATTTACTAAGGCAGAAGCTGAAGACTTTTTGAAATAAAGATTATTATTGTTATTGTACTTTGTTACTTGGCAAAACATGGGCATTAGTTTACATTTCATAATACAATCTATGTACACCATGAAAAGAGTATTAGTTGATAATTTTTTTGCTACATAATAGCAAAAAATTGTCAATTTTTAGTGGTATTATGCACCTAGCTCAGTGTTAGCATAGATGTCAGTATTGATGGCAGAGTAAGTTTGTTAGGGTATGATATTTTACGTTTGTTTAAGTTTTGTTAGGCTACATTTTTGTTTTACAACTTGTGCAGTTCAAACTATAATTGATGGTGAGTGTGTTGCATGCACCCATTGTGCACGAGAAGTATCCAAAAGCAAAAGTGCAAAATTAGGCAGTGTGTGCACCAGTGGGGAGGACAGGAGCTGTGTCTCGACATAAACTACCAAGATTTTGCACATGGTGATGCTTCTGGCTTAATCAAAGTTTTCTCAAGTGCTATGAAAAAACTGCACTTTTTTCAATTGCATTTAGACAAAAATTGCACCGTGTAGTGCAGCTTTACAAGAGTATGTACTGTGTATGCTGGTAGTAAAAGTTTTCTCTGCCCTTGAATTTCCTCTTCACATCGTGAACTCTTCCAATATTCTCTCCAAACATAAGGAAAAAATAACCTCTGTATGAGAGCTAACGCTTCATGCTAGTCCTGTGGTTGTATTATAACCCCCTCTAGGAAGTCAACACGAGCATCATTATTCTACGTCAAAACATCCAAGACTGCTAAAACACATCACTTATAAGAACACAGGCACAGCAGGAGTTTTCGGTACTGTGTTCCTTGCCGTGATTGTAATTGCTTTTGTATGGGTGAGACAGCAAGGGATTTTTGATACTAAAGAACATACACTGGACAGGCACCTGGTTGGTCAGTAGCTGACCAACCAGGCTGTGGTTCGTACATCAGCTTGCATGTGGCCAGCAGTAACAGCCTGGTTGATCAGATCCTGATCCACCATGAGGCCTGGTCTCGGACCGGGCCACGGGGGCATTGACCCCCGAAATCTCTCCAGGTAAACTCCAGGTAAACACGTGTAAATTAAGATGAAATATGCAGTGCATGCATAATGCACTACTATACACATTTCACACATTTGAGTTACTTAGCTGTTTTAATTTTTAAGGTTATAATCATGACTGATTTCTACTGTATCTTACAGCTAGACTTTAAGTAAGATATTACAACAACCTCAATGGGAATGTCACTTTGACTTTTTGGATTATCCTAGGTAATTTATGCATATGTTACTAATTTTGATAGTTGTACTTGTATGTGCGTATACCTAAATAAACTTCCTTATTTAAAAAGAAAACCATCAAACTAAGTGCAGGTGTCTTAAAGCTACCACTACTCACTTTGCTAATAACATAGAACAAAACAGGGCTTTACATTTTGTCTAAATCCATTGCTCAGATATCATGAGGGATATTACCATCATATCTAAGGGGGTATAATTGTATCCCAAGGAATGGCATCATATCCCAGGGATAGCATATCTTGTGGGATAGCATCATATCGGGGGATAGCATCATTATATCTTGGGGGATAACATCACATCCTGGAGGAGGTAGCAACATCACATCTCGTGGGGGGTAGCATCATCACATCTCTGGGGGTAGCATCACATCCTGGGGTTAGCATAATCACATTCCAGGGGTAGCATCATCACATCCAGGGGGCAGCATCATAACATCCTGGGGGAGGTAGCATCATCACATCTTAGGGGAAGGTAGCATCATCCCATCCAGGGGGTAGCATCATCACATCCAGGGGGTAGAATTATCACATCCATGGGGGTAGCACCATCACATCCTGGGGGTTAGCATCACATCCTGGGGGGTTAGCATCACATCCTGGGGGATAGCATCATATCTCTCATGCCCAGACAGATGACTGATAGATACTTGGCCAACAGACAATAGACCGAATGGACATATGGCCAAACAGATAATTAGGTTTGTTATTTTATCGCTTTTATAATTTTGTTTATTTGTTTTTTCTTTTTAATGTTTTGCAAACATTCTGTGATTCATGAATGCCAATTTGGCCATATGCCTGTTCGGTCAAATGTCCTTTGTTGAAATGTCCATCAGCTAAGTGTCTGGGAGCCATATCTCGGGGGATAGCATCATATCTCGGGTCATAGCATCATCCTGTCTCTGGGGATAGCATTATCATATCCCGGGGGAGGGGGATAGCATTATCATAGGCTTCTTCCAACATTCTCTGTATCTGCAGTAGTGAGTTCCTTGAAAAAGAATGCTCTCTCCTTGAACAGGCATTTAATAAATTTCTATCCTCATAGTTCTTCGACCTGCCTAGATGAGAGAGGCAGCATGCGTAAGGAAACATGCATAAGAGGGGCAGCAGGCATAAGGAACCAGGGACAGTGTGTGAACTGAGTGAGCTACCAACTAACCATCTAACCTGGTTTCCCCTTGCTGTGCTTAACCCTTTCAGGGTCCAAGGCCAAAATCTGAAGTCACGCACCAGTGTCCAAGAAATTTTGAAAAAAAAAAAAAATTATTTTTTCTTACAGAATTAAAGAGCATATTTTTGTGAAGGTAATAAAACAAAAAAAAAAAATAGAATCTGATCAGTACTTACCGAGATACAGTGCCAAGAAGTTTATAGAAAATGATGTGGTGGCGGCAACATCGACGAATTCCACATACGCGTATTATATTATTTTGTTGTTTTAGTTGTTTTTTCTTTTCTTTTCCAATTTTTTTCTATTCCTACTAACATTTGGGGCCTGAGAGACCAATACTGTATATAATTGATATATATATACTCACTGTATTGAACACAATAACCCGCACTAAAGTTATTATCATATTATTGTTTACCACTGTTGTTTATTACAATAAACATGCACAAATATTGTATAATACTAATGTTCTATCATATATTTACATATTTACAATCATGGAATGGTTTTAGAACTTGCTGGAGCTTGTGGAACTCCTTGAAACAAAGGCACCATGCACAGAGGCACCTTACATTCCTCACACATAAACCGAGTGTCTTTGCGTCTTTGTTGCCGTCGTTTTGTTTGTGCACAGACAATGCATCTCTTCTGAGCAAATTTCTTTTGAGTTGAAGGAAGCTGTATTATGAAATGATCACCGTCTCTCCTCAAATGCTTGGGTATATTGTGATGAATTCGAGGACCATGTTGTATTGCAGGTGTTGTTACCTGGTACTTCATTATGAGTTGTCTGACAAACAGACAAACAAAATTCACCATACGGTGGTCTGTTTACCAGTCTTTATTTGGTACATATTATATGCATTCAGCATTGAAATGTCCATGAGATGGAAGAAAAGTTTCATGTACCACTTGTAACTCTTATGAACACAGTCAACAAAACCAATCTGCATGTCACACTTGTCAACCAAGCGCATGTTTTGTGTATAATCAATTCACTGTCACTGGTTTTCGAATACGTTCATTAGTCCTCGATCAACTTTGCCACTGTCTTGCATTTCATTACGGTGAATGGTTGTCAACAATGTGACATCTCGTTTGTCATGCCACCGTAATGCCATGATGTCATTGGCAGTAAACACCTGCACGTCATCACCACGAACACCCTGCGTTGAGCCTGGGCATATGTTTACGATTAGAACGCACTGTGCCACACACATCTGTCTTGTTCACTCGCATGAAAATCACTGAGTAATGGGTCTTGTGTACCAGTTATCGGTTATTTAATGTATGGCCCTTACCAAGATAAGTGCCATCATGTTTCTCACTACGTCACCTGATATACCCAATAACATCTTTGGTATCTTTCAATGTTTTACTACCCGTGTATACAACAATATCCAACACCAGGCCACTGTCACAATCACAGAGTACAAACAATTTTATACCAAAGCGGTTCCTCTTGCTCGGTATATACTGCTTGAATGACAGTCTACCTTTGAACAAAATCAAAGACTCGTCAATTACAAGATTCTTGAATGGATAAAGTATATCCTGAACTTTTGTTTGAGATACATGAAAACATTTCTAATCTTGTATAACCTGTCACTTCTGTCAGGCCTGGTTTTGTCAGAGAAGTGCAAAAATACGTAACAGTAAGATAAACCTGTTCACTGGTATTATTTCACTGAAGGATGGGGTACAAATTAGGCGATCTGTGGACCAGTATGCTTTTATATTATGCTTATAGACGTGAGGCATAAGCATTATTGTTGCAAAAAGCAAATACATTTTCTGCAACAGGTCGTCTCTTTCCAACCTATGTAGTCTTGACTGTGGTGATAAGATCGTATTTGCCATGGTGTACTGAAAATACTTATTACTTTCCCTGACAATAATTTCCATCAATGGCTGGTCAAAGAATAATTCAAAGAATTCCAGTTCATTGGCCGTGGTTCCAAGGGGACAGGTAGGTAGAATTCCACTTTGAGAGTCATCAAAGTGGTGAGGGCTGGGAACAAAATTGGGATTTTGCTGCTAATCCCAGATACGGTTTGCTGGTGGATACTGGACATCATAGGCTGGTTGTACGGGTGGTTGTGGCGGGCTGGTAGGTGACGCTCCGCTTTGTCCTTGAACTGACGAGTCAGCAGCGTGGGTCCCCGCGTGGCACAGTGAGTTACGCATGGCGGTGCCACTACCACCACCAGCCCCACTAACACCATCCACTGATGCCTGTGGCCCATCCATGCCAAGTGTAGCCACATCATCCTCACTATCACTACCTAAAACGGGTGTAGGGCCACGGGATGTACTCCGGGATGTACTCCGGGATGTACTCCGGGATGTACTCCGTCCCCTGGGCACAGCATAGGGTACACTACCCGAGCGCATGCGGCGGCGAACATACCGACGCTTCAACTGGTGAATATGTTTCCTCACTATCACTACTGAATGAATCGTCGAGCGCAATAAAATCACAATCCACGTCAGAATCATCGTCATTACTGAAGTCAGAGGCCAGGCCACGGGAAAATATTAGTTTTCTCTTACGTTTAGGAACACCCGACCGTGAGTCACGAGTGCTCACACCAGAGGTAGAAGGGCGAGGATCGTCGGGGTTTTCTGCACTATTATCGATATCCTGGTCATTATTTTCGGTCACTAACTTATCAAAGCCGTAGAATTCGTCTTCATTTCCACTTCCATCAGTGTCAGAACTATCAGACAGGAAGAGGAGAGTCCCAATTTTCCGGGGAGTGAGAGCTGACTTGCGACGAGGCATGGTGAACAAGGGTGACTGAGCCGGCGTTCCCACAATGCTATGCAGGCGCCTAGATTTTTTGTTTACGGCGCACACCCACGGCGCAGACCCATTCTCTCACATGTAGGCCTATGAGCGCTTTCGCGCTAAATTTGACGGCGCTAGAATTTTGGCATAGATCTACGGTTTGGACACTCACCGAACAGCCGTAGATCTACGGGACGGACCCTGAAAGGGTTAAGTATAGACTGATCCTCCCTCTCCAGCTAGATATGTTGGACTTAACAAAGCCCATTTTGTGGGCATAACACATTTTATAGGTCATTACAGTTATTACAGTTAAATAAAATTGTATTCCTTTTGAGGGACTTTAACCCTTTCAGGGTCCAAGGCCCAAATCTGGAGTCACGCACCAGTGTCCAAGAATTTTCAAAAAAAAAATTTGTTATTTTTTCTTTTATGAAATCGTAGAGATCTTTTTGTGAAGGTAATAAAACAAAAAGTACGAAATTTAGTGGAAAATTGACGAAATTATGCTCTCACGAATTTTGATGTGTCAGCGATATTTACGAATCGGCGATTTTGCCGACTTTGACTCCTATTTTAGGCCAATTACATTATTCCAATCAACCAAATTCTTAGCTATTTCACTAGTATTACTTCTATTCTATCGATGAGCACAAGAAATCGCCAAGTCAACTGTTTCAACTACAAAATAAAGTGATCGGAAATTGTTAATTTGGCCAATTTAACACAAAGTTCAAATATTCCAATTTTAAAATAGGGTCCAGAATAAACAATGTAGGCATTCCTGGCACTAAACTAACATTTCCTCTGTTCATTAGTTATATTTTGAGGCTTTACAAATAAATTCCATTTTGATTTTTTATTCACATAATGAATTTTTATTCACACCAAAAATAGAGATTTACTGTTATGCAATACTGTAATAATTTTATAAAATATCATCACCATATTTGTTAATGTATATTAGACCACCAGCTGGCGTGTATTAGATGTGTGAGGTCGTTTGTTTTACTCTGAATATCGGCAAAAAAATTTTAAAATTTCCGCTACTTTGAGCTCAGTTTCAAGCCATTTCCAGTGCTAAAACCAATCAAAATCATCTCTATTTCTGTAATATGTCATCCATTCTATCAAATGAGACCAAGAAATCGCAAATAAAACTATAAAAAACATACGAAAAAAATGCTGCAAAGTTGCTATTTTAATCGAAAAATCATTATTTCATTTTTTTTCTCTCATTATACACAGTGTGCTGCAGAATCTGTTTTATGTGGTGCACACATACCACATAGATGTATTCTCTCATATCTAGGCCCAAATGTACCACTCACAGTTTATCAGAGTGAGCTGAGCTCATGGCGTAGATCTACGGTTTGGATACTCACCGTAAAGCCGTAGATCTACGGGACGGACCCTGAAAGGGTTAAGGTTTAGGGGTCCTAGATATGAATGTTTTACATGGTTGTGGGTTATATACTTGTTCTCTTATAGTGCTCTTTTTTTTTTTTTTTTTTTTTTTTTAATTGTATATGCTGTAGCAGTGCCATATTCCAGGAGGGGGGGGGTAACATTTCTACTAACATATCTCTTGATTTGAGTGGATGAAAAATGTTCATGATTTTAATGAGGCCTAATTGCACATGGAAACATGCACTGGGCACATTTCACATTAATTTCCATATCAGTTGACTAGAATTCCTTTATGCAAGACTCCTATCTTCTTATCATGAACAAACAGTATGTACTGTCCAATATCTAACAGCTGTGGCAGTTTGTGTATACATAAATGCTTAATACAATGGAACCTCTACTTACGAGTTTAATCTGTTCCGTGACCTTGCTCGCATCTGGATTTGCTCGTTTGCAGAGTCAATTTTCCTCATTTAAATTAAGTGAAATGGAATTAATTCGTTCCAGTGGAATTCCAGACACAACAAAATACTTCAATAATTCCCCTAATATCAACTCTATGGCTTATTTATCTATCAAAATTCATCTAATATGACATAATAAACAATATTAATAACACAGAACATGATATATACACTAGAATGAATAAAACACATATCATAAAGTATGTGGCTTCTTTCTTTCTTTCATTGTTGGGTTTATCAGGGCCACTGACAGCATAAGCCGTATCAAGCCCAGCTTCCCGATGACACTAGGAAGATTTGTTACCCAAGGCTGGATGATGAGAGAAAAGGAAACAAAAGTTCCTTTGTAAATAGAGATCGAAACTTGAAGTTTCCAATTGGATCCGGTGGACCCCCTTGCCAAGCCCCAGCAGAGAGGGACGCCCACACCCCCACCTGAGTTCAGTAACCGGCTTCCCACCAAAGACCGCTTTTACCCTTTGAGGGTCGCCAGGCCCTCTCAGAGACTTGTTCTTAGGGTTGCCAAAATTTAAAAAAAAAAATTATTTTTTCTTATGAAAAGATAGAGAATCTTTTCCCGATCATAATGACACCAAAAGTATGAAATTTGATGGAAAACTTATGTAATTATGCTCTCGCAAAGTTAGCGGTCTCGACGATGTTTACACATCGGCGATTTTGCCCACTTTGAGCCCTATTTTCGGCCAATTCCAGTGTACTAGTCGACAAAAATCATAACTATTTCGCTAGAACTCCGTTTTTTTCTATCGAATGAATACAAGAAACCACCCATTTACCGATTACAACTATCCAATAAAGTGGTCAGAATTTAGCAATTTTGCCAGTTTCACACAAATTTCAAAAGATACCAATTTCCAAATAGGGTCCAGAATAAACAAGAAAGACATTCCTGGCACTAAAATAACTTTTCCTCTGTTCATTAGTCACATCCCTACACCCCTCTTACATTTCTTTTGCTTTCCACTTTGAATTTTTATTCTCACAAAAAATAGAAGATTTACTGTTATGCAAACTACTGTATTAGTGTAGAAATGGTATAAATAATACCAGCACACATGTGAAAGAATATTAGATTCACCAGTTGACGTGTCTTGGACACGTGGCATGATTTGTTTACTTTTGAACTTTGGCAAAAATCGAACATTTCTGCTACTTTGAGCTCAATTTCAAGGTACTTTTCATTGTGAAACCAATCAAAATCATCTCAGTTTCTGTAATATGTCTTCCATTCTATAAAATAAGACCAGGAAAACTAGAATACAACCATAAATGCCATACGAAAATACTTTGCAAAGTCGCTTTTTTAAACCAAAAACACTGTCAAAGTTTTTTTTTTCTCATTACGCACTGTGTGCTGCAGGATTTTTTTTTTATACTGCGCACACTGACCACATAGACCCATTCTTTCATATGTAGGCCTACCAGCTTTCTCTTGCTAGATTTGAGGGCGGTAGAATTTATGCGTACTAGTACGTCAAAAATCCTGGCGCGTAAGCTAGTGGTGATAGTGGCGTTGTTGTTGTTGGGGTTTATAGGGCCACCACAGCGGCCATTCCTGCTCCTGATTACATGTGTAGAGAACCTAGAATAGCCCAAAAAAAGTCAGCGACATAATTGCTACACTGTTAATGCTACACTTAATTGCTACACTCTTAATGCTACATTTCATTGCTACACTCTTAATGCTACACTTAACCCTTTCAGGGTTGGTGCCGTGCTAGTACGGCTTGCACGCCAGGGTTGGTGCCGTACTAGTACACATAAATTTTAGCGCCTTCAAATCTAGTGAGAGAAAGCTGGTAGGCTTACATATGAAAGAATGGGTCCATGTGGTCAGTGTGCACAGTATAAAAAAAATTCTGCAGCACACAGTGCATAATGAGAAAAAAAAAACTCCGACCGTGTTTTTGGTTTTAAACAGCGACTTTGCAGTGTATTTTTGTATGCTATTTATGGTTGTATTCTAGTTTTCCTGGTCTCATTTCATAGAATGGAAGACATATTACAGAAATTTAGATGATTTTGATTGGTTTCACAAAGAAAAGTAAGCTTGAAATTGAGCTCAAAGTAGCAGAAATGTTCGATTTTTGCCAAAGTTCAAAAGTAAACAAATCGTGCCATGCATCCAATACACGTCAACTGGTGAGTCTAATATTCTTTCACATGTGTTTACCTGGAGTTTACCTGGAGAGAGTTCCGGGGGTCAACGCCCCCGCGGCCCGGTCTGTGACCAGGCCTCCTTAGGTCAGTGTCCCAGGATGCAACCCACACCAGTCGACTAACACCCAGGTACCCATTTTACTGATGGGGAACATAGACAACAGGTTGAAAGAAACATGTCCAATGTTTCTACTCTGGCTGGGAATCGAACCCAGGCCCTCACCGTGTGAAGCGAGAGCGTTAACCACCACCATTTCTACACTAATGCAGTAGTCTGCATAACAGTAAATCTTCTATTTTTTTGAGAATAAAAATTCAAAGTGGAAAGCAAAAGAAATGTAACAGAGGCCTGGGGACATGACTAATTAACAGAGGAAATGTTATTTTAGTGCCAGGAATGTCTGTCTTTGTTTATTCTGGACCCTATTTGGAAACTGGCATCTTTTGAAATTTGTGTGAAATTGGCAAAATTGCTAAATTCTGACCACTTTATTGGATAGTTGAAATCGGTAAATGGGTGGTTTCTTGTACTCATTCGATAGAATGATGTCTGCCACTGCTGCTTCATGATGTCTGCCACTGCTGCTTCATGATGTCTGTCATTGCTACCTCATGATGTCTGCTCCCACTTTTGCTAGCATGTTGAAGAACTTTCCAATATGTGAAGGTTGAGGGGCAGTGCCAATCGAACAGGTACTGGACGGTGATGTCATTTGTTTACTCTTGAACATCACCAAAGAATCGAACATATCTGCTACTTTGAGCTCAATTTCAAAGTACTTTTTGTTGTGAAACCAATCAAAATCATATCTATTTCTGTAGTATATCTTCCATTCTATCAAATAAGACAAAAAAGAAAAAAAAAGAGAATACAACCATAAAAACCATACGAAAATATGCCGCTAAGAGGAGGCTAATGGTTGAGAAGTGAACTCCGTTATTTATGGTCCGATTTCTTTCATTTTTGGTATACGTCAAGAAACATCTTCCCATCATACATTGCCCAAGTTTCAATAAGATAGTCCAACAAACATCTGAGATCCAATTCTCTAGATCAAGAGCAAGAGTCCCTCACCAGCGTCGAGGAACCTCCCTTGAGGCCTGCTTGTATCTGGAAATTTCACTCTCGTCTGGAGGTGAAAAATCAACCTAGCGACTGCTCATATCTGGAAAAACTAGCACGTGGATGCACTCGTAAGTAGAGGTTCTACTGTAAAAGTAAATTGTCATTACTGTACAGTGTAAGTGAAGTACTTTGTGTGCATGCACACACCAGTAGAATACGTACTGTACAGTGGACCCCCGCTTAACGATCACCTCCAAATGCGACCAATTATGTAAGTGTATTTATGTAAGTGCGTTTGTACGTGTATGTTTGGGGGTCTGAAATGGACTAATCTACTTCACAATATTCCTTATGGGAAAAAATTCGGTCAGTACTGGCACCTGAACATACTACTGGAATGAAAAAAGTTCGTTAACCGGGGGTCCACTGTATTACCAAATAGAAAGTCATCCACTAGTTGCAGTTTATTCAAGAGCTGCTAGTTGGGCAACCCTCACATATAGGATATAAACAAATTATCACTTGTTTATGCACACCATATAATTTTAATTGAATGTTACCTACTGGTAGTAAATAATAATAATAATAATATTTTATTTTGGCATGATGCATAGTTGTACAAAGGAATATAATACAGGTCCTCCATCACAAATCCGGCATCATTGGAACCTGTAGTGTGCCGGATTACTGAGTTTGCCGGATTACAGAGTGGTTAGGTTAGAATACACTTAACAAAATTAACCAACTTGACTTACACATTGGCAAAAATCGAACATTTCCGCTACTTTGAACTCAATTTCAAGGTACTTTTCGTCATGAAAACAATCAAAATCATGTCTATTTCTGTAATATATTTTCCATTCTATCAAACGAGCCCAAAAAAATGAGAATACAACCATAAAAAACATACGAAAATATACTGCAAAGAGGCGGCTAATGGCCGAGAAGTGAACACCCTTATTTATGGTCCGTCTTTTTTATTTTTGTTGTACGTTAAGAAGCATCTTTCCATCATACATTGCCCAAGTTTCAATGAGATAGCCCAACAAACAACCGAGAAAAAAAAATATTTACCAAAAATCATATATGGCAAGCCCAAGCCAGGTACTGGAAATAAGTCACTTTGACTTTTCTGGGTTATCCTAGGTTCTCTATACATACACTGCTGTGTATGATAATCTATGTAACTGTATTTGTGTATACCTGAATAAACTTATTTACTTCTAGTCTCTCAACTGAGTACAAGAAACCGCCCATTCACTTATTTCAACTACCCAATAACGTGGTCAGAAATTGGCAATTTGGCCGATTTCACACAAATTTCAACAGATGCCAATTTCAAAATAGGGTCCAGAATAAACAATGCAGACATTCCTGGCACTAAAATAACATTTTCTCTGTTCATTAGCCACAGCTACAGGCCCCTCTTATATTACTCTTGCTTACCATTTGGAATTTTTATTCACAAAAAGAATAGAAGATTTACTGTTATGCAGACTGCTGCATTATTGTAATAATTGTATAAATAATGTCAACCCATTCTTGACTCCGTATTGGAATTTGGACTGGCAGGCGGACAGGTATTGGACGGTGACGTCATTTGTTTACTCTTGAGCTTCGCTAAAGAATAGAACATTTTTGCTACTGTGAGCGCAATTTCAAGGTACTTTTCATTGTGAAAGCAATCAAAATTATATCTATTCTGTAATAAAAAATAAAATG
>NC_069415.1:16313090-16361692 GCF_026875155.1 Cherax quadricarinatus | reverse complement strand
AAGAGCGAAAGCCCAAGGCATAAACGTAATCCTTGGTGATGAATGGGATTAAGGCTAGAGAGAGTAGCAGGAGATGCCGCTGAATAGATCTGGTCACCATAATCAAGTTTCGATAAAATAAGGGTGGAATGTAGGCGAGGAGGGTTCGACGATCAGCTCCCCATGAAAGATGAGTAAGGGTTTTAACCCTTTCAGGGTCCAAGGCCCAAATCTGGAGTCACGCACCAGTGTCCAAGAATTTTCAAAAAAAAAATTTGTTATTTTGTCTTATGAAATCGTAGAGAATCTTTTTGTGAACGTAATAAAACAAAAAGTACGAAATTTGGTGGAAAATTGACGAAATTATGCTCTCGCGAATTTTGATGTGTCAGGGATATTTACGAATCGGCGATTTTGCCGACTTTGACTCCCATTTTAGGCCAATTACATTATTCCAATCAACCAAATTCTTAGCTATTTCACTAATATTACTTCTATTCTATCGATTGAGCACAAGAAATCGCCAAGTCAACTGTTTCAACTACAAAATAAAGTGATCGGAAATTGTTAATTTGGCCAATTTAACACAAAGTTCAAAATATTCCAGTTTCAAAATAGGGTCCAGAATGAACAATGTAGGCATTCCTGGCACTAAACTAACATTTCCTCTGTTCATTAGTTATGTTTTGAGGCTTTACAAATAAATTCCATTTTGATTTTTTATTCACATAATGAATTTTTATTCACACCAAAAAAATAGAAGATTTACTGTTATGCAATACTGTAATAATTGTATAAATATCATCACCATATTTGTGAATGTATATTAGACCCACCAGCTGACGTGTATTAGACGTGTGAGGTCGTTTGTTTACTCTTGAATATCGGCAAAAATTTAACATTTCTGCTACTTTGAGCTCAGTTTCAAGCCATTTCCAATGCTAAAACCAATCAAAATCATCTCTATTTCTGTAATATATCTTCCATTCTATCAAATGAGACCAAGAAATCGCAAATACAACTATAAAAAACATACGAAAAAACACTGCAAAGTTGCTGTTTTAATCGAAAAATCATGATTTCATTTTTTTTCTCTCATTATACACAGTGTGCTGCAGGATCTGTTTTATGTGGTGCACACATACCACATAGATGTATTCTCTCATATCTAGGCCCAAATGTACCACTCACAGTTTATCAGAGTGAGCTGAGCTCATGGCGTAGATCTACGGTTTGGACCCTGAACGTAAAGCCGTAGATCTACGGGACGGACCCTGAAAGGGTTAAGAAGGTTCAGCCGGCTGTGACAAATTGCCTTCAGAGAGGTAATGTGAGGTTTCCAGGATAACCTATGATCAAAGAGGAGGCCCAGAAACTTGACTGTATCACGTTCAGGGATACGGGAGCCATAGAGGTACAAAGGATGATCGGAGATGACAGAGCGTCTAGTGAAAGTGATTTGGTGGGTTTTAGTGCTGGAAAATTTAAACCCACGTGTGGTGGCCCAATTGGAAACACGGTCGACTGCATGTTGGAGAGAAACTGTAATGAGGTGACAGTCAGCGCCTGCACAGGCAATAGCGAAGTCATCAACATAGAGTGATGACCAAATATTTGATGGAAGACTAGAGGCCAAATCATTAATAGCAAGGAGAAAAAGTGTTGTGCTCAGAAACACATCCCTGGGGGACACCTTCAGTTTGGATAAAGTCCGGGGAGAGCACATTATTAACCCGAACACGGAAATGCCTGTCAGTTAAAAAGTTCTTAAGGAAGGATGGTAGATTGCCTCGAAGGCCTAAGGAGTGGGCTTGGGCTAAAATATTATACCTCCAAGTTGTGTCATATGCCTTCTCAAGGTCAAAAAATATGGCAATAACTGAGTGGTTATTCGCAAAGGCATTACGAACATACGTATCCAAGCGTAGTAAGGGGTCTATGGTAGAACGTCCCTTACGAAAGCCATATTGACGAGTGGAGAGACTGTTGTGTGTCTCTAAATACCACACTAAACGTCTATTTACTAGGCGTTCCATTACTTTGCAAACTGCACTGGTAAGAGCAATGGGACGATAGTGGGAGGTTTCATGTCCCGTAGTGCCTGATTTGCGGAAAGGGAGAACAATGGCGGATTTCCACAGCTGTGGAAGAACTCCTTGTGACCAAATAAGATTATAAAGGCGTAATAGGACTGCAAGGGCTGACTTATGTAAATGTTGTAGCATACGAATATGAATGCCGTCGGGCCCAGCTGCCGATGATCGACAAGCTGAGAGTGTTGCCTCCAGTTCTTGAAGTGTAAAAGGCACATTATACTGTTCTTCTCTGAGAGAAGAAAAGTCCAAGGGTGCTAACTCTCTGGCAGACTTTGAGGAAAGAAACGAGGGGCATAGATGTATATTGTCACAGTGGGGCCAAACACACCGTAAAACCAGTCCAAGGAAAGTTCCCTAGTGGCCCATGCCTTACTGTCTGATCTCCACAGCACACACAAATTACCCTTGACGATATTGTTTTTCTCGAACGCTCTGGGAGTTTCACAGTGATACACCAATAAAGGCTTCACTTTGCAATCACCACTAGCATTACTACACAACATTAATGTCGGCCTATCTTTCACAGGCTTATGTCCTGGGAGTGCCATTTCCTCCTGAGTAATGTAGGTCCTGTTTGGCATTTTCTTCCAAAAACAGGCCTGTTTCGTCACAATTAAACCCTTGTTCAGGTTTTAAGTTTTCAGTCTCTATGTATTCCTTAAAGTCCTTCACATATTTTTCAGCCACTTTTTTGTCTAAACTGCCAGCCTTACAACACTGTATGCCACTACGATTCTTAAACCTCTCAAACCAGCCTTTGCTGGTTTTAGTCTAATATTCTTTCACTAGTGCACTGATATTATTTATACAATTTTTACAATAATGCAGTAGTCTGCATAACAGTAAATTTTGTTTTTTTTGTATGAATAAAAAATCAAAATAGAAAGCAATAGTAATATAAGAGGGGCCTAGAGACGTGAGTAATGAACAGTCGATATGTTATTTTAGTGCCAAGAATGTCTACATTGTTTATCCTGTACCCTATTTTGAAATTGGCATTTTTAATTTGCATGAAATTGGCCAAATTGCAAATTTCTGACCACTTTATTGGGTAGTTCAAATCAGTAAATGGGCAGTTTCTTGTACTCAATTGATAGAAAACATGGAGTTCTAAAGAAATAGCTATGAGTTTGGTCAACTGGAACAACAGAATTGACCAAAAACAGGGCTCAAAGTCAGCGAAATCGCTGCTGCAAATATGTCACTGAGACCGCTAACTTTGCAGGAGCGTAATTCCGTGAGTTTTCGACCAAATTTCATACTTTTGGTGTCATTACCATCGGGAAAAGATTCTCCATCATTTCACAAGAAAAAATCTTTTTTTTTTCCCCAAAAATTTTGCGACAGAATGACAGTTTCAGAAAAGGGCTTGTGACAGTCAAAGGGTTAATTGTGACAAAACAGGCCTGTTTTGGAAGAAAATGCCAAACAGGACCTACATTACTCAAGAGGAAAAGGCACTCCCAGGACACAAGCCTATGAAGACAGGCTAACTCTAATGTTTTGTAGTAATGCTAGTGGGGATTGCGAAGTGAAGCCTTTACTCGTGTATCAGTCTGAAACTCCCAGTGTTTTCAAGAAAAACAATGTCATCAAGACTAAATTGTGTGTGATGTGAAGAGCAAACAGTAAGGCATGGGCCACTAGGGACATTTTCTTAGACTGGTTCTATGATGTGTTTGGCCCTACACTGTGAAAAAGTACCTCCTGGAAAATAAATTGTCACTCAAGTGCCTTCTGGTTATGGACAATGCTCCTGCTCATCCTCACGACTTGCAAGAGCAAATTGTGGGGGAGTTGAGCTTCATCAAAGTGAAGTTTTTGCCTCCTAATACCACTCCTCTCCTCCAACCCATGGACCAGCAGGTCACTTCAAACTTCAAAAAAACTACACAAAAGCAGTGTTTCAAAAGTGCTTTGAAGTGACCTCAGACACTGAAATGACCCTAAGACAGTTCTGGAAAGATCACTTCAGTATCCTCAGTTGCATAAACCTTATAGTTAAGGCTTGGGAGGGAGTGACTTTCAGGAGTTTGAACTCTGCTTGGAGAAAACTGTAGCCAGAATGTGTACAAAAGAGGGATTTTGAAGGGTTTGGGGCTAACCCTCAGGAGCCTATGCCACTTGTGGAATCTACTGTGGCATTGGGGAAGTCCATGGGGTTGGAGGTTTGTGGTGAGGATGTCGAAGCGTTGGTGGAGGACAATGGTGAAAAGCTAACCACTACAAAGCTGCAAGAGCTTCAGGTGCAACAGCAACAGATCACAGCTCAGGAATTTCCTTAGAGGAGGAGGAAGAGAGATGGAGGAAGTTGCCTTCATCAAAGATTAAGGAAATGTGTACAATGTTTACAAAGGTGCAAGCATTTATGGATGAATATCATCCTGACACTGCTGTTGCAAGCTGTATTGGCAACATGTACAATGACACTCTTATGTCCCATTTTAGGAAAATCTTAAGGGGATGTGAGAAAAAGAGGTCTCTGGACACATATTTTGTGTGACAGGGGTCCAGTGACTCTCAAGCTGGGCCTAGTGGCATTAAAAAACCAAGAAGGGAGGTAACCCAAGAAAAGGACTTGGTACACAAAGTCTTCATGGAAGGGGATTCCCCTTCCAAACAATAGAACACCATCATCTCCCCTGCTCCTGTCTCATCACTCGTCAACAAGTACACAATAAAGGCAAGTATCATTTAAGCATTGTTTATTTTGCATGTATCATTGTTTTCTGTGTAGGGAAATGTATATTTCATGTAAAAAAATTTTGTTTAATACTTTTGGGTGTCTGGAACAGATTAATTGGATTTCCATTATTTCTTATGGGGAAAGTTAATTCAGCTAAAGGCTAAATTGGCTAAAGGCTAGCTCTCTGGAATGGATTAAAGGCATTAGTCGAGGGTCCACTGTACTCAATAACCTACAGTACTAGTCACAGCATTATGACGCCCCCTCCCCACACACGTACCAAAACACAAACACATACCATGAAAGATTATAATATGTATTTGCACACTTATTGAGGTTTTAATGCTTGGCATCCTTTACACTTGACCATGTCCCTCAGCCATATAGGAGGACTCTCACACAAATTCTTGAAGGTTTGGGGAGGTATATTATTCCAAGCCTCATGTAGAGCAGCCTCCAGCCATAGGAACTGGTATCCTTGTCAAGTAAACTTAGTTTCACTAGTGACCAGAGGTTCTCAATAGGGTTTAGGTCTGGGGAATTGCCTGGCCAGTTATTAAAGAACCTCACTTCACAGTCCTTAAGCTACTGACTACAAATTTGGCAGTATGACACGGTGCACCATCCTGCATAAAAACCGTAGCCCCACACTTGTCAAATGCTTCAGGTAAATTGTCACACAAAAACTCCAGGTAATTATACTGGTTTATATACTGGTTTTTTGGAAGCACCATGAGTTCACCAACACACTGATCACTGAAATACCCCCAAACCATGAGCGAGCCTGGGTGTTTGGTAGTCCCACAGGTGTAGCATGGGTCTAGCGGGTCACTACCTCTGGGCAGGTACACGTGTCCCCTATGGTTACAGGTGACGGTGAAGGTTGCTTCATCACTCCAAAGTACTTCAGACCACTTTTGAGGATTCCAGTGAAGATATTTCTTTACATAATCCAGCCTATGTTTCTTCTGTGGCGTGGAGAGCATCGGTTGCTTAACCTGGCAGCAAGTACTGTAGCCCAGTTCTGACACACGTCTGTTAACGGCTCTTACAGACACCTCTGAGGAAAATGTGGGTTCTTTTCTTTCAATTCTCTAGCAGTTATCTTAGACGTACTCTTTAACTGCTTCTTTAACACAGTTAACCCTTTCAGGGTCCGTCCCATAGATCTATGGCTTCACGTTGAGTGTCCAAACCGTAGATCTACGCCAAAATTCTAGAGCCGTCAAATTTAGCGCAAAAACTCTCATAGGCCTACATGTGAGAGAACGGGTCTGCGTGGTGGGTGTGCGCCATAAACAAAAAGTCTAGGCACCTGCATAGCATTGTGGGAACGCCGGTTCAGTTACCCTTGTTCACCACGCCTCGTCGCAAGGCAGCTCTCACTCCAAGGAAAATTGGGACTCTCCTCTTCCTATCTGATAATTCTGACACTGATGGAAGTGGAAATGAAGACGACTTCTTTGGCTTTGATCAGTTAGTGACAGAAAGGAATGACCAGGATATCGATAATAGTGCAGAAAACCCTGACGATCCTCAACCTTCTACCTCTGGTGTGGGCACTCCTCAGTCACGGTCAGTTGTACCTCAACGCAAGAGAAAACTATTATTTTCGCGTGGCCAGGCCTCTGACTTCAGTAATGATGATGATAGTGACATGGATTGTGATTTTATTGCTCTTGACGATAATTCGAGTAGCGATAGTGAGGAATCATATTCACCAGTGAAGCGTCGGTATGTACGCCGCCGCGTGCGCTCGGGTAGTATACCCTATGCCATGCCCAGGGGACGGAGTACATCCCGTGGCCCTACACCAGGTATAGACAGTGATAGTGAGGATGATGTGGCTACACTTGGCATGGATAGACCACAGGCATCAGTGGATGGTGGTAGTGGTGATGGTAGTGGCACCGCCATGCGTGACTCACCAGCCCATGCTGGGACCCACGCTGCTGACTCATCAGTTCAAGGACAAAGCGGAGCGTCAGCCACCAGCCCACCACAGCCACAACTACCCGCACAATCAGCCTATGATGTCCAGTATCCACAAGCAAACCGTATCTGGGATTGGCAGCAAAATCCCAGTTTTGTTCCCAGTTTTGATGACTCTCAAAGTGGAATTCTACCTACTTGTCCCCTTGGAACCACGGCCAATGAACTGGAATTTTTTGAAATATTCTTTGATCAGCCCTTAATGGAAATTGTCAGGGGAAGTAACAAGTATTTTGAGTACACCATGGCAAATACGATCATATCACCACAGTCAAGACTACACCGGTGGAAAGAGACAACTGTTGCAGAAATGTATTTGCTTTTTGCAACAATAATGCTTATGCCTCATGTCTATAAGCATAATATAAAAGCATACTGGTCCACAGATCAGCTAATTTCTACCCTGGTCTTCAGTGAAATCATCCCAGTGAACAGGTTTATCTTACCGTTACGTACGTTGCACTTCTCTGACAAAACCAGGCCTGACAGAAGTGACAGGTTATACAAGATTAGAAATGTTTTTATGTATCTCAAACAAAAGTTCAGCATGTACTTTTATCCATTCAAGAATCTTGTAATTGACGAGTCTTTGATTTTGTTCAAAGGTAGACTGTCATTCAAGCAGTATATACCGAGCAAGAGGAAACACTTTGGTATAAAACTGTTTGTACTCTGTGACTGTGACAGTGGCCTGGTATTGGATATTGTTGTATACACGGGAAGTAAAACATTGATAGATACCAAGATGTTATTGGGTACTCAGGTGACGTAGTGAGAAGCATGATGGCACCTTATCTTGGTAAGAGGCATACATTATATACCGATAACTGGTACACAAGCCCTTTACTCAGTGATTTCTTGCGAGTGAACAAGACAGTGTGTGTGGGCACAGTGCTTCTAATCGAAAACATATCCCCAGGCTCAACGCAGGTGCTCGTGGTGATGACGTGCAGGTGTTTATTTGCCATGACATCATGGCATTATGATGGCATGACAAACGAGACGTCACATTGTTGACAACCATTCACCATAACGAAATGCAAGACAGTGGCAAAGTTGATCGAGTGACTAATGAACGTATTCGAAAACCAGTGACAGTGATTGATTATACACAAACATGCGCTTGGTTGACAAATGTACATGCAGATTGGTTTTTTTTGATTGTTTCGTAAGAGTTACAAGTGGTACATGAAATTTTTTCTTCCATCTCATGGACATTTCAATGCTCAATGCATATAATATGTACCAAATAAAGACTGGCAACAGACTACCGTATGGTGGAATTTTGTTTGTCTGTTGTCAGACAACTCGAATGAAGTACCATGTAAGAACACCTGCTATACAAACAAGGTCCTCGAATTATCAGGATATACCCCCAAACATTTGAGGAGGGAAGGGATCATTTCATAATACAGCTTCCTTCACTCAGAAGAAATTTTCTCAGAAGAGATGCATCGTCTGTGCACAAACAAAACGACGGCAACAAAGACGCAAAGACACTCGGTTTATGGTGAGGGAATGTAAGGTGCCTCTGTGCATGGTGCCTTGTTTCAAGGAGTTCCACAAGCTCCAGCAGTTCTAAAACCATGTCCCGTGATTGTAAATATGTAAATATATGATAGAACATTAGTATTATACAAGATTTGTGCATGTTTATTGTAATAAACAACAGTGGTAAACAATAATATAATAATAACTTTAGTGCGGTTATTGTGTTCAATACAGTGAGTTTATATATATACATTATATACAGTATTGGTCTCTCAGGCCCCAAATGTTAGTAGGAAAAGAAAAGAAAAACTATAAAAGCCGCTAAATAAAGTAATGCGCGTATGTGGAATTCGTCGATGTTGCCGCCACCACATCATTTTGGACAAACTTCTTGGCACTGTATCTCATTAAGTGCTGATCAGAAAATTTTTTTGTCTTATTACCTTCACAAAAATATGCTCTTTAATTCTGTAAGAAAATTTTTTTTTTTTTTTTTTTTCAAAATTTCTTGGACACTGGAGCACCTTCAGATTTTGGCCTTGGACCCTGAAGGGGTTAAGCCTCCACGTTTTAGAAAAATAAAAGTGAATATGTAGTTGTAGATTGTGATGTATTATGCTGTTTTTACTGCTTAAGACTACAAATGTAAAAGCTATAACAGTATTTCTTACCTTAAATTGTGGGTGCTGGTGTTTGTGGATGATTTTGAAGAGTGAAGAGTTATGCTGTGGCCCTACTGGGCTGAGGTGGATGGTAGAGGTTCTGGTACTGAAGTTGATGGTTGTACTGGAGTGTCTAATTTTAAGACATCCAGTCAGTCAGTCAGTCAGTCAGCAAGTCAGTCAGTCAGTCAGTCATTCACTCATTCAGCAAGTAAGTCAGTCAGTCATTCAGCAAGTCAGTCAGTCAGTCAGTCATTCAGCAAGTCAGTCAGTCAGTCAGTCATTCAGCAAGTCAGTCAGTCAGTCATTCAGTAAGTCAGTCATTCAGTAAGTCAGTCAGTCAGTCAGTCATTCAGTAAGTCAGTCAGTCAGTCATTCAGTCAGTCAGTAAGTCAGTCAGTCAGTCATTCAGTAAGTCAGTCAGTCAGTCATTCAGTCATTCAGTAAGTCAGTCAGTCAGTCAGTCATTCAGTAAGTCAGTCAGTCAGTCATTCAGTAAGTCAGTCAGTCAGTCATTCAGTAAGTCAGTCAGTCAGTCAGTCATTCAGTAAGTCAGTCAGTCATTCAGTAAGTCAGTCAGTCAGTCTCACAAACTCACGTTTACCTCTTTTTCTGTGTACAAAGTAACACTTCATTACGACTACAGGTTATCACTTGTCTTATATCTTTGTTTCTTTGTTAATTCTAGGACTTAAGTGCTTACACCTTTTTGTACCACTTTCAGCAACACTGGTATGGCTACTGGGTGTCATGATTGCTTGGCAAATACAAGATATAGTGATTAAAATATCATAACACAATTCACAAACACAGCTGCCTTGTAGCAGAGAAAGACTGGACATGTATGAATTACGAACGCTGGGATGGTGGCGTGGTGTCAGGGAGTGGCAGGGGATGGCGGGAGGGCTTCCCGATTGCTCCACAAGAAGGCGGCCGGTTGAGCAAATGTGAATTTTTTTTTCCTTCCCACAAACTGAACCGCGTTAAATTAATTATACGACGTGTTACATAAAATTGTGCCGCAATTCTTCAATCGTGCAATACCCAAATCGTGCCAAATAAACTCATGCTAAATGACAGTCTACTGTGTTATAATCAGTCTGCCCATAATGCACAGCATGCTAGTGGCTTTCTTGTGCTTAACAATATTTTATTACTGGTAAACTAAGCTTTGTATACTGCAGTAAGAAATAAAGTTTACGTCTTTGTTTTCCTCCCCTTCTTATTCTCTTTCATATTCACTCCCACCCTCTTTCACATCTAACCAAGGATTTTTTTAAAAAGGCTCACCACTCCCTTGTTCATATCATGTGGTAAGATAGAGGCAAGGATAATTGTACAAGGAGAGGTGTAGCATGAGCTCCCACTATTCTGTGCCTCACCCACTAGACATATCGAAAATGTTAGCAGAAGCAGCAGGTACCACATCTCAAAAGAACAGTGTATTATTTATCCTATAGATTTTAACCAATCTACCAAAAAGCATGAATTCCCCACACACATGCATAAGAACATATACTAAATACCAAAGCATTTAGTGAAAAATGTATTAAAATGCCTCGAATTTGATTTGTGCTGAAAATACCCAATGCATGCACCATAACTTGTGATGGACAAGAGGCCATTATTTTTTTACAGGGAAGATCCAGCATCATGCAACCTACCCAATGTGGACATCAAATAATTTTAGGTGTCATCACCACCCATTTTCACATAGATACTAACCCTGGGACCCAAAAGTAATACTAGTAATGCTAAGGTCCTAAGAAGAAAATTAAGACTGAATTTCTCTCGGTACATTTTTAGATATGCTTCAAGGCGATTAGTAAAATTGGGAGGCATTGTACAAATGATTCTAACCCATAATTACACTAATTACACATTCTAGGGCCTTGAACCCTTCGAGTGTTAAATTATTTTTTCTTATGATAGAGGGTCTTTTTCCAAATGTAATGAAACCAAGAGTACAGTGGAACCTCAGCTTACGAATGCCCCACCATGCAAATTTTTCAGGATACGAACAGTCACTCGATCGATTTTTTGCTTCTGAATACGAACGAAAATTCAAGATGCGAAACCTCCCCCTCAAGGAAGGTTCCTTGGTGAGGGGATCTTGATCAAGGGAATTGGGTCTGTGCTCCACTTCTCTAAAGTACAATGCCTGCACTCTAAAGGAGGGATTCGGGATATTAGCGGTTTGGAGGGATATGTTGTGTATCTTTATACGTACATGCTTCTAAACTGTTGTGTTCTGAGCACCTCTGCAAAAACAGTGATTATGTGTGAGTGAGGTGAAAGTGTTGAATGATGATGAAAGTATTTTCTTTTTGGGGATTTTTTCTTTCTTTTTCGGTCACCCTGCCTTGGTGGGAGACGGCCGACTTGTTAAAAAAAATAAAAAATTATTATTATAATACATACGTATTAATAATAATATACACTGCAGCAGGCCCGTTGGCCCATACTAGACAGGTCCTTTACAATCCATCCCACTAACAGAATATTTGCCCAACTCAATTTTCAATGTTACTCAAGCAACAAGCTTTAATAATTCTATTTACTCATGTGCAGGACCCACTCACATCCAATCCCTGTCACTCGTGTATTTATCCAACACAAATTTGAAGCTACACAAGGTTTTAGCCTCAATAACCATACTAGGCAGATTGTTCCACTAATCAACATAAAATAAGAAAGGGAAACACTGCAGTAGGCCTGTTGGCCCATACTTGGCAAGTCCTTCACAAATCAAGCCCACTAACAGAATCAACACTACCCAAGCAATAAGCTTTAATAATCCTATTTACTCACATGCAAGTCCCACTCAAATCCAGCCCCTCTCACTAATGTATTTATCCAACTTAAATTTGAAACTACCCAAGGTTTTAACTTTGAAAGAGCCTTGGGTAGCTTTAAAAAGAGACTGGACAAATATGAGTGGGAGGGGATAGGTATTATTGGTGTTGTGGGTACATAATAGCATTAGAAAGTAGGAACACTGCAGTAGGCCTGTTGGCCCATACTAGGCAGGTCCTTCACAGATCCAACCCACTAACAGAATAAATGTACCCATGCAATAAGCGTTGACAATTCTATTTTCTTTTCCTTTTCTTTCTTTGTTGGGTTTATCAGGGCCACTGACAGCACAAGCCGTATTGAGCTGGACTTCTCAATGGTACGAGAAAAAATTGTTGCCTAAGGCTGGGCGGTGAGAGAAAAGGAACAAAAGTTCCTTTGTATAGAGATAGAAACTTGAAGCTTCCAATTAGATCCGGTGGACCCCCTTGCCAAGCCCCAGCAAAGAGGGATGCCAACACCCCCACCTGAGTTCAGTAACCGGCTTCCCACCAAAGACCGTTAAAGAATTTCCCGCAGAGCGGAAAAAATGGAGCTGGCTAAAGTAAGCCGATGAACAGGTGCCCCTCCTGTAGACTGCCCAGCGGGCTAAATAGGTGAGGACAAGCGTCCCAGTGAGAATGGGGGAAATTTGTCACTGATATTCAGGCGAGAGAGAGACGTCCACACCCGACAAAGACTGGCGCAGAAGTCCCACAATTCTATTTACTCATCTCAACTGTGCTAATGGAGTTACAGGAAGCTGACATCGAAGAAACGCTCAGCATTGACAATGATGCACCTGTTGTGCATTCCTTGAGTGATGGTGTAATTAGATGAACTGTGATATATACAAGCCGTAGAGTTGATTTTAGCATCATATGGAAGTACTATTTTGTTGTGCCTCCTAAGAGCAGGAATTCCGCTGGAAAGGATTAATGCCATTTCAATTAATTTAAATGAGGAAAATTGACTCAGCATACGAACAAATTGGGATATGAACAAGGTCAAAGAATGGATTAAATTCGTAAGCCGAGGTTCCACTGTATATAATTTGATGGAAAAGTTGCGGAATTACGCTCTTGCAAAGTTAGCGGTCTCAGCAATATTTATACATCAGCGATTTCACCCACTTTGAGCCCTTTGCTCAACTCGACCAAACTCACAGCTATTTTGCTAGAACTCCTTTTATTCTATCAACTGATTACAAGAAACTGCCCATTTACCTATTTCAATTACCCAAAAAAAGTGATCAAAAATTACTAATTTGACCAATATACATAATTCAAGAACTATGCGGACATTCCTGGCACTAAAATAACACTTTCTCTGTTCAATAGTCACGTCTTCAGGCCCCTCTTACATTACGCTTGCTTTTCATTTTGAATTTTTAATCACACAAAAAATAGAAGATTTACTGTTATTCAGACTACAGCCTCTCCTCAGTGATGTACTCGTGTATTGATGCCTCAGACTTACAACGAGCTCTTTGACCAGTATTCATACCTAAATAATGTATACTGGAGCTGATTTTCTCTTCTGTTTATTTCAATATACAATACACTACTGCATAAACTTTTAAAAATATACCAGAAATGATATAAATAGTGCAAAGGTGACATTAAAACAATATCAAAGCTGGTTGACAAAAACTCACTACCATTATAGTATGCTCCTCACTTAGCAATGAATTCGTTTAATGACGTGGTCTTAGGAACGGAACTTTGTCGTTAAGCGAGGAGAGGCTATACTGCATAATTGTATAAATAATACTGTATCAGTGCATTCATGAATGCACATTAGACCCACCAGTTGACATGTATTGGACACGTGATGTGATTTGTTTACTCTTGAACATTGTCAAAAATTAAATACAGTCGGCCATCACTAATCCGGCATCATTGGGACCTGTAGTGTGCCGGATTAGTGAGTTTACTGGATTACAGAGTGGTTAGGTTAGAATACACTAAATTAACCTATTAATAGAAACTCTTTCTACTACATCTTCCTCATTATCATCACTGCTTTCTCCTCTACTGGTTTGCTACTGTGGATTTACAACCATCTGCACATTTTCTGATAAAATTTGAGTCAGTATAATGATGAAATTTGAAATTATGCTAGCTGAAATTAGTGCCGGATTACTGATGGAACTGAATAAATGATTGCCGGATTAGTGATGGCCGACCTGTATTTCCATTACTTTGAGCTCACTTTCAAACTACAGTGGACCCTCAGCTAACGATATTAATCCGTTCCTGAAAGCTCATCGTTAGCTGAAATTATCATTAGCTGAATTAATTTTCCCCATAAGAAATAATGGAAATCAAATTAATCCGTGCAAGACATCCCAAAGTGTGAAAAACAACAATTTTTTACCACATGAAATATTAATTTTAATACACACAAACTGACACTTACCTTTATTGAAGATCTGGTGATGATTGATGTGATGGGAGGAGGGGTGAGTGTGGAAGTTGTTAATGTTTAGAAGGGGAATCCCCTTCCATTAGGACTTGAGGTATCAAGTCCTTTTCTGGGGTTACTTCCCTTCTTTTAATGCCACTAGGACCAGCTTGAGAGTCACTGGACCTCTGCAGCACAACAAATCTGTCTATAGAGGTCTGTACCTCCCATTCCTTTAAGATCTGCCTAAAGTGGGCCACAACATTGTCATTGTAATAGTCACCAGCATGGCTTGCAATAGCTGTGTTAGGATGATTTTCATCCATAAAGGTTTGCAGTTCAACCCACTTTGCACACATTTCCTTAATCTTTGAAGTAGGCACAATGGATTCCACAACTGGCATAGGCATCTCAGGGTTAGCCCCAAACCCTTCAAAACCTTTCTTAATTTCCATACTAATTCTCACCCTTTTTATCACAGGGTTGGCACTAGAAGCTTTCTTGGGGCCCACGGTGACTTATTTTGCAGGTACAATTACAGTGGACCCCCGCATAACGATGGCATCACATAGCGATTTTTCCGCATACCGATTACTTTTATCGCAAAATTTTTGCCGCGCATACCGATTAAAAACCCGCTTACCGATTTTCGTCCGAGACGCGTCCAATGTGCCCTCAGCCAGCCTCACATGTGCCGGCCGTCCCATTGTTTACCAGCCAGCCTCCGCGGTAACATCCAAGCATACACTCGGAATATTTCGTATTATTACAGTGTTTTCGGTGCTGTTTCTGGAAAATAAGTGACCATGGGCCCCAAGAAAGCTTCTAGTGCCAACCCTGTGGTAAAAAGGGTGAGAATTAGTATGGAAATTAAGAAAGATTTTGAAGGGTTTGGGGCTAACCCTGAGAAGCCTATGCCAGTTGTGGAATCCATTGTGCCTACTTCAAAGATTAAGGAAATGTGTGCACAGTGGGTTGAACTGCAAACCTTTATAGATGAAAATCACCCTGACACAGCTGTTGCAAGTCGTGCTGGTGACTATTTCAATGACAATGTTGTGGCCCATTTTAGACAAATCGTAAAGGAACGGGAGGTACAGAGCTCTATGGACAGATTTGTTGTGCGACAGAGGTCCAGTGACTCTCAAGCTGGTCCTAGTGGCATTAAAAGAAGAAGGGAAGTAACCCCGGAAAAGGACTTGCTACCTCAAGTCGTAATGGAAGGGGATTCCCCTTCTAAACAGTAAGAAGATAATGCTCTCCCCTCCTCCCATCCCATCAATCATCACCAGATCTTCAATAAAAGTAAGTGTCATTTAATTGTGCATGCCTTTTTCAGTTTGTGTGTATTAAAATTAACATTTCATGTGGTAAAAAAAAAATTTTTTCATACTTTTGGGCGTCTTGCACGGATTAATTTGATTTCCATTATTTCTTATGGGGAAAATTCATTCGCATAACGATTATTTCGCATAACGATGAGCCCTCTTGCACGGATTAAAATCGTTAACCGGGGGTCCACTGTACTAAAAACGCTGTGACAATATGAAATGTTCCAATTGTATGCGTGGATGTGACTGCACTGGCAGGCTTGTAAACACTGGCACCCACGGAACAACTGAGGCGCGCTCAGGCCACATGTGGACGCATCTCAAATGAATCGCGTTGGGCGAGTTTTTTAGCGTTAGCCGAGGCAAAATTCTTGCGTTAAAATGTATCATTAGCTGGATTTAAAGTTAGCTGATGCCATCGTTAGCTGAGGGTCCACTGTACTTTTATTCTGTAAACCATTCAAAAATCATCTATTTCTGTAATATATCTCCCATTCTATCAAATGAGATCAAGAAAACGAAAATACAACCTTAACTACCATACGAAATACACTGCAAAATCGCTATTTCAAATAAAAAACACGATCGATGTTTTTTTATTCTCATTATGCACTACGTGCTGCAGGACTTTTATACTGCGCACACTGGCCACTCAGACCCATTTCTCATATGTAGGCCTACCAGCTTTCTCCTGCAAGACTGGAAGCCACTAGAATTTTGGTGTAGTATTGTGGAACCAACACTGGCTTCATAGCCAGTGTCGGTTCCAACACTGAAAAGGGGTTAACAGCCATTTCCCCAACCCAACTGCATTAGAAAAAAATTGACTATGTCAGTAATTGATAATAAAGAAAGAAAAAGTTCTTAAATGTTAAATGTGAGTTGTGTAGTGAAAGTATGATCATCACTGTGCTGCAGTTGTCAAGTAGTTGTAAAAGTGAGAGAAACTTAATCTGCACATTACTTAAGAGGACCTACTGTGTTTAAAATAATTTGTCTGAATGTTTGCAATAACTGTAGCTGCAGATCAGCATTCAATAATCAATTGGTTCCAAAGTGCTAATATCGTAAATATGGTACATAAGAGCAGAACCTCTCAAATGCACAATTTTCTAAATACGATTCATAAAAAGTGTGGAATATTACAGGTGCAGATCATCGTAAGTGCAGATCATCGTAAGTGTGAATCATCGTAAGTGTGAATCAACGTAAGTTGGGGACCTAGTGTACCCAAAAAACCTAATATTCTCCAACACTATTTCATTATGATAAAATAATGTACAAATAGTAGATGATACAAATTTGCAATACTGAATTTAATAAATAAAAGAATTAAATAAATACAAAAACCAAACCATTTTTTTTTTTTAACAGAACTTGTATTTAAAAATTTTTTACCACTACTGTTTATCACACTAACTAATGGTAGACATTTTTTGAGACAATTATTAATCTTAATTACTGTACATGTCAATCAACAGGTACTAATAACAAAGTGATATTAGGAATTTATAACTATAGCAATCTTTTAATTCAACATTTGCGTACAGTTAACTCTTCATTAAAACAGATTTACGAACACCATTTCTTACTAGACAGATGGTAATAATGTACTTCTGAATTATACTGACATTATATATCCTAACTCTGATATTTATTACCTTTTAACTTTTAAACTGTGTTCAGTTCATACTTCCTATTCATTATATAATGTTATGAGAAAAGTATATATCATATACCAGTAGGACTATACATGAGCATTTACAGTGCACCACACCATACACAATACAGTATTTAGGTGAAAAGAGCTCTAACACAAATTCATATTTCTTGTACAGGTCTACATAAAATTAAGCAAAATAGATCCAAATATTGGGATTTTTTCTATTTTTCCTCTTGTTATTGCTACAGTGAACTGCAATGCACAAACTCTTAAAAGTACTTTGGAATTATTTTCAGAAAATGTATTAAATGAGCAAATTTGAATAATTCCAGCAGTTAACCGATATTATGCAATCAAGACAAACTTTAAATTACAAGTATCTCAGTACAGTTTTTTTCTAAATATGATAAAAATTTAATAAATTAATTCCTTACCATTAATAATGTACCATTTGACAAGTATATACTCAATACTGTATCTGATAATTTTCAAGAATTACCTTAATGAAAATCAACACAATACAGAGTACCTCAATTCAAACTTCTATTTTAAATAAAGTGTAGGTCCCCTTCATCCCTAAATACTTGTGAACCACTAAACTGTGTCTAACAGCACTCATAATGGACATCCTCGAGCTGCCCCCCAGGTGGTGCTACGCTCTAGTATGGCATCTTGGCAACACACATCACATTTGGTGCGCTGCTTGAAGGGGGTAGGGGTCGTCGTGATCACATGGCTACCAGGTATACTTCGCAACAACTTCACGTGGTTTTGGAAAAGCTACACACAGGCACGAATCAAAATTAAAAACTTAATAAAGCAGCAAATATTACTGATAATAAATACACAACTGCATGAAAATAAAACTCTGGCTACTATGAAGACCATCTGCAGTGTCATTGCAAAGAATCCTGGTACTTAGTGTCCAACAATCCTGGAAGCAATCCTGAAAATGGTATTTATATCCAGTACTGTATTTTTACAGTATACCGTGCTGTCGAAGCCTGGCTGTATAGAAGCACCAAACTATGAGGGACCTAGCTCATTCAACTGTCATACTCCTGGTAAGACTTGGCAATAACACATTCACATTTACATGCTCCTGTGCATTTAATCAAGCTTCTATTGCTTGGTTATACAAGATTTTTTAAAGTTAAGTTTACAGGGGTACTGGAAAACACTTACTCTAACTTTAGCATCAGCTTTACAAAGAAAATATTTGTACCATATCTTTGGCACTTCATACAACAATTGTATTACAAGTATCAAATCATGCCTTAAGTCCTAATACAATGTTGTATTTATGTTAAATTAACATGTGTGACTTGTATGCATGAAATGATAATCATTTCTAGGTTTAGTTTAGCATTTGTATAAGAAAACATGCAAAACTTATACAACAATAAGATTAATAAACACTGCTACAGGCACATGGCCCAGATCATGGGAAGGGACAACAAATATTAAAAATAATTAAATAAAATGTAAAATTTATCAAAAGATTCAAATTTATAATTTCAGTGTCTTAAGAGGCCTTGACTAGTCTTGACGTTATCAATTTCCTGTCTGACACAGCACAGAACTCTGCATTCTTGCAGATCTGCCTACAGACCGAGGTGCTGAGCTACATGACCCCTAACTGACAGTAACTCATGACCTCTCTTGCCTCTTTGTCAACATGCAGACATTACTTTCTATCAACTTTCATTTGTTGTTAAAGATATAAAGTCTCACATTCACTAAGGCTAGCTTTTGATTAGTTTTTCAAATACACGTTAACATTTATTTTGGTTATAACGATGGTAACTGAGAGTGTGGCATTACCATAATGTATCTTTTCAATATGGTTTATGATCTGTGCTGCACATAAACTAACCATAATAAAAGAACATTTAGGGCTCACCACCATTCTGTATATCACAATCAACAAGTGATGTAAAACTTTATATTGTACAAGGAAAGCTTCAGATGGTGCGCCAAGATTTCCATATCTGTAGCTCTGGGAGAGAATGTAAAAATTTCTATTCAACTATACTTAGGAGTTCCAAAGGAGCGCAATTAAGAGTGGGAAGAGGCGAATCAATTAATTTTTTCTACAGACTCACCACCACACTAGGCCTATGTACATCCATGCTCTGCCTCAGCTAAGGTCAGGCCCACATTCTGAGAGAACACTAACAATCTCTAAAAGTTACAGGGAATGACAAATGATTAACTCAAGCAGTTTATCAGAATCTGGGCCATAGACTACTCAGTTATCGAAAAAGCATTATGTATCTGGGACCCATTTAATATAAATTGCTTTAGTCTCAATACATTCCAATTGTCTACAACTTCTTATATATACTACCATTCTATCACTACATAAAAGGCCCTAGAATTGCTTTCTAGCTCAAACTCAGAAAGCAAACGTACACTCTAAAACCTATACATAGCAAATACCTATACATAGCAAATACCTATACATAGCAATTACTAGAAATGAATACGTACATTGATCTGTCCCTATTTATTCATCCGTGGTAGCATAGAAATAATATTATAAATCTGGAATTTCCTATACAATGGGGACACGATTTAAATAATAATAATTCCAAAATATACTACATTACAATTAATTCTAATTAAAGTCCTATGAAATACCATAATAGTTATTTTTTATTTTGTTAATAGGACAATCCAAAAAAAATGCTGAAGGACTTTAAAAAATATTAGTGCCACTACAAAAATACTTGCAACTCACAGTAAAAATAGAATATATCTAATGGCAAGTTAATATGAAGTGAAGAGCAGAAATGCATAACTACTGTACATTTTGAAAGACAAGGGGGAGGGGAAAAAATCCAGCATTTTTTGCTGATTGACAGTAAACTGTGGTATAAAAATAATTGATGGGCCAAAAATCAGTCAAATGATTACCACTCAGGCCAACACAGTTAACAGTCTTTGTCAGACAAATAAATACTGCTTAAGCCAATGCCATAAATACAAAGTTAATGCAAATAAATAATCAGCAAAACTTATCTGGCATAACTCTCTACAGCTTTATACAGCAGGTTAAGAGGGAATCCCAGGCTCTGCTGACTACAGCAATTACACTTGTATTATAAGGTAAATTACCAGCAGAGGAATGAAACATTACTGTATTCCTGTATGTACCAGAGCTAAGTCCACTAATTGTAATTGTACCACAATCCACATGTGTTATCACTGAGCCTAGTCACAACACTCAAAACAAAAGAACATGTCTCAGCAACATGTACTTACAATTGGAGCACATCTCCATTGGTAGTGATGCTTCGTTACCCTGCAAAGCAACAACAACTATTATTTTATTTATGAGCTACACAATGCAAGGACATAAAGGATGATTCTTAAACTACAAATAACAAGGTATTGAATACCAAACTGAAGATTAAATGTATGTGCTTGAGACTGCTCAACCATGTAATCATTACTTCAAAATCAGGATGTTCAAATTTCATTGTCTTGAATTCTAAATTGTAATATGTGCTTCATATTGTAAATTGTTTAAATTGTTCTATTGTAATACTGTAATTTTTATAAAATAATTCAAAACTAATTATTCACTACTAAACTTCTCTACTAGACCTATTAAAGCCATAAATCATTACTTAATAATACTCAATTCTCTTGTACTTAATGTCACTCACCTAATGACCACTTAATTTGTTATAACCTAATTAATCTTAAGTTAATTTTAAGTTTGCCCAAAATGTTCCGCATACAAGGGGCTTTTTGCATGTACATTCAACTACAGGTCCGCCATCACAAATCCGGCAATCAGTTATTCGGTTCCTTCAGTTATTCGCCACTAATTTTGGCTAGCATAATTTCAAATTTCCAGGGTCGCCACAAAAACCTGCTGGTACTGTTCGGTGGCACTACTTGCTGCACAAGTCATTCCAATTTCTTTTTCTCCATTTATTGTTTTAACCTGCTTACTTTTAGCCCTAGCCATGGTTCCAATGAATAAAAGAAATGCTTCTCATTATGTAAAGCACCTACACAGTACATTATCCATTAAAGATAAGGTGGCTTTGAAGCCACTGTCGGCTGCCATGAGCTCAGTCTCATGAAGCAGGAGAATATGCTTTATTATTACGCTAATATCAACACTACAGCTTATTTGCCTATCACAATTGATCTAATATGACATAATAAACAATATAAATAACATAAAACATGTTAAATACTCCAGAATGAATAATATCTGGCATAATACCGAGCAGTTCGATGGAGGTATGAAGAGGATATGGTATACAAGTACCGTTCTCCTATCCCTGTCTTGGGGCTTATATTAGAGAAAACGGAGTATAGCACAGGGCTGTGATATACACTCATACTGCACCATAAACCTGAAACAAAAAAGTTATTTTCTCTATATAGATTATCGCTGTATAGCCCTTCTGGCTTAGCACTTCTTTTTGATTATAATAATAATAATATATAGATTATCACACACAGCAGCATATGTGTAGAGAACCTAGGATAATCCAAAAAAGTCAACGTAGCTTATTTTTAGTACCTGGCTTGGGTTAGCCATATATGATTTTTGGTAAATATTCGATTCCCAACCAGGGTAGAAACATTAGGTGTGTTTCTTTACACCTGTTGTCTATGTTTACCCATCAGTAAATGGGTACCTGGGTGTTAGCCGACTAGTGTGGGTGTTATCCTGGGACACTGACCTAATTTTCTTGAAATACTCTGCATAACACGCGGCTTTCTATATAGTAGTATGTCACTGATGTCGGCTAGGCCTGTATACCTTGTACATGTACGTGTAGTAAATAAAGATACAGTGGACCCCCGCATAACGATTACCTCCGAATGCGACCAATTATGTAAGTGTATTTATGTAAGTGCGTTTGTACATGTATGTTTGGGGGTCTGAAATGGACTAATCTACTTCACAATATTCCTTATGGGAACAAATTCGGTCAGTACTGGCACCTGAACATACTTCTGGATTGAAAAAATATCGTTAACCGGGGGTCCACTGTATTATTATTATTATTATTATTATTATTATTATTATTATTATTATTATATTATTTTCTCAGTTGTTTGTTGGGTTATCTTGTTCAAACTTGGGCAATGTATGATGGAAAGATACTTCTTAACCTACACCAAAAATGAAAGAAATCAGACCATAAATAGCGGAGTTCACTTCTCAGCCATTAGCGGCAGCTTAGCGGTATATTTTTGTATGTTATTTATGGTTATATTCTCATTTTTTCAGTCTCATTTGATAGAATGAAAGATATATTACAGAAATAGATATAATTTTGATTGCTTTCACAATGAAAAGTACCTTGAAATTGCGCTCACAGTAGCAAAAATGTTCTATTCTTTAGCGAAGCTCAAGAGTAAACAAATGACGTCACCGTCCAATACCTGTCCGCCTCCCGCCCAAAATTCCAATAGGGGTCAAAAAATGGGTTGACATTATTTTTAAAAAATTTTTTACAAAAATGCAGCAGTCGCAAAAACATAAATCTTCTATTTTTTTTGTGAAAAAAAATTTCCAATGGAAAAGCAAGAGAATATAAGGGGGGCCCTGTGCGGGGCTAATGAACAAGAAAATTTTTATTTTAGTGCCAAAAATGTCTGCTTGTTTTTTTCTGGACCTATTTTAAATTGGCTCTGTTGAAATTTTTTGGGAAATCGGCCAAAAATTGCCAATTTTTACCCGTTTTTGGTAGTTTAATAATGAAGGGCTTTTTCTTGTACTCAGTTGAAGACTAGAAGTAAATAAGTTTTTCGGTTACAAAAATACTTAATAGTTTCATCACGCAGGTATGTATAAAAACCTAGGATAACCCAGAAAAGTAAAAAGTGACTTTTTTCCCAGTACGGGTTTGGGGCTTGCATAATTTTTTTGGTAAATTTTTTTTTTCTTCGGTGGTTTGTTGGGCTATCCTTAAAACTTGGGCATGTATATGGAAAGATGTTTCTTAACGTACAACAAAAATAAAAAAGAGACCAAAAATAAGGGTGGTTCCTTCTCGGCCCTTTACCGCCTCTTTGCAGTATATTTTCGTATGTTTTTTAGGGGTTTATTCTCTTTTTTTTTGGGCTCTTTTTGATAGAATAAAAATTATTACAGAAATAACATGATTTTGATTTTTTCTGACGAAAAGTACCTTAAAATTGAGTTCAAAGTAGGGGAAAAAGTTCGTTTTTTTGCCAAGTGAAAAGTCAATTTGGGTTAAATTTTTTTAAGTGATTCTAACCTAACCACTCTGTAATCCGGCAAATCAGTAATCCGGCACATACAGGTTCCAATGATGCCGGATTTGTGATGGGGGAACCTTTTTAAATATTTTTTGACAATATGCACATCCAAAATAAATATTATTATTTTTATTATTTACACCAGTGGGTACATTAAATTTAAATTATATGGTGTGCAAAAACAAGTAAAATTTGTTTATATTATAGTGAGGGTTGCCCAACTAACCTTGAATAAACTGCAACTATGGACTTTCTTTTTTGGTAATAAGTGGACCCCCGGTTAAACGAACTTTTTTCATTCCCATATATGTGGGTGCCAGACTGACCGAATTTTTTCCATAAGGAATATTTGAAGTAATTAGTCCATTTCAGCCCCCCAAAACAAAACCGTACAAACGCACTTCTAAATACACTTACATAATTGGCCGCTTTTGGGGAGGGACGTTAAGCGGGGGTTCCACTTTACAGTACGTTTTCAAAGGTGTGTGAATGCACACAAAGTACTTCACTTACACTGTACAGTAATGACAATTTACTTTTACAGTAAACCTCTCTTCATGCATCCATGCTTTTTCCAGATATGAGCATCGCTGGGTTGTTTTTTCACCTCCAGCGAGGGGAAAATTTTTCCGATACAAGCGGGCCCAGGGGGGTTCCCACGCGGGGTGGGGCCCTTTTGCCTTGATCTAAAAATTTGGACTCAGAGTTTTTTGGGACTACTTTTTGAAACGGGGCAATGTAAGGGGAAAATGTTTCTTGACGTATCCAAAAATGAAAAAAATCGACCAAAAATAACAGTTACTTTCAACCATTACCCCCTCTTAGGGGATTTTTTTCGTAGGTTTTTTTAGGGTTGATTTTTTTTTTTTTTTTTCTTTTTGTTTTTATTTGATAGAATGGAAGATATTACAAAAAATAAATGATTTTGTTTGGGTTTCAAAAAACAAAAATACTTTAAAATTGAGCTCAAAGTAGAGAATGTTCGATTTTTTGGGTGATGTTCAAAGAAAACAAATGAATCCCGCCATACCTTTTCGTTTGGGCACTTGGCCCCCAAACCTTCACATTTTGGGAAAGTTCTTCAACTGCAGCAAAAGGGAGCAGACATCTGAGGTAGAAATGACAGACATCAGAAGCACATGGCAGAACAGAAGCAGCAGTGGCAGACTTTCAATCGAATGAGTACAAAAAACCCCCATTTCCCGATTTCAATATCCAAAAAGGGGTCAAAATTTACTTTTTTGCCAAATTTCCCCCAAAAATTTTCAAAAGTCCCAGTTTCCAAAGGGGGGCCAGAAAAAACAAAACGACATTCCTGGCACTAAAAAAACTTTCCCCTGTTAATTTTGTCATGTCCCCGGCCCCGTTTCTTTTTTGCTTTCCACTTTGAAATTTTTATTCTCAAAAAAATAGAAAATTTTTTGTTTGCAGACTACTGCAATTTGAAAAAATGGGTGGTTTTCGCTTGCTTTACCGGGGGGCCTGGGTTCGATTCCCAGCCAGAGTAAAAAAAATTTGGGCATGTTTTTTTCAACCTGTTGCTTGTTCCCCATCATAAAAAGGGGACCTGGTGTTTTCGACGGGGGGGGTTGCATCCTGGGGCACTGACCTAAGGAGGCCTGGGCCCCAAAACCGGCCGCGGGGGCTTGCCCCCGGGGAAATTCTCCAGGTAAACTCCAGTAAAAACCCTGTGAAAGAAATTAGACTCCCCATTGAAAGTGAAAAGGGGCATGGGGACGATTTTTTTACTTTTTAAATTTGGGAAAAATCGAACATTTCGCTACTTTGAGTCAATTTTAAATTTCTTTTCTTTTTGAAACCAATCAAAACATTAAATTTCTGTAATATGTCTTCCATTCTATGAAATGAGACCAGGAAAACTAGAATAAACCATAAAAAAGCATCAAAAAAACACTGCAAAATCGCGGTTTTTTAAAAACCAAAACACGGTCGAGTTTTTTTTTTTTTATTATGCACTGTTGTGCAGAATTTTTTTTTACGTGCACACTGACCACATGGGCCCATTCTTTTATAGTAAGCCTCCAGCTTTCTTCATAGATTTAAGGCGCTAAAATTTTTTTTACATACGGGACCAACCCTGGGGGCAAGCCTACTAGCACGGCACCAACCCCGAAAGGGGTTAAGTGACATTAAGAGTGTAGAAGAAAAGAGCATTTAAGAGTTGCAATAAGTGTAGCATTAACAGTGATCAATTTATGTCGCTGACTTTTTTTTTGGGGTATTCTAGGTTTTTCTACACATGTAATCAGGAGCAGGGTGGCCGCTGGGTGGGCCCCATAAACCCCAAAAACAACAAAAGCCACTATCACCCACTTACGCGCCAGGATTTTTTACGTACAGTACGATAAAATTTTTACCGCCCTCAAATCAGCAAGAGAAAGCTGGGAGGCCTACTATGAAAAAAGGGTCTATGTGGTCGTGTGCGCAGTATAAAAAAAAAAACCTGCAGCACACGTGCGTAAAAGAGAAAAAAAAAAAATTTTACAGTTTTTTGGTTTAAAAAAGCACTTTTCAAAGATTTTCGTATGGATTTATGGTTTATTCTAGTTTTTCCCGGTCTTATTTTAAGAATGGGAAAACATATTTCGAAATGAGATGATTTTTATTGGTTTTTTACAATGAAAAGTACCTTTTAAATTTAGCTCAAAGTACAGAAATGTTCATTTTTGCCAAAGTTCAAAAAGTAAACAAAACAGCCAGGTCCGACACGTCAAGGGGGAATTAATATTCTTTCACATGTTTGGTATTATTTATACCTTTTTTACACTAATTTCAGAGTTTGATAACAGTAAATCTTCATTTTTTTTTGAAATAAAAATTCAAAATGGAAAGCAAAAGAAAAAGTAAGAGGGGGGAGGGGTGGACTAAGAACGAGGAAAAGTTATTTTTGTGCCAGGGAAAGTCTTTCTTGTTTTTTCTGGACCCTATTTTGGAAATTGGTATCTTTTAAATTTTTGTGAAACTGGCAAAATTTCAAATTCTGACCCTTTTTTTGGGTAGTTGTAATCGGTAAATGGGTGGTTTTTTTTGTATTCATTCATAAAAAAAACGGGGTTCTACGAAATAGTTTTGATTTTTGTCGACTAGTACATGGATTGGCCGAAATAGGGCTCAAAGTGGGCAAAATCGCCGATGTGTAAACATCGTCGAGACCGCTAACTTTGCGAGAGCATAATTACATAAGTTTTCCATCAAATTTCATACTTTTGGTGTCATTATGATCGGGAAAAGATTCTCTATCTTTTCATAAGAAAAAATAATTTTTTTTTTTAAATTTTGGCAACCCTAAGAACAAGTCTCTGAGAGGGCCTGGCGACCCTCAAAGGGTAAAAGCGGTCTTTGGTGGGAAGCCGGTTACTGAACTCAGGTGGGGGTGTGGGCGTCCTCTCTGCTGGGGCTTGGCAAGGGGGTCCACCGGATCCAATTGGAAACTTCAAGTTTCGATCTCTATTTACAAAGGAACTTTTGTTCCTTTTCTCTCATCATCCAGCCTTGGGTAACAAATCTTCCTAGTGTCATCGGGAAGCTGGGCTTGATACGGCTTATGCTGTCAGTGGCCCTGATAAACCCAACAATGAAAGAAAGAAAGAAGCCACATACTTTATGATATGTGTTTTATTCATTCTAGTGTATATATCATGTTTCTGTGTTATTAATATTGTTTATTATGTCATATTAGATGAATTTTGATAGATAAATAAGCCATAGAGTTGATATTAGGGGAATTATTGAAGTATTTTGTTGTGTCTGGAATTCCACTGGAACGAATTAATTCCATTTCACTTAATTTAAATGAGGAAAATTGACTCTGCAAACGAGCAAATCCAGATGCGAGCAAGGTCACGGAACAGATTAAACTCGTAAGTAGAGGTTCCATTGTATTAAGCATTTATGTATACACAAACTGCCACAGCTGTTAGATATTGGACAGTACATACTGTTTGTTCATGATAAGAAGATAGGAGTCTTGCATAAAGGAATTCTAGTCAACTGATATGGAAATTAATGTGAAATGTGCCCAGTGCATGTTTCCATGTGCAATTAGGCCTCATTAAAATCATGAACATTTTTCATCCACTCAAATCAAGAGATATGTTAGTAGAAATGTTACCCCCCCCTCTGGAATATGGCACTGCTACAGCATATACAATTAAAAAAAAAAAAAAAAAAAAAAAAAGAGCACTATAAGAGAACAAGTTATAACCACAACCATGTAAAACATTCATATCTAGGACCCCTAAACCTTAACCCTTTCAGGGTCCGTCCCGTAGATCTACGGCTTTACGGTGAGTATCCAAACCGTAGATCTACGCCATGAGCTCAGCTCACTCTGATAAACTGTGAGTGGTACATTTGGGCCTAGATATGAGAGAATACATCTATGTGGTATGTGTGCACCACATAAAACAGATTCTGCAGCACACTGTGTATAATGAGAGAAAAAAAATGAAATAATGATTTTTCGATTAAAATAGCAACTTTGCAGCATTTTTTCGTATGTTTTTTATAGTTTTATTTGCGATTTCTTGGTCTCATTTGATAGAATGGATGACATATTACAGAAATAGAGATGATTTTGATTGGTTTTAGCACTGGAAATGGCTTGAAACTGAGCTCAAAGTAGCGGAAATGTTAAATTTTTGCCGATATTCAAGAGTAAACAAACGACCTCACACATCTAATACACGCCAGCTGGTGGGTCTAATATACATTAACAAATATGGTGATGATATTTATAAAATTATTACAGTATTGCATAACAGTAAATCTTCTATTTTTTGGTGTGAATAAAAATTCATTATGTGAATAAAAAATCAAAATGGAATTTATTTGTAAAGCCTCAAAATATAACTAATGAACAGAGGAAATGTTAGTTTAGTGCCAGGAATGCCTACATTGTTTATTCTGGACCCTATTTTAAAATTGGAATATTTTGAACTTTGTGTTAAATTGGCCAAATTAACAATTTCCGATCACTTTATTTTGTAGTTGAAACAGTTGACTTGGCGATTTCTTGTGCTCAATCGATAGAATAGAAGTAATACTAGTGAAATAGCTAAGAATTTGGTTGATTGGAATAATGTAATTGGCCTAAAATAGGAGTCAAAGTCGGCAAAATCGCCGATTCGTAAATATCGCTGACACATCAAAATTCGTGAGAGCATAATTTCGTCAATTTTCCACTAAATTTCGTACTTTTTGTTTTATTACCTTCACAAAAAGATTCTCTACGATTTCATAAGAAAAAATAACAAATTTTTTTTTTGAAAATTCTTGGACACTGGTGCGTGACTCCAGATTTGGGCCTTGGACCCTGAAAGGGTTAAAGTCCCTCAAAAGGAATACAATTTTATTTAACTGTAATAACTGTAATGACCTATAAAATGTGTTATGCCCACAAAATGGGCTTTGTTAAGTCCAACATATCTAGCTGGAGAGGGAGGATCAGTCTATACTTAACCCTTTCAGGGTCCGTCCCGTAGATCTACGGCTGTTCGGTGAGTGTCCAAACCGTAGATCTATGCCAAAATTCTAGCGCCGTCAAATTTAGCGCGAAAGCGCTCATAGGCCTACATGTGAGAGAATGGGTCTGCGCCGTGGGTGTGCGCCGTAAACAAAAAATCTAGGCGCCTGCATAGCATTGTGGGAACGCCGGCTCAGTCACCCTTGTTCACCATGCCTCGTCGCAAGTCAGCTCTCACTCCCCGGAAAATTGGGGGCTCTCCTTTCCTGTCTGATAGTTCTGCACTGATTTAGGGCTCACCCCCCCATTCTTAAAATCACAATAAAACAAGGGGATGTAAAACTTTATATTGTACAAAGGAAAGCTTCAGATGGTGGGGCCAAAGGGTTTTTCCCTATCTTTTAAGTTTGGGAGAAATTTGAAAAAATTTTCCCTTTTAAAAACTAACTTAGGAGTTCCAAAGGAGCGCAATTAAGATTTGGGAAGGGCAAAACAATTAATTTTTTTTCTAAAGACTCACCCCAAAACGGGCCCCTATGTACTTTCCAAATGTTTCTGCCTAAAGGCAAAGGGTCAGGCCCACTTTTTCCTGAGAAAAACACAAAAATCTCAAAAAGGGTTACGGGGAAATTTAAAAAATGTTTTAACCCTCAAGCAGTTTTTTTTCAGAATTTGGGCCAAAAGACTACTCATTTTATCGAAAAAGCATTATGTATCTGGGCCCCCATTTAATTTTAATTTGGGTTTTTGGGTCTCAATACTTTCCCAAATTTGTTTTACAACTTCTTATATATACTACCATTCTATAAATAAAAAAGGCCCTAAAAATTGCTTTCTTGCTCAAACTAAAAAAGGGAAAAAACGTACCCCCTCAAAAACCCCAAATACATGAAAAATACCAAATACATACCCAATATACCTAAAATTTAGCAATTACTAGAAATGAATACGTACTTTTAAACTGCCCCTTTTTAAATTCTTTCCCTGGTAGCATAGAAATAATATTAAAAAAATCGGGAAAATTTTCCTATACAAGGGGGGGAAAAACCGGATTTAAATAATAATAATTCCAAAATAAAACTACTTTTACAATTAATTTAATTAAACCCCCTATGAAAAAACCCAAAAATAGTTATTTTTTATTTTTTTAAATAGGGACAATCCAAAAAAAATTTGGCTGAAGGACTTTAAAAAAAAATTATGCCATTTCAAAAAATATTTGCAACTCCCCCAGTAAAATAAAATATATCTAATGGCAAGTTAATATGAATGAAAGACCCAGAAATGCAAAAACTACTGTACTTTTTTGAAAGACAAGGGGGGGGGGAAAAAATCCAGCTTTTTTTTCCCGGATTGCCCTTTAAAAACTTTTGGGTATAAAAAAAAATTGATGGGCCAAAAATAAAGTAAAAATGATTACCACTCAGGCCAACACGGGTTAACAGTCTTTGTCAGACAAATAAAAAAGGGTTTAAGCCAATCCCCAAAAATTTACAAATTTTAATTTGAAAAATAAATAATCGGGAAAACTTATCTGGAAAAATTCAAACAGCTTTATACAGCAGGTTAAGGGGGAAATTTCCCAGGCTCTGCTGACTACGCAATTACACTTGTATTTATAAGGAAAATTTTAACCAGCGGGGGGAATGAAACATTACTGTATTCCTGAAAATGTACCAGAGCAAAGGGCCCAACAAATTTTTAAATTGAAAACCCACAGTCCACAGGGGTTTTTATCACTGACCCCTAGTCACAAAAACTCAAAAAAAAAAAGGAAATGTCTCAGCAACATGTATTTTAAAATTTTGGACCCTTTTTCTCCATTGGTAGTTTTGCTTCTTTTCCCCTTTGGCAAAGGCAAAAAACAACTTTTTTTTAAATTTTTTGAGCTACACATGAAAGGGAAAAAAAAGGATGATTCTTAAACTCCCAAATAAAAAAGGGTTTTTTGAAAAAACCAAAAACGAAGTTTAAATGTTTTGGGCTTGAGACTGCTCAACCATGTAATCATTATTTTAAAAAAATCAGGATGTTAAAATTTTCATTGTTTTGGGAATTCAAATTGTAAAAGTGCTTCATATTGAAAATTGTTTAAATTGTTCAAATTGTAATACGGGAAATTTTTTTATAAAAAAAATTCAAAATAATTATTCATACTAAATTTCCCTCTACTAGCCCCTATTAAAGCCCAAAAATTTCATTATTTAAATAATACCCCAAATTCTCTTGTACTTAATGTCACCCCCTAATAAACCTTTTTAAATTTTTTTAAAAACCAAATTTAATCTTAATTTAAATTTTTAAAAGTTTCCCCCAAAATTTTTCCCCGCATAAAAAGGGGGCCCCTTTTTTGCATGTACATTAAACCCCTAAAAGGTTTCCGCCATCAAAAAATTTCCCAGGCCCAATTTTTTTATTTGGGTTTTTCCTTTTGGGTTTTTTTCCCCCGCCAAAAAATTTTTTGGCTAGCAAAATTTTTCCAAATTTTCCCGGGCGCCAAAAAAAACCTCGGGTTTAACTGTTCGGGGGTGGCACTACTTTTTCCCAAACAAGTAAATTCCCAAATTTTTTTTTTTCCCTCCATTTATTTTTTTTAACCCCCCTGTTTTTATTTTTTTTAAGCCCAAAAACCCCCCCTTTGGTTTTTCCAAATTTAAAATAAAAAAAAAAAATTTTTTTCCCCCCTTTAAATTTAAAAGGAAACCAAACACGAAAACTTTTTATCCTTTTAAAGAATAATTTTGGGTTTTTTGAAGCCACTGTCGGTTTTTTGCCAAAAACCCCATTTCCCCCCATTAAAAAACCCGGGAGAATTGTTTTTTATTTTTTTTCGTTAAAAAAATCAAAAAACTACAGTTTTTATTTGCCTATAAAAATTTTGTTTCCCTAAAAATGACATAAAAAAACCCAAATTTTAAATAAATAACAAAAAAACTTTTTTTAAAAAAACCCCCCCCCGGGAATGAATAATTTCTGGCATAAAATACCAAAGGGGGAAAAAGTTCGAGGGAAATTTAATTTTGAAAAAAGGATTTTTTTTGGTTTTTACAAGTACCTTTTTTCCCCCCAAATTTTCCCCGGGCCCCTTGGGGGGTTTTTAATTAGAAAAAAACGGATTTATAGAAAACGGGGGCTGGGGGGATATAAAAAACCCCTTTTACGGGGGCCCCCAAAAACCCCTAAAAAACAAAAAAATTTTTTTTTTTCCTTCCTATATAAAAATTTATCGCTTTTAAAACCCCCCTTTTTTGGCCCCTTAGCAATTCTTTTTGTTTTTAAAAAATTTTAATTTAATTTTTTATTGTTTAAAATAAAACCCCCCAAAAGCAAAATAAGGGGTTTTAAAGAAACCCCTGGGGAAAATTTCCCAAAAAAAGTAAGTTGGGGTTTAATTTTTAGTACCTGGTTTGGGTTTTGCCAAAATATGATTTTTGGTAAATTTTCCCGTTTTCCCAAACCCAAAAAGGGGAAAGAAATTTTGGGGTTTGGTTTTTTTTTTTACACCTTTTGGTCAAATTTTTAAACCCAAATTCAGTAAATGGGAAACCTGGGTTTTTTTTTGGGCCCGGACAAATTTTGGGGGGTTGTTTTTTTTTTTTTTTCCCGGGGCCCCCTAAACCTAATTTTCTTGAAATACCCCCTGCAAAACGGGGCCCCTTTTCTATAATGTATTCACTGATGTCGGCTGGGCCCCTGAAATCCCTTTTGAAAACATGAAAGGGGAAAAGTAAAAAAAGGGTACGGTGGCCCCCCGCATAACGTTAAACCCCCCCAAAAGCGACCAATTATGTAAGTGAAATTTATGTAAGTGCGTTTGTACTGAATGTTTGGGGGTCTGAAAGGGGCTAACCCTTATTTTTCACAATTTTCCCTTTATGGGAAAAAAATTTCGGTCAGTACTGGCACCTGAAAAATACTTCTGGATTGAAAAAATATCTTTAAACCCGGGGGGTTTCCACTGTATTTTTAAATTTTTAATTATTATTATTATTATTATTATTATTTTTTATATTATTTTCTCAGTTTTTTTTGGGGGGGGTTATCTTTTTTCAAACTTGGGAAATGTATGTTGGAAAGATACTTTTTAACCTACCCCAAAAAATTTGAAAGAAATCAGACCAAAAATACCCCGGATTTTTCATTTCCCTCAGCCTTTTAGGGGCCCAAGCTTAGCGGGTATTTTTTTTGTTTTTTGGTTTATTTTTTTTTTTTGGGGTTTAAAAAATTTTTTTTTTCCAAAATTTTTTGGGTTTTTTTTCGGGGTCTCCAAAAATTTTGAAATTTAGAATTTTGGAAAAAGGGATAATTAATTTAAAAAAGAAAAAAGAATTTTTTTTTTAATTTTAATTGCTTAAAAAAAAATTTCAAAAAAAAATGTTTTTTAAGGGGGTTTAACCCCTTTTGAAATTGGCTCAAAAACCCATTTTAAGCCAAAAGGGGTTATTTTAAATAAGGTAAAAAAAGGGGGGCGGGGGGGGGGGGGAAAACTAGAAGTAAATAATTTTTCCCCGGATTAACAATCCAAATTTTCCAAACGGAGTTTTATAGAAACCTTTTTTTAACCCACAAAATTTAAACAATTTTTTCAAAAATGGGGGGCTTCCCAAATTTTTTTAAAATTTTTTTTTCCCTTTTTTGGGGGAATTTTTAAAAAACCTTTGGGGGCAAGGAAATTAAAAAAAGGGGCCCTTCAAAATAATGAAACCAAAAAAAAAAAGGGGGCCAAAATGGGGTTGTTCCTTTTTCGGCCCATTTAGCCCCCTCTTTGAAATTTTGTTGAAATGGGTTTATTTCAATTTTTTTTTTTTTTTTTGGGGCTCGTTTGAAGAATGGAAAAAATTTTTTATTACAAAAAAAGACATGATTTTTAAAGGTTTTATAAAAGAAAAAACCCCGAAAAAGTTAAAAGGGGGAAATTTTTCCCGGTTTTTGGGGCCAATTTTTTTGGAAATTTTTTTTTCCCTTTTGGGTTTTTTTGTTGGGTATTCTTAAACCAACCCCTTTTAATTTGGGAAAATTTTTCTTAACCGGACAAAAAAATTAAAAAGCCGGGGTTTAAAAGGTTTTATTTTTCCTTTTTACCCTTTTCCCCTCTTCCCAAAAAAAATTTTATTTTTTTTTATTTTTATTCCTTTTTTTTGGGTCTTTAATTAAAAAAATCTTTCAAAAAGGGAATAATTTGGGTTTTTATACCCCAAAAAATATTAAAAGGGTTCCAAATAGCGGCTTTTAAAAAGGGGCCAATTGTGGAAGATTTTAAAATTTTTTTGGTTACAGGGGGACCCCCTTAACCCAACTTTTTTTTCCGGGAAAATTTCGGGTTCCGGACCCCTTTTTTTCCCCTTTAAAGGGAATTTGTTAAAGGGGGAAGTTTTAAATTTCCTTTGCCCCAAACATCATACCAAAATTAAAATAAATTTAATTTTTTTAACAAAATTTGGTCCATTTAAAAAAATTTAAGGGGGGTCCCTGTAATTTTTTTTCCCAAAGGGTGGGGTTGCCCAAAGGCCTTAATTAAACGAAAAAGTAATGCCCTTTTTATTTTTACAGTAAAAACCCCCCTTAAACAAATTTTTTTAAACCTTTGAAGTTTTTCGGGATGGCCAGTCCTAGGTTTTTTTTCCCCCTAAGGAAAGGGTGAAAATTTCCTTTTTTTCCAAGAACCCCCCAAAAATTCCCACGTTAACCCCTTACAAAAATTAAATTACTAATTTTTTGCTTGGGAAATTATCTTTTGGCGGGGGCCAAAAGGGGGAAAAGTTTCTTACTTTTTATACCAAAAAAGAAAAAACGGCCCAAAAATAACAATTTACTTTTAACCATTAGCCCCCCCTTTTGGGGGCTTCCCCCCGTTGGTTTTTTTGGTTGGGAATTCCTTTTTTTTTCCCCTTTTGCAAAAAATTTTGATAAAAGGGAAGGGGATTTCCTCAAAAATGGGGGGGGATTTTGTTTTTACAAAAAAAGTTTTGTTGGTTTCAAAAGGGGGAAAGATATGGGGACGATGTTTTCTTAAAGTAAAAAAAAATAAAAAATCCCCATAAAAAAGGGGGTTCCCAATTTAAACCTTGCCCCTCAACCTTTTCTTTTGGAAAGTTCTTCCCCTTTTTTTTTTTTTTCCCCCTTAGAAAAGTAAAAATTTAAATCAGAAAAGAATGAAGGAAACAAAAGTTTTTAAAAATTGGAGCTAAAATGAAAAAATTTTCGGAATTCTTTTAAAATTTGAGTAAAAAAGAAACCCACCCATTTCCCGGGGTTTTTAAATTTCCCCTAAATTCAAATTTGGAAATTTTCCTTTAAACACAAACAAAAGTGGGGCCAAAATAGGGTAGAATAAATTCAAAGCAGCATTCCAGGCACCTAAAATTTAACCATTTCCCTTCGAAATTTAGTAAAAGCCCAAACCCTTTACCTTTTCCCTTTTCCCTTTCCCAAATTTGAATTTTTTTCCAAAAAAATTTTTTACAAAGATTCCCAAGTTTAAAATGGGGTTTAAAACGCCTTCCTTTCACAAAAAAAACCCTTGGGTTAATTCCACCCCCAGGTAGAATTTTCCTTTACTTTTTTTTTTCCCCTTTTTGTTTTTCTATTTCCCTCAAAAAAAATGGGGTTAACTGTTATCGACTTGTTTTTGCACTGGGGGGGTTTAACCGGTCCCCCCAACCCCCCCCGGGGCTTAACCCCCGGGTTCTCCGGGCCCAGGTAAAACATTGGAATTTTTTTTAAACCCCTTGGTTTTAGGGGCCCCAAAAACCAAAAACAAAAAAAATTTGGGGTTTATTTTACCTTTGGGGGGCCAAAAACTCCCCCTTTTTCCGGGCAATTTTGGCCCCCTTTAAACCCCCCAACTTTTCTTTGGTAAACCCAATAAAACATTAAAAATTTTGTAATTTTTTTTCCCATTTTTTGGAAATGAGCCCCAGGAAAATTTTGGAAAAAAAAACCCATTTTGCTACTTTAACTGCTTTTTCGCTTTTTTTTAAAACCAAAAAACTCAAATTTTTTTTTTCCCTTCCTTAAAAATGCCGGGGTTTCTAGAATTTTTTAAAAATGCAATCCAAAATCCCCCAAAACCCTTTTCCAAAAAACCTCTTTTTTTTTTTTTCCTTTGGGTTTTTGGGGCCTAAATTTTTTTTTATACGGAAATGCCCCTCCCCCCCCCCCCCCCCCGGGGGGGCCCCCCCCCCCCCCCCCCCGGAAGGGGGGGGGGTTTTGGGAAAAACCAACCCTGGCGTGCAACCCCGTACAAAGCACGGCCCCAACCAAAAGGGGTTTTAAATTTGAAAAGCTTTAAAGGGATGTAGAAAATAAAATTTTGAAATTAAGATTTTTAGAAAATTAAGTGTAGCTTTAAACAGTGAGAAAATTTTTCGTTTGACTTATTTTTGGGCTATTTTTAGGTTCTTTTAAAACCATGAAATTTCAGGAGCGGGAAATTTGGCCGCTGTTTTTGGCCCCTAAAAACCCCCAACAACAACAACCCCACTATCACCACTAGTTTAAACCCCGCCGGGGGTTTTTTTTGACGAAACTAGTACGCATAAATTCTACCCCCCCTTTCAAATCTAGCAAGAAAAACCCTGGTGGGCCCACATATGAAAAAAAAGGGGGGCCCCATGTGGCCCAGTGTGCGCAGTAAAAAAAAAAAAACCCGGCGCACACAGGGCGAAAAGAGAAAAAAAAATTTTTGACAAGTTTTTTTGGGTTTTAAAAAAAAGCGATTTTTGGCAAAGTATTTTCGTATGGCATTTATGGTTGTATTTTTTTTTCCCCCGGGTCTTTTTTTAGAATGGAAGAAAAATTACAGAAACTGAGATGTTTTTTGATTGGTTTCACAATTAAAAGTACCTTGAAATTAAAGGCTCAAAGTAGCAAAAATTTCGTTTTTTTGCCAAATTTCAAAAGTAAACAAAATCATGCCACGGGGCCCAAAGACACGTCAACTGGTAAAATCAAAATATTCTTTCACGTGTGCTGGTTTTATTTATCCCCATTTCTAAAACTAATACAGTAGTTTGCATAACAGTAAATTTCTTTTTTTTGTGAGAATAAAAATTCAAGGGGAAAAGGGCAAAAAAAAATGTAAGAGGGTGTAGGGTTTGTCCCTAATGAACAGGGGGGGGAAAAGTTATTTTAGTGCCAGGAATGTCTTTCTTGTTTTTCGGGAAACCCTATTTGGGAAATTTGGTATCTTTTAAAATTTTGTGTGAAACTGGAAAAAATTGCAAAATTTTCTGCCCACTTTATTGGATGGTTGTAATCGGTAAAGGGGTTTGGTTTTTCTTGTATTCTTTTCCCGATAAAAAAAAAAAGGGAAGTTTCAAAGCGAAATAGTTATGTTTTTTTTGTCGACTATTTACACGGGAATTTGGGCCCCCAAAAAAATAGGGCTAAAAGGGGGCAAAATCCCCGATGTGAAAAAAATCGCGGGGACCCCCAAATTTTTGCGAGGGGGCTAATTACATAATTTTTTCCTTCAAATTTCATATTTTTGGTTTTCATTATGATGGGAAAAAAAGTTTTCTCTATCTTTTTTTAAAGGAAAAAAAAAAATTTTTTTTTTTTTAAATTTGGCAACCCTAAGGGAAAAAGCCCTCGGAAGGGCCGGGGGCGACCCTAAAAAGGGGTAAAAGCGGTTTTGGGGGGGAACCCGGGTTTTACTGAAACTCAGGTGGGGGTGGGGGGCCCGTCCCTCTCTGCTGGGGCTTGGCAAGGGGGTCCCCCCCGGATCCAATTGGAAACTTCAAGTTTCGATCCCAAATTTAAAAAGGAACTTTTTTTCCTTTTTTTTCTCTCATCCCACCCCTTGGGAAACCCAAATCTTCCTAGTGTCATGGGGAAATTTTGGGTTTGATACGGTTATGCTGTCATTTGGCCCTGAAAAACCCCAACAAGAAAGAAAGAAAGAAAGCCACTTTACTTTTATATGTTTTTTTATTCTTTTGTGTAATATCATGTTTTTGTGTTTTAAATATTGTTTATTTTGTCATATTAGATGAATTTTGATAGTTTAAAAAAGCCATAGAGTTGTTTTTAGGGGAATTTTTGAAGTATTTTGTTGTGTCTGGAATTCCCCGGAACGAATTAATTCCATTTCAAATTAATTTAAAAAGAGGAAAAATTTACTCGCAAAAAAGAGCAAATCCAGATGCGAGCAAGGTCACGGAAAAGATTTAAAAAAAGTAAAATAGAGGGGTTTTCCCTTGTATTAAGCATTTTTTGTATACACAAACTGGCCCCCCAGCTGTTAGATTTTTGGGGCAGTACATACTGTTTGTTCATGAAAAAAAGATAGGAAATCTTGAATTTAAAAAGGGAAATTTTAGTCAACTGAAAGGAAATTAATGTGAAATGGCCCAGTGATGTTTTTTTCCCTGTGCAATTAGGCCTCATTTTAAAAACATGAACATTTTTCATCCCCTCAAATCAAGAGAAAAATGTTAGTAGAAATTTGTTTTCCCCCCCCCTCCCTTTGGGAAAAGGCATGCTACAGCATATACAATTAAAAAAAAAAAAAAAAAAAAAAAAAAAAGGGAAATATAAGAAAAACAAGTAAAATAACCCACAACCATGTAAAACTTCATAAACTAGGACCCCTTAAAAACCCTTTAACCCCCTTTTAGGGTCCCCTCCCGTAGATTACGGCTTTAAAAGGTGAGTAAACCAAACCCTGAAACTACGCCATGAGCTCAGCTCACTCGAAAAAAACGTGAGTGGTACATTTGGGCCCCAGATATGAGAGAATTCATCCCATGTGGTATGTTTTGCACCACTTAAAAAAAAGATTCGCAGCACCTTTTGGGATAATGAGAGAAAAAAAAAAGAAATTTAAAGAAATTTTTTGATTAAAAAAAGCAACTTTGCAGCATTTTTTTTGTATGTTTTTTAAAAGTTTTATTTGCGATTTCTTGGGGTTTTCATTTGATAAGGGAAAGGATGACAAATTACCCGAAAAAAGAGATGATTTTGATTGGTTTTTTTCACTGGAAAGGCTTTAAACTGGGGCTCAAAATGCGGAAAAAGTTTAAAATTTTTTGCCGATATTTAAAAGTAAAAAAAACGACCCCCACACATCTAATACAACCCCCTGGGGGGTCCCAATTACATTTTAAAAAATATGGTGATGAATTTTTAAAATTTTTACAGTATTGCATAAAAGTTTAAAACTTTTAAATTTTTTTTTGTGAAAAAAAAATTATTTTTTGGGGAAAAAAAAAAATCAAAATTGGGAAATTTAAAATTTTTAAACCCCCAAAATAAAAACTAAAGAACCCGAGGAAATGTTTTGTTTAAATGCCAAAGGGAAACCTACATTGGTTTTTTTCTGGACCCCAAATTTTAAAAAATTTGGAAAAATTTTTAAAATTTTTTGGGGGGGTTAAAATTTGGGCCCCAAAATTAAAAATTTCCGATCACTTTATTTTGTTTTTGAAAAAAGTTGAAATTGGCGATTTCTTGTGGGTCAAACCCATGAATAAAATAATATTTAAATAGCTAAGAATTTTGGTTGATTTGGGAAAAATGTAATTGGGCCCAAAAAGGAGTCCCAAAATCGGCAAAAAGCCGATTCGTAAAAAATCGTGAACAATCAAAAAATTTGTGAGAGCATAAAATTTTTTTGTTTAATTTTTTCCCCTAAATTTTGTCTTTTTGTTTTTTTTTCCTTCACAAAAAGATTTTCTTTTCATTTCAATTAAGAAAAAAAAAACAAATTTTTTTTTTTTAAAATTTCCCTTTGGAACAAAATGGTGGGGTGACTCCCAGTTTGGGCCCTTTGGGCCCTGAAAGGGGGTTTAAAATCCCTCAAAAGGGAAAACAATTTTTTTTTAACTGTAATAACTGTTTAAAGGACCCCATAAAAGTGTTATGCCCACAAAATGGGCTTTGTTAAAATCCCCAAAATTCTAAACTGGAGAGGGAGGATCAGTCTATACTTAACCCTTTTTAGGGTCCGTCCCCTAATTTTAAAGGCTGGGTTGGTGAGTATTCCCAAAACCCTAGATCTATGCCAAAATTCAGCGCCGTTTAAATTTAAACGCGGGAAAACGCCCCATAGGCCTTCATGTGAGAGAATTTTGGGTCTGGGAGGGGGGGTGTGCGCCCTTTAAAAAAAAAACTAGGCCCTGCATAGCATTGTGGGAAAGCCGGCTCCGTCACCCTTGTTTTTACCATGCCCGTCGCAAGCAGCTCTTTTCACTCCCCGGAAAATTTGGGGCTCTCCTCTTCCCGCGGGTAGTTTTTTGACACTGATGGAAGTGGGAAAAGAAAAACGAATTTTTACGGCTTTTTATAAGTTAGTGAAACCCAAAATTTAATGACCAGGATATCGATAAAAGTGCAGAAAAAACCCCCCACGGGTCCTCGCCCTTCTACCTCTGGTGTGAGCACTGGGGACTCACGGGCGGGTGTTCCTAAAAAAAAAGAAAACTAAAAATTTTCCCGTGGCCCTGGCCTCTGACTTCAGTAATGAAAGATGATTTTTGACGGGAAATTTTGGGTTTTATTGCGGGGCCCACGATTTATTTGGGGTAGTGATAAATGAGGAAACCCTAAATTTAAAGTTTAAGCGTCGGGATGTTCGCCGCCCCAAAGCGCTTGGGTAGTGTCCCCCAAACTGTCCCCAGGGGACGGGTTTCATCCCGGAGTAATCCCGGAGTACATCCCGGGGTACATCCCGTGGCCCCACAAAAAAAACCCTTTTAGGTAGTGATAGGAGGATGATGTGGCTACACTTGGGGAAAGGATGGGCCCCAGGCAAACATGGGATGGGTTTTGTGGGGGGGTGGGTGGTGGGGGAAACCCCCATGCGTTTAAATCACTGTGCCACGCGGGGGGGGCCCCCCGCTGCTGAAATTTTGTCAGTTTTAAGGACAAAGCGGAGCGTCACCACCAAACCCGCCAAAAAACCCCCCGTAAAAACCGCCTATGAATTTCCCGTATCCACCCGCAAAAACCCCTAAAACTGGGATTAAACAAAATCCCAATTTTTTTTTCCCCGCCCCCACCACTTTGATGACTCTCCCAAAAATGGAATTCCCACCTACCTGTCCCCTTGGAACCCCGGCCAAAGAACTGGAAAATTTTTTGGATTAAATTTTTTGACCAGCCCCCTTGAGGAAATTAAAAATCAGGGGAAAATAATAAGTATTTTCAGTAAAACCATGGCAAAAAACACTTAAACACCCCCAGTCAAGAAAACATAGGGGGAAAGAGACGACTGGGTTTCAGAAATGTATTTGCTTTTTGCAACAATAATGTTAGCCCCCACGTCTATAAGCCCTAAAATAAAAGCATACATGGTCCACAGATCGCCCAATTTGTAAACCCCCTCCTTCAGTGAAATAATACCAGTGAACAGGTTTTTCTTTCTGTTACGTATGTTGCACTTCCTTTACAAAACCAGGGCCCGACCCGAAGTGACAGGTTTTACAAAAATTAGAAAAATGTTTTTTTATGTATCTCAAAAAAAAAGTTCAGGATATACTTTATCCAAAATTTAAGGGAATCTTGTAATTGCGAGTCTTTTATTTTTGTTCAAAGGTAAGACCCCTCATTAAGAAATATATACCGAACAAGAGGAACCGCTTTTTGGTTTTAAAAATTGTTTTTTTCTCCCGTGTTTTTTACATTGGCCTGGTTTGGATAAAAATTTAACGGGTAGTAAAACATTGAAAGATACCCAAAGAATTTTTATTGGGTATATCAGGTGAAAGGTAGTGAGAAAAAATGGTTTTCAACCTTTATCTTGGTAAAGGGGCCTTTAAATTAAAATACCCATAACCCGGTACACAAGCCCAAATTTTCAGTGATTTTTATGCGAGTAACAAGACCGGGTGTGTGTGGGGACAGTGCGTTCTAATCGAAACATATGCCCAGGCCCCAACGCAGGGGTTGTGGTTTATGACGTGCAGGTGTTTTTTCTGCCAAAAGGAACCCTCCATGGCATTACGGTGGCCCTGACAAACAGATGTCACATTGTTGGGCAACCATTCAAGGGGGGGGGGAAAAGAAATGCAAGACAGTGGCAAAGTTGATCGATTTGGGCTAATGAAAAGTATTCGAAAACCAGTGACAGTGATTGAATTTTACACAAAAAACGCTTGGTTGACAAAAAATGACATGCAGATTGGGGTTTTTGTTGACTGTGTTCATAAGAGTTAAAAAGTTGGGGACATGAAAAATTTTCTTTTCCCTCTTAAAGGAAATTTCAATGTGGGAAAGCATATAAAATTTAACCCCAAATTTTTAAAACTGGTAAACAGACCACCGTATGGTGAATTTTGTTTTTTCTGTTTTTCAGACAACCCCATAATGAAGTACCAGGTTTAAAAACACCTGCCAAAAAAACAGGTCCCGAATTCAAACACAATATACCCAAAACATTTGAGGAGAACCGGGGATCATTTCAAAAATACAGTTTTCCCTTTAACTCAAAAGAAAATTTTTCAAAAGAATTTCTTGTCTGTGCAAAACCCAAAAGACGGGAACAAAAACGCAAAAAACACTCGGTTTATGTGTGAGGGAAAGTAAGGTGCCTCTGTGCATGGTGCCTTTTTTTCAAGGAGTTTCCCCAAGCTCCAAACAGTTTTTAAAACCATGTCCGTGATTGTAAAATGAAAATAAAAATGATAGAACAATAAATATTATTTCCAAATTTGTGCATGTTTTTTTTTGTAAAAAACAACAGTGGGGAAACAAAAATATTATAATAACTTTAAATGCGGGGTTTTTGTGTTTTTAAAACGTGGGGTTTTATATATATCAATTATTTTACAGTATTTTGGGCCCCTCAGGGCCCCCCCTGTTTGGGAAGGGAAAAGGGAAAAAAAATTTGGGAAAAAAAAAGAAAAAAAACAACCCCAAAACAACAAAAAATAAAAATACGCGTATGTGGGGAAATTTGTCGTTTGCCGCCACCACACCATTTTTCCCCATAAACTTCTTGGCACTTTTATCTCGGTAAGTATGATCAATTCTATTTTTTTTTTTTTTTTATTTTCCCTTTACAAAAATAAAGCTCTTTTTAAATTCCCCGTAAGAAAAAATAATTTTTTTTTTTTTTCCCAAAAATTTTTTGGACACGGTGCGTGACTTCAGATTTTTGGCCCTTGGGCCCGAAAGGGTTAAGGGACAGCAAGGGGAAACCCGGTTAAAATGGTTTGTTTTGGGAGCTCAATCAGTTTTTCCCCCCCCCCCAAAGCTGTCCCTGGTTCCTTAAGGGCCCGCTCCCCCTTAAAGCATGTTTTTTCCCTTTCGTTTCTGCCCCTCTCCAAACTAGGCAGGTTTGAAGAAATATTTAGGATAGAAATTTATTAAATGCCCCGTTTTAAGGAGAGGCATTTTTTTCAAGGGAAATCCCTACTCAGATACCAAAAATGTTTGGAAAAAGCCTATGGGTAAAAGCTATCCCCCTCCCCCCGGGATATTTAAATGCTTTCCCCAAAAGACAGGATGATGCTATGACCCGAGATATGAAAGCTTTCCCCCGAGATATGGGGGTTTTCCCCGGGGGGGGGGCATTAGCTGAAAGGACCCTTTCAAAAAGGGGCATTTGGACCCAAAAAGGCCCCTTTATTTGGGGCCCAAAATTTGGATTCATGAAACACCCGAATGTTTTTCAAAACATTTAAAAAAAAAAAACAAATAAACAAAAATTTTAAAAGCGATTTAAAAAAAACCCAAAACCCAATTATCTGTTTGGGGGCCCTATGTTCCCATTCCCGGGCTATTTTCCCGTTGGCCCAAATATCTTTCAGTCCCTCTTTTCCCGGGCATGAAAAGAAAATGAGGGCCCCCCCTTTTTCCCCGGATGTGATTTCTAACCCCCCAGGGTGTGAAAGCTAACCCCCCGGATGGGGAAAGGTGCTTTCCCCCTTGGGGGTGATAATTCTACCCCCCCGGATGTGAAAGAAAGCCCAACCCCCCCGGGTGGGATTATGCTACCTTCCCCTTTAAAATGTGAAAGATTTCTACCTCCCCCCGGGATGTTTTAAAGCTGGGCCCCCCGGATGTGATTAAACTACCCCCTGGAATGTGGATTATCTAACCCAGGATGTGAAAGCTACCCCCAGAGAAAGTGATGATGCTACCCCCCCCAAAGAGATGGGGGATGTTTCTACCTCCTCCAGGATGTGATTTATCCCCCCAAGGGAAAAAATTTTGCTATCCCCCGATATGATGCAAACCCCCAAGAAAATGCTATCCCCGGGAAGAAAAACCTTCCCCTTTGGGGTACAATTATACCCCCCTTTAAAATGATGGTAATATCCCTATGATAAACTGAGCAAGGATTTAGGGGCAAAAAAGTAAAGCCCCGTTTTTTTTTTCAAAGTTATTAGCAAAGTGAGTAGTGGTGCTTTAAAGGGCACCTGCACTTAGTTTTTAAAAGGGGGTTTTTTTTAAATAAGGAAGTTTATTTAGGTATACGCCATACAAGTTACAACTACAAAAATTTGTAAAATATCATAAAATTTCCTAAAGGGTAAACCAAAAAATCCCAAAATGACATTTTTCCCTTGGGTTGTTGTAAAAATCTTAAATTAAAATCCCAGCTTTAAGATACAGTAGAAATTCCCGTCATTATTAAAACCCTTAAAAATTAAAAAAAGCTAAATAACTCAAAAAGTTTGAAATGTGTAAGTAGTGCATTTTTGCATGCACTGCCCCCTTTCATCCTTTTAAATTTTCAGTGTTTACCCGGAAATTTACCCCCGGAGGATTTCGGGGGTCAATGCCCCCGTGGCCCGGTCCAAAACCAGGCCTCATGGTGGATTTAGGATCTGATCAAACCCGGGTGTTACCGCTGGGCCAAAAATGCAAGTGAGTACGAACCACAGCCTGGTTGGTTTAGTACTGACCAACCAGGTGCCTGTTTCCCGTGTATGTTCTTTTGGGATTTAAAAAACCCCCTTTCCTTTTTTTTTCTCACCCCTAAAAAAAAGCAATTTTCAATCACGGCAAGGAAAAACGTACCGAAAACTCCTGCTTGCCTTGTGTTTTTTTAAAAAAGTGTGTTTTTTTTAAACAGTCTTGGATGTTTTTTAGTAGAAAAAATGTGCTCGTGTTACTTTTTTGAGGGGTTTTTTAAAAACAACCCCAAAGGGCCCAGCATGAAAACGTTAGCTCCTTTCAGAGGGTTATTTTTTCCTTATGTTTGGAAGAAATATTGGAAAAGTTTTTACGATGTGAAGAGGAAAATTTAAGGGCAGAAAAACCCTTTTTCTACCAGCATACACAGTACATACTCTTGTAAAAACTTTCCAATACCCCGGTGCAATTTTTGTCTAAAAAGCAATTTTAAAAAAGTGCAGTTTTTTTATAGCACTTGAGAAAACCCTTTGGGTTTAAACCAGGCATCACCATGGCAAAATTTGGGAGTTTTTTTGTCGAGACACAGCCTGTCCCCCCCAAATGGTGCACACACTGCCTAAATTTTTCACTTTTTTCTTTTGGGGAATTCTCGTGCCCCAATGGGTGCATGCAACACACTCACCATCAATTATAGTTTTTAACTGCACAAGTTGTAAAAAAAAAATGAACCTAACAAAAAAATTAAAAAACGTAAAATATCATTTCCCCAACAAACTTTACTCCCGCCCTCTACTGACATCTATGCTAACAGGGGCTAGGTGCATAATACCACTAAAAAATTTTACAATTTTTTTTTATTATTAAACCCCAAAAAAAATTTTCAACTAATACTCTTTTTCCCTGGTGTACATAGATTGTATTATTTAAATGTTAAACCCAATGCCCATGTTTTTTCCCAATAACAAAGTACAATAACAATAATAAAATTTTTTTTTCAAAAATCTTCAGCTTCTGCCTTAGTAAATAAAGTCCCCAAAATAAACAAAAATTAATGTTCTAGAAATAAACAAAATTTAAAGTAAAAAAAGTTTAACCCCTTACAACCCGAAAAAAATCATACCAACCTTTTAAAATAATAAATTTTTTAAAAGAGTGAAATTAATGTAAAACAAATTGTAAAACTTTAAAAACCCACCCAAAAAAAATTTTACATAGGAAAAAAGTAAAAAGGTATGGTAGTGGAGATTTATATGATGTAGGGCAGGGTTGGAGGGGCCCCCCAAACCCGGTGGGGCACTACATGCAACAGTCGCCCGTTTATCTGTAAAATAAAAGGGGACACAAAAAAAAGGGGTTTTTCCTCTCATTTTAAATTTTTCAGACACCCCCCACCTCCCGCCTCCCAAACCAAAAAAGAAAAAAATCTCTTCTTCTCCTTATCACGCCCTCCGGTAAAACTCGGTTCCCCCCCGGTTTTAAAGCCGTGTCCCCCGATGGTAGCTGGTTTTTCGGTGGGTGCCCCGCCGTTTTTAGAAAATTTTCCATCCCTTTTGGATTGTTAGAGTAAAAAAGCTAAAAAAAAAAACAATGACGACGAGCTCTCTCCTCTGGCCCCTGGATCCCCCCGTCCCCCTCCAAACTTGCCAAAGGGTACTTCACAGATAACTTTGGTACAATAATTTTCAAGATTTTAATCCCAAAAAAACCAGCTATGTAAATCTAAACCCCTAACAAACTGGGGATATATTTTCCTTTTAAAAAAAATTAATATACAAAAGCCGCTAAAATGTATAAATTTTTTGATATAAAAGGGAAAAACGAAAATGATGGGAATTACCGAGGGGAAAAACATCTGCGTACAGCCCAATTTTGTGGCCGAGTCCCCGCGTCTGGGAAAGGTAAATTTGAAACCCTGGGTTTCCCAAATTTTTTTTTGGTGGGGGTGGCCCCACAAAGAAAACCCCACACACACACACACCCCACACACAACCCAAAAAAAACCCCCCCCCCCCACACACACAACACACACACACACACACAAAACACAACAAACATTTCACACACACACACACCAGTGAAGAGGCGGGGCCCCCGCAACTACAAATTGGTGGGTACACACACCATGGGGGGCAAGAAAATGCTTTAAACTCACTGTGCCACGCGGGGACCCACGCTGCTGACTCGTCAGTTCAAGGACAAAGCGGAGCGTCACCACCAGCCCGCCACAACCACCCGTACAACCAGCCTATGATGTCCAGTTCCACCAGCAAACCGTATCTGGGATTGGCAGCAAAATCCCAATTTTGTTCCCACCCCTCACCACTTTGATGACTCTCAAAGTGGAATTCTACCTACCTGTCCCCTTTGGGAAACCCACGGCCAATGAACTGGAATTCTTTGAATTATTCTTTGACCAGCCATTGATGGAAATTTTGTCAGGGAAAGTAATAAGTATTTTCAGTACACCATGGCAAAATACGATCTTATCACCACAGTCAAGACTACAAGGGGGAAAGAGACGACTGTTGCAGAAATGTATTTGCTTTTTGCAACAATAATGCTTATGCCTCACGTCTATAAGAAATAATATAAAAGCATACTGGTCCACAGATGGGCTAATTTGTACCCCATCCTTCAGTGAAATAATACCAGTGAACAGGTTTATCTTATGTTACGTATGTTGCACTTCTCTGACAAAACCCAGGCCTGACGAAGTGACAGGTTATACAGATTAGAAATGTTTTCATGTATCTCAACAAAAGTTCAGGATATACTTTATCCTTAAAGGGAATCTTGTTATTGACGAGTCTTTGATTTTGTTCAAAGGTTTAGACTGTCATTCAAGCAGTATATACCGAGCAAGAGGAACCGTTTTGGTATAAAATTGTTTGTACTCTGTGATTGTGACAGTGGCCTGGTGTTGGATATTGTTGTATACACGGGTAGTAAAACATTGAAAGATACCAAGATTGTTATTGGGTATATCAGGTGAACGTAGTGAGAAACATGGATGGCACCTTATCTTGGTAAGGCCTAATTATATACCGATAACTGGTACACAAGCCCATTACTCAGTGATTTTCATGCGACGTGAACAAGACAGATGTGTGTGGGCACAGTGCGTTCTAATCGTAAACATATGCCCAGGCTCAACGCAGGGTTTGTGGTTTATGACGTGCAGGTGTTTACTGCCAATGACATCATGGCATTACGGTGGCATGACAAAACGAGATGTCACATTGTTGACAACCATTCACCCTAATGAAATGCAAGACAGTGGCAAAGTTGATCGAGTGACTAATGAACGTATTCGAAAACCAGTGACAGTGATTGATTATAACAAAACATGCGCTTGGTTGACAGTGTGACATGCAGATTGGTTTTGTTGACTGTGTTCTAAGAGTACAAGTGGTACATGAACTTTTCTTCCATCTATGGACATTTCAATGCTGAATGCATATTAATTTTTACCAAATAAAGACTGGTAAAAGACCCACCGTTGGTGAATTTTGTTTGTCTGTTTGTCAGACAACTCATAATGAAGTACCAGGTAACAAACACCTGCAATAAAAACATGGTCCTCGAATTCATCACAATATACCCAAGCTTTGAGGAGAGAAGGTGATCATTTCATAATACAGCTTCCTTCAACTCAAAAGAAATTTGTCAGAAGAGATGCATTGTCTGTGCACAAACAAAACGACGGCAACAAAGACGCAAAGGGCACTCGGTTTATGTGTGAGGAATGTAAGGTGCCTCTGTGCAGGTGCCTTTTTCAAGGAGTTCCACAAGCTCCAGCAGTTCTAAAAACCCTGTCGTGATTGTAAAATGAAAATTATGATAGAACAATAGTATTATCAATATTTGTGATGTTTTTGAAAAAACAACAGGGTAAACAATAATATGAT
>NC_069415.1:16215737-16312590 GCF_026875155.1 Cherax quadricarinatus | reverse complement strand
GAAAAAGACACGAAAGTTCGAAATTTGGCGAAAAACTCATGAATTATGCTCCCGCGAAGTTAGTGGTCTCGGCGACATATGCGTATCGGCGATTTCGCCGACTTGAGCCTATTTTCAGCCAATTCCATTGTTCCAGTTGACCAAACTCATAGCTATTCTTTAGAACTCCATTTAATCTATCAGCTGAGTACAAGAAAGCTCCCATTTACTAATTTGGACTACCCAATATGGTGGTCAGAAATTGGCAATTTAGCCAATTTCACGCAAACTAAAAAAGATGTCAATTTCAAAATAGGGTCCAGAATAAACAAGGTAGACATTCGTGGCACTAAAATAACATATGCTCTGTTCATTAGTCACATCTCTAGGCCCCTCTTATATTATTATTGCTTTCTATTTTGATTTTTTATTCATACAAAAAAATACAAAATTTACTGTTATGCAGACTACTGCATTATTGTAAAAATGGTATAAATAATACCAGTGCACTAGTAAAAGAATATTAGACTCCTCAGTTGACGTGTATTGGACGTGTGGTGTGATTTATTTACTCCTGAACATTGGTAAAAATCGAACATTTCCGCTACTTTGAGCTCAGTTTCAAAGTAGTTTTCATCGTCAGAGTAATGAAAATCATCTCCATTTCTATAATATGTTTTCCATTTTATCACCTAAGACCATGAAAACGCGAATACGACGATAAATACTATACAAAAATACACCTCAAAGTCGGCATTTTATTCCAAAAAAACGATCAGTTTTTTTTTTCTCATTGCGCAGTGTGCTGCAGGATTTTTTTTATGTGGTGCACACTGACCACACAGACCCATTCTCTCACATGTGGGCCTACCAGCTTTCTCCCGCTTGAATTATTGAGTATATATACGTCAGAAACACTGGCTCGTAAGACGTATTTATACGTCGAAAACAGTCAAAGGGTTAAATGACTATCAGTCGGTCTGGAGTTTTATGACTCTCTCATCGTGGGTTCTAACCCCGCCCGTGGTATGGTTAGCTTGTTAACCCTTAAATGGTCCAAACGTGTGTATACGTTTTTTCAACATCTGAAAGTATGTAAACAAAAATGCAGATCTTTTTTGTTTTACATTTGAAAACGTGTAAAAAAAACTTTTTCTACATTTTTTTTTGTTATATTTGAAAATATGTAAAAAAAAAAGTAGATGTACTTTTGTAGCACTATGAATTTGAATGTCGATCTGTTTGTACCATTTAAGGGTACTGTATCAGTAAAAAATTTAATTTGAAATGATTTGATGTATATTTGCTCCTAATTTGCAAAATCTGTATATTACTATCCCTTGCAATATAAACACTATTTTTATTGCCTGGTTTCCTCAGGCTCTGGAATCGACCAAGAAGGAAGATGACACCCGTTGGCTGACCTATTGGGTTGTGTTTGCTCTTTTCTCTGTGTGTGAGTTCTTCTCTGACCTCCTGCTCTCCTGGTTCCCTTTTTACTGGCTAGCAAAGGTGAGCAATTTAACCTGTTGTGCTGTGTTACTGTATTAAAGATTGTATACATATAATAGTATTCATATTTTCAATACCTTGAAGTGACATTTTGTGTTTGAGTAGGGGAGACTTGTAGGTATTCTACAAATTTAGATCATTTGGTATCTTAATCCCTAAGAACCACATAAATGTGAACAATTGTTCACCTTCTCTTTACCCATGGCCAATATATCTTTTGTTTTGTGGGTTTAATGGTACAGTAAGTTTAAGCTGAAATTAAAACAGAACAGAATATATGAAGTATAACCGTGGCAGGAAAGTAAGATAAAGCTGTGCAAATAGTGCCATGTTTACATAGATCAAAGCTGTACACATTGACATTGCCTTTACATTGACAGAAGCTGGTGTACATAGTGTTTAATTAACCTTAATCTATTCTATTGGTTACAGATTTAAGCTACATGAACTAATTTAGCTAAATCAGTTAAAAACCACCAAAGTAAATTACCATGTTAAAAACTATACGGATAGGGAGGGAAATGGGTAATTAGTTCGTCCTGAGGAAACCGTCAGGCAATCCTCAGTACCAAAGCCTCTTCTCCTTGCCAAGGTAGCCCCCTTGAAGAGTACATATTTAAAGTACAATCGTTTCAGTGTTTTCCTTAGAAAACTATGACTACTGACAGTTAGTCCCTCATAAATACTCCATTTTATCTCACAATAAACATGAAGAGACTATCAAGTGACAATAATGGCAGATCTTCTACTGCTGCCTCGCCAAAATAGTTAGCCTATTTTATTCAATCTAAGCGTATGTCCTTGTTTCTGTGATAATATTGTTTATTTACTATTAATGACTATGATAATTAAATATGCTGTACATTCCTTAATTTGTCATATACAATATTTTCTTGCCTCCAGAGTGCAGGAACAATTAAGCTATTCAATTAATTTAACAAAAATTGATTTTGATATATACGACAATTTGAGTTTTACGAGCTATCATGAACAATTAAACTCTTAACCAAGTTCCACTGTACTGCTATAACTGCCCTAAAACTATTCAAAATTGTAAAAGGACCACACTTGTAGTGGGTTGGTAAAGGGTGTCGCAGTCACTCAGAATTTGGAGCTTTTACCCTGATCTTAAGAAATACAAAGGCAAGCTTCAAAAATAAATCACTATACCCACCCTGAATCACATCACCGTTTAATAAGCTATGCGGCTGTTTCCCTAACTTCCTTTTACACTACCAGCACAACCCAATGGCACCTCCAGGATCATCCAAATATGTTTAGCAAACCTTTTGAATTAGACCAGAGCATAAATATCAAAGTGTTTCATTCTAAAGGTGCTGGTAACCAAAAGCATCCCAAATCACAACACCTATATTTTCACTTGAAACCTGCCAGCAACCTCCATCCTCTGCCAAATGCGTGCCAGTGCTTACCAGAAATACCCAGCATTTATTTGATTACCACTTTATTTTCACCACAAACTTATATTATCCCTTTTAAGTATAATTTTATATTTATAAATTCTAACTTTAAAAAGTACCTTTAAGACTACCGACTATCATATCCCAACTCCTTATTTGATCATCACTTATGTTCTCCACAAATTAATTTATCCCTCTTTTATATTGTCTCCTTTATTTTAGCTTTAAATAACTACCTTAGCTCATTATTTTTTAACATTGGTGTAAATAAGCAGTGCTATTTTGTTTACTTAAATCTTACTTTATTTTTACTTAATTCTAACTATAGATTCACTACAATCTATGATTACAATCATGTGAATCCTATTAACCAACCTCTTATTTAATGAATTAAATGATTGCAAAACATTTCTGAATTTCTTCACACAAACAATCAAACACTCTCAAGCCCAAACAACAACATAACTATCTTAACTCAATATCTATCTTAAAGCATCATTAGATTACCTCCTACATACCCTAAAAATAACATTCCTTCATGCCAATATGTCAGCATTAAACAACTGAAACCTGCTAAAGCCTATACTACAGATGTCTATCCATCCAGGTTACACAGCCAACACAACTGTAGCCAGACCATAAGTCACTGCAAGACTACACAACCAACTAAAGTATCACTAATACTTCACAAGATAACATGGAATATATAATAGCTAAAATCAAATCCAAATACCTACAAAACCCTCTCCCAGTGAAAAACATCTACAGAGTTTTCCTTCTCCACAATCAAACATTAGCCAATTTAGTCAAAACTAGGAATAACAACTGATTCAACCCCCATGAAACAAAGATCACTTAGACTCTCAGTTGACTTCAATTTTAAATCTCCCAAGACCAGATCCCACACGTTACTGAATTCACAAACACAAGAGTAACTGCCATGTTGCTACAACAGTAACAAAACCACAAGAGTTACAGAGACGAGTGTATCCTCCCTACATGACCACATCTGGACAACACCATATTCCCCTATAAAATCAGGCATAATTACAGATAATACCACAGACCCTACCCTACTTTCCTCATAACAACTCTTGTAAAATACCGCCCCAAACACTACAAAAGAAAGTCACCTTCAGACGTCACAATGACACCATTAATAACTTCACAACAGCAGTAACAAACATGACTGGCACACTAGGCTAAGAAATCTATTCAGATATTGATGAATTTTAAGAATTTTCTAAAAAAACCCATACCTTTATAAACAAGCACTGCCCTAAAAAAAACTAAACAGATGACACTAAGAGACTGAACAGTCCCCCGGCTAACACCCAGCATTCTCAAATCTTAAATACAAACACCGATATGAAAAACAGTACAGAATGGGTTCACATAACCAGAGACAAACAAATCATTAACTCGTCCAGATCCGAACCGCCTGATAAGAAGGCAAAAAAATTGTATTAGAGAACAGATATCCAACTTAACAGGTGATATAAAAAAACCAGAAACCCTATCATAAATTCTGGGAACAAAAAAAGATATCACACACAGCGAAATAAAATTAGCAAAATCAGATGAACCCCACTCCCCCCAACAAACAGCAAACAGACTCAATGATTTCTCACCACTATAGGTCAAAACCTTGCCAATAAAATCCCAAGCTCAGATACCCCACCAAATGAACTTACCTCACTGCACTACCCAACACACTGTTTTCCTAGCTCCGACTAACCCATTAACAAGTCTCCCTTATTATCAATGCACTGAAAACAAGCAGGAGATTTAATACCTTATCACCCTTTATAACAAAAAAACTCACAAGTACTAACACCAATCATTTGCCAACAACTCTTAACAAATCCATTGAATCCTCCACCTTCCCTACAGTTCTCAAAATAGCCAAGGGTCACCCCATCCATAAAGGAGAGACCAAACAGATTTGAATAACTATAGGCCCAATATCCAGTTACACCCTCTCTCAAAATCTTCAAAAATAATTCATAAATAAGCTACTCCTACCTCATCTCCCAAAACATTCTCAACTCCCTGCCCATTTGGATCAAGCCTAATAAAAATACAAGGATTCAGTAATACACATTCGAGAACATATATACACCTGCAAAGAAAAAAAGAAGTCCCACTGGGATTCTTCATTAACTTACGTAACTTTTGATACAGTTGACCAATGACTTTCTCACGAAAATTGTCACACTATGGAATTTATGGGCATGCCCTCAACTACCTCAAGTCTTACCTCACAACAAAGCCAATATGTTAACGCAAATGGAGCAAGCTCTTCCGCACAAACCAATTACAGATGGTGTCTCCACAGGGAATGTTCTGGCCCTCTTCCTTTCTCCTTACATAAAATGACCTACCAAATGCTTCGCAATTACCGAAACCCACACTTTTTGCAATACACTACAACTCTTCTCTCAACCCCTAATCCCATCACGCTAGCCATACTAAACACCGAATTACAGAAAAATCTACCGGATAGGACAAACAAACTTACACTAAACATTGACAAACCTACTTCAGTCAGTTTGTAACAGAGCTACAAGGTACATCTTAACATAACGATAAACTGATTCTCCTATCACAAAGCTAACAGAGGCATATTCTTAGGAATCCACCTCGAAAATAAATCAAATTTCATACACATATACAACAAATTTTAAAGAATATCTCACAAACCTGTAGGCATACTATTGAAGATTCGGTACTTATTTCCACATCATGCCCTCCCTGGCCCTTTATCACTCTCTTATTACCCTATCTCCCTATGAATTTGTGCATGGGCTCACAACAATTAAAACCATCTCAGACCACTACTTACCCAACAAAAGGCTGCAGATAGAAATGATAACAAATTCTCACTACAGGCACACACTCCACCAAAATTCAAAACACTCAACCTACTCACCATACAAAACACCATACTTATTATTGCACCTATTAACATACATAAATCACTAACTCTGATATTAACCCTTCCCAGAACACTTAACTCTGATATTATCACCTCCCCCCTTCCAACATCTCCTTCCAACCTCAACGAACACGTACCAATAACACAAGGCACAGATCACACTTTGAATGTTCCTCTTCCCATCTCACGCATATGGCAAAAACTCAATGCACATAAAGCCTAAAATCCTGGAATTCCATTACCTGAAAGATAAAGAAAACACTACGTTTATAAATTAAAGTCTCTTCTCAAATTCCTTACTCATCAAAAACCAATAAATACGAAGAACTTGAACCTTATAAATGTATATCCAAATGTTACACACAATTATATCATATAAATGTTAAACCCAAGACCCAAACTAAACTTTGTTATGTTTTTAAATACACGACCAAACAGACTACTCCATTCTACTGATTGTGCAGCAATGCAAAGCAACCATATGACCTTTCTTTGTAATACTCATTTGTCATTATAGTTTTCTGTTTTTACAATAATGTCTTATCACTGATTTCATCATTGCTTAGTTAATCTTAAGTAATTTTTAAGCCAGCCCGTAATGCTATCATAGAAGTGGCTTTGGCATGCTGCTGCTTACCTGTATTTTTTTTTTACCCTCTGTATGTAAATCTAAATTACGAAATAAAAAAAGACATAAATAAATAAATAAATAAATGACTCAAGTTTCTATTAGGTGGAGCAAATAAACCATCACCGCATACCAACAAGGCTGAAGGTGGTCCCTCTCTCTCCTCTCTAGAGCTGTACTTTATAATGGGAAATTTCTCTAAAATAGATTGTGAAAGAGGAAGGTTGGGGTAATACAGATTTGATTGAAGGAAGGGAACAAGGTTCATTTCCTCCTATCAAGAATTCATTTGCATGAGGGATCCAAAGTCATAGCACAACTTTTTGGAACAAAAAACGAGAAATATCACACTAGGGGTGGAATACAGCATATCAAGGAGCAGTAATTTTACCCTAGCCTACCTAATGAGTCACAGACACAATGAAGACAGCAATTTGCTTTAGCCTCTCCGCACTAACAACGAGTTACATTCTAAGACCACATCGGGTAAACAAAATTTGTCCCATAGTGAGGAGCATACTAAGAATTTGTGTTAACCTGCTTTGATATTGTTTTAATGCACCTTTGCACTGTTATAACATATCTAGTATATTTTAAAATGTTGTACATAGTTACTGATAGTGAAATAAACAAGAATAGAGAAATCAGCTCTAATATCCATTATTTAGGTATTAATACGTGTCAGAGACCCTGTTGTAACTGAGGCTCGTAACTGATACGTTGCTAATTATTATAATCAAAAAGAAGCCTAAGCACAAGGCTTATACACGCGCAGGTAAGGAAGAAGCGAGGAATTGGTGGCAGAAAGGGGGAATGATCAGTAGGTTACAGAAAACAGCGGGCAGGGATAGTGCAGGGTAGAAGGGTTCAAAATGAGGTAAAAAGGCTTAAGTATCAAGTTTGTGAAGCAATCAGTTTGTTTCAAAAATCAGTGAAGTGTCCGATGAAAGGTGGGGCCATCACGAGAAAGAAGGTAAAGAAAAGCAGCAAGACGACGACGGAGGAATTTCGCGTGCTCCGTTGTTAAATGGGTATCCAACAGAATGTGGCTGACTGATAAGGACCTGACCATTCCACAGAGAGAGCGCGCCTCTCCATAGTTATCCATGATAAACGATCTGGCCAATGCAAGACCGGAAGAGAGTAGTTTCCCCAACCTCGACACTGGAGACAAAATATGCCAGTAACCTATAACCTCGGTTAAATATTGAAGTTGGTTACCGAGCAAGTAGACCTACGTTGTTTACAACAGTGTAAGGTGGGGAGCTATTCCAGCAAAATAGTCCGTAAAATGAATACCTCTATATGAAACTGGTAGGTCATACTTCACTGACCGTGCAGCAGTCTGCCTGTTCATTCCCTGTAACGTCAACATTACAAGGACCCAACAAAAAACTAATATCTCATCTTGCAAAGAATTGGCATACCAAAGTTCTGGATATGAGGACTAAGGTGAGTTATCAAATTTCATGTAGAGCCTGTAAAGCACTAGGAGTCTGAACAACCACAAATGATGACACAGGCATAGATGCAATACAGATAAGTGCTTAAGAAATGCAGACAATTCAAGCCGTAAAAATACTAGCCGAAGATAGTACATGCCCTTGACACGCGTCCAGAAACACCTCTGCGAATCCTACTTCACTCCGTCAGAAGACTTAAGCATCTATTACACTGCAATTCAGAGATTAGGTGAATGTCCAGAAAAAAGAGCGAAAGCGACCGTAGCAGTTGGGCTTTCGAGCAAGGGAAGAGAAAGAACAACACACACTGGAACCTTTCCAGGGGTAAAAAGTGAAGATGCTAACATGAACATATAAAGGTGTAAATGAAGAGAACAAGATGAATTGCAAGAAGAAAGGGACGGATAAACAGGGCGGCGAACAAATAATTCTACTAATATCATACCATTCTATAAATGGAAATTGAGGAGATCATGAGCGTACGAGTAGTGAAGGCAATGGGCACACCATTCGATAAATGGAAACGTTCCTTCTGCATAGAGCTCTCAACAGGGAAGAGTAAAGCACCAAGCATAAATCGTAATCCTTGGTGATGAATGGGTTTACGGCCTAGAGAGTTCAGAGAGGGCCGCTGAATAAGCTGGTCACCATAATCAAGTTTTCGATAAAATGAGGGTGGAATTTAGGCGAAGGAAGTCACATCACTCCCCCCATGAAAAAGATGAGCAAGGGTTATAAGAAGGTTCAGCCACGGTACAAGTATCCTTCAGAAGACTGTTATAAAATGAACAAGACTACTCTATAATTTGTAATTATCAAACATAACAATTATATAAAATATGTAAAATATAAAAAATAAAAAAAAAGTATATCAGCAACACTTCTGCAAGTGGCAGGACTCGAGTTGCGTCACGTGACATCCAGTGCCAACTTCTTGGTCTTATGTCTCTTGTAGGTACTGACATAATATTTTTTTTATCCTTAACAACTTAGAAAAATTCTCTTTATTTCATTAAAAAAAAAAAAAGTTTATTTTTTTTCAAAATAGTTTGGGCCACTGGGTAGTAACATGTATATACATTTGGACCATTTATGTAAATAGGAAGAACAAAATGTCATAACCAAGAAAAAACCCCCCCACTAACCCCTTCAGGTCCAAGGCCATAAATCGAAGGGGTCCCCATGCCCAAGAAAATTTGAAAAAACAAAAAAAAAAAAAAAAAAAAAGTGTTTTCTACAGAATTTAGATAATATTTTTGTGAAGGTAATAAAACACCACAAAAATTTCTAATCTGTAATTACCAGATACAGAGGAAAGTTGACCAAAATGACCGTGGCAGCAACACAGCGATTTCCATCAAACATTTTCCACAAACTCGCATTTCTTTATTTACGTTTTTTTATACTTTTTTCTTTTTCTATTTTTTTATTTTTCCGATTAACATCTGTGGTCCGGTAAGACCAATACTGTATATAAAGTATATATATTCACTCACGGTATGGATTGACGCAATAACTGCACTAAAGTTACTACTGTATTATATTATTTTTAACCACTTCTATTACTAAAAAACATGCACAACTCTAGTATAATACTATATATTTTATGAATACTATATATGTTTAATACGAAATATTTTATAATACTATATATTTATAATACATTTATTGTATAATCTAGATATTGTATCATATAATATATTGTAGAATACTATATATTGTACAATACTATATATTGTATATTACTATATATTGTATAATACTATTTATTACATATGTACAATCTCTGGGACATGTTTTTAAACGCTGCAGCTTGTGGAAACCCTTGAAACAAAGCCCTTCACAAATACATTACATTCTTCCGTCTCGCTAAATAAACTGTGTCTTGGCTCTTTGTTGCCGTCGTTTTTGTTTGTGCACAGACAACACTTCTCTTCTGACAAATTTCTTCTTAGTTCAGAAGCTGTATTAAATGACAGTGATCACCTTCCCTCCTCAAATGCTTGGGTATATCCAGGGCTGAATTCGAGGACGTTTTTGTATAGCAGGTTAGTTACCTGGTTTACATTACGTTGTCGTGGTAGGTCATTTTTATATATAAAGTAAAAACAAATATATGTATTTATAAATTACATACACGTTTAAAAACACACCCTTAACTGTCCCCAAACGTATATCTATCTACGATTTTTCAAACATTAAGGTACGTAAAAAACCAGTAAGATCTTTTTTTTCTGTTTCTTTACATTTGAAAAACGTTAAAAAAAATTGATCTACTTTTTTTTTGGGGTGTATATTTGAAAATACATAAAAAAACAAATCAACTTTTGAGCACTACCAAGGAACATAAATCTGTTTTGGACAGTTTAAGTGTTCAGTGTGAATAGTGGTTGGTGGCTTCTTCGGCTGCCTCCACCACCACTAAATCACGCTTCTCTCAAGGCACTTATAAACCCAACAGCCACCACTTCCACCACTTACTCCCTGTCATACATTATGACATATCTATTCACTCTAGAAATATATCATGGTTTTCTATGTTATTAAATTGTTTTATTATGTCCATTTTATATAATTGTGATAGATAAATAAGCTGTAGAGATAATAGTGTCATATTGAGCATAATAAACTTCCCTCCCCTCTCCACTTCCTGTCTCCATTCACCACAGAGCCAATAAAGGTTAGTGTGATGTTAAATGTACATTTATCCATTTTATTGTGCATTATATTTATTTGTCATTGTTTTCCTGCATGTAAATCTATATTTATTCTTAAAAAAATTATATTTTGTTAATATGTTTGGGTGTCGAAACAGATTTACCCCTTGGACTGTTGCGGGCCGTATATATACTTTGCGAGGTAAACCTTTTTGACGTATATAATACTCATAAATTCTAGCGCTCTCAAATCAGCAGAGAAAGCTATAGCCCACATGTAGCGAATGGGGTCTGTGGTCATGGGTGCACCACATAAAAAAAATCCTGACACGCAGTGCATAATGAAAAAAAAAAACTCTCGACCGGTTTTTTAATTAAAATGCCGACTTTGGTCTATTTTCGTATAGTATTTGTGGTTGTATTTCTCGTTTTCTGGTCCCTCATTTGATAGAATGGAAACATATATAGAAATGGAGGTGATATTGATTAATTTTACTATAAAAAGAACCAGAAAAGGGAGCACAAAGTACAGGATATGTTTGATTATTGGCCGATGTTCAAAAGTGAACAAATGATGTCATTGTCCATAAATGTCCAACAGCCCCATTCTAATACGCAGTCATGAATGGTTAATGTTATTTTTTCATTTATTACAGGATTGCTAGTAGTCCCCTGCATAACATAAATCTTCGTCTATTTTGATTGAAAAAAATTTCAAAATAAAAAGCAAGAGTAAAATCACAGGGACCTGAACATGACTGATGAACAAAGAAAAAGTTATTTTAAGCCATGAAAGTCTGCATTTGTCATCTGGACCTTATTTTGAAATTGTCACGATTTTAATTTTTCGTGAAATTGGCCAAATATTGCAAATTTCTGACCATTGTTATGTAAAGTTGAAATCGGTAAATGGCAGTTTTACGTGGACTCAATCAAATAGAAAAAATCTGAGTTCTGAAGATATAGTTATGAGTTGGTTGACTGGAATAACGAATTAGCCGAATATAGGGCTCAAAATGGCGAAATTGCCAGATTATTAAATATCGCCGAAGTCGCTAAGTCGCGAGAGCGTAATTCCGTCAGTTTTTCCCACCAAATTTCGTTTTTTTGGTGTCTTTTACAATCGGGAAAAAAATCTCTATCATTTTCAGATGAAAAAATAATTTTTTTTTTTTTTTCGAATATTTCGACAACACCAGAAGCAACTTCAGGATTTGGCCCCTTCGCCAGTCAAAGTTTAATTGATTTACATTATTTCGTACAGGAAAAGGATTCCGCCAATCGAATTTTCGCCATTAGGCAACTCTCTGGAATCGATTAATCATGACACCCAGGGGAGTGGGTGGGCCTCTGAGCTAATTTCATTTACTCTCCCGTTTGGTTATACTAGCCTCACAGCAGTATAATGTTGTGTGCGAATAGCAGAACTTGCGATCTTGCTTAAAAGACAATGCTCACTTGCCCATAAGACAAGTGAACATTTGTTATGCAATATGTCGCCAAAAATCAGTCTGAACCTAACGAAAAAAATATATATTTCACTGTGTTTGTTTAGATTTAAATTATGTATACCAATCCCTAACATATATTTAGTTGGTAGGCTAAAATAAATTGCTCTTGTTTATAATAATGTAAGGTAAGTTTTCTAATATTCTTTGGTGCAAAATTTAAATTTTTTTTTACATAACATTAATTTAAAAAATATATCTTAAATGTAATAAGAGAAAATTTAAGAAAGACTTTAATTTTAAATGAGTTCTGTGCAAACTGACCGCAGTGTTACATATTCGGGGGGGGGGGGGGGGGGGGGGCATACACACACACAACACACACATATACATATACGCTATTGTAACCATGAACGAGTGGATCAATCAATAACAACACTGCGACTATCACTAACGATGGTATTAATAAAACACTGCGACTAGACAAGAGGTGTTTATTCTTGTAGGATTGTGTGTGTCCGTGGGTTAGAGCACCATTGTGATTTTGCTCATCGTGAGCAGGCCAAAATGTGGTTTGAATCCCAGCATCCGCAGAGGGTGATATTTTTTAATAGCACCTCGTTTCATGGTTACAATAATGAAATAAGAATATATATATATATATATATATAAAATATATATATATATATTTTTAGGTCCACTCTGGTGGTAAATTGTGGACCCATTCCTCGGAAATGCATAAAAAGACTTCAAGGGAAAATATTTGATTTGGATTTCTTCTCCTGAAGGCCGTTTGAAGATTCCCCTTCCTCTACCACCCCCATCTTTTAGTATATTTTTTATATATATATATATATATAAAGAAATAATATAAATATATATATATATATATATATATATAAGTAATATATATATATATATATATATAATATATATATATTTATATATATATATATATATATATATATATATATTGTATATATATATATAAAGTATATAAATAAATATAAGTGAAATATAGATATTTTTAGTATATATATATATAATAGAATATATATATATATATATAATATAATCCTATAATATATAGAGGGGTCCACCTCTGGTGAAAATTTATGGACCCATAGCCTCGAAGGTGGATAAAAAGCTTCAAGGAAGAATATTTGGGATTTCTTTCCTGAAGCCGTTTGAATATACCACTTCCCCTACCACCCCATCTTTTCATATTTTTTTTTTTTTTTTACCAATAGGAATATTTTATTAACATAATATGGTACAAAAGAGTTAAGAGATATATTGTTGATAGAAAGGTTGCATATACAGTAAATAAAGATGTGAGAGATACATGTCTAGTTCAGGTTAAACTGTGTATCACATTATAAGGCAAAAATCTCATACAGCTCCTCAAAGCCTGGCATGTGCCCAAAAATACAGCAGGCATTACCCCGTTGAACACCCACTGAGCCGTAAGGAACAGAAAACTAGCTGCCCAGGGATCCCTAGTTTACCCTGTGAGTCTGTTTTCCCACTCCTGAAGGAATTTAGAAAGGCAATCCTTTCCCCATGAGCCAAGGGTCTCTGACCTATGGGAACAAACATATAATGATGGGCAAGTTTCCTCCATAATTTCGAGTCTTTTTGGACTCCTCTGAGCCTGCAGCACCCTCCTTCCTCCCAGGGGTGGTGATTGAGATAGGTATCAGCCAAGTAGATGCACATATAGTCCCACACCCCTGCTTCCCATTTGCCAGCTTGAAGGGTATACCATCTGGATGCTCTGCTGCCATCAGATCTACGAGGCTGGGGGGTTCCCTTACTGCTGGGCATCTGGTACTGTTGTGAGGCTCCTTCTTGATAATGCTATTACCCCTATGTCTTTGCAATCTTTCCCTCATTTAACAGGCACACAAGACCATGGACCCGAATCGGTCTGCTGCCTCACTGCCACAAATACACCTGTGTTTGGTGAAAATATATATATATATATATATATATAGAATATATATATATATATATAATATATAAACACACACACACACCTACCATCCGACTTACAACCTCTCGCATACGACCACTCAACTTACGAGCGTGTTTTTTATGCCATATTCTGGGAAAATAAACAAACGTTTTGTGTTGCACACAAGGTGTTATCCTAACTTACAGTATAAAATACAGTACTAACACATAAAAAGTAAAGTAAACATGAAATACCAAATCAAACAATAAAATAAGTCATTACAAAAATGTGATTTTATTTCATAGTAAAGTTCGACGTATGCCTTTTCGACTTACGACCGTTTCTCGAACTAACTCGGTCGTAAGTCGGATGGTACCTTTATAAACAGTGAACCTCTACACTTAGAGCGTTTCCTCCACATGCAAGTTTTTCCAAAGATGAGCAGTGGATGGTCGATTTTTTTTGCTTCCCATACACGAGCACAATTTCCATAAGCGAGCACCTCAAGGCAGGCTCCTTGACACGGTTAGGAGGCTCTTCCTCTCGGAACGTAATCTCATTGTTCTGTTGGACTATCTTATTGAAACTTGGGCAATGTAATGATGAAAGATGCTTTCTTAATGTACACCAAAAAAAAAAAATCTAAGCATAAATAAGGAGTTTCACTCTCACAATTACTAATCCACTCCCTTAGCGGTATTTTTGTATGGTTTATTGTTTTTTCTCGTATTTTTTTTTATCTCAATGATAGAATGGAAGATATATTACAGAAATAAGTATGATTTTGATTGCTTTCATGACGAAATGTATCATGGATCTGACTCAGTGGAGAGAAATGGTCCATTTGCTTGCTAATGTTTCAGAGTAAAACAAATTAATACAGAAAGAATAGCATTCTTACCTGAATTGGTGGGTGCTGGTTGTTTTATGGATTATTGTGAAGAGTGGAGTTATGTTGTGGTCCCTACGGGGCTGATTGTGGATGGTAGAGTTCTGGTATTGAAGTTATGGTTGTTACGGAGTTCTAACTTAAGTCATTCAATCAGTGAATCAGTAAGTCAGTCAAGTGATTCAGTAAGCAGTACATGTATTCTGTAATCAGTCAAGTGATTCAGTAAATCAGTCAATATTCAGTAAATCAGTCAAGAGATACAGTAAGTCAAATGATTCAGTAAATCATCAAGTTTTCAGTAAGTCAGTCAATGATTCACTAATCAGTCAAGTGATTCTTAATCAGTCAAGATGATTCGTAAGTCAGCAGTCAGCAGTCATCATCAATCAAACTCGGCTAAATGATGGACTAACTGTACATTTCTGTTCATTTTTAGATTACAGTGGACCCCCGGTTAACATTTTAATCCTGCAACGAAGGGCTCCTCGTTTATGGCAAATAAGCGTTATGCGAATGAAATTTCCCCCATAAAAATAAGGAAATAAAATTAATCCGTGCAAGACGCCCAAAATAGGAACAAATTTTTTTTTACCACATGAAATGTTAATTTTAATACACACAAACTGAAAAAGGCATGCACAATTAAATGACACTACTTTTTATTGAAATCTGGTGATGATTGATGGATGGAGGAGGGGAGAGAGTGTGTTAGTGTTTAAAGGGGAATCCCCTTCCATTAGGGACATGAGTTAGTAAGTCCCTTTTTCTGGGTTACTTCTCCCATCTTCTTTTAATGCCACTAGGCCAAGCTTCAGAGTCACTGACTTCTTTCGCACAAGAATCCTGCCATATGGCCGTACCTCTCGATCCTTAGACTTGCCTAAGTGTTTCACAACATTGTCAGTGTAATAATCACCCAGCACGCTTTGCAATAGCTGTGTGAGGGTGATTGTCATCCACGAGGTTTGCACATTCAAGCCACTTAGCACAGATTTTCCTTTATCTTTGTAGTAGGCAACTCTTCAATTTCTCTCTCCCCCTCCCTCTGAACCAGTTTCCTCAGGTATGCCTCTTGCTCTGAAGTTGATCTATCAGCTCATCCGTGGTTAGTATCCTTCATTGTCCTCCTCCACCAACTCTTTCCACATCCTCCCCCACTACCCACCAACACCCAAGGACTTTCCCATGCCACAATGGATTCCTCAACTGGCACAGGATCTCAGGGATAGCCCTAAACCCTCTAAATCCCTATTGTCTACACATTCTGCCACAGTTTCTTCCAAGCAGAGTTCAAGGTCCTCTTTGTCACTTCCCTCCAAGCCTTACCTATAAGGGTTACACAATTGAGATATTAAAGTATCCTCCAAAACTCTCTTTAGAGTCCATTGAGTGTTCTGGAGGTCATTTACAAAGCACCTTTCAAACAGAGCTTTTGTGTACATTTCTGAAGTTGGCAATAACCGCTGGGTCCATGGCTGCAGGAGAGAGAGTATAGGAGGCAAAAACTTCACCTTCATAAGCTCATGTCCCCATAAAGCGCTCTGCCACGTCTGTAGGATACCAGGGCTTTGGTCCCTTAACACCAGGAGCACTAAAGTGCTAAGTTCTTTCTATTGGTAAGTTGCTCATTGGGGGCAAAATGCTGTGTAACCAGTTTATAGAAAAATTCCCGTGTGACCCATGCCTTACTGTTTGCCTCCACACACACACAAAATTAGCCTGGAACATTCTTTCCTGAACGCTCTGGAGTTGCAGAGTAGACACTAATATCGCTTCACTTTCAATCACCAGTAGCATTGGCACACTTCAACAAAGTAAGCCTGTCATTCTATAAGGCTTATGTCCTGAGGCCTTTCCCTCCTGATAATTAGGTCCTGCTTGGCATTTTCTTCCAAACAGCCTGTTTCATCACTATTAAACACTTTTCAGTTTCAGGTCCTTCTGTTTTCTTTGTTACTCCTTGAATTCCTTCATAGTTTTCAACCGCTTTGGTGGTCCGAACGGCACCTCAAAATGCCTATCAACACTATGGATCCACTACGCTTCTTAAATCCTCAAACCAACCTTTGCTGGGCCCTAAATCACTCACAATCATCACTAGTTGCAGCATTTTTTTAATTAAATCTAATCCTCATGCAACTTCCCTACTAGCCTTTTCACATAGATACTTGAAGCGCTATCCTCCTGCTATCGTTTTTCATTTATCCACACCAATAAGAGCTCTCAACATCTTCCATCACTTGCATCTTGTTTTCGAAAACACTGTTGACCTTTGGCAAGAACACTTCCCTTGATTGCCTTTTCTGGCCCACAATAGTACGATGGTTGATTGGGGTTTCTTGTACAGCTTGACTAGGTGGCTATCGCATCTCCACTTTCATACTTATCAATTATCTCTTTCTTCATCTCTATAGTAATATCTTACCCTTGGAGGAGTAGGTTGGACTATAGCTTCCATGGGCCCATGGTCACTTATTTTTCCAGAAACAGCACCGAAAATACTGTAATAAAACAAATATTCCAGTGTATGCCTTGGATTTTACCCCGCGGAGGCTGGCTGGTAACAAGGACGGCGGCACATGTAGCGCTGAGGGCACATTGCGACGCGTCTCGGACGAAAATCGGTAAGAGCGGGTTTTTAAATCTATGCGCGCAAAAATTTTTGCGTTAAAAGTAATCGTTATGCGGAAAAATCGCTATTGATGCCAGCTTATGGCGGGGGGCCACTGTATATATCAATATCTATGTATTATTTGTTTATGGTCATATTATTGAATGAGATAGATAAATAGCCGTAGAGTTGATATAGTGAAATTATTGAATAAAATTTCCACTGAAACAGATAATGCATTTCAGTTAATTTAAATCAGAAAATTGACTCACGCAAACGAGCAAATGCAGTTGCGAGCAAGGTCTGGAACGGATTAAACTCCAAGTAAGCCTCCACTAATATATAAGTATTATATAATACATGACCCCCCCGATTTTGGCAGCATTGACTTTTCTGAAATTCGACTTCCGGCAATTTTTTTTCAGCAAAATTTGCCTCAAGTTTCTGATTCCGCGACCGTCCCTACCCGGCCATCCATCACCGCACACAAAAAGCCTTCCTCCCACCCATAACGCTCAGTGTGCCTATGTTTACCACACCATACCATCAAACCCGCGTTTCATACGTAATAATCCATTGTTTAGTGATTGCAACTGCTAAATAGTCACCATGGGCCCAAGGAAAGCTATGCAAGCCATTTGGTAAAGAGAGCGAAGAACAACCGATCCAGAGGGATTTGAGGGTTTGAGCAACTCTACCCTGCCGACCCCTCGCTGTTGTGGAAGGTTTGTGGCATTGGCAATCCCAATGGGTTGGAGGTGAGTGACAGGATGTGGATGATTTGTGGAGGAACCACAGGGAAAGCAACCACTGACCAACTGCAATACTTCACCTGAACAGCAAATCAACCCACAGCTGAGAACTTGCTGGGAAATGGGATAGGGAGGGAAATGGGTAATTAGTTCGTCCTGAGGAAACCGTCAGGCAATCCTCAGTACCAAAGCCTCTTCTCCTTGCCAAGGTAGCCCCCTTGAAGAGTACATATTTAAAGTACAATCGTTTCAGTGTTTTCCTTAGAAAACTATGACTACTGACAGTTAGTCCCTCATAAATACTCCATTTTATCTCACAATAAACATGAAGAGACTATCAAGTGACAATAATGGCAGATCTTCTACTGCTGCCTCGCCAAAATAGTTAGCCTATTTTATTCAATCTAAGCGTATGTCCTTGTTTCTGTGATAATATTGTTTATTTACTATTAATGACTATGATAATTAAATATGCTGTACATTCCTTAATTTGTCATATACAATATTTTCTTGCCTCCAGAGTGCAGGAACAATTAAGCTATTCAATTAATTTAACAAAAATTGATTTTGATATATACGACAATTTGAGTTTTACGAGCTATCATGAACAATTAAACTCTTAACCAAGTTCCACTGTACTGCTATAACTGCCCTAAAACTATTCAAAATTGTAAAAGGACCACACTTGTAGTGGGTTGGTAAAGGGTGTCGCAGTCACTCAGAATTTGGAGCTTTTACCCTGATCTTAAGAAATACAAAGGCAAGCTTCAAAAATAAATCACTATACCCACCCTGAATCACATCACCGTTTAATAAGCTATGCGGCTGTTTCCCTAACTTCCTTTTACACTACCAGCACAACCCAATGGCACCTCCAGGATCATCCAAATATGTTTAGCAAACCTTTTGAATTAGACCAGAGCATAAATATCAAAGTGTTTCATTCTAAAGGTGCTGGTAACCAAAAGCATCCCAAATCACAACACCTATATTTTCACTTGAAACCTGCCAGCAACCTCCATCCTCTGCCAAATGCGTGCCAGTGCTTACCAGAAATACCCAGCATTTATTTGATTACCACTTTATTTTCACCACAAACTTATATTATCCCTTTTAAGTATAATTTTATATTTATAAATTCTAACTTTAAAAAGTACCTTTAAGACTACCGACTATCATATCCCAACTCCTTATTTGATCATCACTTATGTTCTCCACAAATTAATTTATCCCTCTTTTATATTGTCTCCTTTATTTTAGCTTTAAATAACTACCTTAGCTCATTATTTTTTAACATTGGTGTAAATAAGCAGTGCTATTTTGTTTACTTAAATCTTACTTTATTTTTACTTAATTCTAACTATAGATTCACTACAATCTATGATTACAATCATGTGAATCCTATTAACCAACCTCTTATTTAATGAATTAAATGATTGCAAAACATTTCTGAATTTCTTCACACAAACAATCAAACACTCTCAAGCCCAAACAACAACATAACTATCTTAACTCAATATCTATCTTAAAGCATCATTAGATTACCTCCTACATACCCTAAAAATAACATTCCTTCATGCCAATATGTCAGCATTAAACAACTGAAACCTGCTAAAGCCTATACTACAGATGTCTATCCATCCAGGTTACACAGCCAACACAACTGTAGCCAGACCATAAGTCACTGCAAGACTACACAACCAACTAAAGTATCACTAATACTTCACAAGATAACATGGAATATATAATAGCTAAAATCAAATCCAAATACCTACAAAACCCTCTCCCAGTGAAAAACATCTACAGAGTTTTCCTTCTCCACAATCAAACATTAGCCAATTTAGTCAAAACTAGGAATAACAACTGATTCAACCCCCATGAAACAAAGATCACTTAGACTCTCAGTTGACTTCAATTTTAAATCTCCCAAGACCAGATCCCACACGTTACTGAATTCACAAACACAAGAGTAACTGCCATGTTGCTACAACAGTAACAAAACCACAAGAGTTACAGAGACGAGTGTATCCTCCCTACATGACCACATCTGGACAACACCATATTCCCCTATAAAATCAGGCATAATTACAGATAATACCACAGACCCTACCCTACTTTCCTCATAACAACTCTTGTAAAATACCGCCCCAAACACTACAAAAGAAAGTCACCTTCAGACGTCACAATGACACCATTAATAACTTCACAACAGCAGTAACAAACATGACTGGCACACTAGGCTAAGAAATCTATTCAGATATTGATGAATTTTAAGAATTTTCTAAAAAAACCCATACCTTTATAAACAAGCACTGCCCTAAAAAAAACTAAACAGATGACACTAAGAGACTGAACAGTCCCCCGGCTAACACCCAGCATTCTCAAATCTTAAATACAAACACCGATATGAAAAACAGTACAGAATGGGTTCACATAACCAGAGACAAACAAATCATTAACTCGTCCAGATCCGAACCGCCTGATAAGAAGGCAAAAAAATTGTATTAGAGAACAGATATCCAACTTAACAGGTGATATAAAAAAACCAGAAACCCTATCATAAATTCTGGGAACAAAAAAAGATATCACACACAGCGAAATAAAATTAGCAAAATCAGATGAACCCCACTCCCCCCAACAAACAGCAAACAGACTCAATGATTTCTCACCACTATAGGTCAAAACCTTGCCAATAAAATCCCAAGCTCAGATACCCCACCAAATGAACTTACCTCACTGCACTACCCAACACACTGTTTTCCTAGCTCCGACTAACCCATTAACAAGTCTCCCTTATTATCAATGCACTGAAAACAAGCAGGAGATTTAATACCTTATCACCCTTTATAACAAAAAAACTCACAAGTACTAACACCAATCATTTGCCAACAACTCTTAACAAATCCATTGAATCCTCCACCTTCCCTACAGTTCTCAAAATAGCCAAGGGTCACCCCATCCATAAAGGAGAGACCAAACAGATTTGAATAACTATAGGCCCAATATCCAGTTACACCCTCTCTCAAAATCTTCAAAAATAATTCATAAATAAGCTACTCCTACCTCATCTCCCAAAACATTCTCAACTCCCTGCCCATTTGGATCAAGCCTAATAAAAATACAAGGATTCAGTAATACACATTCGAGAACATATATACACCTGCAAAGAAAAAAAGAAGTCCCACTGGGATTCTTCATTAACTTACGTAACTTTTGATACAGTTGACCAATGACTTTCTCACGAAAATTGTCACACTATGGAATTTATGGGCATGCCCTCAACTACCTCAAGTCTTACCTCACAACAAAGCCAATATGTTAACGCAAATGGAGCAAGCTCTTCCGCACAAACCAATTACAGATGGTGTCTCCACAGGGAATGTTCTGGCCCTCTTCCTTTCTCCTTACATAAAATGACCTACCAAATGCTTCGCAATTACCGAAACCCACACTTTTTGCAATACACTACAACTCTTCTCTCAACCCCTAATCCCATCACGCTAGCCATACTAAACACCGAATTACAGAAAAATCTACCGGATAGGACAAACAAACTTACACTAAACATTGACAAACCTACTTCAGTCAGTTTGTAACAGAGCTACAAGGTACATCTTAACATAACGATAAACTGATTCTCCTATCACAAAGCTAACAGAGGCATATTCTTAGGAATCCACCTCGAAAATAAATCAAATTTCATACACATATACAACAAATTTTAAAGAATATCTCACAAACCTGTAGGCATACTATTGAAGATTCGGTACTTATTTCCACATCATGCCCTCCCTGGCCCTTTATCACTCTCTTATTACCCTATCTCCCTATGAATTTGTGCATGGGCTCACAACAATTAAAACCATCTCAGACCACTACTTACCCAACAAAAGGCTGCAGATAGAAATGATAACAAATTCTCACTACAGGCACACACTCCACCAAAATTCAAAACACTCAACCTACTCACCATACAAAACACCATACTTATTATTGCACCTATTAACATACATAAATCACTAACTCTGATATTAACCCTTCCCAGAACACTTAACTCTGATATTATCACCTCCCCCCTTCCAACATCTCCTTCCAACCTCAACGAACACGTACCAATAACACAAGGCACAGATCACACTTTGAATGTTCCTCTTCCCATCTCACGCATATGGCAAAAACTCAATGCACATAAAGCCTAAAATCCTGGAATTCCATTACCTGAAAGATAAAGAAAACACTACGTTTATAAATTAAAGTCTCTTCTCAAATTCCTTACTCATCAAAAACCAATAAATACGAAGAACTTGAACCTTATAAATGTATATCCAAATGTTACACACAATTATATCATATAAATGTTAAACCCAAGACCCAAACTAAACTTTGTTATGTTTTTAAATACACGACCAAACAGACTACTCCATTCTACTGATTGTGCAGCAATGCAAAGCAACCATATGACCTTTCTTTGTAATACTCATTTGTCATTATAGTTTTCTGTTTTTACAATAATGTCTTATCACTGATTTCATCATTGCTTAGTTAATCTTAAGTAATTTTTAAGCCAGCCCGTAATGCTATCATAGAAGTGGCTTTGGCATGCTGCTGCTTACCTGTATTTTTTTTTTACCCTCTGTATGTAAATCTAAATTACGAAATAAAAAAAGACATAAATAAATAAATAAATAAATGACTCAAGTTTCTATTAGGTGGAGCAAATAAACCATCACCGCATACCAACAAGGCTGAAGGTGGTCCCTCTCTCTCCTCTCTAGAGCTGTACTTTATAATGGGAAATTTCTCTAAAATAGATTGTGAAAGAGGAAGGTTGGGGTAATACAGATTTGATTGAAGGAAGGGAACAAGGTTCATTTCCTCCTATCAAGAATTCATTTGCATGAGGGATCCAAAGTCATAGCACAACTTTTTGGAACAAAAAACGAGAAATATCACACTAGGGGTGGAATACAGCATATCAAGGAGCAGTAATTTTACCCTAGCCTACCTAATGAGTCACAGACACAATGAAGACAGCAATTTGCTTTAGCCTCTCCGCACTAACAACGAGTTACATTCTAAGACCACATCGGGTAAACAAAATTTGTCCCATAGTGAGGAGCATACTAAGAATTTGTGTTAACCTGCTTTGATATTGTTTTAATGCACCTTTGCACTGTTATAACATATCTAGTATATTTTAAAATGTTGTACATAGTTACTGATAGTGAAATAAACAAGAATAGAGAAATCAGCTCTAATATCCATTATTTAGGTATTAATACGTGTCAGAGACCCTGTTGTAACTGAGGCTCGTAACTGATACGTTGCTAATTATTATAATCAAAAAGAAGCCTAAGCACAAGGCTTATACACGCGCAGGTAAGGAAGAAGCGAGGAATTGGTGGCAGAAAGGGGGAATGATCAGTAGGTTACAGAAAACAGCGGGCAGGGATAGTGCAGGGTAGAAGGGTTCAAAATGAGGTAAAAAGGCTTAAGTATCAAGTTTGTGAAGCAATCAGTTTGTTTCAAAAATCAGTGAAGTGTCCGATGAAAGGTGGGGCCATCACGAGAAAGAAGGTAAAGAAAAGCAGCAAGACGACGACGGAGGAATTTCGCGTGCTCCGTTGTTAAATGGGTATCCAACAGAATGTGGCTGACTGATAAGGACCTGACCATTCCACAGAGAGAGCGCGCCTCTCCATAGTTATCCATGATAAACGATCTGGCCAATGCAAGACCGGAAGAGAGTAGTTTCCCCAACCTCGACACTGGAGACAAAATATGCCAGTAACCTATAACCTCGGTTAAATATTGAAGTTGGTTACCGAGCAAGTAGACCTACGTTGTTTACAACAGTGTAAGGTGGGGAGCTATTCCAGCAAAATAGTCCGTAAAATGAATACCTCTATATGAAACTGGTAGGTCATACTTCACTGACCGTGCAGCAGTCTGCCTGTTCATTCCCTGTAACGTCAACATTACAAGGACCCAACAAAAAACTAATATCTCATCTTGCAAAGAATTGGCATACCAAAGTTCTGGATATGAGGACTAAGGTGAGTTATCAAATTTCATGTAGAGCCTGTAAAGCACTAGGAGTCTGAACAACCACAAATGATGACACAGGCATAGATGCAATACAGATAAGTGCTTAAGAAATGCAGACAATTCAAGCCGTAAAAATACTAGCCGAAGATAGTACATGCCCTTGACACGCGTCCAGAAACACCTCTGCGAATCCTACTTCACTCCGTCAGAAGACTTAAGCATCTATTACACTGCAATTCAGAGATTAGGTGAATGTCCAGAAAAAAGAGCGAAAGCGACCGTAGCAGTTGGGCTTTCGAGCAAGGGAAGAGAAAGAACAACACACACTGGAACCTTTCCAGGGGTAAAAAGTGAAGATGCTAACATGAACATATAAAGGTGTAAATGAAGAGAACAAGATGAATTGCAAGAAGAAAGGGACGGATAAACAGGGCGGCGAACAAATAATTCTACTAATATCATACCATTCTATAAATGGAAATTGAGGAGATCATGAGCGTACGAGTAGTGAAGGCAATGGGCACACCATTCGATAAATGGAAACGTTCCTTCTGCATAGAGCTCTCAACAGGGAAGAGTAAAGCACCAAGCATAAATCGTAATCCTTGGTGATGAATGGGTTTACGGCCTAGAGAGTTCAGAGAGGGCCGCTGAATAAGCTGGTCACCATAATCAAGTTTTCGATAAAATGAGGGTGGAATTTAGGCGAAGGAAGTCACATCACTCCCCCCATGAAAAAGATGAGCAAGGGTTATAAGAAGGTTCAGCCACGGTACAAGTATCCTTCAGAAGACTGTTATAAAATGAACAAGACTACTCTATAATTTGTAATTATCAAACATAACAATTATATAAAATATGTAAAATATAAAAAATAAAAAAAAAGTATATCAGCAACACTTCTGCAAGTGGCAGGACTCGAGTTGCGTCACGTGACATCCAGTGCCAACTTCTTGGTCTTATGTCTCTTGTAGGTACTGACATAATATTTTTTTTATCCTTAACAACTTAGAAAAATTCTCTTTATTTCATTAAAAAAAAAAAAAGTTTATTTTTTTTCAAAATAGTTTGGGCCACTGGGTAGTAACATGTATATACATTTGGACCATTTATGTAAATAGGAAGAACAAAATGTCATAACCAAGAAAAAACCCCCCCACTAACCCCTTCAGGTCCAAGGCCATAAATCGAAGGGGTCCCCATGCCCAAGAAAATTTGAAAAAACAAAAAAAAAAAAAAAAAAAAAGTGTTTTCTACAGAATTTAGATAATATTTTTGTGAAGGTAATAAAACACCACAAAAATTTCTAATCTGTAATTACCAGATACAGAGGAAAGTTGACCAAAATGACCGTGGCAGCAACACAGCGATTTCCATCAAACATTTTCCACAAACTCGCATTTCTTTATTTACGTTTTTTTATACTTTTTTCTTTTTCTATTTTTTTATTTTTCCGATTAACATCTGTGGTCCGGTAAGACCAATACTGTATATAAAGTATATATATTCACTCACGGTATGGATTGACGCAATAACTGCACTAAAGTTACTACTGTATTATATTATTTTTAACCACTTCTATTACTAAAAAACATGCACAACTCTAGTATAATACTATATATTTTATGAATACTATATATGTTTAATACGAAATATTTTATAATACTATATATTTATAATACATTTATTGTATAATCTAGATATTGTATCATATAATATATTGTAGAATACTATATATTGTACAATACTATATATTGTATATTACTATATATTGTATAATACTATTTATTACATATGTACAATCTCTGGGACATGTTTTTAAACGCTGCAGCTTGTGGAAACCCTTGAAACAAAGCCCTTCACAAATACATTACATTCTTCCGTCTCGCTAAATAAACTGTGTCTTGGCTCTTTGTTGCCGTCGTTTTTGTTTGTGCACAGACAACACTTCTCTTCTGACAAATTTCTTCTTAGTTCAGAAGCTGTATTAAATGACAGTGATCACCTTCCCTCCTCAAATGCTTGGGTATATCCAGGGCTGAATTCGAGGACGTTTTTGTATAGCAGGTTAGTTACCTGGTTTACATTACGTTGTCGTGGTAGGTCATTTTTATATATAAAGTAAAAACAAATATATGTATTTATAAATTACATACACGTTTAAAAACACACCCTTAACTGTCCCCAAACGTATATCTATCTACGATTTTTCAAACATTAAGGTACGTAAAAAACCAGTAAGATCTTTTTTTTCTGTTTCTTTACATTTGAAAAACGTTAAAAAAAATTGATCTACTTTTTTTTTGGGGTGTATATTTGAAAATACATAAAAAAACAAATCAACTTTTGAGCACTACCAAGGAACATAAATCTGTTTTGGACAGTTTAAGTGTTCAGTGTGAATAGTGGTTGGTGGCTTCTTCGGCTGCCTCCACCACCACTAAATCACGCTTCTCTCAAGGCACTTATAAACCCAACAGCCACCACTTCCACCACTTACTCCCTGTCATACATTATGACATATCTATTCACTCTAGAAATATATCATGGTTTTCTATGTTATTAAATTGTTTTATTATGTCCATTTTATATAATTGTGATAGATAAATAAGCTGTAGAGATAATAGTGTCATATTGAGCATAATAAACTTCCCTCCCCTCTCCACTTCCTGTCTCCATTCACCACAGAGCCAATAAAGGTTAGTGTGATGTTAAATGTACATTTATCCATTTTATTGTGCATTATATTTATTTGTCATTGTTTTCCTGCATGTAAATCTATATTTATTCTTAAAAAAATTATATTTTGTTAATATGTTTGGGTGTCGAAACAGATTTACCCCTTGGACTGTTGCGGGCCGTATATATACTTTGCGAGGTAAACCTTTTTGACGTATATAATACTCATAAATTCTAGCGCTCTCAAATCAGCAGAGAAAGCTATAGCCCACATGTAGCGAATGGGGTCTGTGGTCATGGGTGCACCACATAAAAAAAATCCTGACACGCAGTGCATAATGAAAAAAAAAAACTCTCGACCGGTTTTTTAATTAAAATGCCGACTTTGGTCTATTTTCGTATAGTATTTGTGGTTGTATTTCTCGTTTTCTGGTCCCTCATTTGATAGAATGGAAACATATATAGAAATGGAGGTGATATTGATTAATTTTACTATAAAAAGAACCAGAAAAGGGAGCACAAAGTACAGGATATGTTTGATTATTGGCCGATGTTCAAAAGTGAACAAATGATGTCATTGTCCATAAATGTCCAACAGCCCCATTCTAATACGCAGTCATGAATGGTTAATGTTATTTTTTCATTTATTACAGGATTGCTAGTAGTCCCCTGCATAACATAAATCTTCGTCTATTTTGATTGAAAAAAATTTCAAAATAAAAAGCAAGAGTAAAATCACAGGGACCTGAACATGACTGATGAACAAAGAAAAAGTTATTTTAAGCCATGAAAGTCTGCATTTGTCATCTGGACCTTATTTTGAAATTGTCACGATTTTAATTTTTCGTGAAATTGGCCAAATATTGCAAATTTCTGACCATTGTTATGTAAAGTTGAAATCGGTAAATGGCAGTTTTACGTGGACTCAATCAAATAGAAAAAATCTGAGTTCTGAAGATATAGTTATGAGTTGGTTGACTGGAATAACGAATTAGCCGAATATAGGGCTCAAAATGGCGAAATTGCCAGATTATTAAATATCGCCGAAGTCGCTAAGTCGCGAGAGCGTAATTCCGTCAGTTTTTCCCACCAAATTTCGTTTTTTTGGTGTCTTTTACAATCGGGAAAAAAATCTCTATCATTTTCAGATGAAAAAATAATTTTTTTTTTTTTTTCGAATATTTCGACAACACCAGAAGCAACTTCAGGATTTGGCCCCTTCGCCAGTCAAAGTTTAATTGATTTACATTATTTCGTACAGGAAAAGGATTCCGCCAATCGAATTTTCGCCATTAGGCAACTCTCTGGAATCGATTAATCATGACACCCAGGGGAGTGGGTGGGCCTCTGAGCTAATTTCATTTACTCTCCCGTTTGGTTATACTAGCCTCACAGCAGTATAATGTTGTGTGCGAATAGCAGAACTTGCGATCTTGCTTAAAAGACAATGCTCACTTGCCCATAAGACAAGTGAACATTTGTTATGCAATATGTCGCCAAAAATCAGTCTGAACCTAACGAAAAAAATATATATTTCACTGTGTTTGTTTAGATTTAAATTATGTATACCAATCCCTAACATATATTTAGTTGGTAGGCTAAAATAAATTGCTCTTGTTTATAATAATGTAAGGTAAGTTTTCTAATATTCTTTGGTGCAAAATTTAAATTTTTTTTTACATAACATTAATTTAAAAAATATATCTTAAATGTAATAAGAGAAAATTTAAGAAAGACTTTAATTTTAAATGAGTTCTGTGCAAACTGACCGCAGTGTTACATATTCGGGGGGGGGGGGGGGGGGGGGGCATACACACACACAACACACACATATACATATACGCTATTGTAACCATGAACGAGTGGATCAATCAATAACAACACTGCGACTATCACTAACGATGGTATTAATAAAACACTGCGACTAGACAAGAGGTGTTTATTCTTGTAGGATTGTGTGTGTCCGTGGGTTAGAGCACCATTGTGATTTTGCTCATCGTGAGCAGGCCAAAATGTGGTTTGAATCCCAGCATCCGCAGAGGGTGATATTTTTTAATAGCACCTCGTTTCATGGTTACAATAATGAAATAAGAATATATATATATATATATATATAAAATATATATATATATATTTTTAGGTCCACTCTGGTGGTAAATTGTGGACCCATTCCTCGGAAATGCATAAAAAGACTTCAAGGGAAAATATTTGATTTGGATTTCTTCTCCTGAAGGCCGTTTGAAGATTCCCCTTCCTCTACCACCCCCATCTTTTAGTATATTTTTTATATATATATATATATATAAAGAAATAATATAAATATATATATATATATATATATATATAAGTAATATATATATATATATATATATAATATATATATATTTATATATATATATATATATATATATATATATATTGTATATATATATATAAAGTATATAAATAAATATAAGTGAAATATAGATATTTTTAGTATATATATATATAATAGAATATATATATATATATATAATATAATCCTATAATATATAGAGGGGTCCACCTCTGGTGAAAATTTATGGACCCATAGCCTCGAAGGTGGATAAAAAGCTTCAAGGAAGAATATTTGGGATTTCTTTCCTGAAGCCGTTTGAATATACCACTTCCCCTACCACCCCATCTTTTCATATTTTTTTTTTTTTTTTACCAATAGGAATATTTTATTAACATAATATGGTACAAAAGAGTTAAGAGATATATTGTTGATAGAAAGGTTGCATATACAGTAAATAAAGATGTGAGAGATACATGTCTAGTTCAGGTTAAACTGTGTATCACATTATAAGGCAAAAATCTCATACAGCTCCTCAAAGCCTGGCATGTGCCCAAAAATACAGCAGGCATTACCCCGTTGAACACCCACTGAGCCGTAAGGAACAGAAAACTAGCTGCCCAGGGATCCCTAGTTTACCCTGTGAGTCTGTTTTCCCACTCCTGAAGGAATTTAGAAAGGCAATCCTTTCCCCATGAGCCAAGGGTCTCTGACCTATGGGAACAAACATATAATGATGGGCAAGTTTCCTCCATAATTTCGAGTCTTTTTGGACTCCTCTGAGCCTGCAGCACCCTCCTTCCTCCCAGGGGTGGTGATTGAGATAGGTATCAGCCAAGTAGATGCACATATAGTCCCACACCCCTGCTTCCCATTTGCCAGCTTGAAGGGTATACCATCTGGATGCTCTGCTGCCATCAGATCTACGAGGCTGGGGGGTTCCCTTACTGCTGGGCATCTGGTACTGTTGTGAGGCTCCTTCTTGATAATGCTATTACCCCTATGTCTTTGCAATCTTTCCCTCATTTAACAGGCACACAAGACCATGGACCCGAATCGGTCTGCTGCCTCACTGCCACAAATACACCTGTGTTTGGTGAAAATATATATATATATATATATATATAGAATATATATATATATATATAATATATAAACACACACACACACCTACCATCCGACTTACAACCTCTCGCATACGACCACTCAACTTACGAGCGTGTTTTTTATGCCATATTCTGGGAAAATAAACAAACGTTTTGTGTTGCACACAAGGTGTTATCCTAACTTACAGTATAAAATACAGTACTAACACATAAAAAGTAAAGTAAACATGAAATACCAAATCAAACAATAAAATAAGTCATTACAAAAATGTGATTTTATTTCATAGTAAAGTTCGACGTATGCCTTTTCGACTTACGACCGTTTCTCGAACTAACTCGGTCGTAAGTCGGATGGTACCTTTATAAACAGTGAACCTCTACACTTAGAGCGTTTCCTCCACATGCAAGTTTTTCCAAAGATGAGCAGTGGATGGTCGATTTTTTTTGCTTCCCATACACGAGCACAATTTCCATAAGCGAGCACCTCAAGGCAGGCTCCTTGACACGGTTAGGAGGCTCTTCCTCTCGGAACGTAATCTCATTGTTCTGTTGGACTATCTTATTGAAACTTGGGCAATGTAATGATGAAAGATGCTTTCTTAATGTACACCAAAAAAAAAAAATCTAAGCATAAATAAGGAGTTTCACTCTCACAATTACTAATCCACTCCCTTAGCGGTATTTTTGTATGGTTTATTGTTTTTTCTCGTATTTTTTTTTATCTCAATGATAGAATGGAAGATATATTACAGAAATAAGTATGATTTTGATTGCTTTCATGACGAAATGTATCATGGATCTGACTCAGTGGAGAGAAATGGTCCATTTGCTTGCTAATGTTTCAGAGTAAAACAAATTAATACAGAAAGAATAGCATTCTTACCTGAATTGGTGGGTGCTGGTTGTTTTATGGATTATTGTGAAGAGTGGAGTTATGTTGTGGTCCCTACGGGGCTGATTGTGGATGGTAGAGTTCTGGTATTGAAGTTATGGTTGTTACGGAGTTCTAACTTAAGTCATTCAATCAGTGAATCAGTAAGTCAGTCAAGTGATTCAGTAAGCAGTACATGTATTCTGTAATCAGTCAAGTGATTCAGTAAATCAGTCAATATTCAGTAAATCAGTCAAGAGATACAGTAAGTCAAATGATTCAGTAAATCATCAAGTTTTCAGTAAGTCAGTCAATGATTCACTAATCAGTCAAGTGATTCTTAATCAGTCAAGATGATTCGTAAGTCAGCAGTCAGCAGTCATCATCAATCAAACTCGGCTAAATGATGGACTAACTGTACATTTCTGTTCATTTTTAGATTACAGTGGACCCCCGGTTAACATTTTAATCCTGCAACGAAGGGCTCCTCGTTTATGGCAAATAAGCGTTATGCGAATGAAATTTCCCCCATAAAAATAAGGAAATAAAATTAATCCGTGCAAGACGCCCAAAATAGGAACAAATTTTTTTTTACCACATGAAATGTTAATTTTAATACACACAAACTGAAAAAGGCATGCACAATTAAATGACACTTACTTTTTATTGAAGATCTGGTGATGATTGATGGGATGGGAGGAGGGAGAGAGTGTGTTAGTGTTTAGAAGGGGAATCCCCTTCCATTAGGACTTGAGGTTAGTAAGTCCTTTTCTGGGGTTACTTCCCTCTTCTTTTAATGCCACTAGGGCCAGCTTCAGAGTCACTGGACTTCTTTCGCACAAGAATCTGTCCATAGTGGCCTGTACCTCTCGTTCCTTTATGACTTGCCTAAAGTGTTTCACAACATTGTCAGTGTAATAATCACCAGCACGGCTTGCAATAGCTGTGTGAGGGTGATTTTCATCCACGAAGGTTTGCACTTCAAGCCACTTAGCACAGATTTCCTTTATCTTTGTAGTAGGCAACTTCTTCAATTTCTCTCTCCCCTCCTCTGAACCAGTTTCCTCAGGTCTGGCCTCTTGCTCTTGAAGTTGATCTATCAGCTCATCAGTGGTTAGTTCTTCATTGTCCTCCTCCACCAACTCTTCCACATCCTCCCCACTAACCTCCAACCCCAAGGACTTTCCCAATGCCACAATGGATTCCTCAACTGGCACAGGATTCTCAGGGTTAGCCTCAAACCCTTCAAAATCCCTTTGTCTACACATTCTGGCCACAGTTTCTTCCAAGCAGAGTTCAAGGTCCTCTTTGTCACTTCCTCCCAAGCCTTACCTATAAGTTTACACAATTGAGGATATTAAAGTGATCTCTCCAAAACTCTCTTAGAGTCAGTTGAGTTTCTGAGGTCATTACAAAGCACCTTTCAAACAGAGCTTTTGTGTACAGTTTCTTGAAGTTGGAAATAACCTGCTGGTCCATGGGCTGCAGGAGAGGAGTGGTATTAGGAGGCAAAAACTTCACCTTAATGAAGCTCATGTCCCCATAAAGTCGCTCTGCCACGTCTGTAGGATGACCAGGGCATTGTCTAACACCAGGAGCACTTAAGTTCTAATTTCTTTCAGTTAGGTAATTTTTCACATTGGGGGCAAATGCATGGTGTAACCAGTTTATAGAAAAATTCCCTAGTGACCCATGCCTTACTGTTTGCCCTCCACAGCACACACAAATTATCCTTGAGGACATTCTTTTGCCTGAACGCTCTGGGAGTTTCAGAGTGATACACTAATAAAGGCTTCACTTTGCAATCACCAGTAGCATTGGCACACATCAACAAAGTAAGCCTGTCTTTCATAGGCTTATGTCCTGGAGTGCCTTTTCCTCCTGAGTAATGTAGGTCCTGCTTGGCATTTTCTTCCAGAACAGGCCTGTTTCATCACAATTAAACACTTGTTCAGGTTTCAGTCCTTCAGTTTCTATGTACTCCTTGAATTCCTGCACATATTTTTCAGCCGCTTTGTGGTCCGAACTGGCAGCCTCACCATGCCTTATCACACTATGGATGCCACTACGCTTCTTAAATCTCTCAAACCAACCTTTGCTGGCCTTAAATTCACTCACATCATCACTAGTTGCAGGCATTTTTTTTAATTAAATCCTCATGCAACTTCCTAGCCTTTTCACATATGATCGCTTGAGAGACGCTATCTCCTGCTATCTGTTTTTCATTTATCCACACCAATAAGAGTCTCTCAACATCTTCCATCACTTGCGATCTTTGTTTCGAAAACACAGTTGAACCTTTGGCAAGAACAGCTTCCTTGATTGTCTTTCTGGTGCCCACAATAGTAGCGATGGTTGATTGGGGTTTCTTGTACAGCTTGACTAGGTCGGCTATACGCACTCCACTTTCATACTTATCAATTATCTCTTTCTTCATCTCTATAGTAATTCTTACCCTTTGAGGTGTAGGGTTGGCACTAGAAGCTTTCTTGGGGCCCATGGTCACTTATTTTCCAGAAACAGCACCGAAAATACTGTAATAATACGAAATATTCCGAGTGTATGCTTGGATGTTACCGCGGAGGCTGGCTGGTAAACAATGGGACGGGGCGGCACATGTGAGGCTGGCTGAGGGCACATTGGACGCGTCTCGGACGAAAATCGGTAAGCGGGTTTTTAATCGGTATGCGCGGCAAAAATTTTGCGATAAAAGTAATCGTTATGCGGAAAAATCGCTATGTGATGCCATCGTTATGCGGGGGTCCACTGTATATATCAGGTTTCTATGTTATTTAATTGTTTATGTCATATTAGATGTAATGAGATAGATAAATAAGCCGTAGAGTTGATATTAGTGAAATTATTGAAGTAAAGAATTTCACTGAAACAGATTAATGCATTTCAGTTAATTTAAATCAGGAAAATTGACTCTGCAAACGAGCAAATGCAGTTGCGAGCAAGGTCTTGGAACGGATTAAACTCGCAAGTAGAGGCTCCACTGTATATATATAGTATTATATATACAGTGGACCCCCCCGAGTTTTGGCAGCATTGACTTTCGTGAAATTCGACTTCCGGCAAGTTTTTTCAGCAAAATTTGGCCTCAAGTTTCGTGATTCGGCGACCGTCCGGTACCCGTCCATCCATCACCGCACACAAAAAGCCAGTCTCCCACGCCATTCACGCTCAGTGTGCCATTGTTTACCAACACATGACCATCAACCCGCGGGTTCATACGTAATAATCCATTGTTTTTTGTGATTGCAACTGCTAAATAAGTCACCATGGGCCCAAGGAAAGCTAGTGCAAGCCCTTTGGTAAAGAGAGCGAAGAACACGATCCAGAGGGATTTTGAAGGGTTTGGGGCAACCCTCGACCCCCCGACCCCTCCTTTTGTGGAAGGTGTTGTGGCATTGGGCAAGTCCAGGGGGTTGGAGGGAGTGACGGGGATGTGGAAAGTTGGTGGAGGCCCACAGGAAGAGCTAACCATGACCAACTGCAAGAGTTTTCAACGGAACAGCAAACACCAACTGGGGAACTTGCTTCAGAGGGGAGGAAAAGAGAGTGAAGGAGGTCCCTTCTTGGGTGTTTAAGGACATGTTTTTTCAAAGTGGAATGAGTTGCAAAGTTTTGCTGAAAAGTATCACCCGCCCAAAGCTAAACAACCACATCTGCAACATGTTCAATGAAAAAACCCCTTGCCCCCACTTCGGGCAAATCATAAAGAAATGCCAAAAACAACCTCTCGGACAGAATTTTGTGCGACGGGGGCCCAGTACTCTCAATTTTCCCAGTGGCATTAAAAGAAGAAGGGGAAATAACCCCCGAAAAGGGCTTTCTACCCGAAGTCCTAATGGGGAAAAAGGGTTTTTCCTTCCAAACAATATGTACACCTTCCCCATTTCCCCCTCCCATCTTCCTCCCCCGAAGTCTTCTAAAGGTAAGTGTAATTTATTTTATTTTTATAGCATGTCTTGATTTTTGATTGTTTTTTAGTATGTAATCTTTTTTAATTTTTAAATTTTTTTTTAATGTTTTTTGGGGTTTTGGAACGGGTTAATTTTATTTTTCCCTTTTTTCTTAGGGGAAAAAGGTTTCGAGTTTCATTAATTTCGACTTTTGGCGGGTCTCTGGAACAGATTAATCATGAAACTCGGGGTCCCTGTACATATAACGCTTTGATTGGTTTTATTATAAAAAAACCTTTAAAGGGCTCAAAGAAGGGAAATTTTTGATTTTTGCAAGTTCAAAAGTAAACAAAGATGTCATTTTTCCAAAAAATGTCCAAGTATCCATTCTAAATAGTCATGAATAGGGTTGACATTTTTATACAAATTTTACAAATTTCGTAATCGCTAACAGTAAATCTTCTATTTTTTTGATTTTTTTATTTATTTTTTTTAGTAATTTAACAACAAACAGAGGGACAAAAAATATGGGGAAAGAGCAAGCCAAAAAACCACTTATAGCATAGCATTACGGGGTGGGTTAAAATTTAAATTAAGATTAACTAAGCAATATGAAATCATTAAAAATTATTGTAAACAAAACTAAAAGCCAATGATATTTTCAAAGCAGGTCAATGGTTGCTTGCATTTTCTGTAAATTTAGTAGAATGGAGTATTCTGTTAGGTAGTGTATTTAAAAAAAAAAACAAAGTTTGACTGGTCCTGGGTTTAAAAATTTTAAAAATAAAATTTTTAGTAACATTAGGAATACAAATTTTTGGGTTTGTTATTTAGTATTTTTTGGGTTTTTAGTGATAAGTGCCTTTGAGAAGGACTTTAATTTATAAACAGGTAGTGTTTCTTTTATATTTACAGGGAAAAATTCCAGTTTAGGGCCTTTTTATGTGCATTATTTTTGCATAGCGTGAGAGGCACAGGAACATCAAAAGTGATCGTGCCTTGTGTTATGGGCATGTGTTTTGTTGAGGTTGGCAAAAATGTTTTTGGGGGGAGGGTTTAAAATCAGGTTTAAAGGTCATGAGTAAAAATGCAAAAATAAATATGGATTTTTTTGGTGATAGGTTGAGTGTTTTTTGAATATTGGGGAGTGTGTTTTCCTGTATGGAAAATTTGTTATCATTCCAACGGGAGCCTTTGTTGGGGGAAATTTGTGGTCTGAGATGGTTAATTGTTGTTGACCCATCACAAATTCCATAGTAATAGGGGAAATAAGAATGATAAAGGGCCGGGGGGCTGACGTGGAACACAGTACCGTATCTTCGATAGTAATGCCTACAGTCTTGGAGATTTTCTTAGAAATTTGTTGTATATGTGTATGAAATTTGAGTCTATTATCGGGGTGGATTCCTAGGAATTTTCCCTCTGTTAGCTTTGTGATAGGTGATCTGTTTATTTTTATGTTAAGAGGTACATCTGTAGCTCTGTTACCAAACTGAATGAATAGGTTTTTGTCAATGTTTAGTGTAAGTTTGTTTAGTCCTAAATCCAGGTAGATATTTTCTGTAATTCGGTGTTTACAGTATTGGCTAGCGTGACTGGGCTCGGGTGAGAGAAGACGTATGAAAGTGCCCATCTGCAAAAAGTGTGGGTTTCAGTAATTGCGAAGCTTTTGGGTAGGTCATTTATGTATAGGAAAAGAGAAGAGGGCCAAGGACACTTCCCTGTGGACACCAACTGTAATTGGTTGTGCGGAAGAGCTTGCCCCATTTGCGTACACATATTGGCTTCTGTTGCTGAGGTAAGACTTGAGGTAGTTGAGGGAGTGCCCTCTAATACCATATGTGACAATTTTACGTGAAGCAAGTCATGGTCAACTGTATCAAAAGCTTTACGTAAGTCAATGAAGATCCCCAGTGGGACTTCTTTTTTCTCTAAATTTCAGTGTATATATGTTCTAGCATGTGTATAATAGCATCATTAGTATTTTTATTAGGCCTGATCCAAATAGGCAGGGGTTGAGAATGTTTTTTGGGGGATGAGGTAGGAGTAGATTCGTTTTTGAATTTAATTTTTCGAAGATTTTTGAGAGAGGGTGTAAATTGGATATTGGCCTATAGTTATTCAACTCTGTTTGGTCTCCTCCTTTATGGGTCGGGTGACCCTTGCTATTTTGAGAACGTAGGGAAGTGGAGGATTCAATGGATTTGTTAAAGAGTGTTGCAATAATTGGTGGGTAGTACTTGTGACCTTTTTTGTATATAAAGGGTGGGAAGGTATTTAAATCTCCTGCCTTGTTTTTCAGTGCGTTGATAATAAGGGAGACTTTTATATGGGTTAGTCGGAGCTAGGAACAGTGGGGTTTTTGGGGAGTTTTCCAGTGAGGTAGTCCCTTTGGTGGGGTATCTGAGCTTGGGATTTTATTGGCAAGGTTTTGACCTATAGTGGAGAAGAAATCATTGAGTCTGTTTGCTGTTTCTGTTGGTGGGAGTTGGGGTTCATCTGATTTTGCTAATTTTATTTCGCTATGTCGTGATATCTCTTTTGTTCCCAGAATTTCTGATAGGGTCTTCCAGGTCTTTTTTATATCACCTCGTAAGTTGGATAATCTGTTCTCATAATACAATTTTTTTGCCCTTCTTATCAGGCTGGTTAGGATTGACGAGTAACATTTTGTTTGGTCTCTGGTTATGTGACCCATTCTGTACTGTTTTTCATATCGGTGTTTTGTATTTATGGATTTGAGAATGCTGGGTGTTAGCCAGGGACTGTTCAGTCTCTTAGCTGTCATCTGTTTAGTTTTTTTAGGGCAGTGCTTGTTATAAAGGTATTGGGTCTTTTTTAGAAAATTATTAAAACATTCGTCAATATCTGTATAGATTTCTAGCTCAGTGTGCCAGTCAATGTTTGTTACTGCTGTTGTGAAGTTATTAATGGCTGCCTCATTGTGAAGTCTGAAGGTGACTTTAGTAGTGTCTTGGGGTATTTTACCAAGAGTTGTTATGAGGAAAGTAGGGTAGTGGTCTGTGGTATTATCTGTAATTATGCCTGATTTTAAAGGCGATATGGTGTTGGTCCAGATGTGGTCAAGTAGGGAAACACTAGTCTCTGTAACTCTTGTAGGTTTTGTTACTGTTAGTAGCAACATGCAGTTACTCATTGTGTTAGTGAATTCAGTAACGTGTGGGTCCTGGTCTTGCAGGAGATTTATATTGAAGTCACCTGAGAGTACTAAGTGATCTTTGTTCATGCGTGCATCAGTTATCATACTTCCTAGGTTTTGACTAAATTGGCTAATGTTTGATTGTGGAACTCTGTAGATGTTTATCACTGTGAGAGGTTTTTGTAGGTATTTGGATTTGAATTTAGCTATTATATATTCCCCATGTTCATCCCTTGTGCAAGTATTAGTGATACATTCTAGTTGGTCTGAGTAGTATATAGCAGTGCCACCCCCTTGTTGGTCTGGCCTACAGTTGTGTATGGCTGTGTAACCAGGAATGGCATAGACATCTGTAGTATCAGGCTTTAGCCAGGTTTCAGTTAGTGTAATGATGGACATATTGGCATGCAAGGAATTTAGTAATGCTAGGAGGCCATCATAATGCTTGCTTAAAGATCTGATATTGTAGTTAAAGATAGTTATGTTGTTGTTGGCTCTGAGAAGTGCCTTTGATTGTTCTGCTGTGTAGTAATTACAGTAACTGTTTGAATCATTTAAGTCATTAAATAAGAGGTTGGTATCAGGATCAATGCTTGTAATCATAAGATTTGTAGTGAATCTATAGTTAGAATTAAGTAAAAAATAAAGTAAATATTCTAAAGCTAAAAAAAATAGCACCTGAATTATTTAACAAATGTAAAAATAATGAGCTAAGGTAGTTTTTTTTAAAGCTAAAATAAAGGAGACAATATAAAAGGGACTAAAATAATTTGTGGTGAACAAATAAAGTGATGATCAAATAATGGAGCTTGGGAATATGAATAAAAATTCAAAATAGAAAGCAAGAGTAATATCAGAGGGGCCTGGAGATGTGACTGATGAACAAAGAAAATGTTATTTTAGAGCCAGAAATGTCTGCATTGATCATTCTGGAGCCTATTTTGAAATTGTCACATTTTTTAATTTTCGTGAAATTGGCCAAATTGCAAATTTCTGACCACGTTATTGGGTAGTTGAAATCGGTAAATTGGCAGTTTCTTGTACTCAATCGATAGAAGAATTGGAGTTCTAAAGAAATAGCTATGAGTTTGGTCGACTGGAACAATGGAATTAGCCGAAAATAGGCCTCAAAGTGGGCGAAGTCGTCGATTCGTAAATACCGCCGAGGTTGCTAACTTCGCAAGCATAAATCCATCAGTTTTCCATCAAATTTCGTTCTTTAGGTGTCATTACAATCGGGAAAAGATTCTCTATCATTTCATAAGAATTTTTTTTTTTTTTTTTTTTTTGGAAATTTTGCGACACCAGGAGACACCTCAGGAGTTGGGGTTGCGGCAGTCAAGAGGTTAAGGACATTTGCACAATGTGGACAAAGGTGCAAGCCTTTATGGAAGAACATCACCCTGACACAGATATTGCAAGCCATGCTGGTTACTTTTACAATGAAAATGCTGTGGCCCATTTTAGGAAAATCTTAACCCTTTGACTGTTTCCGACGTATAAATACGTCTTACGAGCCAATGTTTCTGACGTATTTATACGCATAAATTCTAGCAGCTTCAAATCAAGCAGGAGAAAGCTGGTAGGCCCACATGTGAGAGAATGGGTCTCCATGGTCAGTGTGCACCATATAAAAAAAATCGGGGAGCCAGTGGTGCATTGTGGGAATGCCATTTCAGTTGTCCTTTTTCAGCATGTCTAGCGGTAAGAAATATGTGATTCCCCAGCAAATCTGGGACTCTTCTCTTCCCAAGTGATGCTCTAACACAGATGTGAAGTGTCAGTGAAGATCAATTTCATGATTTGGAGGATTTGAGACCAAAAGCAATGGAGGAGGAGGGGGGGAGGAGGGGAGGAAGAGGAGGAGGAGGAGGAGGAGGAGGAGGAGGAGGAGGAGGAGGGAAGGAAGAGGAGGAGGAGGAGGAGGAGGAGGAGGAGGAGGAAGAAGAGGAGGAGGAGGAGAAGAGGAGGAGGAGGAGAAGAGGAGGAGGAGGAGGAGGAAGAAGAAGATGTAATAATATTGTTCCCTTGAAGCAAGAAAAAAAAAAGTCCACCCCATGACAGTGACAAGATAAGGGAGATAACATCTGATAAGAGCTGACTTTGATGAGCGTAAAGGAGGGTAATATTACATGACCATCGCCCTCCCTTTGTTTTTGCTGGTACACAAACATTTGTCTGTCTGTCTATTTGTCTGTCTGTCAAGCTCCCTGTCTGTCCATCTAGCTCTCTGTCTCAGAGAGAGCCACAAGACTGTGTCATCACGTTTACTCACATCTTCAAGCAGAGTATAGCACTTTGTCTGGATTTCTTGGGTTATCCTAGGTAATTTACACTATGTATACTTGTATTTATGTGTACCTGTGAGACAGAGATAGGCAGACAGATAGAAAGAGAGACAGATTGAAAGATATAGAATGAGGGAGAAAGATAATTAGATAGAATGGAGGAGGGGAAGCAGCATCCGACCCCATTGTTTTGACAGGCGGTAGGGGTAGTGACTAATGAGACAATATGTCACTTTGACAGCTGCCGACTTCTGACTCAAAACAATTATAAGCCACACACTCCCACACAAGACAAGAAGAAAGGAGGAGGAGGAGGAGGAGGAGGAGGATGAGGAGGATGAGGAGGATGAGGATGATGATGATGATGATGATAATGATGATGATGATGATGATGATGATGAGGATGATGAGGATGATGAGGATGATGAGGATGATGAGGATGATGAGGATGATGAGGATGAGGATGAGGATGATGAGGATGATGAGGATGAGGATGATGAGGATGAGGATGAGGATGATGAGGATGAGGATGATGAGGATGAGGATGATGATGATGAGGATGATGATGATGAGGATGATGATGATGAGGATGATGAGGATGATGATGAGGATGATGAGGATGATGAGGATGAGGATGATGAGGATGATGAGGATGAGGATGATGATGATGAGGATGATGATGATGAGGATGATGATGATGAGGATGATGATGATGAGGATGATGATGATGATGATTGTTTGTTTTTGTAAACAAGTTTTGTAAACAATATATTGATAATTATGTTTGTGTGCTTATTGTGTTGTATACAACGAGTGTATATATATACATTGCACCTTACTTTGGTCTCATAGGCCACATAAGTTATGTGAAAAAATAAAATAGTGAAAAAAAACAAAAAACCTTCAATTACAAGTAAACTAAAGTTTACCGGGTGAGCGGCAGTCGCCGCTGTTGCCATACGCGGCTCATTTTCTGCAAACTTCACGGCTCTATATCTCGGTAAGTACCGATGGCAAAAATTTTTTTTTTGGACTAAAACACTCAGAAAAATAATCTTAACATTTTCATAAGAAAAAATAATTTTTTTTTTTTTTGAATATTTGGCGACATAGAATGACAGTTTCAGAGAGGGGCCTGAAACAGTCAAAGGGTTAAAGGAACGCCAGGTACAGACTTTTGGTGCGACAGAGGTGCAGTGACTGTCAAGTTGTTCCCAGTGGCATTAAAAAAAGAAGGGAACCCCAGAAAAGGACTTGGTACCTAAAGTCCTTATGGAAGTGGATTCCCCTTCCAAACAATAATACACCACCATCATCTCTCCTCCCATCTCATCACTCATCACTACATCTTCAATAAAAGTAAGTGTCATTTATTCTTCACTTAGTATTTTTTGTGCATGTATCATTGTTTCCTGTGTAGGAAAATGTATATTTCATGTGAATTTTTTTTTTCATACTTTTGGGTGTCTGGAACAGATTAATTGGATTTCCATTATTTCTTATGGGGAAAATTAATTCGGCTAACGATAAATTCGGCTAAGGACAAGCTCTCTGGAATGGATTAATATCGTTGGTCGAGGGTCCACTGTATATATATAATATATACACCTACCATCCGACTTATGACCTGCTCGACATACGACCATGTTTTGTACACAAGTGTTCTGGGAAATGCACAACTGTTTGTGTTTTACACAGTGTCTCTCCTAAACCTTACAGCATAAAATACAGTACTAACAGCATAAAAAGTAAAGTAAAAAATGAAATACCAAAATAAAACAATAAAATAAAATCATTACTTAATGTGATGCTGATATTCAGTAGTAAGGTTCAACTTACGTCCATTTTGACTTATGACCGGTTAGTTAGAGCCAACCTCGGTCGTAAGTCGGACGGTAGGTGTATACATACATACAGCCTCTCTTTCACTTAACGGCAGAGTTCCGTTCCTAAGACTACGTCGGTAAATGAATTTGTCAGTAAGCGAGGAGCATGTACTATAATGATAGTGGGCATGTGTCAACCATCTTCAATATTTTAATGTCACCTTTGGACCATTTATAACATTTCTCGTATATTTTTAAATGTTTATACAGTAGTGTACTGTATATTGTAATAAACAGAAGAAATCAGCTCTTATATACATTATTTAGGTATGCATACTGGTCAGAAAGCCTGTCGTAAGTCCGAGTCGTTGGTAAACAAGTACGTTGGTAAGTGAGCTGAGGCCGTATATAATATAGTCATTCTTGACTCTTGCATGTTAGAAGCAATCAAGGTTGTAGGACCAAAATATTTTCTGATATTTCCTTGTGTTTTCTCAAGCACTTTTTAATCCTCTGACTGTCTGTTACATAGAATTATGTCATTGACGCCAAGGTCTGTCACGTAGATCATCACGAGTTCAGCTCACTTCGATGAGCTGTGAGCTGTAAATTTTGACCCAGATATGAGACAATGAATCTTGTGTGGCGAGTGTGCACAGTATAAAAAACATCCTTCCTCATATGGTAAATGATGGGAAATGCAAAACTCTGACCTTGTGTTTGGTTTAAAACAATGAATGAGTGTTTTCCAAGATGTTTGTTTTGATTTAATTGGCTGTTTCTTGGTATGATTTGATAGAATGAAAGATATTCTACTGAGAAAGAGATGATTTTAGTTGAATCCAGGAGAGGAAGTAGCTTTAAATTGGCCTGAGGGTGGGTAAGATCGGTCTGTTTTATAGGTTTTTACTAGGTCTGATTCAATTATTGGGATGCCAAAACTATGACAAATCATTCCTGCTAATATTTTATCCATGAAATAAGGTAAATCTGATTTTTTTTTATGATGTATTCAAAATGGAAGGCAAGTATAATATAGGAGAGGTCTGGGGATGTAATTATTGCACAGACAAAATGTTATTTTAGTGCATGGAATATGTAGTATTCATTTTCAACTTTTTTCAATTAGATTATTTATTTTGCATAAAATTGGAAAAATTACAAAATTCAGTGCACTTTATAGCATACTTTTGATAGCTAAATGAGCAGTTTCTTGTACTCTATTGATAGAACAGAAGGCATACTAACAAAATTGCTCAGAATTTGTTCAAAGTGAGTAATGGAATTAGCTTATAATAGAACTCAAAGCTGGCAAAATTGCCGATTCATAAAATGAGCCAAGACCACTAACTTTGTTCCTACGCAATTTCATAAAATTCCCCATAGGGTCCAATTATTATTATACGTAATAAAAAAAGAAGACCTAAACCTACAAGGGTCATACAGTGCCGCCGGGCAGGGAAGGACATAGGGGTATTGGGTATCAAGAGGGAGAGGGATGATTATTAGGTCATGGAGTGCAGCAGGGCAGTGCACAATGCAGGGGTAATAAGTAGCAAGAGACTGAGATAGAAAGGGCTGTTAGGAGTACTAGAGGTGTCATTATCAGAGTTTTTTAAGTAAATCAGTTACTGTCAAAAAGTCAATGAGAGAGTCTGGGTTATAGGAAGGTCCATCAGCAAGAAGGGAAGGTAAAGTAAGGGCAGTAGAGTGGTCATGACGGAAGTAAATTGTGTGTGCACGTTGATAGAATGGGCAGTCCAACAGAATGTGGCTAACAGAAACTGGAACCTCACAATTCTCACAGAGTCCAACAGGCCACCTCTCCATGAGATACCCATGATTAAGATGAGTGTGGCCGATGCGAAGACTGATAAGAAAACGGCCAGAAACCTACACTTGGCTTAATAGAATGTAGTTTATTATGGAGCAGACGAGATAAACGTTGCTGTCAATGGGTGTGAAGGTGGGTAGCAATTACAGTAAAATAGTCAGTGAATGGAACACCTCTATGTGAAACTGGAAGGTCATGTACTGCTGAATGCGCATCAGTGTCTGCCTGTTCATTGCACTTTACATCAACATGACCGGGGAACCAACAAAAAACAACATCTTTGTGCTTGCTAGAGATATGGCATAACCAAAGTTATGCTGTATCTCTAGCAAGGGATAAGGTGTATCAAATTTCCGTATAGCCTGTAAAGCACTAAGGGAGTCTGAGACAACCACAAATGGTGACACAGGCATAGACACAATACGGATAAGTGCTATGAGAATGTCATACAATTCAGCCATAAAAATGCTAGCTGGGGATAATAAATACCCTCGCATGATGCTGTCCAGAAACACTGCTGCAAATCTGACACCATCAGAAGACTTAGCACCTTTGGTGTACACTACGATGGCATGAGAATGAGATCAGAAGTGGCTAAGAAAAAGAGAGCGATAAGCCACTGTAGGCAGTTGGGCTTTCGCGCTTGGCAGTGGGAAAGAAGAGACACAAACCATCGAAACTTCCCAAGGGAGTAGGGAAAAGTGAGATGCTACATGAACATAGAAAGGTGGTAACTGAAAAGAAGACAAGAGCTAATGTAGGTGAAGAGAAAAGGGATGGAGTAAACAGACGACAAACAAATAAAGAATGTCTACTAACATCAGTGACTATCCTATATATGGAAGGATTGCAGAGGTCATGAGAGCAAACATAATAGCGAAGGCAATGAGCATCACAGCGATCGGACAAGGATGGAATATCTGCCTCTGCAGAGGGGCTCTCAACCGGTGTAGAGCAGATATTGGACCTTGATCCGTTAACCGGACGTACAGTGGACCCCCGCCTTACGATATTAATCCATTCCGGAGAGCTCATTGTAAGCCGAAATTATCATTAGCCGAATTAATTTTCCCCATAAGAAATAATGGAAATCAAATTAATCTGTTCCTGACACCCCAAAGTATGAAAAAAAAAAAAAATTACCACATGAAATATTAATTTTAATACACACAAGCTGAATGACCTAGTTGCAAGCAAAACTGCACTACCCAACGTAGCACCCAGAATGACCAAAGGTTACCAACAGTGAAACCTATAAATTGAAAATCATAGCGATCAAAGGAAGACTGCCCTCAAACCCAAAGCAACACCCCGCTGCCAGCCGAACAATGTAACCCTAAGCTTTGTATAACTACAACTTCTTCTTAACTACAACAATTCCTGTAGTATTATGAGGTGCAATCTCAGAGGAAACAGCACCAAGGCCAGCAAGAAAACACCGAAAAATCAGCTATTCAACAAGTGTACCCAGGACGACGCCGGCTCAGCTACCCCTCTCACCACCGCTCAAGGCGACACCACAACAATAACAACAAACATGGCTGCCTCCACCCCAATCACTTCTCTCTTCCCTGGATTCAACCTACCAAGTAGTCTCTCGGGTATGACCAATGATCCATACCCTAAAGTCATGCATCTCCACCTTAGTTATTGAAAATATGAATCTTCGAGAGATGCTAACAAAACAAGACACCAGGATGACACAACTCTAGAACAAAATCCTCAGTCTTGAACAAAAGTTATCAACACCAGGAATGTCAAACTATGGCAAGACCATCCAAACAGTCATAGATAGCCATACTGAACAAATAATATCTCTTAATACAAAGGTTGAAGAAGCAGTAAAAGAATGGAAGAACAACTTAGATAACCAGTTCAGTGACTACTTTGCTCTCCAAGAAGATAAAACTGAGCAAGATAAACTATCGGACTCAGTAATAGTTAACAGTACACTTTTTCCCAGTGATATGAACCAAACAAACAGTAAAGAAATTACTCTCCAGATCATAAAGGACCAAACAAAAGTTACAGTACCAGAGTCAGAAATAAAGGAAGCCAGGTTACTAGGATCCCATGGTAGAAAAAGTATTATGCTTAGATTCCACTCACATGACAGGAAAAAAGACTTAATTATTGCATCTATTAAAGTAAAGAAAGAGGTATACATAAACGAGTGTCTCACCAAAAAATGTCAGAACCTCCTGTATAGAGTCAGAAAACTTAAGCGGGAGAATAATGACACAATACACCAATGCTTCACACGGGATGGGAAAATTCTAGTTAGGAAAACAAATGTAGGTCAACTGTACACAATCACGAACGAGAATGATGTATCACGATTTCTCAGGGATACAAATCTTACAGAGAATAACTAAACAATGTCCAACCTAAAAGCCTACGTAGTGTAGTGTAAGTTTTGCTCCATTATTGTTCAAATTTCATAGTACAATCTCTTAGTAATTAAATAATCAACTACCTCATTATGTGATTTTACTAGTAAGCATAAGTCACCGTATGTAATTTTCTTATTTACTATTGTTTGCTTAAATATTAGCTGAATTGATACTTTCTCTGTCCATATTACAACCTCATACTTCTTTAAATACTATTAATTGATATTACTTACTAAAATTAATAATTAAATACCATTTTTACTATCAGTACAATTTACTCTTAACATTACTGACATCATTTAATTACCATAACCTGTTTTAATACCACATTTACTATCTTAGAGTACTCTTAAATACCTTGTACTGCCAAATAACCTTTAGTGTAACTACCAGTGCAATACTGAATCCAAATAACTGTTCTTAAAATTTAATACTTGAAATAAACATTACGTTTTCATTATATTTTCATTAATTAATTGTTTTTGTAATCATTATTACTTACTAAAAATTTTTAAACACCATATTTACTACCAGTCAATTTTACTTTTGTACATTAATCATTATTTTATACTTTTTCTTACCCTTTTATTGCCAAACTTTCAAGTTTGTATATTCAACTCCAACCTTAATATTATCCTTTGTACCTGTGTACCTGTCTACCATTTTACTATCATATTATAACCAAGTCAATGCCATTTTTATTTTTTTTTTATTATTCTTTTGGTACTTTAATTTGTGAATTTTATTTTGTCAATTTAAATCTAGTTATACTCTTGTTCTTGTTATCAACTTCATCAGACCCTAGTGCAATTGCAAGTACCATTTTATTTTGTATTTTTATATTATAAGTTTATACCTAGTTGTACTTTAGCTCATTCTAGCTCAATACATAGACAACACCAAATTCATTATATTAGACCTTAGTGCAATTACAAGAGTGAGTTTGGTGCCAGTTATAATTTTTTTTTTTTAGTATTGGTTTATACCTAGTTGTACTTAGCTCATTCTAGCACATCACATAGACAATATCAACTTCATTATGTTTATTAGTGACTATACTCTATATGACCAAAGTGCTTTAGCTATATACTTGTCCAAACCTCCCACCACTACAGAAATCAGTATTAGAACTCACCACATAATACAGGATATAAATAACCACTATTTAAATCTAAAAGATGAATGATCACGTTGACCCTGATCTAAACCTCCATAATCTAACACACAATCAAAACTTATTGGAAATTAATTGCCTTTATTACACAGCATCACAAGCCAGCACTATCCTAAACACTGCTCAAAGTCTATCAGTTCTTAACTACAACATCAGGTCCTTAAGCAAACACTATGATGACCTCCTGGCACTACTTGAGTCACTAAAGACACCCTTCTTCTGCATTATTCTTACTGAGACCTGGCTTAAGCAGGACACAATAGATATCTACCCACTACCAGGATACACAGCAATCCACAACTGCAGACCATACCCAAATTGGGGTGGTACTGCAATCTATTACTCTAACCAACTATCTTGTATTAGCACCAATTGCTTTAGTGATGAATATGGGGAACACATTTTTGCTAATTTTACTGTAAAAAACCTCAAGATGCCTATAACAATCGGTGCCATTTACCGGATACCCCACACAAACATCCCAAACTTCAGTGAGAATCTAAAGGCACTAATAACAAACAGACAAATGAACAAGCACCACCTTCTCTTAGCTGGAGACTTCAATATCAACCTTGGCCTACCAGATAATCAGACTGTAACTGATTTCATCGACAATATGAACAACACACTTCTCATACTGACAATAACTAAACCAACCAGGCTCACTGAGACAAGTGCAACCATAATAGACCACATATGGACCAATATACTAGCCCCCCTTAAATCAGGGATAATCACAGACAGCACTAAAGACCACTACCCAACATTCCTTTTAACAAACATTAGTAAGCCACCACTCGAATACAACAAAGTTTCATTTAGACTCCATGACGAGGCCTCAATAAGGAATTTCACAGCAGACCTAGAGACTGTCGACTGGCCTACAGAATTCTCCAATGCCAATGGTATTGACGACTGGACAGACATTTTTCATAACAAAATACAGTGGAGCCCCGGTTAACGATATTTTTTCACTCCAGAAGTATGTTCAGGTGCCAGTACTAACCGAATTTGTTCCCATAAGGAATATTGTGAAGTAGATTAGTCCATTTCAGACCCCCAAACATACACGTACAAACGCACTTACATAAATACACTTACATAATTGGTCGCATTCGGAGGTGATCGTTATGCGGGGGTCCACTGTACTTAGACTATACAACAAACATTGTCCTATAAAAAAGAAACAGATCACGAATAAATGGCTCAGTTGCCCATGACTAACCAGCAGCATTCTGAAATCCATTGATAAGAAACACCAATATGAAAAGCAATATAGACAGGGCTTAATACACAAAGATATTCTTAAACACTATTCATCAATTCTCACCAAAGTAATAAAGAAAGCCAAACAACGTACTACTCCAGCAGATTCACTGACACAAGAGGAGATATAAAAAAGACCTGGAAAACACTTTCCCAGATTCTGGGGACCCACAAACTGAAAAAAAACAAGAATATTGTCCTAATTAAACCTCATGAAACACCACTGCATCCCACTGATACAGCTAACAAGATAAACGACTTCTTCTCAAACATAGGATCTAATCTTGCCAGTAAAATCCCACGTACCAATGCCCGTGCCGGGGACTACCTAGATGGGAATTTCCCAAATTCCTTCTATCTTGTACCAACTGAGCCCACGGAAGTCACCGCGATCATAAAGTCACTTAAAAATAACTCAGTTAATCTGTCTGACGTACCATCATTATTGTACAAGCAAGCGGCCCATGTCCTTTCGCATGCTATTACATTACTTTTTAACAAGTCACTAGAAACTAGCACTTTCCCGACACTACTCAATACAGCAAGGGTTACACCAATACATAAAGGTGGTGACCCTACAGATGTAAACAACTATAGGCCAATATCGAACTTACCATTGCTATCCAAAATCGAGAAACTCGTGCAGAGAAGACTATATTCATTTATAACGTCACAAAACATACGTTCAACCGCTGCCAATTTGGATTCAGGAAAAATAAAAGCACTAATGATGCAATTATAAAAATGCTAGACCTGCTTTACACAGCATTGGAAAATAAGGAATATCTGCTAGGAATTTTTATTGACCTAAGAAAAGCATTTGACACAGTTGACTACGGCATCCTACTGCACAAACTTGACCACTATGGTATAAGAGGCCATGCGCTTGCATATTTCAAATCCTACCTTTCTAATAGGTATCAGTATGTCACCATTAAAGACACAGCCTCATGAATACGGCCACTTGATACTGGAGTTCCGCAGGGAAGTGTCCTTGGACCCCTGCTCTACCTCATTTACATCAATGATCTTCCAAACATATCCCAACACCTGAAACCCATTCTCTTTGCTGACAACACGACTTATGTCATCTCCCACCCTAATCTTGCCACCCTCAACACCATTGTTAACGAGGAGCTGCTCAAAATATCGACTTGGATGACAGCCAATAAACTTACACTTAACACTGACAAAACCTGTATTATGTTTGGTAGCAGAGCAGGTGTTGCGCAACTTAACATTAAGATCGACCACACTCTAATTGCCAGACATAATGAGGGCAAATTCCTTGGCTTATACCTCGACAACAACCTAAATTTCAGGACCCATATCCAACACATAACAAAAAAAGTATCCAAAACGGTGGGGATCCTCTCCAAGATACGATACTACATGCCGCAAACTGCCCTTCTCACACTATACCATTCACTTATATATCCATACCTCATCTATGCTATCTGTGCTTGGGGTTCAACTGCAGCAACACACCTAAAGCCAATAACCCAACAAAAAGCCACAATAAGAATAATCACTAAATCCCATCCCTGGCAACACCCCCCCCCCCCACTCTTGATAGATCTAAACTTACTCCTTGTTCAGAACATCCACACTTACTACTGTGCAATCTATATCTACAGGACCTTAAATTCCAATATTAACCTTGATCTAAAACACTTTCTTGATAGTTGTGACAGGATCCATAGGCATAACACCAGACACAAACATCTCTATGACATTCCCCGTGTCCGACTAAACCTTTACAAAAATTCAATGTATTTCAAAGGACCTAAAATTTGTAGTAGGTTGGTAGACAGCAACCACCCAGGGAAGTACTACTGTCCTGCCAGATGACTGTGAAACAGAAACCTGTAACTGTTTTGCATGATGGTAGGATTGCTGGTGTCTTTTTCTGTCTCATAAACACGCTAGATAACAGGGATATCTTGCTACTCCTACTTACACTTTGGTCACACTTCACAGACACACACATGCATATATATATACATACATCTAGGTTTTTCTTTTTCTAAATAGCTCTTGTTCTTTATTTCTTCTATTTTCCATGGGGAAGTGGAAAAGAATCTTTACTCCGTAAGCCATGCGTGTCGTATGAGGCGACTAAAATGCCGGGAGCGATAGGCTAGTAACCCCTTCTCCTGTAGACATTTACTAAAAAAGAGAAGAAGAAAAACTTTGTAAAACTGGGATGCTTGAATGTGCGTGGATGTAGTGCGGATGACAAGAAACAGATGATTGCTGATGTTATGAATGAAAAGAAGTTGGATGTCCTGGCCCTAAGCGAAACAAAACTGAAGGGGGTAGGGGAGTTTCGGTGGGGGGAAATAAATGGGATTAAATCTGGAGTATCTGAGAGAGTTAGAACTAAGGAAGGGGTAGCAGTAATGTTGAAGAATCAGTTATGGAAGGAGAAAAGAGAATATGAATATGTAAATTCAAGGATTATGTGGATTAAAGTAAAGGTTGGATGCGAAAAGTGGGTCATAATAAGCGTGTATGCACCTGGAGAAGAGAGGAATGTAGAGGAGAGAGAGAGATTTTGGGAGATGTTAAGTGAATGTATAGGAGCCTTTGAACCAAGTGAGAGAGTCATTGTGGTAGGGGATCTGAATGCTAAAGTAGGAGAAACTTTTAGAGAGGGTGTGGTAGGTAAGTTTGGGGTGCCAGGTGTAAATGATAATGGGACCCCTTTGATTGAACTTTGTATAGAAAGGGGTTTAGTTATAGGTAATACATATTTTAAGAAAAAGAGGATAAATAAGTATACAAGATATGATGTAGGGCGAAATGACAGTAGTTTGTTGGATTATGTATTGGTAGATAAAAGACTGTTGAGTAGACTTCAGGATGTACATGTTTATAGAGGGGCCACAGATATATCAGATCACTTTTTAGTTGTAGCTACACTGAGAGTAAAAGGTAGATGGGATACAAGGAGAATAGAAGCATCAGGGAAGAGAGAGGTGAAGGTTTATAAACTAAAAGAGGAGGTAGTTAGGGTAAGATATAAACAGCTATTGGAGGATAGATGGGCTAATGAGAGCATAGGCAATGGGGTCAAAGAGGTATGGGGTAGGTTTAAAAATGTAGTGTTAAGGTGTTCAGCAGAAGTTTGTGGTTACAGGAAAGTGGGTGCGGGAGGGAAGAGGAGCGATTGGTGGAATGATGATGTAAAGAGAGTAGTAAGGGAGAAAAAGTTAGCATATGAGAAGTTTTTACAAAGTAGAAGTGATGCAAGGAGGGAAGAGTATATGGAGAAAAAGAGGGAGGTTAAGAGAGTGGTGAAGCAATGTAAAAAGAGAGCAAATGAGAGTGGGTGAGATGTTATCAACAAATTTTGTTGAAAATAAGAAAAAGTTTTGGAGTGAGATTAACAAGTTAAGGAAGCCTAGAGAACAAATGGATTTGTCAGTTAAAAATAGGAGAGGAGAGTTATTAAATGGGGAGTTAGAGGTATTGGGAAGATGGAGGGAATATTCTGAGGAACTGTTAAATGTTGATGAAGATAGGGAAGCTGTGATTTTGTGTATAGGGCAAGGAGGAATAACATCTTGTAGGAGTGAGGAAGAGCCAGTTGTGAGTGTGGGGGAGGTTCATGAGGCAGTAGGTAAAATGAAAGGGGGTAAGGCAGCCGGGATTGATGGGATAAAGATAGAAATGTTAAAAGCAGGTGGGGATATAGTTTTGGAGTGGTTGGTGCAATTATTTAATAAATGTATGGAAGAGGGTAAGGTACCTAGGGATTAGCAGAGAGCATGCATAGTTCCTTTGTATAAAGGCAAAGGGGACAAAAGAGAGTGCAAAAATTATATGGGGATAAGTCTGTTGAGTATACCTGGTAAAGTGTATGGTAGAGTTATTATTGAAAGAATTAAGAGTAAGACGGAGAATAGGATAGCAGATGAACAAGGAGGCTTTAGGAAAGGTAGGGGGTGTGTGGACCAGGTGTTTACAGTGAAACATATAAGTGAACAGTATTTAGATAAGGCTAAAGAGGTTTTTGTGGCATTTATGGATTTGGAAAAGGCATATGACAGGGTGGATAGGGGGGCAATGTGGCAGATGTTGCAGGTGTATGGTGTAGGAGGTAGGTTACTGAAAGCAGTGAAGAGTTTTTACGAGGATAGTGAGGCTCAAGTTAGAGTAAGGAGGAAAGAGGGAGATTATTTCCCAGTAAAAGTAGGCCTTAGACAAGGATGTGTGATGTCACCGTGGTTGTTTAATATAGATGGGGTTGTAAGAGAAGTAAATGCAAGGGTCTTGGCAAGAGGCGTGGAGTTAAAAGATAAAGAATCACACATAAAGTGGGAGTTGTCACAGTTGCTCTTTGCTGATGACACTGTGCTCTTGGGAGATTCTGAAGAGAAGTTGCAGAGGTTGGTGGATGAATTTGGTAGGGTATGCAAAAGAAGAAAATTAAAAGTGAATACAGGAAAGAGTAAGGTTATGAGGATAACAAAAAGATTAGGTGATGAATGATTGGATATCAGATTGGAGGGAGAGAGTATGGAGGAGGTGAATGTATTCAGATATTTGGGAGTGGATGTGTCAGCGGATAGGTCTATGAAAGATGAGGTGAATCATAGAATTGATGAGGGGAAAAGGGTGAGCAGTGCACTTAGGAGTCTGTGGAGACAAAGAACTTTGTCCTTGGAGGCAAAGAGGGGAATGTATGAGAGTATAGTTTTACCACCACTCTTATATGGGTGTGAAGCATGGGTGATGAATGTTGCAGTGAGGAGAAGGCTGGAGGCAGTGGAGATGTCATGTCTGAATGCAATGCGTGGTGTGAATATAATGCAGAGAATTCGTAGTTTGGAAGTTAGGAGGAAGTGCGGGATTACCAAAACTGTTGTCCAGAGGGCTGAGGAAGGGTTGTTGAGGTGGTTCGGACATGTAGAGAGAATGGAGCAAAACAGAATGACTTCAAGAGTGTATCAGTCTGTAGTGGAAGGAAGGTGGGGTAGGAGTCGTCCTAGGAAAGGTTGGAGGGAGGGGGTAAAGGAGGTTTTGTGTGCGAGGGGCTTGGACTTCCAGCGGGCATGCGTGAGTGTGTTTGATAGAGTGAATGGAGACAAATGGTTTTTAATACTTGACGCACTGTTGAGTGTGAGCAAAGTAACATTTATGAAGGGATTCAAGGAAACCGGCAGGCCGGACTTGAGTCCTGGAGATGGGAAGTACAGTGCCTGCACTCTGAAGGAGGGGTGTTAATGTTGCAGTTTAAAAACTGTAGTGTAAAGCACCCTTCTGGCAAGACAGTGATGGCCACCCTGCCTTGGTGGGAATCGGCCAGTGTGTTAATAAAATTAATAATAAAATCTGGAACACCCTACCTGAAAACTCTAGAACTGCAGACACACTCATCACTTTCAAAACTACAGTTAGAAAACCTCTTATCTCCCTGATACACCCCGACAACTAACATGGTAACCACCTGGTGGTTCACAATTACACTCACTCACCCACTGACTTTAAACAGAAATACTAATCTTAATCTTAAAATAATGAATCCTAACTAGTCATAGGTTTGCCTATGATACTCCAATACAGACACTTTGTTTTGTGCCAAAACAAAAGCATTCACATTGCTAAACTCACAAATTATAATGTAGTCACCTAGCCTTAATACCATAATCTGTAAGGATTTAATTTTAAGAATTAATCTAAGTCTGCCCAAAATGTCTAGCCATGCTAGGTGTCCTAGTGGCCCCCTCTGCAATTAGTATTTTATAACATGTAAACCACACAATATCCAAATCCTGTAAACCCCACATTGTAACCCTTATAGAGAATAAACTGATTTGATTTGATTTGATTTGGCATGCACAATTAATACTCTACTAAGAATAGAATACATGACACTTTCCTTTATTGAAGATCTGGTGAGAATTTATGGGATGGAAGGAGGAGAGAGTGTGGAAGTTATTGTTTAGAAGGGGAATCCCCTTCCATTAGGACGTGAGGTAGCAAGTCCTTTTCCGGGGTTATTTCCCTTCTTCTTTTAATGCCACTAGGACCAGCTTGAGAGCCACTGGACCTCTGTCGCACAACATATCTGTCCATAGAGCTCTGCACCTCCCGTTCCTTTAAGACTTTCCTTAAATGGGCCATAACATTGTCATTGTACAGGTTGCCAACACGGCTTGCAGTAGCTGTGTCAGGGTGCTTTTCATCTGTAAAGGTTTGCAGTTCAACCCACTTTGCACACATTTCCTTAATCTCTTTTTTCAATTCCATACTAATTCTCGCCCTTTTTACCACAGGGATGGCATTAGAAGCTTTCCTGGGGTCCATGGTGACTTATTTTGCAGTTACAAGCACTAAAAACACTGGGATAATGTGAAATGTACTGAATGTATGCGTAGATGCGACCGCACTGACTGGCTTGTAAACACTGGCGCTGAGACCACACGTGGGATACGTCCCAGGCTAATCATGTAAGGCGAGTTTTTTATCGTGAGGCGAGGCATAATTTTTGCGTTCAAATGCTTCGTATGGCGGATTTAACGTAACGTGATGCGTTCATAAGGCGGGGGTCTACTGTATTATACACATCCACCCGCCCGGGGATGCCACCACTACGCATCACAGTCTGCCTCTGTCACTGGTCGAGTGAGCATTATTTCGTGCATTCCAAAACATTTCACAATAATCCCTTATTTTTGGTGCTTATTAATTGTGACTGCGAAATAAGCCACCATGAGCCCAAATAAAGTTCCTAGTGCCAGCCAGCCCTTTGGTAAAGGGCCAAGAGAGAGAGGAGAATGTTTGTTCATCAGTGATTCTACGATATATACGATATTAAAGCAGCAGGAGTAGATGAAGGCTATAGCGCCAGCCAGCGATAAAGTGTAGCAAGTTAAGCAATTAAGCGATAGAAAAAGGACACAAAATTAACTCATCCAATGTTGTTGGAGGAATATAGGGCCACTGACAACACCACCGCCTCCGCCACCAGTAATATGTATGGCTTATGCTGTCAGTGGCCCTTATAAACACAACACCACCACCACTCTTCACATACATAATGACATATTTTATTCACTCTAGAGTATATATCATGTTTCTGTTATTACTATTGCTCATTATGTCATATTAGATCAACTGCGATAGATAAATAAGCCGTAGAGTTGATATTAGTGTCATGTTGAAGGAGCATTTTGTCCTGCCTCCAAACAAACTCTCCACCTCTGCCACCAGTAGCCACATACATAATGACATGTTTTATTCATTCTCGAGTGTATTTCAGGTTTCTATGTTATTTATATTGTTTGTTATGTCATATTAGATCAATTGTGATAGACAAGTAAGCCGTAGAGTTGATATTAGTGTCGTATTCTTTAAACATTTTGTAAATAATTTTGGGTGTCTGGAACGGATTAACTGTGTTTACATTATTTCTTATGGGAAATATTGATTCAGTTTTCGAGCGTTTCAGTTCTAGAACGACCTTCTGGAACGGATTAAGTTCAAAAACCGGGGTTCCACTGTATAGGTCTCCCTCAACATTTGTGTTTTCCACTTTCGCGGGTTTTGAACATTCACGAATTCCCAGCTGCCCAATCATATATAAAATATGTATGTCATTACATATGTTAGGAATTGTGGCGGTGGCAGAGTTTTTTTTTTATTTATTTATTATTAATTTGGACATGATACATAGTTGTACAAAGAAATACAGTGGTTAAGTGTAACATGTCAAAAGCCCCTTGTATGCAGAGCATTATGGGCAGGCTTAAAATTAACTTAACATTAACTAAGGAATGATATATTCAGTGGTAAAAATTATAGTAAACAAATAACAATTAAGCACAAATGAGTATTTCGAAGACAGGGCATATGGTCATTTGCTGAGTTGCTGTGCATTCAACAGAATGGAGTATTCTGTTAGGTAATGTAATTAAAAAAAAAAGTTTGATAGGGTCACAGGTTAAACATTTATGAGATACAGTTATTTAGTATTTTTTAGTTGTGGGTGAGTAAGTGATTTTTAAGAAGAGACTTGAATTTATCAACAGTGCTTCTTTTATATTCACAGGTAATGAATTCCAGATTTTTGGGCCTTTTATGTGCATTGAGTTTTTGCATAGTGTGAGATGGACACGAGGAACATCAAAGAGTGATCTGTATTATGGGCATGTGTTCTGTTGAAGTTGGTAAGGAGACATTTGAGGGGAGGGTTTATATCCGAGTTAATTGTTCTATGTATGTAGTAGGTACAATAATAAATATGGATGTTTTGTATGGTGAGTAGGTTTAGAGTTTTGAATACTGGTGGAGTGTGCTGCCTGTATTGGGAATTTGTTATCATTCTGACTGCAGCCTTTTGTTGGGTAATTAATGGTCTGAGATGGTTTATTATTGTTGAGCCCCATGCACAAATTCCATAGGTGAGACAGGGGTAAATATGACAAGAGTCCTTCAATACGACCCTTATCAACTCTACGGCTTGTTTATCTATCACAATTCATCTAATATGACATAATAAACAATATTAATAACATAGAAACATGACGTATACTTTAGAATGAATGAAATACATCATTATGTCATGAGTTTTGATGGGTGTATAAGGGCCAGAGACATAAGCCTTACATAATGGTGGTGGAAGCGGTAGAGACTAGAGACAGCTGTGTTGTCAGTTGCACTATATAACTCCAACAACATTGGAGGAGTTAGGTTCCTGCTGTCCTTTTTCTATTGATTAATTGCTTAACTTACTTGCTACACTGATAATGCTACACTTTATCGCTGACTGGCACTATAGCCTTTATCGACTCGTGCTGCTTTAGTATCATGCATATTGTAGAATCACTGAAGGTGGCACATTCTCCCCTCTCTCTTCCTCCTCCACTTTGGTACTCTGCTACAGGTTCTTTCTTGAATTCTGTAGTCTTTCTCACCTTCTTTAACAAAGGGCTGGCACTAGTACAATATTTTAAGATGTTTTCATGTGTTTTATGATTCTTCATGGTTCAATAAGTTAAGGAAGCAGTATTAGACTAAGTAAATGCTATCATTATATTTCTCTACAATATATTTGGACACCAAACATTCGCAAGCTTCTTGATCTCCTAACCCTCGCGAATATGGAGGGAGACCTGTACATGTCTAAGCATAGTAAGGGGTCAATGGTAGAATGGCCCTTGCAGAAGACATATTGACTAGTGGAGAGACTGTTGTGTGTCTCTAAATACCACATCAAATGTCTATTTACCAGATGATCCATCATCTTGCAAACTGCACTGGTAAGAGCAATGGGACAATAGTGAGAGGCATCATGTCCCATAGTACCTGGTTTGTGGAAAGGGAGAACAATGGCAGATTTCCACAGCTGGGGAAGAACTCCTTGTGACCAAATAACATTAAAGAGTTGTAAGAGGACTGCAAGGGCTGACCAATGTAAATGCTGTAGCATACAAATATGAATGCCGTCAGGCCCAGTTGCCAATGACCAGCAAGCCGAGTGTGCTGCCTCCAGTTCCAGAAGTGTAAAAGGCACATAATAAGATTCTTCTCTGATAGATTATTATTATTATTATTATAATCAAAAAGAAGCGCTAAGCCACAAGGGCTATACAGTGCTGCAGGGTAGGAAAGAAAGCGAGGGTATTGGGCAGCAGAAGGGGAAGGGGCGATCAGTAGGTTACAGAAAACAGCAGGGCAGGGGACAGTGCAGGGGTAGAGGGCAGCAAGAGATTGAGGTAGAAAGGGCTGAAGGTATCATCAGAGTTTGTGAAGTAAGTCAGTTGTTGTCAAAAAGTCAATGAGAGAGTCCGGATGAAAGGTGGGTCCATCAGCGAGAAGGGAAGGTAAAGAGAGAGCAGCGGAGCAAAGACGACGTTGGAGGTAAATTCTGCGTGCTCGTTGATAAAGTGGGTAGTCTAACAGAATGTGGTTGACTGATAATGGAATCTGACAATTCTCAAAGAGAGGAGCAGGGCGCCTCTCCATGAAATATCCATGAGTAAGACGAGTAGGGCCAATGCGGAGATGGGAGAGAGTAGCCTCCCAACCTCGGCACTGGTGACAAAAGACGGCCAGTAACCTATACTCGGTTTAATAGATTGAAGTTTGTTACCGAGTAGAGTAGACCAACGTTGTTGCCAACGAGTGTGAAGGTGGGTAGCTATTGCAGCAAAATAGTCCGTAAATGGAACACCTCTATATGAAACTGGTAGGTCATGTACTGCTGACCGTGCAGCAGTGTCTGCCTGTTCATTGCCCTGTACGTCAACATGACAGGGACACAACAAAAAAAACATCTTTATGCTTGGTAGAGATGCGGCGTAGCCAAAGTTGGATACGGAGGACTAAGGGGTGAGGTGTATCAAATTTCTGTATAGCCTGTAAAGCACTAAGGGAGTCTGAGACAACCACAAATGATGACACAGGCATAGATGCAATACGGATAAGTGCTGCAAGAATGGCATACAATTCAGCAGTAAAGACACTAGCCAAAGATAGTAAATGCCCTCGTACGACGCTGCCTGGAAACACTGCTGTGAATCCTACGCCGTCAGAAGACTTAGAGCCATCTGTGTACACTGCAATGGCATGAGAATGAGAGTGGAAGTGGTCAAGAAAAAGAGAGCGGGAAGCGACCGTAGACAGTTGGGCTTTTGAGCAAGGGAGAGAGAAAGAACAGACTCGAACAGCTGGAACTTCCCAGGGGGGTAGGGAAAGGTGAGATGCTACATGAACATAGAAAGGTGGTAATTGAAGAGAAGACAAGAGCGAATGTAGGCGAATAGAGAAGGGATGGAGTAAACAGGGGTGGTGAACAAATAATGAATGTCTACTAATATCAGTGACCATTCTATAAATGGAAGGATTGCGGAGATCATGAGAGCGTACATAGTAGCGAAGGCAATGGGCATCACGGCGATCGGATAAGGATGGGGCGTTCGCTTCTGCATAGAGGCTCTCAACAGGGGAGAGCGAAAAGCACCAAGGCATAAACGTAATCCTTGGTGATGAATGGGGTTAAGGCTAGAGAGAGTGGCAGGAGATGCCGCTGAATAGATCTGGTCACCATAATCAAGTTTTGATAAAATGAGGGTGGAATGCAGGCGAAGGAGGGTTCGGCGATCAGCTCCCCATGAAAGATGAGCAAGGGTTTTAAGAAGGTTCAGCCGGCTGTGACAAGTTGCCTTCAGAGAGGTAATATGAGGTACCCAGGATAACCTACGGTCAAAGAGGAGGCCCAGAAACTTGACTGTATCACGTTCAGGGATACGGGAGCCATAGAGGTACAAAGGATGATTGGAGATGAGAGAGCGTCTAGTGAAAGTAATTTGGTGGGTTTTAGTGCTGTAAAACTTAAACCCATGTGTGGTGGCCCAATTGGAAACACGGTTGACCGCATGCTGGAGAGAAACTGTAATGAGGTGACAGTCAGCGCCTACACAGGCAATAGCGAAGTCATCAACATAGAGTGATGACCAAATATTTGATGGAAGACTAGAGGCCAAATCATTAATAGCAAGGAGAAAAAGTGTTGTGCTCAGAACACATCCCTGGGGGACACCTTCAGCTTGGATAAAGTCCAGGGAGAGCACATTATTAACCCGAACATGGAAATGTCTATCAGTTAAAAAGTTCTTAAGGAAGGATGGTAGACTGCCTCCAAGTGTAGTAAGGGGTCTATGGTAGAACGTCCTTTACGAAAGCCATATTGACGAGTGGAGAGACTGTTGTGTGTCTCTAAATACCACACTAAATGTCTATTTACCAGGCATTCCATTACTTTGCAACTGCACTGGTAAGAGCAATGGGACGATAGTGGGAGGCTTCATGTCCCGTAGTGCCTGGTTTGCGGAAAGGGAGAACAATGGCAGATTTCCACAGCTGTGGAAGAACTCCTTGTGACCAAATAAGATTGAAAAGGCGTAATAGGACTGCAAGGGCTGACTGATGTAAATGTTGTAGCATACGAATATGAATGTCGTCGGGCCCAGCTGCCGATGATCGGCAAGCTGAGAGTGTTGCCTCCAGTTCTTGAAGTGTAAAAGGCACATTATACTGTTCTTCTCTGAGAGAAGAAAAGTCCAAGGGTGCTAACTCTCTGGGAGACTTTGAGGAAAGAAATGAGGGGCATAGATGGAGCCCTTGAGAAATATGGAACAGATGATTGCCAATTTCATTGGCAACATCTAGTGGGTTTGCTATATCAACACCGGCAACCCGCAGAGCAGAAGCCGGGTCAGGAGAATATTTACCACTCAGTTTTAGTACTTTTTCCAGACTGCACTCATAGAGGAAGCAGAGGTGATGGTGGAGACATAATCTCACCAGCAAGTGCGTTTAGAATCACGAATGACACGGCGAGCGATCGCACGCTTCTGCTTAAAATCAAGAAGTCTCTCTGTGGTACCTGCCCCACGCAGCGCGTTTCAAACGTACTGCACAAGCACAAGCAGGAGACCACCAAGGCATGCATTTCTGAGAATGCCTGCCCGAAGTTTGGGGTATAGAATGAGAAGCTGCGGTTAAAATGGAGGACGAGAAGAGGTGTAAAAGCTCATCAATGGAGGACGAAGAAGGAACCTCACTAAAAACAGTTAGTTGTGAGTAAAGGTTCCAATTTGCCTGATCAAATTGCCAGCGTGGGTTACGAAGAGGTGGTGAATATGAAGGGGAAGTAAGAATGATTGGGAAATGATCGCTGTCATGTAAATCCGGGAGAACAGATCAGGTGAAGTCTAATGCGGCGGAGGAAGAGCAGACTGAGAGATCGATGCAAGAGAGAGTGTGAGTCCAAGGATCAAAATGGGTGTGAGTACCTGTATTTGAAACATGGAGGGGGGTGGGTAGCAAGAAAAGCCTCTAACTGAAAGCCACAGGAATCACAGTGAGACCCCCCCAGAGGAAATGATGGGCATTAAAATCGCCAAGTAACAGAAGTGGTGGCGGTAATGACGAAACAAGAAAGGCAATATCTGAGATAGATAATGCCCAAGAAGGAGAGAGATACAAAGAACAGAGTGTATACCACCTATGCAAGTGGATATGGGCTGCTGTGTAATGCGGCGAAGTAGGAACAAATAGCTGATGGTACGGAATATCAGTGTGTAGAAGAAGGGCACTTTCATTAAAGGTCCCATCAGGAAAAGGATCTGAAGAATACAATAAATTATAGCCTGAGATGGGAGAGATAACAGCAGAGTGTAATTTTGGTTCCTGTAAGCAAACACCAACAGGGGAAAACTGGGAGAGCAACATCTGAAGCTCACCACGATTACCCCTGAGGCCGCGAATATTCCACTGTAAATAAGCCATGATTGGCAACGATAAAGATACTTGAAATCCGCAGGTAAGGGTACCTACAGACTAGAAGGGTTAGAAAAGTCTACATGCGGTGGCAAAGGAAAACGTTCAAGTAGCGAAGGAACGGTGCGTTATGAAGAAAGGAGTTGCGCAGATGGAGAAGAGGAAAGAGAAGGAACAGAGGGTGGATCAGTGTCCATTGATGGTTTGGTCTCTGCAATATATTCAGAGATTGCTTCAAGTGTTTCAGAGTTCAGAGACGTCGTATGGGAGACAATATTGGAGATGGAAGGAGGAGGAGTTTGAGTAAAGATCGGAGCTGTAATGGACTGTACCAAGGTAGGGGGGGTGAAAGGGTGGAAGGGAACTGGAGAAGTGTGAGAGGGGACAGAAGAGGCAGAACCCCGGGAGGTGGCAGAAGAGGAAGAAACTTGGGAGGGGACAGGGGAGGAAGGCACAGCACGAGGAGGAGGATGAACCTCCACACTTGTAACGGAGCCAGTGAAAGGGGAAGACCTAGGTACAGAGACCGGGAAGTTAAAATGTGGAGGTGGATGAAGGGAAGGAGGGGTTAAAGGAGATTTGTTGGACCTCTGAGAAGTAGAGGGACAATTGGGAGGAGGTGTTGTACGAGGTCTTGTCGATACCTGGGTTTGTGAGGGAGAACACAAAGAAGTGAGGACAGACTGAGGTGTTGAAGTAGGGACGTCTGAGCCCAGGACAGCAAAAGAATTAGATACAGGAGTGACTATGGGACTGGCAACCGCAGAGGAGGCTGCAGAAGATGGGACCCCAGAAGTGGGGGGACGTTTTGAAACACGAGAATAAGAAACACGGGGTAGTCTCCCTTGGAGGCGGAGATGAGAAACTGCCATAGCATAAGGGAGACCTTCTGCCTCTTTGAGGCAACGAATTTCCCATTCATTTAAGTAGACCTGGCAACGGCGAAAGCACGAAGGGTGAGCCTCATGACAATTAAGGCAAGAGGGAGGTCGACTACAAGATGTATTAGAATGGTCATCGGCACCACAGACTGGGCATTCGGCTATAGATCTGCAATATTTTGCTGGGTGGCCAAATCGCCAGCAATTCCTACACTGTTGCGGTATAGGGATCACCTTCCGAACTTGTAACCAATGTCCTGCTACATAAACAGAGGATGGGAGTTCACGGCTGTCAAAAGTTAAACGAGCCACATTGCAAGGGTATCGTCTTCACCCGCGGGCGGGAAGAACATAAGTGTCTACCTTGAGAATTGGGAGATCTTGGAGTTCCAGCTGTTCGAGAATGTCATTGCCACATGTCTGGAAATTCTGTTGGACTATGGTATGGGGCAGAATAACAGTACCACTACAAGAATTGAGGGAATGATGTTTTTCGATAGTGATAGGAATAGTATTGATATGTGAAAGAAGAGAAAGATCATGAGCTTGGGTAGAATTCTGGACTGTGATGATGTGCGTACCACTTTTAAAAGCATGAAAGGAAATATCTCTACCAATGTGGTGTAGGAGTGCTTTGCCAATACTATGGTCAAAAAGATAGGCAGTAGAAGAAGTCGGTCGTAAAGAATTTAGTCCATTGTGTGGTCCGAAACTGAGTGTGGAGAGGGAGTGCATGACGCGTCAGTCTTTTCTGAGTAGAATGGGAAGGTAATGAAGTAACATCGTCAGGAGATTGTCGTTGGCGTTTAGAAGTGGGACCAGAGTCGGTCCGACGTGAGACGGGCTGGCAATTCGAAAATCGTCTCACCATAGAGGGAGAGGCCGGAAGCATAGTCAAAGGAGAGCGGAGGTCAAACAAATTGAAGGAGTCAGTGGAAGCCCTGGTACCTGAAGCAGGTGAGGAAACAGCACCAGCAAGAGGTACAGGGGCCTTAGGAGTGTCCAAAGAGTGGCTAAAAGACGAGGCAAGGTCAGAATAGGGTGCGGTAACAATAAGGGGCCCAGGGGTAGCGGGGTCATGGATTTGGGACTCCATGGTTAGGTTACTTCTTTCTTTTTGTTTTTAAGAAAAAAAAAAGAAGAAAAGAAAAAAAAAAAAGAATAAAAAAAAAAAGGGGGGGCCAGGGAGGGATAGTTCCTAGGAGGAATGAAAGGGCCAGAAATCTCCCTCCGCGCCCAAGAGGACCTCAGCACCGCAAGTAGCGCAGATGCAGCATGGAACCCATGCCATACCCTACCCTTCATGCCAGTAAACCAGCAATCCAGGATAGCAACCTCACATCTGCAGAGCTACCTCGGTGGACAAAAAGACAGGGCGGCCGGATATCCGCCACAAAGCATACCTTCTTCGGCCACCACCCCCGGAATCCGAAAGGTGGCTTCCAGAGATACACCTGTCGCCCGAAAGACACCCAAAGCCACCCTCCAGGATACCGGAGAGGGATCGGGACATCCCCAGGCGATCCAGAGCCCACGGCAAACTACGCCACTGCCAAGAACCTCAACGGAATGGGATGGACCCCGGTACCCTTCCCCCTACCTATGAACTAGTGTGCCTGTGGGAAAAATCCCAAAGGCCAAAAGGGAGGGGTGGGGAGGAGGAGGAGGAAAGGAAAAAGGGGAGGATGGGATAGGGAAGGGGGTATTGGGGGGTAATTAGGTTCGGTCTGAGGAAGGAGACCGACAGGTCTAATTCCTCAGACCAAGAACCTCTTCACCATGCCAAGGAGCCCCCCTTGAAGAGGTTCTCTGATAGAAGAAAAGTTTAAAGCCTCTCTCTGGCAGACTTTGAGGAATGAAATGAGGGGCATAGATGAAGCCCCTGAGAGATATGAACAAGATGATTACCAATTTTGGTGGCAACATCAAGAGTTTTTGTGATACCAACACTAGGAACCTGGAGAACAGCAGCCGGGTTGGGAGAGTATTTACCACTCAGTATCCATAATTTTTCTGGACTGCACTCATAGAGGAAGAAGAAGTGACGGTAGAAACAAAATCCTGCCAGCAAGTTCGTTTAGCGTCGTGGATGACACGGCGAGCAACTGCTCTCTTCTGTTTAAAATCAAGGAGTCTCTGTGGTTATGTTGCACCAGTACCTGCCCCATGCAGCATGTTTCAAGCGTACTGCCCGAGCACAAACAGGAGACCACCAATGCACGCACTTCTGAGAATGCCTGATTAAGGTTTGGGGTATAGAATGTGAAGCTGCAATTAAAACTGAGGTCAGGAAGAGGTGTAAAAGCTCATCAATGGTGGATGAAGACAGACCCTCACTAAAAGCAGTTAGATGTGAGTAAAGGCCCCAATTTGCTTGGTCAAATTGCCAGCATGGGATATGAGGAGGTGGTGAATACAAAGGAGAAGAAAAGATTTTTGGAAAATGATTGCTGTCATGCAAGTCCGGGAGGACAGACCAGGTGAAGTCTAGTACAGTTGAGGAAGAGCAGACTGAGAGATCGATGCAAGAGAGAGAATGAGTACAAGGATCAACATGGGTGGGAGAACCTTTATTTAAAACATGGAGGGGGAGAGAAGCAAGAAAAGCCTCCAACTGAATGCCACAGGAGTCACAGTGAGACCAACCCCCCAGGAAATGGTGGGCATCAAAATTGCCAAGAAACAGAAGTGGTGGCAGTAAGGAGGAAACCAGAAATGCAACATATGAGTGGGAGGGGCTGGGTTTGATTGGTGTCATTGAGTACGGGAGTTATTTCTTGGGTAGCTCTAGGAAGAGGTCGTTTTGATAAGGACCTGCCTCACATGGGCCAGTAGGCCTTCTGCAGTGTTCCTCCATTCTTATGTTCTTATCTGGGATAGATAATGCCCAAGAAGGAGAGAGATATAAAGAACAGTGAATATGAACTGGAGTGTAATGCAGTGAAGTATGAACAAAGAGTTGATGGTGTGGAATACCAGTGTGTATAAGAAGTGCACTTTCATTAAGTGATCCATCGGGAAAAAGATTCAATGAATATAAGAAATCATGGCCCAAGATGGGATGGATAACAGCGGAGTGTAATTTGGGTACTTGTAAACAAACACAAACAGGGGAAAACTGAGAGAGCAACACCTGAAGGTCACCCCAGTTACCTCTAAGGCCGTGGATATTCCACTGTAAATAAGCCATGATTTGTGAAGAGAAAGATACAAAAAAATCTGAAGGTAGAGGTATTTACAGACTAGTAGGGTTAGAAAAGTCCATGTGTGGAGGCAGCGGAAAAATTTTAAGCAGTGAAAGATTGGAATACTGCGAAGAAAGAAGTTGTGCAGACGGAGACGAGTGAAGAGGAGGAACATGAGGTGGATCAGTGTCCATCAATAGTTTAATCTCCTCAATACAGTATTCTGAAATAGCTTCAAGTGTTTCAGAAGACAAGGATTTTGTATGTGGTACAATACTGGAGATGGAAGAAGGAGGGCGAGTAAAGATTGGGGTGACGATGGACTGTACCAAAGTAGGAGGGGGGACGAAAGGGTAGAGGGAACCAGAGAAGCAGCTTGGGAGGGGGCAGGAGAGGAAGCAACCTGGAAGGGGGCAGAAGAGGAAGAAACTTGGGAGGGAAAAGGGAGAGAAGGTACTGTACAAGGAGGAGGATGAACCTCCACACTCGTAACAGACCCAGTTAGAGGTGAAGAACCGGGTACAGAGATTGGGAAGGAAAAATGTGCAGGTTGTAGAAGGGAAGGAGGGGTTAAAGGAGATTTTAACAATGGGGATGTTTTGGACTTCGGAGGAGAGGGGTGATAGGGAGTAGGTGTTGTACGAGGTCTTATAGACACAGAAACTTGTGACCGAGAAGAGGAAGAGGTGATAACAGAATGAGGTGCTGAAGTAGGGACCTCTGAGTCCAGGACAGGGGTGACCACAGAAGAGACTGCAGAAGTTGGGACCCCAGAGGAGGGGGAATGTTTAGTAACTCAAGAATAAGAAATATGGGGAAGTCTCCCTTGGAGGCATAGATGAGAGGCTGCCATAGCATATGGGAGGCCTTCTGCCTCTTTGAAACAACGAATTTCACGCTCACTGAAGTAAACTTGGCAGCGGCAAGAGTAAGATGGGCGAGCCTCATGACAATTAAGGCAAGAGGGAGGTAGAATACAAGATGTATTGGCATGGTCATCGGCACCACAGATTGGGCAATTGGCCATAGACCTGCAATATTTTGCTGGATGACCAAAACGCCAGCAGGGATCACCTTTCATACTTGTAAATGGTGCCCTGCAATACATACAGAGGACAGAAGCTCACAGCAGTCAAAATTATTATTATAACCAAAAAGAAGCGCTAAGCCACAAGGGCTATACAGCACTGCAAGGTAGGGAAGGAAGCGAGGGTATTGGGCAGCAGAAGGGAGGAGGGATGATCAGTAGGTTACAGAAAACAGCGGGGCAGGGGATAGTACGGGGGTAGAGGGTAGCAAGAGATTGAGGTAGAAAGGACTGAAGGTATCATCAGAGTTTGTGAAGTCAGTCAGTTGTTGTCAAAAAGTCAATGAGAGAGTCCGGATGAAAGGTGGGTCCATCAGCGAGAAGGGAAGGTAAAGAGAGAGCAGAGGAGCGAAGACGACGTTGGAGGTAAATTCTGAGTGCTCGTTGATAAAGTGGGCAGTCCAACAGAATGTGGCTGACTGATAATGGAGCCTGGCAATTCTCACAGAGAGGAGCAGGGCGCCTCTCCATGAGATATCCATGAGTAAGACAAGTATGGCCAATGTGAAGACGGGAGAGAGTAGTCTCCCAACCTCGACACTGGTGATAAGAAGACGGCCAGTAACCTATACTCGGTTTAATAGATTGAAGTTTGTTACCGAGCATAGTAGACAAACGTTGTTGCCAACGGGTGTGAAGGTGGGAAGATATTGCAGCAAAATAGTCCGTAAATGGAATACCTCTATATGAAACTGGTAGGTCATGTACTGCTGACCGCGCAGCAGTGTCTGCCTGTTCGTTGCCCTGTACGTCAACATGACCAGGGACCCAACAAAAAACAATATCTTTATGCTTGGTAAAGAAGCGGCGTAGCCAAAGTTGGATACGGGGGATTAAGGGGTGAGGTGTATCAAATTTCTGTATAGTGTGTAAAGCGCTAAGGGAGTCTGAGACAACCACAAATGATGACACAGGCATAGATGCAATACGGATAAGTGCTGCAAGGATGGCATACAATTCAGCAGTAAAAATACTAGCCGAAGATAGTAAATGCCCTCGTACGACGCTGTCCAGAAACACTGCTGCGAATCCTACGCTGTCATAAGACTTAGAGCCATCTGTGTACACAGCAATGGCATGAGAATGAGAGTGGAAGTGGTCAAGAAAAAGAGAGCAGGAAGCGACCATAGACAGTTGGGCTTTCGAGCAAGGGAGAGAGAAAGAACAGACTCGAACAGCTGGAACTTCCCAGGGGGGTAGGGAAAAGTGAGTTGCTACATGAACATAGAAAGGTGGTAACTGAAGAGAAGACGAGAGCAAATGAAGGCGAAGAGAGAAGGGATGGAGTAAACAGGGGTGGCGAACAAATAAAGAATGTCTACTAATATCAGTGACCATTCTATAAATGGAAGGATTGTGGAGATCATGAGAGCGTACATAGTAGCGAAGGCAATGGGCATCACGGCGATCGGATAAGGAGGGAACGTTTGCTTCTGCATAGAGGCTCTTGACAGGGGAAGAGCGAAAAGCACCAAGGCATAAACGTAATATTTGGTGATGAATGGGGTTAAGGCTAGAGAGAGTAGCAGGAGATGCCGCTGAATAGATCTGGTCACCATAATCAAGTTTTGATAAAATGAGAGTGGAATGTAGGCGAAGGAGGGTTCGACAATCAGCTCCCATGAAAGATGAGCAAGGGTTTTAAGAAGGTTCAGCCGGCTGTGACAAGTTGCCTTCAGAGAGGTAATGTGAGGTTTCCAGGATAACCTATGGTCAAAGAGGAGGCCCAGAAACGTGACTATTATGCTCAGGGATACGGGAGCCATAGAGGTACAAAGGATGAACGGAGATGACAGAGCGTCTAGTGAAAGTAATTTGGCGGGTTTTAGTGCTGGAAAATTTAAACCCATGTGTGGTGGCCCAATTGGAAACACGGTCGACCACATGCTGGAGAGAAACTGTAATGAGGTGACAGTCAGCGCCTGCACAGGCAATAGCGAAGTCATCAACATAGAGTGATGACCAAATATTTGATGGAAGACTAGAGGCCAAATCATTAATAGCAAGGAGAAAAAGTGTTGTGCTCAGAACACATCCCTGGGGGACACCTTCAGCTTGGATAAAGTCCAGGGAGAGCACATTATTAACCCGAACACGGAAATGTCTATCAGTTAAAAAGTTCTTAATTTTAAGGAAGGATGGTAGATTGCCTCGGAGGCCTAAGGAGTGGGCTTGGGCCAAAATATTATACCTCCAAGTTGTGTCACATGCCTTCCCAAGGTCAAAAAATATGGCAATAACTGAGTGGTTATTCGCAAAGGCATTACGAACATACTTATCCAAGCGTAGTAAGGGGTCTATGGTAGAACGTCCCTTACGAAAGCCATATTGACGAGTGGAGAGACTGTTGTGTGTCTCTAAATACCACACTAAACGTCTATTTACCAGGTGTTCCATTACTTTGCAAACTGCACTGGTAAGAGCAATGGGACGATAGTGGGAGGCTTCATGTCCCGTAGTGCCTGGTTTGCGGAAAGGGAGAACAATGGCAGATTTCCACAACTGTGGAAGAACTCCTTGTGACCAAATAAGATTGAAAAGGTGTAAAAGGACTGCAAGGGCTGACTGATGTAATGTTGAAGCATACGAATATGAATGTCGTCGGGCCCAGCTGCCGATGATCGGCAAGCTGAGAGTGTTGCCTCCAGTTCTTGAAGTGTAAAAGGCACGTTATACTGTTCTTCTCTGAGAGAAGAAAAGTCCAAGGGTGCTAACTCTCTGGCAGACTTTGAGGAAAGAAATGAGGGGCATAGATGGAGCCCCAGAGAAATACGGACCAGATGATTGCCAATTTCATTGGCAACATCTAGTGGGTTTGCTATATCAACACCGGCAACCCGCAGAACAGGAGCCGGGTCAGGAGAATATTTACCACTCAGTTTTCGTACTTTTTTCCAGACTGCATTCATAGAGGAAGCAGAGGTGATGGTGGAGACATAATCTCGCCAGCAAGTGCATTTAGCGTCACGGATGACACAGCGAGCGATCGCACGCTTCTGCTTAAAATCAAGAAGTCTCTCCGTGATTCTATTGTACCTGTACCTGCCCCATGCAGCGCGTTTCAAATGTACTGCACGAGCACAAGCAGGAGACCACCAAGGCACGCACTTCTGAGAATGCCTGCCCGAAGTTTAGGGTACAGAATGAGAAGCTGCGGTTAAAACGGAGGACGAGAAGAGGTGTAAAAGCTCATCAATGGAGGACGAAGAAGGAACCTCACTAAAAACAGTTAGTTGTGAGTATAGGTTCCAATTTGCCTGATCAAATTGCCAGCGTGGGATACGAAGAGGTGGTGAATATGAAGGGGAAGTAAGAATGATTAGGAAATGATCGCTGTCATGCAAATCCGGGAGAAAAGACCAGGTGAATTCTAATGCAGCGGAGGAAGAGCAGACTGAGAGATCGATGCAAGAGAGAGTGAGAGTCCGAGGATCAAAATGGGTGTGAGTACCTGTATTTAAAACATGGAGGGAGTGGGTGGCAAGAAAAGCCTCTAACTGAATGCCACGGGAATCACAGTGAGACCCCCCTCAGAGGAAATGATGGGCATTAAAATCGCCAAGTAACAGAATCGGTGGTGGTAATGATGAAACAAGAAAGGCAATATCTGGAATAGATAATGCCCAAGAAATAGAGAGATATAAAGAACAGAGCATAACCCCCTATGGAAGGGGATACGGGTCTGTGTAATGAGCAAAAGTAGAACAAATAGCTGAGGGGTATGGAATATCAGTGTGTCAAAAAGGGGCCTTTCATTAAGGCCCCTATCGGGAAAAGGCTGAAGAATACAATAATTATAGCCTGAGAGGGGAGAGAAAAAACAGCAGGGGTTAATTTTGGTTCCTGTAAGCAAACACCAACGGGGGAAAACGGGAGAGTAACACTGAAGCTACCCGATTACCCTGGGCCGCGAAATTTTCCCATTGTAATGGGCCCTGATTGGAAATGATAAAGATATTGAAATCCGCGGAAAGGGGTTCCTACGGACTAAGGGGTTAGAAAAGTCCCTGCAAGGCAGCGGAAAAAGTTCAAGCAGCGAAAGGAAAGGTGCGCTGTGAAAAAAAGGGGGTTTCGCAATGGAGGAGGGAGAGGAAGGAACAGAGGGTGGATCAGTGTCCATTGAGGTTTGGTCTCTGCAATTATTCAGAGATGCTTCAAGTGTTTCGGAAACAAGACGTCGATGGGGGACAATATTGGGGGTTTGGAGGGGGAGGATGAGTAAGATTGGAATGTAATGGACGTACCAAGGGAGGGGGGGGGGGGCAAAAGGGGGAGGGGAAAGGGAAAAAGCGGGGGGACGAGAGGAGAAGAGGGGAAGGAAACTTGGGAGGGGAAAAGGGAAGGGAGGTATAGTACGAGGAGGGGGGGTGAACCTCTACACTTGTTAAAAGAGCCAGTGAGGGGGAAAGAACCCAAAATCGAGGGGCAGGGAAGGTAAAATGGGGGGGGGGAAGAAGGGAAGGAGGGGTTTTTTTAAAGGCCTTTTTTTGCTTTGGAATAAGGGGGGGGATTGGAGGGGTTCGCGGGTCTCTTTTATACTGAGGCTTGTGAGGGAGAACCAAGAAGCGGAACAACCCAGGCTTTAAATGGGCGTCTGAGCCTAGGACAGCAAAAAAAAATTTGTACAGGAGTGACTATGGGGGGAGGTAACCACAGAGGAGGTTGCAGAAAAAATGGGCCCCGAATGGGGGGACGTTTTTTAAACACGGGAAATAAAAAACAGAGGTAGTTCCCTTGGAGGCGGAGATGAGAAACTGCCTGGCATAAGAAGACCCTTCTGCCTTTTGAGGTAACGGATTTTCCCCCCTATTTAAATAGACTTGCAACCAATAAATGGGCCTGACAATTTTAAGGCAAGAGGGGGGGGGGTTTGCAAGAGATTAGAAATTCATCGGCACCCGAGGGCATTTGGCTTTGGGTCTGAAAATTTTGCTTTGGGGGCCAAATCGCCAGCATTTTCTATGTTGGGGGGGGGTGGGATCACCTTTTAAACTTGTAACCGTTCCCACTAATAAATGGGATGGGGTTCACGGGGTTCAAAAATTAAACGAGCCCACAATGCTAGGGGATCGTTTTGCCCCGTGGGGGAAGAAATAAGTGTTCTAAATTTAGGAAGGGGGGATCTTTGGGGGTTCAGCTGTTTGTGTATTGCCCTATGTTGGAAAATTTTTTAAACTATGGATGGGGCAGAATATGGTACCACTACAGAATTGAGGGAATGTGTTTTTCAAAAGTGACAGGAACAGTTCATATGGGAAAAAAGAGAAAGATCATGAGCTTGGGTAGCATTCTGTACAGTGATGTGCGCATACCCCTTTAAGACATGAAAAGAAATATCTTTACCCAAATGGCGTGGATGCCTTTCCAATCGTGGGCGGAAAGAAGGCGGTAGAGGAAGTCGGTCGTAAAGTGAAGAATTTAGTCCATTGTGCAGTCTGAAACTGAGCGTGGAAAGGGAGTGCAGGACGTTTTGATCTTTTCTGAGAAGAACAAGGTGGAGAAGTATCATCAGCAGGTAATTGTCGTTGGCGTTTAGTCAAAGGAGAGCGGAGGTCAGATAAATCAAAGGAGTCAGTCGAGACCTCAGTACCTGAAGCGGGTGAGGAAACAGCACCAGCAAGAGGTACAGAGGCATGAGGAGTGTCCAAAGAGTGATCCAAAGACGAGGCGGGGTCAGAACGGGGTGCGGTATCAAGAAGGGGCCCGGGGGTACCAGGTTCATGGATTGGGTTCTCCATGGTTAGGTTGCTTCTTTCTTTTTGCTTTTAAGAAAAAAAAGAAAGAAGAAAATAAAATAAAAATAAAAAAGAATAAAAAAAAGGGGGGACTGGGGAGGGATAGTTCCTAGGAGGAATGAAAGGGCCAGAAATCTCCCTTCGCGCCCAAGAGGACCTCAGCACCTCAAGTAGCGTAGATGCAGCATGGAACCCGTGCCATACCCTACCCATCATGCCAGTAAACCAGCAATCCGGGATAGCAACCTCGCATCTGCCGAGCTACCTCAGTGGACAAAAGAGAGGGCAGCCGGATATCTGCCACAAAGCATACCTCCTTCGGCCACCACCCCCGGAATCCGAAAGGTGGCTTCCAGAGATACACCCGTTGCTCGAAAGACATCCAAAGCCACTCTCTGGGATACCGGAGAGGGATCGGGACATCCCCAGGCGATCCAGATTCCATGGCAAACTACGCCACCACCAAGAACCTCAACGGAATGGGATGGACCCCAGTACCCTTTCCCCTACCTAGGAACTAGTGTGCCTGTGGGAAAAATCCCAAAGGCCAAAAAGAGGAAGGGCAAAAGGGAGGGGTGGGGAGGGGGAGGAGAAAAGGGAAAAGGGGAGGATGGGGAGGATGGGATAGGGAAGGGGGGATTGGGGGGTAATTAGGTTCGGTCAGGGGAAGGAGACCGACAGGTCTAATTCCTCAGACCAAGAGCCTCTTCACCATGCCAAGGAGCCCCCCTTGAAGAGGACAGCAATCAAAAGTTAAATGAGCTACATTGCAAGGTCTCAGCCTGCAGGCAGTGAGCACATAAGTGTCTACTTTGAGGATTGGGAGGTCTTGAAGTTCTAGCTGTTCCAGAATGTCATTACCACCTGTCTGGAAATTCTGGTGGAAAATGGTATGGGGCAGAATGACAGTACCACTACAAGAATTGAGGGAATGATGTTTTTCAATAGATACAGGAATAGTATCGATAGTTGTAAGGAGAGAATGATTGAGCTTGGTTAGCGTTCTGGACAGTGATGATGCGTGTACTGCTCTTGAGAGCACAGAAGGATACATCTCTACCAACATGGCGTAGGAGAGCCTTGCCAATACATCAGACTATGCAAGAACTCCACGCACATAAAGGGCCCCAAAATCTGGAACTCATTACCAGTAAATACTAAAGTAACCCAGTCTGAACATCAGTTTAAGACTTCTCAAAAACCATCTACTCACCCTAAACTAAATATTCAATACTTAAATTTGCCAAAAGTTCTTCCAGTTACCTAAATCTTAACACTTCAAAATTTAGATACCCAAAGTTCATCTATTACTTAACCTTTTGACTGTCGCAAGCCCCTTTCTGAAACTGTCATTCTATGTCACAAAATTTTTTGAAAAAAAAAAAAAAAAAAAAAAATATGAAATGATAATCTTTTCCCAATGTTAATGACACCAAAAGTACGAAATTTGGTCAAAAACTCACGGAATTACGCTTGTGCAAAGTTAGCAGTCTTGGCGACATACGCATTGGCGATTTCGCCAAATTTGAGCCCTATTTTTGGCCAATTTTGTTGTTCCAGTTGACCGAACTCATAGCTATTTCTTTAGAACTCCATTTTTTCTATTAGTTGAGTACACGAAACTGCCCATTTACTGATTTGAACTACCCAATAAGGTGGTCAGAAATTGGCAATTTGGCCAATTTCATGCAAATTAAAAAAGATGCCAATTTCAAAATAGGATCCAGAATAAACAATGTAGACATTCTTGGCACTAAAATAACATATCCTCTGTTCATTAGTCACGTCTCTAGGCCCCTATTCTATTACTACTGCTTTCTATTTTGATTTTTTATTCATACAAAAAATACAAAATTTACTGTTATGCAGACTAATGCATTATTGTAAAAATGGTATAAATAATATCAGTGCACTAGTGAAAGAATATTAGACTCCCCAATTGATGTGTATTGGACGTGTGGTGTGATTTGCTTACTCCTGAACATTGGTAAAAATCAAACATTTCCGCTACTTTGAGCTCAATTCCAAGGTCGTTTTCATTGTGAAACTAATCAAAATCATCTCTATTTCTGTAATACGTTTTTCCATTTTATCACGTGAGACCATGAAAATGAGAATACAATGATAAATACTATATGAAAATACACCTCAAAGTCGGCGTTTTAATCCAAAAAAAAAAAGGTCAGTTTTTTTTTTCTCATTATGCACTGTGCTGCAGGATTTTTTTTATGTGGTGCACACTGATCACACAGACCCATTCTCTCAAATGTGGGCCTACCAGCTTTCTCCTGCTTGATTTGAAGCTGCTAGAATTTACGTGTATTAATACGTCGGAAACAGTGGCGCATAAGACGTATATATATACAACCAAAAGAGTCAAAGGGTTAATACTATATTGTAGTATACCTGCACAAAACTATACTGCCTTACACAATATTGTAGCATTCTCATACTGTAAACTACTTTCACCAACGCTCAATATTATATTCCAATAATATACAGTAACTTAAATGTTTACTATTGATATACATAACCTACAAAATACTTTCAAATTGTTCCAATGTAATATCCCCAGATTGTAATTTGAGTTAACTTATTGTCTGCTTTCAATAAAAACAGATATATAACTTAAACAAACTATGATCAATTTCTCTAGTATTAAGTAGTCTGTAAGCCATTAATTTAGTCCTCCCATAATGCCATGGCATGATAGTGGCTCTCTTTACACTGCAATTAATTATGGTAACTACAGAATCTCAATGTAAACTTGCAAAGAAACAAAAATTGTGTTGTATGGTCGGAATCATAGGCAGTAGAGGAAGCCGGTCATAGAATAAAAAACTTCGTCCATTGTATATTTTGAAACAGCATGTAAAGGGAGTGCATGATGTGCCAGTCATTTCTGAGGAGGAGGAGAAGGAAGCCAAGACATATCATCAGGGAATGGTCTTGGGCGTTTAGGTGTGGGACTGAAGTGGGTCTGACGTGGTATGGGCAGGCAATCCAAAAACTGCCGCACAGTAGAGAGAGAAGCCAGAAGCATAGCCAAAGAATAGCAGAGGTCAGATGTATTGAAGGAGTCAGTCAAAACCCTGGTACCTGAAGCGGGTGACGAAAGAGCACCAGCAAGAGGTACGGGGGCATTAGGAATGTCCAAAGAGTGATCAAATAGTGAGGCAGGGTTAGAACAGGGTGCGGTATCAATAAGGGGCCCAGGGGGAGCAGGTTCATGGATTTGAAACTCCATGGTTATGTCACTTCTTTCTTGTTTTGTAGAAAAAAAAAGAAGAAAAAAAAAAAAAGAAAAAAAAAAGGAGGGAATATGGGGAAATAGCTCCTAGGAGGCAAAAAAGGGCCATAAATCCCCCTCTGCACCCAAGCACCACAAGTAGTGCAGATGAGGCATGGAACCTGTGCCATACACTATCCTTCATGCCAATAATCCAGCAATCCGGGACAGCAACCTCACATCTGCTGAGCCACCTCAGTAGACAAGAGAGAGGGCGGCCGGACACCCGCCCTAAAGCATATCTACTTCAGCCACCACCCCCTGGAATCTGACAGAAAGGATCAACTTCCTGGCAGCTGAAGCATGTTCTAGGCATATTCCCCTAAGAAAGAATTACTGAGCTCCTCAGGAACGCTAGAATATCTGATACATGGATGGACGCGCTGACCAGGGAAGTGGAAACTATCGAACTACAGGAACCAGGAGAGACAGGAGCTTAAAGCTATTAGTGAAATTGAAAGCAATTCAAAATACAGTGGACCCCCGGTTAACGATATTTTTTCACTCCAGAAGTATGTTCAGGTGCCAGTACTGACCGAATTTGTTCCCATAAGAAATATTGTGAAGTAGATTAGTCCATTTCAGACCCCCAAACATACACGTACAAACGCACTTACATAAATACACTTACATAATTGGTCGCATTCGGAGGTAATCGTTATGAAAAGAAATACAGTGGACCCCCGCATATGTCAAAAACAAGGCAAATACCATATCTAGCATCATGCCCTTACTCAGACAGGATGGGACTTACACAGATGACAACAAGGAAATGAGTGAAATACTGAAATCCCAATACGACTCTGTGTTTAGTGAGCCACTAATCAGTCTGAGGATCGATGACCCAAATGATTTCTTTATGAATGAGCCTCAAAACTCCATAAATATTTGTACGCCAGTTTTCCGACGTTATCCTAACTCCGACAGACTTTGAAAAAGCCACTGACAATATGCCCATGCACACAGCCCCAGGCCCAGACTTGTGGAACTCTGTGTTCATTAAGAACTGCAAGAAACCCCTCTCACATGCCCTAAGTACACTATGGAGAAGGAGCTTGGACATGGGTGAAATTCCAGTCACTTAAAACAACAGATATAGCCCCACTCCATAAAGGTGGCATCAAAGCATTAGCTAAGAACTATAGACCAATAGCTCTAACGTCCCACATCATAAAAATCTTTGAAAGAGTGCTAAGAAGCAGGATTGCAAACCACCTGGATTCCCAAAAATTGCACAATCTAGGGCAACATGGGTTCAGGGAAGGTCGCTCCTGCCTCTCACAACTACTGGATCACTATGATATGGCCTTGGATGCACTGGAAGAAAATCAGAATGCAGATGTAATATACAAAGACTTTGCAAAAGCGTTTGACAAGTGCGATCATGGCGTAATAGTGCACAAAATACGTGCTAAACGGATAACTGGCAAAGTGGGGAGATGGATCTTCAACTTCCTAACCAATCGAACACAAAGAGTAGTGGTCAACAGAATTAAATTGGAGGCTGCCATATTGAAGAGCTCTGTTCCACAAGGCACAGTACTCGCCCCCATCCTGTTCCTCATCCTCATACCAGACGTAGACAGAGATGTAAGCCACAACACCGTATCATCCTTTGCAGATGATACTAGGATCTGCATGAGGCTGTCATCTATTTAGGACACGGTTAACCTCCAAGAAGATATAAACAAAGTTTTCCAGTGAGCAACGGAAAACAATATGATGTTCAATGACGACAAATTCCAACTACTCTGTTATGGAAAAACTGGAGGGGATAGTAACTAGAACAGAGTATACTACAAACTCTGGCCATACAACAGAGTGGAAAAATAATGTAAGGGACCTGGGAGTAGTAATGTCTGAGGATCTCACTTTCAAGGATCACAGTGCCACGATCACAAGTGCAAAGAAAATGATAGGATGGATAATGAGAACGTTCAAAACGAGAGATGCCAAGCCAGTGATGATCCTTTTTAAATCACTTGTTCTCTCTAGGCTGGAATACTGCTGTACATTAACATTCCCGTTCAAAGCAGGTGAAATTGCAGATCTCGAGTGTACGGAGAACCTGTACTGCACATATAAGTTCTGTCAAGCAACTTAACTACTGGGAACGCTTGGAAGCACTTGACTTGTACTCGCTGGAATGCACGAGAGAGAGAGATATCATAATCTATGCTTGGAAAATCCTGGAAGGAATGGTCCCAAATCTGCACACAGAAATCACTCCCTTTGAAAGTAAAAGATTGGGCAGGCAATAAAAAATATCCTCAATTAAAAGTAGGGGCACCATTTTTACACTAAGAGAAAACACCATAAGTGTTGGGGCCCAAGATTGTTCAACAGCCTCCCACCAAGCATAAGGGGAATTACCAATAAGCCCCTGGCTGCCTTCAAGAAAGAGCTGGATAGATACCTAAAGTCAGTGCTGGATCAGCTGGGCTGTGGTTTGTTGGACTGCGTGCAGCTAGTAGTAACAGCCTGGTTGATCAGGCCCTGATCCACCAGGAGGCCTGGTCGTGGACTGGGCCGTGGGGGCGTTGATCCCTGGAATAACCTCCAGGTAGACTCCAGGCCCCAGAGATACACCCGTCACTCGAAAGACGCCCAAAGCCATCCCCTGGGAAACTGGAGAGGGATCGGGACACCTCCAGGTGATGCAGATTCCATGGCAAACTACACCACTGCCAAGGACCTCTATGGAATGGGATGGACCCTGGTACCCTTCCCCCTACTTAGGAACTAGAATGCCTGTGGGAAGAATCCCAAAGGCTGAAAATAGGAAGGGAATAAGGGAGGGATGGGGAGGAGCAGGAAAGGGAAAAAAGGGAGGATGGGGTAGATGGGACAGGGAACGAAGACTGGGGGGTAATTAGGTTCAGTCTGAGGAAGGAGACCAAAAGGTCTAATTCCTCAGACTAAAAGCCTCTCACTGCACCAAGGAGCTCCCCCTTGAAAAGGCATAGGGTCCAAGAATTAAAAAAAAAAAAAAATCCTTATGAAATAGCAGAGAATCTTTTTCTGAAGGTAACAAAACAAAAAGTACGAAATTTGATAAAAAAATTGACGAAATTATGCTCGTGAATTTTGCTGTCAGCGATACATACAGTGGTACCTTGACTTACGAGTTTAAATTGTTCCGTGACTGAGCTCGTAACTCAATTTGCTCGTATATCAAATCAATTTTCCTCTTTCAAATTAATTGAACTGTTATTAATCCGTTCCAGCCCTCAAAAAAAAAAAAAAAAACCATCCCAGGGGCAGGAGAAAATACTTCAATATAAGGCTAATATTAACTCTACAAGCTTATTTATCTATTGGAATTGATCTATTATGACATAATAAACACTAAGTATCATAGAAACATGATATATATACTCTAGAATGAATGAAATTGGCCATAATACAGAGTGTGTCCAGGACTGATTCAAGTACATAAAATCATTACTACTCCTTCTTATAACATGTTCTTTGGTCCTGGGCAAGAGAAAATGCAGTTTTTGAGAGGCTAACTGCACTACAGTCTCGGTTGAGTGGTTGAGGGGAGTAGACGTGTGCTGGGGATCTGGACCTACTAATTAGCAGGCCTACCCATTTCTCCCGACTGATAAGTCATCATTAAAACTCCTACTGTTGGAAGACAGCTTCAGTGTTGTGAGAACTCTTATGTGCGAGCTGTGACTAAGGATATACCTAGTGAAACACTGGAAATAGTTTTCCTTTTTGCAAAGGCCCTCACAGGCCTCTGCTTCCCCTCTGCCTTTCATTTGACCTCAGCCTCTCGCCTCTATCAACATACAGTGTAGAGGCGAATTTTGCTAGTCCACTGCTACTCGTGCCTCTCAAATGTTCACAACTCATCGCTTTACCAACCTGAGGAATAACGACGAGTGTGCAGTCCTACGTGAGTTGGTAACCCAGGTGTTCACACACTGAAAATTCGTCTTTCACTCCAAGACACGTGTGCTAGAAGTTCTGCAAGTTTGGAGTGAGTAACAATCTGTACGAGTATTGCAGTGTTTGGTAACTCTTGAGAAGTCTGCCTCAGCCTGTGACCTTGAGCGAGGCACTGCATCACCTGCCTGAGACTTTCGCCCATATTGACTATGTGAAGAAAGGCGAATGTGCGTGCTCAGTTACCCCTGCTGTTCTCCTGTATCCCCAACTCTCCGCCTTTAAACTCAGCCGTTCGCCTCTATCAAAGACATGCAGTGTAGAGGTGTATTTTGCTGCCCAGCTGGTACTCGAATATGTGAGTTCCGCAAGTGCTGCAGATTTGTTGTAACTATTTGCATGAGTGGATTACGCTGACTTAGGACATTGTGCTACCATCAGTACCTACGTAGGCTTAAAATGAGTGAGGAATGTCTGGCCTGCTGGGTGACCTTGAAAATGGCACTATAAGACCCGCATGCCACTTACACCCATACTGCGTGTGTCTAGTGAGGTGAATATCCTTCCTCGACTTCCTATTCACCGGTATCCCTTAACTCGTCGCCATTATCTACACATGGGATAAGGGCGAGTTTAGCTGATCCAGGCCAAACAGCGCTCCAAGCCAGCCAGTGAAGGCCAAGGCTACATCTGTTCTGAATCCCAGAATGCCTTTGTGAACGTTCTACAGTGTTCCGGCCGCACCTTCGGTGTTGTGAGAACTAGTTCTTATGTAGTGAAAATTTGTCTGTCATTCCAAGACACGTGTGCTAGATGTGTTAAGTGCTGCGGGTTTGGAGTAATTAACAAGTAGTACAGGGTTGGTAACTCTTGAGACGACTGTGGGCCCAGTGAATGACCTTGAAAATTGCACTGCGACCTGCAGGCCACTACACCCATATTGCCTGTGTCTAGCGAGGTGAATATCCCTTCCTTGTCCCTTCTCCTTCCTCGATTTGGAACTCAGCCGTTCGCCTCTATTTGCTTGTGGTCTAGAGGCGGTTTTTTGCCAGACCACATTGAATTTGAACCTCTTGTTTAATGTGATGTATGTCAGAATTCTAATTTTATGCTCAATATTACCTATTTTGTCTCTCTCTCTCTCTTTTCATCTTTGTAATTTGTGATAAGGTGTAAGACCTCGCCTGTACCATCCATTATATCATTAAATGTACCATATTATTAACCCATACAAGATTTTCTCTGAGTGTGTTTTTGTGGGGTGTGTCTTTTGAGTGGGGGTGGTCTGGGTTGAGAAAGGGTTGGGAGTTTTTCATTGAATTTGAGCACTTGGTTTTGTGATCTATTTGGACTTCTGACTTTGTATTAAAATTTTGCTCTTTCATAAGCTAAAGGGAAAGATAAGCGAGGAATTTCTGTGTTGTGAGTCTTACACCAGATATCATCACTGGCAAACAGGAACTGTTTTTTAAAAGGAACCTATTTTTTGCAGGTGATGGAATGATAGCTTCCAACCTTTAAAATAAACAAAAGAAAAAAGTGAGAAAGGCTAGAGCGTCGACGTAGTAACTCACTTGACTCGTACACAAAGTACATAAAACGTCCTTTGGTGCACAGAGGCTGCAAGAAGTCTTTCCCTTAAAGGGAAAAATGTGTTAAGCTTAACTTCCCCCGACAACACCCCGCGCCTGCTAAGTGTGCATGGCTAATGGAAGCTGTAAACAAGAACCAACTCAAGATCCAATTTTAGGAAAAACAAACACAACTTTGTGTTTGTGGAACAGAATGCAGAACTGATAGTGATCAATTTGTCCCAACCTTATGGGGATATTAAGCTGCTCTGCCCCCATCAGACACTCCCCAAATTTAAAAATTAACCCCTTTGGGATCCCCTCCCTCATGGACCCCTCCCAGACTCTCAGGGCAAAAATTGGGAAAAATTAAAAAAAAATTTTTGGGGCCAGGGGGGCCCCTGGCCCCCCCGGAATATGGGGTAAAATTTTATTTTAAAACTTTTAATTACCCCCCCAAAGGGGGTTTTAAAACCAGCACTATGGCCTGTTGAAAGGTGACCGGGGAAATACATTTGAAGTTGGGGAAAACTTATCGAAAAAAATTTTTTTTTCAAAACTTTTGCCCCAAATTAAATCATCCAAAAAAAGGGGGAAGGCTAAGAAGGAGGAAAGAGGTAATCATTTGGGGGGGGGGGTTTTTTCCCTAACTGAAAAATTTTTCGCATACCTAAAGGGCCAATAGAAGGAGGGAGTAAAGGTGGGGCGGCAAGGCCATAAAACCTGGTCAAGAGGTTTGAAAGGGCAAGTGGTTAAAAACCCCTTTTGAAAAATCCCGTCCAAAAGGTTGAAAGTTTTAGAATTTTTTGAAAAAACCCCCAAGTATTGACTTGAAAGGGTTTTTGGGAAAAACCTTTCCTAAATAAAGCCCTTGGCAAAGTCCCAATTTTAAAACTTGTCGTTTTTTCAAACCTTTTCCCAAATTTTCAAAAAACTCAGCATAAATTTGGGGATCTTGTTACAAAGAATTCTTCAACCTTGTTCAACCTTTGGGCGAAAACCTACTTCGACCAGTGGATGGTACCACTATGACCCCGCCTCCACCCTTTACGTCACCCCACACATATATAACCACTCTACGGCCCTATCTTACATCTACAAGATTTATGGCGAACACATCGACTCCAGGGGAGGGACTGATTTCCTCCTTTTCCTCCTCTCCTTACCCTTCCTCTTGTATTGGACTGATAAGCCACGTGTGGGGGAAACGTTTTCCCGAATAAAGATTCCCATAGGCGGCAAAAGGGGTTCCAACCCCTTCAAACTTTTTCCGGTTTTTTAAAACCTTTTAAAAAATCCCTACTCATTCTTTTGGTTATAATTTTGGGGGAAAATTACAAAGAAGCACGTGGCCCCCAAAAAGCCAAAAAATTAAATGTTTTAACGGGGTAAAAATTGGGGTTTTTTTAAACATTTCCCAAAGGCCCTGCAGTCAAACCCAAAAATTTTTCCCGGTTTTAAACCTTTAACAAACCCTTTAATGGTAACTAATGAGGCCCCCTCCACCCGTTAACGAACCTCCAAAGTTAAAACCCCACCCCCCTAAGGCCCCAACCCCCGGGGCGGGACAATCCAAAATTGATACAACAACCACCCGGGTGGGGGGATTTTAAGCCTTCCCTTACCCCCCCGTTTTGGAAACTATGGACTGGCGCGCCTAAAAAGTTTCCCTATGGCTAACCTAATTTTAATGGGGTTTTTAAAATTTCCCCTCCCAAAAACAAACAACCACAAAAGTAAAGACCCGGACACCAAAAATTTAATGGAAAGGGAAAAAATTGGGGTCAGCCCCAAAAGGACCTCCCGCCCAAAAATTGATGAAACCCGAAACCCCCTTTAATGAAACCCGGGGAAACCAACCAAAAAAGGTTAAGGTGAAAGGGGAAATAAAAAATTTCTTAACCAAAATGCCATCCCCATAGGGGAAGTTTCCCTGCCTTCCCTCATTTAAAACAAATTTACAAAAAAAATTTTGAGCATTTTTAATCCAAAAATCCCAAGGGACAAAAAAATTTTTGGGAAATTGGGGGGATGAGTCGAGAAAGGGAAATATGCAAAATGTGCGGGCAATTTCCATTCCGGTTGGGAATTTTGGGTTTTAAAAAAGAAAAAAAAGGGCCCCCAAAGGAAACTTTTCCCCTTTGCCCTTCCTTTTAACTTTCCAAGAAAAAAAGGGGCTTTAAAGGGTCCTGAAAGAAAAAAAGGAACGTACCACTTGTATTTTCCTTACGTTCCCAGAAATTTTTGTAGAAAGCCCAACTTTTTTAAACCTTTTTTTAAGGGCCCCAAAGTTGAAAAAATCCTTTAAAATAAATTAAAAAAAACCCAAACTTTTCTTTCCTTAAAGGGGGTTGCCACTTACCCAAAGGGCAACCAAGTTTTTTAAAACTTTGGCAAAAATTTGAAAAATTTAAAATGGATACCTTAAAAACCAAACCCTTGCCCTGGAAATTTCCCGTTTAAATAATTATAAACCCAAAAATTTGGGGTTTTGTTTGCAAAAGAAATTGAAAAAGGGGTAAAAGGGGGGGGGGGGGGGGGGGGGGGGAAAGAACTTCCCTCCTTTCCTTGCAGGGGTCGATTTAAACATGCATATCAGGTGCCCAAAGTAAAATGCAGGCATTTTCCATAAACATTTTTAATCCCCTATGCCCCAGCAAAACCAGTTTTCGACCTGAGTTTTACCAAATCCCCTTCAATATAAACCCTTTACCATCATTCGGGAGTTTTTTAACCAGACAAAAAAATATTGGTGGGTCAATAACAAAAAACCAAAGGGAACAAAACCTATGAGATTGCTAAATGAGAAAGAAAAAGTTTGAATTGTGGCACTACTGACCCCTACTCATTTTTAATGGTGGCATACTAGATCTGTCTTGGATTTAAAATCCCTCATATACAAAGAAATGCCGCCCATATTCATGATTTTCAAATCTGATTCCCTTCCCAAGACTAACAACTGTCAACTGATCAAAACCCCCGCAATCAAGGAGCTAAATACAAAAGGGGGAAAATTTAAATTTCAAAACCAAAACACAGAGACAACTTTAATTAACCACTTGGATCAATGGAATAAAATTTAAACGAGCCCATTGGCCCCAAAAAATTTTAAGGGATGTTTAAATTTACCACTTTTTGAGATGTTCTCCCGGGGATCTTTGGGGGTTTGGAAAGGGAAACAAAGGGGGAAAACCACTATAAATAACAAAAAAAACCTTGTAAAAACAAAAATAAACCCCAGCTAGGGCAATCAACCATCAGCTAGGGGGATTGGTAAAGCAACCGTAATGTAAACCCCAACCTGCCAGAACTTCCAAGCTGCACTAACAAATGCAAGGAAAAAAAAAGGAAAAGAACTTAGGCAACGGGAATGGGAACATTTTGGGTTAGGGGAAATTAAAAGGTTTTCCCCCCCTTGAGTTTGGTTTGGAAAGGTAAAAATTTAAAATAACCGGAAAAAAAAGACGGGAAATGTTGTCTTTTCCCCTTTCCTCTTGAAAAAGCAAATGACCTCAAAATAAACGGTCCAAAACATCCAGGCATGAAAGCCTTCCATCTAAATATTAAAAAAATTTGGGAGAGAAACTTCTGAAGAAATGTTAAAAAACGTTTAAAATTTTTTTTAAAAGGCCAAAAATTAAAGAGAGTGTTTTGCCTTTTAAAACCGGGAGTATGAATTAAAAATTGCTTTAAAACCAAAGGTCGATCAACTGCCCGGGAGAGGGGTATAACCTTTTATATTCTCCAAACCAAAGGCACGGGGCCTATAACCCTTTGGGGCACTGTTAACCCTTCAGTTACATTGAGGCGTTCTTCCTATTTTCCGGGACCAATTTTCTAAATTGTGCCTATCCCAAGAAACCAAACCATTTGTCCCATTTAGGCCGCCCCTCCAAAACCCTAGTTGTTTTTTGTAAAATTTTTTTGAAAGAATGATGTTTAAACCCCAAAACTGACTACAGAATCAACCCCAAATTTTCCCCCTACCCCTTGGGTTCAGGGAAAGGTAAAAGTGTGCAGAACTGTATTTCCAAACCCTTTCCCCACTGCACACACCTCCCCCTAAATTTTTCCCCTTTTCCCCGATCTAAAATCTGCATTTGAAAATTGCGAACAAACCGTTTTAAAAAACATGAACCCAGCCAAAAAGAATATTTGGGGGTTTGCTTACTCTGCTGGAAAATAGGATACCTTTCAAATAGAGGATCCTCTTCCCTTTTTCCAAAAATTCAGAAGTGATTTTAAAAAAAAAGTCCTTTTGGTAAAACCGCGGGAGGAGTTCTTTTTTCCCCCTGCTATTTTTAAAATTCTGAATTTAAGCCCCTCCTAAATGCCCCTACCTGCCCACCCAAACATATAGCTATAAGCTATCTGATATCATTATTTCCCAAAAAACAGGGCCAAAAAGATTAAAACCATTCTTAATGAAGTTCAAGGGAATTTGTAATCCCACTAGGGCCCATAAATCTTTTCCTTCTAAAACAAAAATCTTAACAACAAAATGACATCCCCCCCCCCTCAATTTTTCAGGGGGAAATCCCCTTTGCTTTTCTTTTAAAAATTGCAGATATCTTGGGGTAATGTACCCTTTAACAAATCCACTATACCACAACTAAAAAAGAAATGCAAAGCTAGGCTAAATGCACTCAAGCTGTTGCTGGCACAATCCCAAAATAAGGTTTCTAATTAGAATCGGGGAGAATGATGTACATAGCCTATTAGGTCCTTTAAAATTATTTCTCCCCCCATGTTGATATTTGCTAAAAAAGTTTTTTTCTCCGACCCTTGGAGTTAATGCAAAATGAAGCCTCAGGATTTTTTTTGGCTGCCCAAAACAAAAAAAGTTTTAACAAGAGGGAAAGGGGCTTGGGATTTTTTGTACAGTGATAGGAAATTTTTGAAATTAAAAACTGTACTCGGTTTTTAAATGTTGAAAACGAACCAGACAAATGTTCCCCAGCGAATTTTTTACCAATGTCCCAGAGGTAAATACCCACAAAATCAAATGGATTTTTAAAACGTGCAATTGCATTTAAATTTTATAACCAAAATGAACTTTCACTGTAGGCAACAAGAGCATTTCAAACCCCCCATGGGAAAATGTGTTTTATTTAATATCACATACCTACAAGTCCCCCCCCAAGAAGCCCATTGCTTTGTTTAAAACCCTTTCCCTTAAAACTCTTGTTTGAGCAACCCGCTCCCAAAAAGAAATTTCTTCACCTAGCCGGAAATAATAATTACACCAAAATTTTAAAATTTTCACTGATTGGGTCAAAAAAGGGTCTTCTGGGAGGGCTGCATCTGCTCTTTTTTGCCACCTCCCTAATTTAAAAACGATAAAAATTTGTTTTAGTTAGGCATAAAAAATTTAAAAAACTAGGCGTCTTTTAAACTTTCAAACAAAATTTTTGCAATCCCCAAGGGGGCTAAAGCTAACCTTTTGACCTGAGCTTGACTCTATCCCTCATTTTCTGGGGCTATTCATCCCTTTTAAGGCTCTTTCTCATATAAAAGGGCTCCAACAACATGCTCATTGGGGGAAACCCGGGATAGATAAATCAAAAAATTTGGGACAAAGGAATTAATGTAAAAATTTCTAAGGATCCCTCACACATTGGATTAAAACCCCTTCCCGGGTAAAGTTGTTTTGTTTTGCCAAGAAGATACCCAGAAGGAGAATGTAGAATATAACTTTGGTATAACTTGCCAACATTAAAAAAATATAGGGGGAAAAAGTAAATAATGAAAAAGATTTTTTTATAGGGAAAGCATTAGAACCTGATTTGATCTATAACCCACTATGGGTAACATGAACGTTAAAAAGTATGTTTTTTGGACAACTTGCAATGTTTTAAAAAGAAATGACTGATGTTGTAGGGCCGCTTTTGGGGGTTTTGGGTTTCCAAAATACCTTCCCGGCAGTTTGGGAGAAAATCACAGATGATGAAAACCCAAAATAAAAAGGGAAATTAAAGTTATCCCGGAAATGGTTTCAAATTTTCTTGAAAACTAAAGTGCTTTAAATTGTCCCCTTTTTTGAGGAAATCAGGGGGACAACAGTATAATAACCTATGTGACATGTCAAGATTTTCTTATTAATGAAAATTTAAAATAAAAAAACCAAGAAAAAAATTTACTAAAAACAAATTTTTCCCAAAAATTTCCCTTTTTAACAATAAGTTTAAACTATAGTTGTAGAAAAAACCCTATGTATTTCCCTGTTAAAAAACCAATTTGGGGCCTAGTTCCCGGCCTTTTGTGTATCCATAAAGCCTCGCGCTAACCCCCTCCCCGGGGGGATATGGGGCCCCAATAAACTAGCCACTTTGGTGGGGAAAATCTAATCTAATAACTGCACTAATCACTAATGCAGTGATATATAATTTTTTTTTTTAACAAGTTGGCTGTCTCCCACAGAAGCAGGGTGACCCAAAAAGAAAGAAAATCCCCCCCAAAAATACTTTCATCATTCAACACTTTCACCTCACACACACATAATCACTGTTTTTGCAGACGTGCTCAGAATACAACAGTTTAGAAGCATATACGTATAAAGATACACAACATATCCCTCCAAACTGCCAATATCCCAAACCCCTCCTTTAAAGCGCAGGCACTGTACTTCCCATTTCCAGGACTCAAGTCTGGCTATATAAAAATAACGGGTTTCCCTGAATCCCTTCACTAAATATTACCCTGCTCCCACTCCACAGCTCATCAGGTCCCAAATACCATTCGTCTCCATTCACTCCTATCTAACACGCTCACGCATGCTTGCTGGAAGTCCAAGCTCCTCAGCCACAAAACCTCCTTTACCCCCTCCCTCCAACTTTTTTGAGGACAACCCCCTACCCCCCCTTTCCTTCCCTACAGATTTATATGCTCCCCATGCCATTCTACTTTGATTCATTCTCTTTAAATGACCAAACCACCTCAACAACCCCTCTTCAGCCCTCTGACTAATACTTTTATTAACTCTACACCTTCTCCTAATTTCCACACTCCGAATTTTCTACGTAATATTTACACCACACATTGCCCTTAGACAGGACATCTCCACTGCCTCCAAACGTCTGCTCGCTCCAGCATTTACAACCCAAGTTTCACACCCATATAACTGTTGGTACCACTATACTTTCATACATTCCCTTCTTTGCCTCTACAGATAACGTTTTTTGTCTGCACATATACCTCAACACACCACTCACCTTTTTTCTTTCATCAATTCTATGATTATCCTCATCCTTCATAAATCTATCCGCTGACATGTCAACTCCCAAATATCTGAAAACATTCACTTCTTCCATACTCCTCCTTTCCAGTTTGATATCGAATGTTCCTTTATCTAAATCATTTGATACTCTCATCACCTTACTCTTTTCTATGTTCTCTCTCAACTTTCTACCTTTAAATACTCTCCCAAACTCGTCCACTAACCTTTGCAATTTTTCTTTAGAATCTCCCATAAGCACAGTATCATCAGCAAAAAGTAACTGTGTCAATTCCCATTTTGTATTTGATTCCCCATAATTTAATCCCACCCCTCTCCTGAACACCCCTAGCATTTACTTCTTTTACAACCCCATCTATAAATATATTAAACAACCATGGTGACATTACACATCCCTGTCTAAGACCTACTTTTACTGGGAGGTAGTCTCCCTCTCTTCTACACACCCTAACCTGAGCCTCACTATCCTCATAAAAAGTCTTCAGCATTTAGTAACTTACTACCTATTCCATATACTTGCAACATCTGCCACATTGCCCCTCTATCCACTCTATCATATGCCTTTTCTAAATCCATAAATGCAATGAAAATTTCCCTACCTTTATCTAAATACTGTTCACATATATGCTTCAATGTAAACACTTGATCTACACATCCCCTACTCAGTCTAAACCTCCTTGCTCATCCACAATCCTACATTCTGTCTTACCCCTAATTCTTTCAATAATAACCCTATCATACACTTTTCCTTGTATACTCAGTAAACTAATTCCTCTATAATTTTTACAATCTCTTTTGTCCCCCTTCCCTTTATATAAAGGAACTATACAAGCTCTCTGCCAATCCCTAGGTACCTTCCCCTCTTTCATACATTTATTAAACACCAACCACTCTAACACTCTATCGCCCCCTGCTTTTAACATTTCTGTCATGATTTTGTCAGTTCCAGCTGCTTTACCCCCTTTTATTCTACATAATGCCTCATGCACCTCCCCCACACTCACATCCTGCTCCTCTTCACTCCTAAAAAATGGAATACCTCCCTGGTCAATGCATGAAATTACGGCCTCCCTTTCTTCGTAGACATTTAAAAGTTCCTCAAAATATTCCCGCCATCTACCCAATACCTCCATCTCCCCATCTACTAACTCCCCTACTCTGTTTTTAACTGACAAATCCGTTCCTTCCCTAGGCTTTCTTAACTTGTTTAACTTGTTTACTTCATCATTCCACCAATCACTCCTCTTTCCTCCTGCACCCACCCTCCTATAACCAAAAACTTCTGCCCCACATACTAATACAGTGGACCCCCGCATAGCGAACGCCTTGCATAGCGAACAATCCGCATAGCGAACGCTTTGTTCGCCAAAATTTTGCCCCGCATAGTGGACAAAAACCCGCTCAGCGACCTTCGTCCGAGACGCGTCCAATGTGCCAATGTGCGGCCTCAGCCAGCCTCACATGTGCCGCCCGTCCCATTGTTTACCAGCCAGCCTCCGCGGTAACATTCAAGCATACACTCGGAATATTTCGTATTATTACAGTGTTTTCGGTGCTGTTTCTGGAAAATAAGTGACCATGGGCCCCAAGAAAGCTTCTAGTGCCAACCCTGTGGTAAAAAGGGTGAGAATTAGTATGGAAATTAAGAAAGATTTTGAAGGGTTTGGGGCTAACCCTGAGAAGCCTATGCCAGTTGTGGAATCCATTGTGCCTACTTCAAAAATTAAGGAAATGTGTGCACAGTGGGTTGAACTGCAAACCTTTATGGATGAAAATCACCCTGACACAGCTGTTGCAAGCCGTGCTGGTGACTATTACAATGACAATGTTATGGCCCATTTTAGACAAATCGTAAAGGAACGGGAGGTACAGAGCTCTATGGACAGATTTGTTGTGCGACAGAGGTCCAGTGACTCTGAAGCTGGTCCTAGTGGCATTAAAAGAAGAAGGGAAGTAACCCCGGAAAAGGACTTGCTACCTCAAGTCCTAATGGAAGGGGATTCCCCTTCTAAACACTAACACTCTCTCTCCCCTCCTCCCATCCCATCAATCATCACCAGATCTTCAATAAAAGTAAGTGTCATGTAATTGTGCATGCCTTTTTCAGTTTGTGTGTACTAAAATTAACATTTTTTTGTGGTAAAAAATTTTTTTTTCATACTTTTGGGTGTCTTGCACGGATTAATTTTATTTCCATTATTTCTTATGGGGAAAATTAATTCGCATAGCGAACATTTCGCATAACGACCAGCCCTCTTACACGGATTAAGTTCGCTATGCGGGGGTCCACTGTACTACATTTTTAAAACTATTCCAACCCTTTTCAACCCCCCCCCCTCTACTCATACTCGCACTAGCCCACCTTTCTGCCAATAGTTGCCTATATCTCACCCAAACTTCCTCCTCCCTTAGTTTATACGCTTTCACCTCTCTTACTTGCTATTGCCATTTTCATCTTGTCCCATCTACCTCTTAATCTAACTGTAGCTACAACTAAATAATGATCCGATATATAATTATTATAATAAAAAAGAAGCGAGTGATATATATAAGAATATCTCAGAAGTTACAGTGGACCCTCAGCTAACGATATTGATCCATTCCTGAAAGCTCATCGTTAGCTGAATTAATTTTCCCCACAAGAAATAATGGAAATCAAATTAATCCGTGCAAGACACCACAGAGTATGAAAACAAAAATTTTTACCACATGAAATATCAATTTTAATATACACAAACTGACACTTACCTTTATTGAAGATCTGGTGATGATTGATGGGATGGGAGGAGGGGAGTGTGTGGAAGTTGTTAATGTTTAGAAGGGGAATCCCCTTCCATTAGGACTTTAGGTAGCACGTCCTTTTCCGGGGTTACTTCCCTTCTTCTTTTAATGCCACTAGGACCAGATGACCGTGGTTCAGGAACAGCTGACTGGTGCAGCAACAGCTGACCGTGGTGCAGCAACAGCTGACGGTGGTGTAGCAACAGTTGACGGTGGTGTAGCAACAGCTGACCGTGGTGCAGCAACAGATGACGGTGGTGTAGCAGCAGCTGACTGTGGTGCAGCAGCAGCTGACTGTGGTGCAGCAGCAGCTGACTGTGGTGCAGCAGCAGCTGACTGTGGTGCAGCAGCAGCTGACCGTGGTGCAACAGCAGCTCACCGTGGTTCAGCAACAGCTGACCGTGGTGCAGCAGCAGCTGAGCGTGGTGCAGCAGCAACTGAGCGTGGTGCAGCAGTAGCTGACTGTGGTTCAGCAACAGCTGACTGGTGCAGCAACAGGTGACTGTGGTGCAGCAACAGCTGACTGTGGTGCAGCAACAGCTGACCGTGGTACGATAGTACAGATTTCTCACCCTTTTTACCACAGGAATGGCACTAGAAGCTTTCTTTGGGCCTATGGTGGCTTATTTAGCAGTTACAAGCACTATAAACAATTGAATAATACAAAATGTATCAAATGTATGCATGCAACCGGCCACCCTGGCTTGTAAACAATGACGGCAGGGCTGGATGGACAGGTTCAGGACGAGTCATGTTGGTCAGAAACAGCTGATGGTGGTGCAGCAGCAGCTGACCGTGGTGCAGCAGCAGCTGACTGTGGTGCAGCAGCAGCTCACCGTGGTTCAGCAACAGCTGACTGGTGCAGCAACAACTGACCATGGTGCAGCAACAGCTGACGGTGGTGTAGCAGCAGCTGACTGTGATGCAGCAGCAGTTGACCGTGGTGCAACAGCAGCTGATTGTGGTGCAACAGCAGCTGATCGTGGTTCAGCAACAGCTGACTGGTGCAGCAACAGCTGACCGTGGTTCAGCAACAGCTGATTGTGGTGCAGCAGCAGCTGACCATGGTGCAGCAGCAGCTGACCACATATCGCTTGAGAGATGGTATCTCCTGCTGTTTTTCGTTTATCCACTTCATTTCCATAGTAATTTTCACCTTTTTTACCGCACGGTTGGCATTAGAAGGTTTCTTGGGGCCCATGGTGACTTATTTTGCAGATACAATCACTAAAAACGCTGTGATATGAAATGTTCCGATTGTATGTGTGGATGTGACCGCACTGGCTGGCTTGTAAACACTGGCACCTATGGGACGACTGAGGAGCGCTCAGCCACACATGGACGCGTCTCGAACGAATCGCATTGGGTGAGTTTTTTAGCGTTAGCCGAGGCAAAATTTTTGCATTAAAATGTATCGTTAGCTGGATTTAACGTTAGCTGATGCCATCGTTAGCTGAGGGTCCACTGTATTGACTTATTTCATGAAACTCACCAATTATTGAAGTAAATGCAATAATATCGACAGGAATCATAAAAAAAAGGTTGTTCTATAATTGACTTGTGGAATATTGGAAATATTCCAAATATTTTCAGATTTGTGTGGAAGTAAAGGGCAAGATATTTTGCAAATGTCAAAAACTTAGCAACTGAGATCATCGCACTAGCATTGTTTTATAAGTACCAGGTCCCAAAACCACTTTTTGTGTGCCATTTAGGCCAGGGTTCTTGCCAAATTTCATTTTCAGTAAATTTTATTTTTTTCAGTAAATATTTTTTTTTCGCTCGTAACTTGGATTTTGGCTCTCAACTCAAAGCAAAAAACGACCAAGCGATGGCTCATAACTTGGAAAACTCGTAAGTTGGAGCACTCATGAGTCAAGGTACCACTGTATTTACACATAGACGATTCTGCCCAATTTGAGCTCTATTTTAAGCCAATTACATTGCTCCACTAGACCAAATTCTTAGCTATTTGCTAGTTATTTTGCTAGTATGTGTTCCATTTTATCTATCAAGCACATGAAATTGCCCAATCAACTATTTCAACTACCCAATATAATGATCAGAAATTGGTAATTTGGCCAATTTCACACAAAGTTCAAAATATTCCAGTTTCAAAATAGGGTCCAAAATAAACAATGCAGGCATTCCTGGCACTAAAATAATATTACCTCTGTTTATTAGTTATGCTTTCAGGCTTTACACATGAATTCCATTGTGATTTTTTATTCACAAAGAATTTTATTCATTCCAAAAGATTGACGATTTACTATTATGCAATATTGAAATAATTGTATAAATAAAAGCACATTCATGAATGCATATTAGACCCACCAGCTGATGTGTATTGGACATGTGATGTGATTTGTTTACTCTTGAACACTGGAAAAATCTAACATTTCTGCTACTTTGAGCTCAATTTCAAGCTATTTTGAATACTAAAGCCAATCAAAATCACCTCTATTTCTGTAACACATCTTCCATTCTATCAAACGAGACCAAGAAACCATGAATACAACCGTAAAAAACATACGAAAATGCACTACAAAGTTGCTGTTTTAATCCAAAAACACTGCTTTTTCTCATAATGCACTGCATGCTGCAGGATTTGTTTTATATGATGCACACTTACCACATAGATGCATTCTCTCATATTTAGGCCCAAATTTACCACTCACAGCTTATCTGAGTGAGCTAAGCTCATGACATAGTACTACGGCTTGGACCCTGGCTTCAAAGCCGTAGAGCTTTTCAAAGGGCTAATATTGAGCATCTGGACAGTGAAAGGGCTAAAACCACATGTCAGTATCTATCACCAAGGATCATATCAGGGAAATGAATTATAATATATTAGGGCTATTCATTATTGAGAATGGGAATAAGAGAAAAGATGGCAGTGGAATATGTGTGAATATCAACAGAAGAAATGTGTCTGCTTAAAATCTGCAAACTGTAACTTTTAAAAACATTTGAGTATACAATTAAAAATTTTAAACAGAAAATGTATGGGAATCACTGATAGTAACTCACACTTTTAAGGTTTAATTTGAGCACCAGAGTACAGAAAGTTCACACAAATCCTTGTTCTTAATGAAATTTGATAGAAACCTGATTATCTCACGAGATTAGGAATATAGGACAACAAAAAAAAAAATGTTTGACTCTCACTTGAAAACTGCTACAGTGGAAAGTGTATATCAGGCAGACAAATTTAAATATGGGCAGAATGATAAGAGTAAAAAACACTAAATCTAAGATGGGAATAATACTGGAAATAAGAAAAAAAAAAGCATTTCATGCTATTAAAAAAATCCACACAAGCCTGCATGCACAGCAATGCAAAATTCTGGTAAAACAGAATTACTCAAGACTTACCATGAGGCATCTTCAAAAACTAAAAGTATAATTCTTGACATCCTTGATGAAGGAAGATTTTTCTTTCCCAGAAGGCTCGTATGCATAAGTGTATTCCTAGCATTATGTTAGCACTATTTTTGTGTGTCAATGAACAAATATTTCATTCTTTTTGTTTTCAGCTCTTGTTAAGGATTCTATGCTACCAGTGGTCACATTCATGAAAGACAAAATGCCAAACATCATTAGTATCATTTTATTTTTTAATAACAAAGTTGCAGACATTTGTTTTGTTCTAGTTGTGTCTAGGAGACGGGTAGCAACGGGTACAGCGGCGTCAGACCACAGGTTTGGTCGGTTGCAATAGCAAGTTGACCTCGTTGGTCCAAGAATCAGCAGCATGGACCCTTCTGGGGGCCCGGTCAAGCCAATGGGGAAGCAGCAACTGCCCTCCCAACCCTCATGCACACTTATCCTCATCAGACAGCCAAAACACACTTCTCCCTGAATACCTGATTTTTTTTTTTCTAATTTTCCTTTTAAGCACCATTCTTTCTCCTAATTCTGTGAGGAAGTGATAAGAGGTTTGGTCAGGCAGCCAGGGAACTCTTGCTATGAGAGCCCAGCCTTGTATATCAGCCATGAATATCATTCTTCCCCACTCATGCAAATGGTTATATCTTTGAAACACAAGGAGAGCAGGAATTATTCAGGATATAACTACATAACAAAACTCTGGGCTAACAAGAGGCACTGATTAGTTTGGTATTGTATAAAAGAATTAAAAGGGAAAAACAGGCTCTGATTGGAATTTAAACCAGAAAGGGTAATCACAGATTTTCCTGCATCATTCTTGTATAACCAATATTCCAATGAATAACACTGATCTGCAAGGTCACACAACATTCCACATTCAAATTTTATGTTTAAGACAGAAAACTGTCTGTTTACGACTGATAGGCTGACACACAAGGCTCTGGCTTCTTCATTATCTCGGCAAATTTATTTATGACCCTACAACTAATGTTCTACTCCAATGATTTATCTCTGTATGTATAAATTATGAAGACTACAACTTATGATTATAAACTAACATTTTCCCCCCAGCTATGAGCAAATGCACAGCAAGGAGCTTCATTTATACAAGTCTGTAAAGATCAATGAAATCATTTTGACCTGTTTTTGAAAAAGATTCACTCTTTGATCACTATCCGTCATCACATAGACCACTTTAACAGGATCACACGCAGAGAAAAATGCATCACAATACAGTAGGGGTAGAGAGATCTTGGCATGTTGATATGACTTACTATTGTGTGTAATTAAGGAATGATAATTTAAGGTAGTACTGTTTGTGCATGTCTGTTATTTAATGTACACTATATATATATATATATATATATATATATATATATAATATATAT
>NC_069415.1:16064402-16215237 GCF_026875155.1 Cherax quadricarinatus | reverse complement strand
TCCTTTATTTCTATCTTCGAGGGCTTTTTTTCCTCAAATTCATTCATCAATACCTACCTTCAAAAGAGTTTCTAAAATGCTTGACAGAATTGTAAATAATGGTTTTGCTATAAAAACATTCATGCATTGGTAACTTGCATGAAGAAATATGAATGTATGAAAAGAATGAGGTTTGCATCATCACCAGGTAAATAAAAGTAAGTAGGAACATAAACTTAAATGAGTATCTGTCACTGGTTTAGAGTTTTTACTTTTGCAGCCCAGCCTGAGGTCAGTCTTCCCTGGTGAATTTTCTGATCAGTCAGGCTATTGCTGCTTTTGGCCCACAAGCCCATGTAGCCATCGGAGCCCGGCTGATCAAGTACCTGCTATAGGAACTTACCTACTTCCTTCTTGAAGAATTCTACCACTGTTCTGGCAATTTTTCCCATTTGCTAGTAGAAGGTTAAAAGAGTTATGGACCTCGGACAGTGACACCATGTTCAGACTGTGCTTATGGCACCCCTACATTTTATTGGGTTTATTCTACACTTCCATATCTCCCACTTCATTAGTAAGCCGTTACTTCAGTGTACTGTTTAGATACATAATCTTTGAATATTTTCCATGTATAAATTATGAGATAACTCTCATCTCCATTCCAGAGAGTACGTTTTATGCAAGTAATAAAAGAATTGTATATTTTTTAGCTCTTATATTTCAAATGCCTTGAAAGAAGAAGTGAACACAGAACAGTATCTTAGACAAGAAAACACAAGTGCCTTGAGAAGTACCATCATTGTTGTGGCCTACCGTGTTTGGAAGATTCTTATAATCCTCCCCATAATTTCAGTGGGTGTCACAAGAAAACATGATACCATTAGTTATTGCTCTGTGTGTGTGCCAAGTCTCAATTTGGTTTGACTACAAGTAAAAGAAGCATCGTTGAAAGTGGAAACTAGATAATTTTATTGTATGTTAGTAAATCTTTGGACAGCAGAAACCATTGTTATAACCTTTGTTAACAAAATTAATGCTAAACAAATGCAGTGCTTAAATAAGAGTTGTTTATGTAATAAGTTGATTATGATCATAATTTATTTCCTCTTTTTTTTCTCAGTGGCCGTGTCAGGCCGTGCAAGGTCAGATCCATCTCACCACCACACTCACACTGGGCACTCTCATGGGGCTATGGACTGTGAGGTGTTTAGTCATCACGCAGCTCACCCTCCACATCCAGCTCACCATCCCCGCCATGTGCACCCTCACCATACCCACCGCTGTCGACCGCCGGATCCCCGCCCTCCGGATACTGCTGGACGGCCACAACCCCAAGCCACGTCGTCCAGCAACACGGCAGTTGGTGGGGGATCCTTGCCACCTACAGCAGTATATGCTGCTCATCCATACCTACCTATGGCCCTGGACTGTACCCAGACTGGGTCTGTCAACCTGCCCTTGGCACCCAGCAGTGGAAGTAGTGCATCAGGTCCTCCTTCTGCCCCATACCACTATCCTGGACTACCCACTTTTCCACCATCTGCTTCAGGTAGCAGTGGGAGTGCTGGAGGGCAGCCAGGTATTGTTGGTTATGGTTATCCAGGAGGTACATTGGTGCCAGTAGTTTCTGGGGGCCCTGGTGTTATGTATGATGGGGCACGACCACCTGGAGGGCATCTTGAGCAGCCACAACCTCTGCCTATGTCACAACCAGGAGCAGCGGCAGCAGCAGCAGCAGCAGCAGGAGCAGTGCGGGTGGGACACAGACAGAGCAGCAGTGATGGTACAGGAGGAGGTGGTGGGGGCCCTGGTGGGGCAGGTGCAGGGGGTGAGGACAGCCCTATGGTGGTGCAGCACAGCCCCCTAGCCAGTCATTAACGGCTGGGCTCACCTAGCAACCTGCTCAACAGTGTACTGTGAACAGTGGGCAGCCAGGTTCTGGACAGTGAGACTGATGAGAGCCTGGCCAGAGACAGCGCTAGGCCAGTGGCCGCACTGTGGTGCAGGACCGTGTGTGCCTGTGTGATGTGAGCCTGTGACACCCAGAGTGGAGGCTGGCGGGACCCCACCCACTTTCCAACGCAGCTGCCTGGCCATCCCCCCCTTCCCCAACCTTTCTCTGCTGGCACTGCTTTTATCTTGTTATTTATTACCCGCTGGTGAGGAGGGACCGGCCGTAGGCTGCCCTGCATGCTGGCTGCTGGGCTGCCTGAGGGCCAGGCTGGCTGCGTTGGCTAATCCAGTCTCAGGAACTCCCTCCCCCACCGCCACCACCACATCTATACTACCACCACCCCTCCATTTCCCCGTGTACCCCACTCGCCTGACACCCCTCAGTCATCACTACTACTACATCCACCACAACATCCATCACCACAATGCCTACCATTGATGCATCATGTGCAGCAGACACCTACCACAAACCCATTTAATGTAACACCTATTAAGCATAAATCTCAATACTTTGTGGATGAATCAGTTGCTAGCAAATTATTACCCCTGACCTTTATGGTACATCTTTTATGCAACATTTGTCCACCTCACACTTGGTTGATGTATTATTAAATCAGCCCTGTCATCCTCTTACACCTCTTGTACCGTAATATACACCCTTCTGAAGCATCAGAAAACCAGCATAGCTCCCTCACCCTTGACACAGTCTGGTACTTGATTCAAGTACTGGAAACATGCCTACACCCAGCTGGTGCATCACCCACATAACAGACAACTCCCCCACACCCAGCTTGTGGCCAGCTGGAGAATGCTCAGTCAGATAGCAGCTTTTAGCAAATGTAGAGTATATTCCATTCTGTACTTCAGAACCATAACTATCAAAATATTGTCATAAAGAAGTTTGCATCTTTTTAACTCCTGCTGAATCTATTGAATTTTCTGTCTGACCTAATTCCCTATAAACATCATGCCAAAGACCTCACAATACCTTCATTCCTATAGTGTTTCCTCACCAGTTGTCTACCAGTTTGTGATTTGGGGGGACCCACCATTGGCATATCATTTGTGGTGAATCTTTTATGACCTCTTCTTTATTTCTTTATTTTATGAGAGAGTATTTGCTCACTTTTATAACTTTGCTTTTTTTTATAGACTTTTTAAGGATTATGGGGGTATTTCTTTTATATACAATTGATTCCATGGGTATTGGTTTTAGTTATTGAACCAGATAGTTTGCTTGTTAATCATTTTTTAAATTAATTTTTTGTAATATTTAAAGATCCAGAATATTTCCACCTATATTTTGGCTTCACTGTGGTAGTGAATATTTTATAGAGCTTCCCTATTTAAATTTCCAGCACTTAAGTATGTATACAAGTGTTGATCAACCTTAACATAAGAGACGGGAAAGATACCAGTATTCTCTTGATATTTTTGGTAAAATTTATTCCCTAAATATAACGACTTAATTTGGCAATTGATGTTGACTTAGCATTGAATACTGAACGCATTAGTTGTGACGGGAAAAATAAATTGTGCGCGTGTGCAGGTTTTATATGAAATGTGTGTGTGTGTGGGGTGTGTGTGTTTTGTATATATATATTTTATATATGTATTATATATATATTTTATTTTATATTAATATATATATATATATATATACATACACACATATACACGCACACACACACTGTGTAAGTGTGTGTGTGCACATGTGCAGTGTGTGCACTGGGGTGTGTGCATATGCGTGTGTGTGTAAGTTTGTGTGTGTTCCACACGCACATGTATGTGTGTGTGTAAAAAGAAATTGCTGGGGTGCTTGCTGTTTACCAGCCTGCTACTACATACAAAATTTCATATAAATATTGTGTGTGTGTGTGTGTGTGTGTGTGTTTTGTGTGTGTGTGTGTGTGTGTTTGTGTGTGTGTGTGTGTGTGTGTGTGTTAGGATTTTTAAAAACCCTTTTTTTGAGGTAATTTATTAAGTTAAAATAAATTCCCCTATTTACTTTTCATCTTCTCATTAATATATATCACTGGTTAAACTTGTATGAACTGGGCCACAGAAAGTGTAGCTACTCCCTAGTATGAGTTAACATGACATTTAGTTTTTTTAAACTGGACAGCTTTATCTCCTTATGGCATGTGTCATTACTTATACATCCTTTTTAGTAATTTTGTATACTATTTATTTTTTGTAAGAAAGGTTAAAAATTAAGAAGTTGTTCAACAAAAATTTCTTCTTTGTAATGTATTTAAACTAATAATTATTATTTAAAATCAAAATCATCATGGAGAAGAGTGAAAAATCTGTGCAATTTGGGAAAACTTTATTCATTTGGGAGCAAGACCATACCAATGGAAGAATCAGGGTGTACCATTATTTACTCTTGAGTTCTTTGTTCTGGTGTTCACTTTTTTTTTTTGTTTTCTTCTTTCTCTTAAGTGCTGACACCCCCCACCCTTTTTTTTTTCTTTTCTTTTCGTCTGTAGTGTTTGTCATAGAGGGCATTTATTCTCTGGGTTTTTCATGAATTAGATTTGTATGGCATTTATTGTGAATTTATAGAGGATGTCCCATTAGATGTGTTTACTCAGGAGTTGAAGAAAGCCTTATGGATGTGCACTGTAAGGCTTGAATGAGTGAAATTTGAAGCATTGTTAACAGAAGAATGACAGTTGAATAAGGCCCTTGTTCTTTTTTTATTTTTTTTATGTACATTTGCTCACAGTGGCATACCCTTTTGTGAACGCAGAGCTCACTCACAGTCAGTTGTGCCGCGGTCCATGATGTGTACATAGTCTAGCGGCTGTTGGGAGACAGGGTGGTAGGTCAATGTCAGGCAGAAGGCAAGGTTAAAAGTTTTTTGGATTATCAAATCAAATTGTTTCCCCCAATTGTGGTGGGGTCATTATCCCTTTTGAAAATCCACAAAACTGGCAAACTGCCTTAGACCAGTTTTGTAAAGCAAGCAAAGATGTTATTAATTTGGAGTTGTTATATCCAACTCAAAACTGAACAAAAAAAAAAAAATTAAGGAGACTGTCCTCCTACCATATGACCTCAGTGCTCAGTGGCTTGGGGCTGCCTTTGAGGATTGGGTGTTGCAGTGACCTGGTCCTGCCCTCTTATGTGCTGTGTTGTGCCACTATGGTGATTTCTTGTAGCCATTACCATGTAGAGGACTCAAAACCAGACTATGGCATAGATTTTGCTCATCTTGCAAGGAATATAGGAATTTCAAATAATTTCTTAAATGATTAATTTTTTTATTGCTAAAATTTTTAATTGGCCTGCAGTAGTAACCTTGTTAAAAAAAAATATTTTTCTTCAGCTTTTAGGTGGTTATATGAAATTAATCAGTGTAATGTTGAAGTTTATAAAAGTACTTTTTCCGAAGTAGATTTGTTTGTTACATGCTTGAGAGAAATCAACATCTGTGATCATCTTAGAAGAGGTCAGATACTTTGATGACATTTCTTTTTCTATGAAGGCAGATTAAAATTCCTCCAGTTTATCCTTTATACACTGCAATATTTAAATAACTTGTGTCTAAATGAAAAGCAAATTTTATTTTGTTTCTATTAGGCTTTGTCTCATTATTTAGGTGATTCTTACTCCATGGAGTAAAGAGAAATGTAGTGTTTATCCACCCTTGGTGGTGCAGCTGCTGCTGGCACACTGCATACCACAGGTATGTTTAACCACTTGCTCCTTGCTTCCCATAATATACCATTTTTTAATTACCTATATATATATATATTATAATATATATATATATATATATTATATATATAATATATATATATATTATATATATATATATATATATATATATATTTTATATATATATATATATATATATATATATATAATATATATATATAATATCTTATATTTTTTTTTTTTTTTTCAACAAGTCGGCCATCTCCCACCAAGGCAGGGTGACCCAAAAAAGAAAGAAAAATCCCCAAAAAGAAAATATTTTCATCATCATTCAACACTTTCACCACACTTGCACATTATCACTGTTTTTGCAGAGGTGCTCAGAATACAACAGTCTAGAAGCATACACATATAAAGATACACAACATATCCCTCCAAACTGCCAATATCCCAAACCCCTCCTTTAAAGTGCAGGCATTGTACTTCCCATTTCCAGGACTCAAGTCCGACTATATGAAAATAACCGGTTTCCCTGAATCCCTTCACTAAATATTACCCTGCTCACACTCCAACAGATCGTCAGGTCCCAAGTACCTTTTCGTCTCCATTCACTCCTATCTAACACGCTCAACGCACGCTTGCTGAAGTCCAAGCCCCTTGCCCACAAAACCTCCTTTACCCCCTCTCTCCAACCCTTTTGAGGATGACCCCTACCCGCCTTCCTTCCCCTATAGATTTATATGCTTTCCATGTCATTCTACTTTGATCCATTCTCTCTAAATGACCAAACCACCTCAACAACCCCTCTTCTGCCCTCTGACTAATACTTTTTTAACTCCACACCTTCTCCTAATTTCCACACTCCGAATTTTCTGCATAATATTTACACCACACATTGCCCTTAAACAGGACATCTCCACTGCCTCCAACCGTCTCCTCGCTGCTGCATTTACCACCCAAGCTTCACACCCATATAAGAGTGTTGGTACTACTATACTTTCATACATTCCCTTCTTTGCCTCCATAGATAACGTTTTTTTGACTCCACATATACCTCAACGCACCACTCACCTTTTTTCCCTCATCAATTCTATGATTAACCTCATCCTTCATAAATCCATCCCCGACACGTCAACTCCCAAGTATCTGAAAACATTCACTTCTTCCATACTCCTCCTCCCAATTTGATATCCAATTTTTCTTTATCTAAATCATTTGACACCCTCATCACCTTACTCTTTTCTATGTTCACTTTCAACTTTCTACCTTTACACACATTCCCAAACTCATCCACTAAACCTTTGCAATTTTCTTTAGAATCTCCCATAAGCACAGTATCATTCAGCAAAAAGTAACTGTGTCAATTCCCATTTTGAATTTGATTCCCCATAATTTAATCCCACCCTCTCCCGAACACCCTAGCATTTACTTCCTTTACAACCCCATCTATAAATAAAATTTAAACAACATGGTGACATTACACATCCCTGTCTAAGACCTACTTTTACCGGGAAGTAGTCTCCCTCTCTTCTACACACCCTAACCTGAGCCTCACTATCTCATAAAAACTCTTTACAGCATTTAATAACTTACCACCTATTCCATATACTTGCAACATCTGCCACATTGCTCCTCTATCCACTCTATCATATGCCTTTTCTAAATCCATAAATGCAATAAAAATTTCCCTACCTTTATCTAAATACTGTTCACATATATGCTTCAATGTAAACACTTGATCTACACATCCCCTACCCACTCTGAAACCTCCTTGCTCATCCGCAATCTTACTTTCTGTCTTACCTCTAATTCTTTCAATTATAACCCTACCGTACACTTTTCCTGGTATACTCAGTAAGCTTATTCCTCTATAATTTTTACAGTCTCTTTTGTCCCCTTTCCCTTTATATAAAGGGACTATACATGCTCTCTGCCAATCCCTAGGTACCTTCCCCTCTTTCATACATTTATTAAACAAAAGTACCAACCACTCCAACACTATATCCAACCCTGCTTTTAACATTTCTGTCATGATCCCATCAGTTCCAGCTGCTTTACCCCCTTTCATTTTAAGTAATGCCTCACGTACCTCCCTCACACTCACATCCTGTTCTTCTTCACTCCTGAAAGATGGTATACCTCCCTGGCCAGTGCATAAAATTACCGCTTCCCTTTCTTTGTCGACATTTAAAAGTTCCTCAAAATATTTTCGCTATCTACCCAAAACCTCCATCTCCCCATCTGCTAGCTCCCCTACTCTGTTTTTAACTGACAAATCCATTCATTCTCTAGGCTTTCTTAACTTGTTAAACTCACTCTAAAAATTTTTCTTATTTTCATTAAAATTTCTTGACAGTGCCTCTGCCACTTTATCATCTGCTCTCCTTTTGCACTCTCTCACCACTCTCTTTATCTTTCTTTTACACTCCATATACTCTACTCTTCTTATAACACTTTTGCTTTGTAAAAACCTCTCATAAGCTAACTTTTTCTCTTTTATCACACCCTTTACTTCATCATTCCACCAATCACTCCTCTTTCCTCCTGCATCCACCCTCATATAACCACAAACTTCTGCCCCACATTCTGATACTGCATTTTTAAAGCTATTCCAACCCTCTTCAACCCCCCCCCTACTCATACCTGCACCAGCCCACCTTTCTGCCAGTAGTTGCTTATATCTCACGTGAACTTCTTCTTCCCTTAGTTTATACACTATCACCTCCCTCTTGCTTGTTTTTGCCATTTTCCTCTTCTCCCATCTACCTCTTACTCTAACTGTAGCTACAACTAAATAACAATCTGATATATCAGTTGCCCCAGTATAAATGTGTACATCCTGGAGCTTACCCATCAACCTTTTATCCACCAGTACATAATCTAACAAACTACTTTCATTACGTGCTATATCATACCTTGTATATTTATTTATCCTCTTCTTCACAAAATATGTATTACTTATTACTAAACCTGTTTCTACACATAGCTCAATTAAAGGCTTCCCATTTTCATTTACCCCTGCCACCCCAAATTTACGTACTACTCTACCAAGCATACAGATATTGTTTTTTGTTGGGTCCCTGGTCATGTTGACGTTCAGGGCAATGAACAGGCAGACACTGCTGCACGGTCAGCACTGTACATGACCTACCAGTTTCATATAGAGGTGTTCTATTTATGGACTATTTTGCTGTAATAGCTACCCACCTTCACGCCCGTTGGCAACAACGTTGGTCTAATCTGCTCGGTAACAAACTTCAGTCTATTAAACCGAGTATAGGTAACTGGCCGTCTTCTTGTCATCAGTGTCAAGGTTGGGGGACTACTCTCTCCCGTCTCACATTGACCACACTTGTCTTACTCATGGGTGCCTCATGGAAAGGCGCCCTGTTCCTCTCTGTGAGAAGTGTCATGTTCCATATCGGTTAGCCACATCTGTTAGACTGCCCTCACTATCAACGAGCACGAACGAATTTACCTCCAATGTCGTCTCCGCTCTTCCTACTCTTTCTTTACCTTCCTTCTTGCTGAATTGACCCTCCTTTAATCCTGACTCTCTCATTGACTTCTTGACAACGACTGATTTACTCCACAAACTCTGATGATGATACCTTTTGCACTCCCCTCAGCCATTTCTACCTCAATCTTAATGCTGCCCACTACCCTTTGCTATCCTCTGACCCTTGTTTCTCCGTAACCTACTACTCATCCATCTCCCCTTTTGCACACCCGATTTTTAATTTTCCCCCCTTCGCTTCTTCCTGCCCTGCAGCGCTGTAAAGCCCTTGTGGTTTAGCGCTTCCATTTTGATTATAATAATAATCCGCTCCCCAACATTTTTGCCTCTTTAGCATTGAAATCCCCCACCACACCATTACTCTCACACTCGGATCAAACTCCCCACGCATTCCTCAACAATTCCCAAAATCTCTCTCTCCTCCTCTAAAATCTCTCTTCTCCAGGTGCATATACGTTTATACTTACAAACCCACTTTTCACACAACTTTTATTTTTACTCCACAATAATCCTTGAATTAAATACATTTATAGTCCCTCCTTTTTTCCTGTCATAAACTTATCCTTTAACATTATTTGCTACTCCTTTTTACTTTAGCTGTAACTCTATTTGAAACGCCCTGACCCTTATTCCGCATTTATTCCTCTCCACTGAAACTCTCCCACCCCCTTCAGCTTTTTTTTTTTCACTTAAAACCAGGACATCCAGCTTCTTCTCCATTCATAAACACCACATCACTCTTCTTATCATTTGCACAACATCCATGTACATTCAGACTTCCCACTTTGACAAATTTTCTTCTTATTCTTTTAAGTAATTATACAGGAAAAGGGGTTTACAGCCCATTGTTCCCGCGCATTTTAGTTGACTTTTACAAACGCATGGCTTACGGAGTAAAGAATTCTTACTCCACTTCCCCCATGGGAAATAAAAGATAAATAGTAAATAAGACACCCAAGAACTATTAAGATAAATCAAAAGAAACTCAGATGGAAGTGTGTAAAATAAACATTGCATGTATGTGTAGTGTGACCGTAAGTGTAAGTAAGTACAAGACGTACCTGTAATCTTGCAAAAAATACAGTTGATCCCCGCATAAACTTAACCTCCGAATGCGACCATTATGTAAGTATTAGTAATGAGTTGTACATGTATGTTTGGGGGTCTGAAATGGACTATCTACTTCACAATATCCTTATGGAATAAATTCGGTCAGTACTGGCACCTGAAACATACTTATGGATGAAAAAATATCGTTAACACCGGGTCCACTGTATATGAGGACAGACAAAAGACACTCCAGCAATCCTACCACATGTAAAAGAACTACACGGCTTTTGTTTCCACTCACTGGCGAGGACAGTTGTACCCACCGCTGGGTGGTTGCTGTCCTACCAACCTACTACCTACTTATATATAAAGACAAGATATATAATAAATATATATATATATATATATATATATATAAATATATATATATATATATATATATAATATATATATATATATATATAATATATATATATTATATAACTGTATATATAAGTAGGTAGTAGGTTGGTAGACACACCACCCAGCGGTACAACAGTCCTGCCCAAGTGAGTGTGAAAGCAAAAGCCTGTATTCTTTTACATGGATGGTATGATTGGCTGGTGTCATTTGTCTGTCTCACTATACAGTGGACCCCCGGTTACGATATTTTTTCACTCCATAAGTATGTTCAGTGGCCAGTACTGACCGAATTTATTTCCCATAAGATATTGTGAATTTGATTAGTCATTTCAGACCCCAACATACATGTACAAACTCACTTACATAAAAACTTACATAATTGGTCGCATTCGGAGGATCGTTATCGTGGATCAACTGTTTATTGCAAATAACAGTACGTCTGCTACTTCCTAATTACACTTAGGTCACACTACACATACATGGCACATGTTTTAATTTATACACCACACATCTGAGTTTTTCTTTATTTATCTTCATAGTTCTGTCCTTATTACTTTTGCCATTTATATCCATGGGAAGTGGAGTAAGAATCTTTACTCCGTAGCCATGCGTCTGTAAAAGTCAACTAAAATGCCGGAACAAATGGGCTGGTAACCCCTTTCCCTGTAATAATTACAAAAAGAATAAGAATAAAATTGTCAAAGTGGGAAGGCAGAATGTAACTGATGTGTGCAAATGATAAGGAAAGAGATGAATGTGGATGTTTATGAATGAGAAAAGCTGGATGTCCTGGTTTTAAGTGAAAAAAAGCTGAAGGGGGTGGGAGAGTTCAGTGGAGAGGAATAAATGGGATAAGGTTCAGGGGTTTCAAATTGAGTTACAGCTAAAAAGGAGTATGCAATAATGATTAAAGGATAAGTTGTGACAGGAAAAAGAGGGACTATAAATGGTATAAATTCAAGGATTATGTTAGTAAAATAAAAGTTGGATGTGAAAAGTGGGTATAGTAAGCGTATAAGCCACTGGAGAAGAAGTATAATGTAGAGGAAGAGATAGAGATTTTGGGAACATGTTTGAGTGAATCGTGGGGATTCTAACCGAGTGTGAAGTAATAGGTGGTTGGGGTATTTCAATGCTAAAGAGGGCAAAAAATGATTGTGGAGATTATTATTATAATCAAAAAGAAGCGCTAAAATCCACAAGGCTATACAGCGCTGCAGGGGCAGGCAGGAAGCGAGGGATCGGGTGGCAAAAGGGAGAGGGATGAGTAGTAGGTAACGGAGAATCAACGGGTCTGTGATAGCAAAAGGGTAATGGCAGCATAAGATTGAGGTAGAAATGCTGAGGGAGTGCAAAAGGTAGCATCATCAGAGGTTTGTGGAGTAAATCATCGTTGTCAAGAAGTCAATGGAGAGATCAGATTAAAGAGGGTCCATCAGCAAGAAGGAAGGTAAAGAAAGAGTAGAGAGCGGAGAACGAATTGGATGTAAGTTCTGTGTGCTCGTTGATAGAGAGGGCAGTCTAACAGAATGTGCTAACTGATTTACTGGAACTGACACTTCTCACAGAGAGGCACAGGGCGCCTTCCATGGGCACCCATGAGTAAGACAAGTGTGTCAATGTGGAGACGGGAGAGAGTATTCCCCCAACCTTGACAACTGATGACAAAGAAGACGGCCAGTTACCTATACTCGTTTAAATAGACTGAAGTTTGTTCCGAGCAGATTAGACCAACGTTGTTGCCACGGGCGTGAAGTGGGTAGCTATTACGCAAAATAGTCCATAAATAGAACACCTCTATATGACACTGGTAGGTCATGTACAGTGCTGACCGTGCAGCAGTGTCCTGCTTTTCATTGCCCCTGAAGTCAACCTGACCAGGGACCCAACAAAAAACATTATCAGTATGCTTGGTAGAGTAGTCTAAATTGGGGTGCAGGGGTAAATGAAAATGGAAGCCTTTAATTGAGCAATGTGTAAGAAACAGTTTATCAGTAATAAGTAATACATTTTTTTTTTTTTTTTTGTGAAGAAGATGATAAATAAATAGACAAGGTAATGATATAGCACGAAATGAAAGTAGTTTGTTAGATCATGTACTGGTGGATAAAAGGTTGATGGTAACTCCAGGATTACACATTTATACTGGGGCAACTATATATCAGATTGTAATTAGTTGTAGCTACAGTTAGAGTAAGAGGTAGATGGGAAAGAGGAAAAAGGCAAAAACAAGCAAGAGGGAGGTGATAGTTATAAACAAAGGGAAGAATAAAGTTCACGTGAGATATAAGCAACTACTGGCAGAAAGGTGGCTTGTGAAGGTATGATAGGGGGGGGGTGAAGAGGTATGGGAATAGCATTAAAAATGCAGTATCAGAATGTGGGTAGAAGTTTTTGGTTATATGGGGTGGATTGCAGGAGGAAGAGGAGTGATTGGTGAATGATGGAGTAAAGGGTGTGATAAAAGAGAAAAAGTAGCTTATGAAGGTTTTATAAAGCATAAGTGTTATATGAAGAGAGAGTATAAGGAGTGTAAAAGAAAGATAAAGAGAGTGTGTAGAGAGTGCAAAAGGAGACAGATGATAAAGTGGCAGAGGCACTGTCAAGAAATTTTAATGAAAATAAAAAAATTTTTAGAGTGAGTTAAACAAGTTAAGAAAGCCTAAGAATGAATTGGATTTGTCAGTTAAAACAGAGTAGGGGAGCTAGCAGATGGGAAGGAGGGTTTGGGGGGGTAGATAGCGAAAATATTTTGATGGAACTTTTAAAATGTCGACAAGAAAGGGAAGCGGTAATTTATATGCACTGTCCCAGGAGGTATACCATTCTTTCAGGAGTGAAGAAGAACAGATGTGAGTGTGAGGGAGGTACGTAGGCATTACTTTAAAATGAAAGGGGTAAACATGATTAGTGGGATCATGACAGAAATGTTTAAAAGCAGGGTTGGATATAGTGTAGGAGTGGATGTTACTTTTTGTTTAATAAATGTATGAAAGAGGGGAAGGTACCTAAGGGATTGGCAGAGAGCAATGTATAGACCCTTAATAAAGGGAAAGGGACAAAATGAGACTGTAAAAATTATAGAGGAATAAGGCTTACTGAGTATACCAGGAAAAGTGTACGGGAGGTTATAATTGAAAGAATTAGAGGTAAGACAGAAAGTAAATTGCGGATGATCAAGGAGGTTTCAGAGTGGGTAGGGGATGTGTAGAACAAGTGTTTACATTGTAGCATATATGTGAACAGTATTTTAGATAAAGGTAGGGAAATTTTATTGCATTTATGGATTTAGAAAATGCATATGATAGAGTGGGATAGAGACAATGTGCAGATGTTTGCAGTATTTGGAATAGGTGGTAAGTAATTAAATGCTGTAAAGATTTTATGTGGAAAAGTGAGGCTCAGGTTAGGGTGTGTAGAAGAGAGGTAGAGACTACTTCCCGTAAAAGTAGGTCTTAGACAGGGATGTGAATGTCACATGGTTGTTAATATATTTATAGATGGGGTTTGGAAAGGAAGTAAATGCAGGTGTGCGGGAGAGGGGTGGATTAAATTATGGGGAATCATATTCAAAATGCGGGAATTGACACAGTTACTTTTTGCTGATGATACTGTGCCTTATGGGAGATTCCTAAAGAAAATTGCAAGGTTAGTGATGAGTTTGGGAATCGTGTGGTAAAGGTATAAAGTGAAAGTGAACATAGAAAAAGAGTAAGGTGATGATGGTGTCAAATGATTTAAGATAAAGAAAAATTGGATATCATATTGGGGAGGAGGAGTATGGAAGAATGATGTTTTCAGATACTGGAGTGACGTGTCGGCGGATGGATTTATGAAGGGAGGAGGTTAATCATAGAATTGATGATGGGAAAAAAGGTGATGTGCGTTGATGTAAATGTGGAGTCAAAAAACTTATCTATGGAGGCATAGAAGGGAAATGATAAAGTATAGTAAAACCAACACTCTTATAAGGGTGTGAAGCTTGGGTGGTAAATGCAGCACGAGGAGAATGTTGGAGGCAGTGGAGATGTCCTGTTTAAGGGCAATGTGTGGTGTAAATATTATGCAAAAATTCGGAGCGATGTGCCGAAATATAGTAAAGTGGGAGTTAAAAAAGTATTATCAGAGGGCAGAAGAGGGGTTTGAGGTGGTTTTAGGTCATTGAGAGAAGAATGGATCAAAGAAGAATGACATGGAAAGCATATAATCTATAGGGAAGGAAGCGGGTGAGGGTCCATCCTCAAAAGGGTTGGGAGAAGGGGTTAAAGAGGTTTTGTGGGCATAGGGGCTTGGACTTCCAGCACAGCGTGCTGAGCGTGTTAGATAGGAGTAAATTGGAGACAATGGTACTTGGGACCTGACGATCATGTTGGAGTGTGAGCAGGGTAATATTATGAAGGGATTCAGGGAACCGGTTATTTTCAATAGTCGGACATGAGTCCTGGAAATGGTAAGTACAATGCCTCACTTTAAAGGAGGTTTGGGATATTGGCAGTTTGGAGGATATGTTGTTATCTTTATATGGGTAAGCTTCTAGACTGTTTGTATTCTGAGCACCTCTGCAAAAACCAGTGATAATGTGCAATTGTGGTGAAAGTGTTTGAATGATTATGAAAGATTTTCTTTTTGGGGATTTTCCTTTCTTTTTTGGTCACCCTGCCTTGTGGAGATGGCCGACTTGTTTGAAAAAAAAAAAAAAAAATTATAGATATAATATATAAATATAGTATATAATATATATATCTATATAATAAAATAATATATTATATATATATATATATAATATATATATATATATATATATCTATATAAATATATATATATATATAATATATATATATATATATAATATATATATATATATATAGGTAATAAAAAATGGTATCTTATGGGAAAGCAAGGAGCAAGTGTTAAACAGACCTGTGGTAACAGTGTGCCAGCAGCAGCTGCACCACAGGGTGTGGATAAACACTACATTTCTCTTACCCATGAGTAAGAATCACCTAAATAATTGAACAAAATGCCTAAAAGAAACAAAATAAATTTGCTTTTCATTTATACAACAAGTTAATTAAATATTGCAGTGTATAAAAGGATAAACAGGAGAATTTTAATCGTTCCTCATAGAAAATGAAATGTCCATCAAAGTATCTGACCTCCTTCTAAGATGATCACAGATTTGATTTCTCACAAGCATGTAACAAACAAATCTACTTCGGAAAAGAAATTTTTATAAACTTAACATTACACTGATTAATTTCATATAACCACCTAAAAGCTGAAGAAAAATATTTTTTTTTAACAAGGTTACTACTGCAGGCCAATTAAAAATTTTAGCAATAAAAAAATTAATCATTTAAGAAATTATTTGAAATTCCTATATTCCTTGCAAGATGAGCAAAATCTATGCCATAGTCTGGTTTTGAGTCCTCTACATGGTAATGGCTACAAGAAATCACCATAGTGGCACAACACAGCACATAAGAGGGCAGGACCAGGTCACTGCAACACCCAATCCTCAAAGGCAGCCCCAAGCCACTGAGCACTGAGGTCATATGGTAGGAGGACAGTCTCCTTAATTTTTTTTTTTTTGTTCAGTTTTGAGTTGGATATAACAACTCCAAATTAATAACATCTTTGCTTGCTTTACAAAACTGGTCTAAGGCAGTTTGCCAGTTTTGTGGATTTTCAAAAGGGATAATGACCCCACCACAAATGTGGGAAACAATTTGATTTGATAATCCAAAAAACTTTTAACCTTGCCTTCTGCCTGACATTGACCTACCACCCTGTCTCCCAACAGCCGCTAGACTATGTACACATCATGGACCGCGCACACTGACTGTGAGTGAGCTCTGCGTTCACAAAAAGGGTATGCCACTGTGAGCAAATGTACATAATAAAAATAAAAAAAGAACAAGGGCCTTATTCAACTGTCATATTCTTCTGTTAACAATGCTTCAAATTTCACTCATTCAAGCCTTACAGTGCACATCCATAAGGCTTTCTCAACTCCTGAGTAAACACATCTAATTGGGACATCCTCTATAAATTCACAATAATATGCCATACAAATCTAATTCATGATAAACCAGAGAATAAATGCCCTCTATGACAAACACTACAGACGAAAAGAAAAGAAAAAAAAAAAGGGTAGGGGGTGTCAGCACTTAAGAGAAAGAAGAAAACTAAAAAACAATGTGAACACAGAACAAAGAACTCAAGAGTAAATAATGGGTACACCCTGATTCTTCCATTGGTATGGTCTTGCTCCCAAATGAATAAAGATTTCCAATTGCACAGATTTTCACTCTTCTCCATGATGACTTTGATTTTAAATAATAATTATTAGTTTAAATACATTACAAAGAAGAAATTTTTGTTGAACAACTTCTTAATGTTTAACCTTTCTTACAAAAAATAAATAGTATACACATTACTAAAAATGGATGTATAAGTATGACACATGCCATAAGGAGATAAAGCTGTCCAGTTTAACAAAACTAAATGTCATGTTAACTCATACTAGGGAGTAGCTACACGGTTCTGTGGCCCAGTTCATACAAGTTTAACCAGTGATATATATTAATGAGAAGATGAAAAGTAAATATGGGAATTTATTTTAACTTAATGATTACCTCAAAATAAGGTTTTTAAAAATCCTAACACACACACACACACACACACACACAAACACACACACACACACACACACACACACACACACACACACACACACACAATATTTATATGTATGTATGTATGTATGTAGCAGGCTGGTAAACAGCAAGCACCCAGCAATTTCTCTTACACACACACATACATGTGCGTGTGGACACACACAAACTTACACACACACGCATATGCACACACACACGTGCACACACATGCACATGTGCACACACACACTTACACAGTGTGTGTGTGCGTGTATATGTGTGTATGTATATATATATAATATTATATATATATATAATAATTATATTATATATACAATATATATATATATATACACACACACACACACACACACACACACATTTCATATATACCTGCACACGCGCACAATTTATTTTTACGTCACAACTAATGCGTTCATGTATTCAATGCTAAGTCAACATCAATTGCCAAATTAAGTCAGTTATATTTAGGGGAATAAATTTTACCAAATATATCAAGAGAATACTGGTATCTTTCCCGTCTCTTATGTTAAGGTTGATCAACACTTGTATACATACTTAAGTGCTGGAAATTTAAATAGGGAAGCTCTATAAAATATTCACTACCACAGTGAAGCCAAAATATAGGTGGAAATATTCTGGATCTTTAAATATTACAAAAAATTAATTTAAAAAATGATTAACAAGCAAACTATCTGGTTCAATAACTAAAACCAATACCCATGGAATCAATTGTATATAAAAGAAATACCCCCATAATCCTTAAAAAGTCTAATAAAAAAAGCAAATTTTATAAAAGTGAGCAATACTCTCTCATAAAAAAAAGAAATAAAGAAGAGGTCATAAAAGATTCACCACAAATGATATGCCAATGGTGGGTCCCCCCAAATCACAAACTGGTAGACAACTGGTGAGGAAACACTATAGGAATGAAGGTATTGTGAGGTCTTTGGCATGATGTTTATAGGAATTAGGTCAGACAGAAAATTCAATAGATTCAGCAGGAGTTAAAAAGATGCAAACTTCTTTATGACAATATTTTGATAGTTATGGTTCTGAAGTACAGAAGGGAAATATACTCTACATTTGCTAAAAGCTGCTATCTGACTGAGCATTCTCCAGCTGGCCACAAGCTGGGTGGGGGAGTTGTCTGTTATGTGGGTGATGCACCAGCTGGGTGTAGGCATGTTTCCAGTACTTGAATCAAGTACCAAAACTGTGTCAAGGGTGAGGGAGCTATGCTGGTTTCTGATGCTTCAGAAGGGTGTATATTACGGTACAGAGGTGTAAGAGGATGACAGGGCTGATTTAATAATACATAAACCCAAGTGTGAGGTGGACAAATGTTGCATAAAAGATGTACCAAAAAGGTCAGGGGTAAAAATTTTGCTAGAAAACTGTTTCATCCACAAAGTATTGAGATTTATGCTTAATAGGTGTTACATTAAAGGGGTTTGTGGTGGGTGTCTGCTGCACATGATGCACCCATGGTAGGCATTGTGGTGATGGATTTGTGGTGGATGTATTTAGTAGTATGACTGAGGGTGTCAGGCGAGTGGGTACACGGGGAAATGGAGGGGTGGTGGTAGTATAGATGGTGGTGGTGGCGGTGGGGGAGGGAGTTCCTGAGACTGGATTAGCCAACGCAGCCAGCCTGGCCCTCAGGCAGCCCAGCCCAGCATGCAGGGCAGCCTACGGCCGGTCCTCCTCACCAGCGGGTATTAATAACAAATAAAAGCAGTGCCAGCAGAGAAAGGTTTGGGGGAAGGGGGGGATGGCCGGGCCCAGCTGCGTTGGAAAGTGGGTGGGGTCCCGCCAGCCTCCACTTGGGGTCACAGGCTCACATCACACAGGCACCCACGGTCCTGCACCACAGTGCGGCCACTGGCCTAGCGCTGTCTCTGGCCAGGCTCTCATCAGTCTCACTGTCCAGAACCTGGCTGCCCACTGTTCACAGTACACTGTTGAGCAGGTTGCTAGGTGAGCCCAGCCGTTATGATGGCTAGGGGGCTGTGCTGCACCACCATAGGGCTGTCCTCACCCCCTGCACCTGCCCCACCAGGGCCCCCACCACCTCCTCCTGTACCATCACTGCTGCTCTGTCCTGTGTCCCACCCGCACTGCTCCTGCTGCTGCTGCTGCTGCTGCCGCTGCTCCTGGTTGTGACATAGGCAGGGTTGTGGTGCTCAAGATGCCCTCCAGGTGGTCGTGCCCCATCATACTTTAACACCAGGGCCCCCAGAAACTACTGGCACCAATGTACCTCCTGGATAACCATAACCAACAATACCTGGCTTGCCCTCCAGCACTCCCACTGCTACCTGAAGCAGATGGTGGAAAAGTGGGTATTCCAGGATAGTGGTATGGGCAAAAGGAGGACCTGATGCACTACTTCCACTGCTGGGTCCCAAGGGGCAGGTTGACAGACCCAGTCTGGGTACAGTCCGGGGCCATAGGTAGGTATGGATGACAGCATATACTGCTGTAGGTGGCAAGGATCCCCCACCAACTGCCGTGTTGCGGGACGACGTGGTTTGGGGGTTTTGTGGCCGTCCAGCAGTTTCCGGAGGGCGGGACCCGGGCGGTCGACAGCGGTGGGTATGGTGAAGGGTTTGCACATGGCGGGGATGGTGAGTGGATGTGGAGGGTGAGCTGCGTGATGACTAAACACCTCACAGTCCATAGCCCCATGAGAGTGCCCAGTGTGAGTGTGGTGGTGAGATGGATCTGACCTTGCACGGCCTGACACGGCCACTGAGAAAAAAAAGAGGAAATAAATTATGATCATAATCAACTTATTACATAAACAACTCTTTTTTAAGCAACTGCATTTTGTTTAGCATTAATTTTGTTAACAAAGGTTATAACAATGGTTTCTGCTGTCCAAAGATTTACTAACATACAATAAAATTATCTAGTTTCCACTTTCAACGATGCTTCTTTTACTTGTAGTCAAACCAAATTGAGATTGGCAAAACACACAGAGCAATAACTAAAAGGTATCATGTTTTCTTGTGACACCCACTGAAATTATGGGGAGGATTATAAGAATCTTCCAAACACGGTAGGCCACAACAAAAGATGGTAAATTCTCAAGGCACTTGTGTTTTCTTGTCTAAGATACTGTTCTGTGTTCCTTCTTCTTTCAAAGGGAAATTTTAAATATAAGAGCTAAAAAATATACAATTCTTTTATTACATGCAATAAAACGTACTCTCTGGAATGGAGATGAAGTTATCTCATAATTTATACATGGAAAATATTCAAAGATTATGTATCTAACATTACACTGAAGTAACGGCTTACTAATGAAGTGGGAGAAATGGAAGTGTAGAATAAACCCAAATAAAATGTAGGGGTTTCCATAAGCACAGTCTGAACATGGTGTCACTGTCCGAGGTCCATAACTCTTTTAAACCCTTTTACTAGCAAATGGGAAAAATTGCCAGAACAGTGGTAGAATTCTTCAAGAAGGAAGTAGGTAAGTTCCTATAGCAGGTACTTGATCAGCCCGGCTCCGATGGCTACATGGGCTTGTGGGCCAAAAGCAGCAATAGCCTGACTGATCAGAAAATTCACCAGGGAAGACTGACCTCAGCTGGGCTGCAAAAGTAAAAAAAACTCTAAACCAGTGACAGATACTCATTTAAGTTTATGTTCCTACTTACTTTTATTTACCTGGTGATGATGCAAACCTCATTCTTTTCATACATTCATATTTCTTCATGCAAGTTACCAATGCATGAATGTTTTTATAGCAAAACCATTATTTACAATTCTGTCAAGCATTTTAGAAACTCTTTTGAAGGTAGGTATTGATTGAATGAATTTGAGGAACAAAGCATCAGAAGATAGAAATAAAGGAGTTGAAACCTATCATGGGGTGGCTATGAAGATAAAGAAATGCAGTACAATGAATATTACAATGTAATGTAGACACATGAGAAACACATAACTCATTTATTATTAGTAATGCCGTTATTGTCATTATCACTGTATACAGAATGTTGATGCCATTCTGTCACCTCGAAGTCATGACCGCAGCTTGGCTTAGAATATTGACATGGTGGTATGTTACATAAATATGTTGATAAATTAGACACATGTGCAACTCTTGGGTATCTTTATTGAGGAAACGTTTCGCCACACGTGGCTTCATCAGTCCAAAACAAAGGAGAATCTTGAAGAACAGGAGGAGAATGAGGTAATCAGTCCCTCAACCTTGAGTCGATGTGGTCAGTCCGTCAATCTTGAATAGAATACGGCATACGTGCGGAGAAGGAGCTTATAAACCGTTGGTTGAGGGACTGATTACCTCATTCTCCTCCTGTTCTTCAAGATTCTCCTTTGTATGGACTGATGAAGCCACTGTGTGGCGAAACGTTTCCTCAATAAAGATACCCAAGAGTTGCACATGTGTCTAATTTATCAACATGTCGGTTCTCTGAACCATTCATCTACATAAATATGTTACAATATATCATGTTATATGTCATGAGTTGTCACGTGGCTGGATGCTAAAGTATGGAGAGAGAGAGAGAAAAAAAAAGGGAAAAGAGATAAGAGAGAGAGAGAGGAAAGAGAGGAGAGAGAGAAAAAAGAGAAAGAAAAGAGAGAGAGAAAGGAGAAGAGAAAAAGAGAGAGAGAGATTCTGTACGAGGCACAAGTACGCTCACACCTTGAGTATGCTCCACTTTCTTGGTTTGCCTGCCCCCCCCCCCCTCTCATCTGTGACTGCTTGACAGAGTAGAGAACAAAGCAAGACATCTCATCTCTCACATGGACCAATCCTGGATAAATCTGTCATTTCAGCAGAGCCTTCAACACAAGAGGGATGTAGGTGACCTTACTGTTATGTACAAGGCCAATAGTGTCAAAATACCACACTTGGATCCACTTCGAGGACAGTGTAAAGCAAGCTTCTATACCACAAGATGGGCAGAAAGCAGCAACTTCACTCTGGCTGTACCCTTCTCCAGAACATCACTTCTTCTGAGATCATTTATCCCCAGGATGACTAGAGTATGGAACACATTCCTACAGCATTATGATGTCAACGAGATAAAGTCAGTTGATCGGATGAAAATGCTGGCCGACAGATGGCTCCAACTTCATCCTGTTCCCTACTTGTATGTCTCATAACAATAAAAATACTTGTATGTCTCATAACAATAAAAATACTTGTATGTCTCATAACAATAAAAATGCTTTCAAATGAGCTGATGTAGGTAACAGCTCTTAGCTTGTCAATAAAGTTAGGAATCCGTAACCTGTAAATAGCTTGTCAATAAAGCTAGGGATCCTTAACCTAACCTTGTTGAACCCTGTGAAAAAAAAAAAAAAGAGCGCTTTTAGCTTGTCAATAAAGTTAGTAATCCTTAACTTAACCTTGTTGAACCCTGTGTAAAAAAAAAATAGAGAAAAGAGAGAGAAAGTGAGAGAAAAAGAGAAAGAGAGAGAAAGAACATCAGGAGGACCAGTGTCGAAAGAAAAAGGAACTTGACAGACAGGACCACCTGTTTAGACCTGTTCTTGGAACAAACCAGCAGGATCTCTAAATTGGTGAATACACTCACATGTCACCCACTCAGCTACTCCTATATCAGCCCAACAGGTGGTATTGTGCCTTATACAAGACCACAGACTTACATCCCAGCAGCTGCCTCAGTGCCCTACCTCTCTCAATGGCAGGCACCCTACATGCCTTACACACCCACCACCCCAAGCTGAACATATCATGAGGAGCCAGTCTATCAGCATCCTGTCGGCCAACATTAGAGGTTTCATTGCTAATGTTGGAGAGCTCACACACAGTTCTGTAAACACTCGACGTCCCGACATGATAGCTGTTGTTGAAACATTTTTGGACAACAGGATTCCAGAAAATTTTGCAAGAACTGCTGCCTACACCTCTTGGACAAGAAGAGACAGGCAAGGGCAAGGAGATGTTGCTGTGTGCTTTTATAAAAGGGTACATGCCCAGCACACTGACGTTGCCATCCTTACTCATCTTGAAATAATGTTCTTCAAGCTATGCATAAACACTAGTACCTCTGTACTAGCATGTGCAATGTACAGACCTCAGTGGGAACACGCAGACCCCATCAACTTCCAAATGGAAAATGCGGACTCCCTTCTGCTCCAACACAACTGTCAACATATCATAACTGTTGGTGACCTCAACCAACATCTTATATTATACAGAGGGACTTTGATGACCTTGCAGTGTTTAACATGAGAAACTTTGTTGATTTCCTTACATCTCTGGCTCCTCCCTTGACCCACCAGTAGTGAGTGATATGGCAGAAGGTACAGTCACTTGTCAACCCTTCGTCTGACCACAAGGCTGTTTTTATGACACTTAAGATCCCAACAGAACGAGATGAGGAATCCACATGCACAACCTGGATATGGGAAAGAGGTTACTGGCCAGCTCTTTGCTCTGAGCTCGCCACCACCGATTGGAATGCTCTTCTCCAAGGGGATGTTGACAACCAAGTAAAAGCTTTCACCAGACACATCCTTAATCTACAAGAACACATTCATCACCGGCAATATGTGACAAAGCCTAAAGATTAGCCTTGGTTTGGTTTTCGTTGCAGAGAGGCTACTACTGCTAAGTACAAGACATGGCAAAGGAATAAGAGACATCTTACCACCTATAACAGGAACTTGCACAGGCAAGCCTGTAGGCATATGGGTGATGTTCAAAAGTGGGCCATCGCGAAATGGGAGGTGGACACAAAAAGCAAGCTAGAATCAGGTAGGGTAGGCTCCAAAACCTGGTGGTCCCTGGTCAAGGACAGACAAGGTTGTCTGCCTGATGAACTCATTCCACCTCTAAATCAACAGGATGGGACCACCTCTACTAGTAGTCAAGAGAAGGCGGACCTCTTTGCTGAACACTTTGCTACCAAAATGCAAGTTCCTGATCCAGCAAGGGACTCTCCTTGGCTAGCTGCAAGAACTGTGTCAAAACTGTCAGTGGTGACAATAAGGCAGGAGGAGGTGCATTTCCTTCTTAAATCACTTGACCAAGAAAAGATTGTGGGCTCAGACAAGTTGAGCCCAAGATTGCTGAGATGATGTGCAGACCAGCTAGCAGCACCTCTAACTCGCATCTTTCAGCACTGCCTAGTACAATGTAAATGGCCTTCTGTGTGGAAAGAGGCAAATGTAGTCCCTGTTCACAAAAAGAAGAGGAGAGCAGAAATCAGCAACTCCAGACCAGTGTAACTCCTGGCAAGATCCTTGAGACAATAATATCAAGACATATGACAGTTTTTTTTCGACTACCACTCACTACTTTGTGACCGTCAATATGGCATCAGTATTGGTTACTCTGCTGCTGATCTGTTGTTAAACCTCTCCACTAAATGGCACCAGTCACTGAATGAATCCAAAGTCAGTAGCACTGGACATTGCTGGTGCTTTCGAACGAGTGTGACATCAGGGCCTCTTGGAAAAACTGCAAGCACTGGGAATTGAAGGCTCTATGCTACGTCTCCTCAGTGATTACCTTCATGGTAGATCTCTAAGGGTAGCTCTCAATGGAACAGAATCAGCAAGACATCCTATTGGGGCAAGTGTTCCACAAGGAAGCGTGCTGGGACAATTGTTATGGAATGTCTACTTCAACGACCTTCTTCATCTCATCCCAGAATCACATGCATATGCAGACAACTGTACACTGACATTCACTTATCCAAGAGAAGAAATGCCAGCTGCTCTAAGCTACATCAATCACCAGCTAAGAGCTATATCAGCTTGGGGAAATAGATGGCAGGTAACATTTGCACCTGAGAAAATGCAAATGATGATGGTCTCTAGGCACCATGATGGTAATGCTGGTGTAGTAGTAAGGATGAATGGGAGGGTGTTGGCACCTGGAGAAGAAGTTGATATCCTTGGGGTGAAATCTGACTCTAAACTAACCATGAAGAACCATGTTGTAAATCTTGCAAACAAGGCAGCCAGGAAGCTTACAGCACTTTGCCGTATCTCGCATCTGCTTGACAGTAGGGGTTGCAAGATTCTGTATGAGGCACAAGTATGCTCACACCTTGAGTATGCTCCACCTTCTTGGTTTGCCTGCCCCTCCTCTCATCTGCGACTGCTTGACAGAGTAGAGAACAGAGCAAGACGTCTCATCTCTTGCCTGGATCCATCCTGGATAGATCTGTCATTTCAGCAGAGTCTTCAACACAGGAGGGATGTGGGTGGCCTTACTGTTATGCACAAGGCCAATATTGTCAAAGTACCACACTTGGATCCACTTCGAGGGCAGCGTGAAACACGATTTTATGCCACAAGACGGGCAGAAAGCAGAAACTTCACTCTGGCTGTACCCTTCTCCAGAACATCACTCCATCTGAGATCATATATACCCAGGATGACTTGAGTATGGAACACATTCATACAGCATAATGATATCAACGAGATAAAGTCAGTTGATCAAATGAAAATGCTGGCCCACAGATGGCTCCAACTTCATCCTGTTCCCTACTTGTCTGTCTCATAACAATAAAAATGCTTTCAAATGAGCTGATGTAGGTAACAGCTCTTAGCTTGCCAATAAAGTTAGGAATCCTTAAACCCTTTAAAAAAGCTTGTAAAAAAAAGTTGGGGATCCTTAACCTTGTCAAACCCTGTGTAAAAAAAAAAAAAAAAAAAAGGAGAGAGGAAAAGAGAGAAGAGGAGAGAGAAGAGAAGGAGAAAAAGAGAAGAGAGAAAAAGAGAAGAGAGAAAAAAGGAGAGAGAGAAAAAAAAGAGAGAGAAAAAGAGAGAGAGAGAGAGGAAAGAGAGAGAGAGAAAGAGGAGAAGAAAAGAGAGAGAAGAGAAAGAAAAGAGAAAAAAAGAGAAAGAAAAGAGAAAGAGAAAAAAAGGAGAGAGAGAGAAAGAGGAGAGAGAGGAGAAAAGAGAGAAGAGAAAAGAGAGAGAGAGAGAGAAGAAGAGAGGGGAAGAGGGGGGGGGGTTTTTTTAATACTAGCCAGCACGCGCTGTTTTCCACAACATCTGAAAAAATTTTTCATCAGTAGCAATGAGTATTCCTTAAAGTTTTTTGCTCAAAAATTATAAACAGTTTGACGAGGGGGAATTCAGCTTAAATGAAAATATTTAAGTTACAGTTTACGTACATTTAATCTATTTCCCATCCATCTGGGTAAATTTGGGGATGAAAATAAAGTTTTTATTTGTGTAAAATATAAATAGATTAAAGCATATTTTGCATATCACAAGCTTCTTTCTCGAGTACCATAGTCAATGACATGCTTCGGGTTTTGTGACTGGCACACTCATTCTTTTACGTGGAGGGAAGATGACTATTGGATGAAACGAGACTCGAGCAGCACCCTTAATTTTCTTTACGCTCCTCACACAATTACCACGACAACATAACTTCCAAGTACGATGAAATTTAAATTTCCCTCTATTTTCCTTTGATTTTAAAGGGGAAAAAATACAAGGAAATATAGGCTACTGGTTGTGTACATGGTGTCAAACACTGGGATAAAAACGTCACAGTATTTTTTAATTTTTAAATATTTACCCCCTCTCAGGCCGTCAACATGTTGAGGGCAGTGAAGGGACTTGAGCTGGGGTTGCACGGCCACGCAACTGGAATTCTCCGTAAAAACTTGCTTTTTGGGGTCACAGTGGTCCGTCTAGCCTTTCCATAGTGTAAAAAATTACCTAGTTGATGAATCTTACGGGGCAGCTGTCTTTGCTAACGCGACGGGGGAGTTTTGGACTCAGACCGGGGGGTTCAACCCCGGGCCCGGGGGGTAGGTTTTGTTGCAATCGTTCTTTAAACGATTTCTTGATAAAGCCACATTTGTAGCAAAAGTAAAAGGGGCCTCATATTGTGGCTTTATTTAAAATAATTAATAGCTTTTTTCCAGTTTTATTAGAAAATTTTTCCCAGGGGTTCTGGGGCAATCTGACCTGCGGCATACGCCTACATACTATTTAACCCTTTTTCCGGGTCCAGAGGCCAAAATCCGAGAGTGACAGCCGGGTCCATAAAATTTTTCAAAAAAAATTTTTTATTTTTTTCTTGGAAAGGGTAGAAACTTTTCGAAGGAAATAAAGAAAAAAGAGAATTTGGGGGAAATTTGACGAAATTACACTTTCGCGAATTTTGATCGTCCGATATTTAGCATTGAGTTTTTTGCCGACCGACTCCATTTTAGGCAATTACATTTCCCAGTCCACAAAATTCTTATTTCACTAGTGTTACTACTATTTTGTCGATTGAGCACAAGAAATTGCCCACAATTGTTCAACTCCCCCAATAAAGTGATCAGAAATTGGTAAAAGGCCAAATTTAAAAAATTTTTAAAAAAATTTCCCCTTTTTCCCAAAAATGGGCCAGAATAAACATGCAGGCATTCCGCACAAAACCAAATGTTTCGTCTGTTCATTAGGTTTTTTTTTTTCGGGCTTTACAAATGAATTCCATTTGATTTTTTTATTCACACCAAAAAAAACAAACAAACAGAAGTTTTTCTTAAAAATTTTAAAATGTAAAAAAATCAGCCATTCTGAACGAAATTTTAGACCACTACAATGTGCTTTAACTCGTACAACATTTGTTACCTTGAACATCAAAAAAAATTGAACTTTTTCCCCCCACTTGACCAGTTTCAAGCCATTTTCGGGGACTAAACCAAATAAAAATCATCTCTTTTTCTGTAATAATTCCATTCTTTTTAAAAATGAAACCAAGAAATCGTAAATACAACGAAAAAACAACAGAAAACATCGAAAAGAAATTTTTTACAGTGCCCCCTTCGTTTTTTCGAAATTTAACCGTTCCTGGGGGTTGCTACTTTTTATCAAAATCTACATTTTCGAATAAATTTTCCCCATAAAAATAATGTAAATAAAATTAATCCTTCCTGACACCCAGAAGTATAAATAAAAATTTTTTTTTTTATTTAACCCTTTCAGGGTCCTCCCTAATCAACGCTCACTTGAGTGCCCAAACTGAGATCTACCCCAAAAATTTCTAGCGCATCAAATTTAGCGCAAAAGCCTAAAGGGCCTACATGGGGGAAGAAGGGGTCGCGGAGGGGTGTGCGCCATAAACAAAAAATCTAGGCGCCCACATAGCATTGGGGGAACCCCGGGGCTCTTACCCTTGTTCGCCATGCCTCGCCGCAACAGCTCTCACTCCCCCGAAAATTTGGGGACTCTCCCTTCCATCTGATAATCTACACTGAGGGAAGTGGAAAAAAGGGCAATTCACGGCTTTGATCATTTTAGTGACCGAAAAATGACCAGGATACGATAAAGTGCAGAAAACCCTGACGACCCCAAACCCTTTCTATCTGTGGGCACTGGGTACTCACGTGGGTTGGCCTCAACGAAAAGGAAAACTAATATTTTCGCGGGGCCGGGGGCCTCGATTTCGAATGATGATGATGTGACATGGATTGTGATTTATTGCGCTCGACGATCATTCGAGTATGATAGGAGGAATCATTCACCATAAAAGGGGGTAGGGTTTCCCGCCGCAATGCGTTTGGGTAGTTACCCATGCTGTGCCCGGGGAAAACGAGTACATCCCGGGCTCTCCCCAGTTTTAGGTAGTGAAAAGTGAGGATGATGTGGCTACATTTTGGCATGGAAGGCCCGGGCACAGGGGATGGTGAGTGGTGAGGTAGTGGCACCGCCATGTGTGACTCACCACCCCGCGGGGCCCCACACTGCTGACTCGCAGTTAAAGGACAAAGCGGAGCGTCAGCCACCACCCACCACAACCACCCGCACAACCAGCCTAGATTCCATATCCACCACAAACCGTTTTGGGGTTGGCAGCAAAATCCCAATTTTTTCCCCAAACCCACCCCTTTGATGAAAATCTCAAAGTGGGGAAATTCACCTACTTGTCCCCCTTGAACCAGGCCAATTAACGGGTTTTTTTGGAAAAATTCTTTTACCCGCCATTTATAAACTATTTTCAGGAAAGAATAATATTTTGATTCACCAGGGAAATAATAATCACCACAGTCCCAAAAACTACACAGGTGGAAAGAGACGACTGTTGCAGAAATTATTTGCTTATTGCAACAAAAGCTTATGCCTCTGTCTAAAGCATCATTAAAAGCTACTGGTCCACAGATCTCTAATTTCTACCCCATCTTCATGAAATCATCCCAGTGAACAGGGTTTTTCTTCTCTTACTATGTTGCACTTCTCTGAAAAACCAGGCCTGACAGAAAACAGGTTATTAAATTTAAAATGTTTTCAGTACTCAAACAAAAATTTAGCATATACTTTATCCATTCAAGAAGTTTAAATTTCGAGTCTTTGATTTTGTTCAAAGGAACGTCATTCAAGCAGTATATACCGAGCAAAAAAAAACGCTAGGTATAAAACTGTTTTTACTCTGTGACTGTGACAGTGCCCGGGGTGGATATTTTTTTTATCCGGAAGTAAAACATTGAAAAATCCCAAAATGTTTTTGGGTATCCAGGGGCGTAGGAGAAACGAGGCACCTTTTCTTGGGAAGGGGGTACATTTTATACCGATAACTGTAACAAGCCCCCTACTAAATGATTTTATGCGAGGGAAAAACAGAAAATGTGTGGCACAGTGCGTTCTAACGTAAACATATGCCAAACTCAACGCAGGTGCTCGTGGGAGGAAAGTGCAGGTGTTTCTGCCCAAAACATCATGGCATTACGGTGGCAGACAAACGAGTGTCACATTTTGACAACCTTTTCCGTAATGAAATGCAAGACCTGGCAAAGTTGATCGAGTGACTAATGAACGTATTCGAAACAGTGACAGGATTGATTATACACAAAACATGCGCTTTTTTGACAAATGTGACATGCAGATTGGTTTTGTTTTACTGTGTTCGTAAAAGTTACAAGTGGTACATGAAACTTTTTTTCCATCTCATGGACATTTTAATGCTCAATGCATAAAAAAATTAAAAGACCAAAAAAAGACGGCAACAACCACCCTTGGTGAATTTTGTTTGTCTGTTGTAACAACTCATAAAAAGTACCGGTTAAACACCTCTAACAACAAGGTCCTCGAAATTTCCAAGATATACCCAACGTTTGAGAAGGAAGGTGACATTTTAAATACAGCTTTTCCCCAACCAGAAGAAATTTGCCAGAAAAAGATCATCGCTTGCACAAACAAAACGACGGGAACAAAGACCAAAGACCTCGGTTTAGTTGAGGAATGAAGGGCCTCTGTCATGGTGCCTTGTTTCAAGAGTTCCACAAGCTCCACAGTTCTAAAACCTTCCAGTGATTGTAAAAATGTAAATATATATAGAACATTAATTTAAACAAATTTGTGCATTTTTTTGAATAAACAAGTGGGAAACAATAATTTGAAATAAATTTTTGTGTGGTTTTGTGTTTAATAAAAGAGTTTATATATATACATTATTTTCATATTTTGGGCCTCAGGGGCCCCAAAAGTTTAGTAGAAAGAAAAAAAAGGAAAAGAAAAAAAAAACTAAAAAAACCGCTAAATAATGTAATGCACGTATGTGGAATTCGTCGTTTTCCGCCACCACATCATTTTGGGCAAACTTCTTGGGACGTACTCGGGAAGACTGATAAGAAATTTTTTTTCTTATTACCTTCACAAAAATTGCTCTTTTAATCTGTAAGAAATTTTTTTTTTTTTTTTTTTTTAAAATTTTTTTGGGCACTGGGGGCACCACTTCAGATTTGGGCCTTGGGCCCGAAGGGGTTAAAGAAGATTTACATCCCAAAAAAAGAACATTTAACTGACAGTTACCTTTATGAAGGTGTTTTATGAAGAATGGAAGACAGGAGGAGGAAGAAAGGGAAAAGAGGGTTTTTGTTTGGAAGGGGGAACCCCCTCCAAAGGAGGAGAGGTTGGATAAATGCATGATGAAGGGTTGGATTTGAGTGGGGGTTCTATCAGGGGTTATTTTTTGGGTTTTGCAAAATGGGGGGATATAAAACGGGAACCAAATTGCTTGGGTAGCATTTTAAAATTGGGGTTTGGGGAAAGTTTTTTTAGTGGGTGAATTTAAAGGGCCTGCCTATATGGGGCCCAAAAGGGCCCCTGCATTTTTCCTCCCTTTCTTATGTTTTTATGACTCATTTACTTTTAGGGTCCCCTTACAGCTTAAATATAGATTTTACATCAAAAAAGAAGCCCCAAAAAAAGGGGCACAATAAAATGTATAAATGAAATTGGTAAAGGGGGGGTTTTATGAGGGGAAATCTGCCTATAGGGGACAAAACTAAAACTTGGGATTTCAAATTTAGGTTGGGTAAATACATTAGTGAGAGGGGTTGGCTTTTAACTCTCCATGATAAATAGGTTTATCAAAACTTACGATAGGGAGAAAATTAAAATTTAAACTGACGTTAGGGAACTTCGGGGGATTTTAAACAAACTAATTTTTGGTCAAAAAGTGCAGATGGTTTTAATTAGAAAATCAAGGTTCGAAGCTCAGGAGTGTCCATAACCCTAGCACTTATAAGTTAAATGATGTAGAACTTAGCCATACAGATTGCAAAAAGGACTTGGGGGTTATGGTGAGCAGCAACCTTAAACCAAGACAGCAATGCCTAAGCGTACGTAATAAGGCAAATAGATTACTGTGATGAATGGTTTGAAAAACCGACAAGTTGAAGATTGAGACACTTATGCAGCATATGGGAATCTTTATTCAGGAAACGTTTCGCCACACAGTGGCTTCATCAGTCCAATACAAAGAGGAAGGCGTAAGGAGAGGAGGAGTATGAGGTAATCAGTCCCTCAGCCTGGAGTCGATGTGTTCAGTCCATCAATCTTGTTGAATGTACAGCATAGGGGCGTAGACGTGGCTTATATACTGTAGTGAAGTGAGGTGAAGCAGGCGGAGGCGGGGTCATAGTGGTACCATCCACTAGTCGAAGTAGGTCTTCGTCCAAAGGTTGAACAAGTGTTGGAGAATTCTTTGTAACAAGATCCCATGATGCTGCAGTGTCTCAATCTTCAACTTGTCGGTTTTTCAAACAATTCATCACAACTGTCAGACACTGCAGCATCATGGGATCTTGTTACAAAGAATTCTCCAACACTTGTTCAACCTTTGGACGAAGACCTACTTCGACTAGTGGATGGTACCACTATGACCCCGCCTCCGCCTGCTTCACCTCACTTCACTACAGTATATAAGCCACGTCTACGCCCCTATGCTGTACATTCTACAAGATTGATGGACTGAACACATCGACTCCAGGCTGAGGGACTGATTACCTCATACTCCTCCTCTCCTTACGCCTTCCTCTTTGTATCGGACTGATGAAGCCACTCTGTGGCGAAACGTTTCCTGAATAAAGATTCCCATATGCTGCATAAGTGTCTCAATCTTCAAATAGATTACTGGGATTTATATCAAGAAGTGTAAGCAAGAGAAGTCCAGAGGTCATACTGCAGCTTTATACATCATTAGTAAGGCCTCACCTAGATTATGCAGCTCAATTCTGGTCTCCATATTACAGAATGGACATAAATTCGTTAGAAAACATTCAGCGTAGGATGACTAAATTAATACATAGCATTAGAAATCTTCCTTATGAAGAAAGATTGAAGACTCTTAAGTTACATTCACTTGTTAGACGGAGAATGAGGGGAGACATGATCGAAGTGTATAAGTGGAAGATAGGTATTAATAAAGGGGATATTAATAAGGTCTTGAGGATATCTCTCCATGAGAGAACCCGCAGTAATGGATTTAAATTAGATAAGTTTAGATTTAGAAAGGACACAGAAAAGTATTGGTTTGGAAATAGGGTAGTTGATGAGTGAAACAGTCTACCTAGTTGGGTTATTGAGGCTAGGACTTTGGGTAGTTTCAAATTTAGGTTGGATAAGTACATGAGTGGGAGGGGTTGAATTTGAGTGGGACTTGCACATCAGAGCTTACTTCTTAGGTAGCATTGAAAATTGGGTTGGTCAAATGTTTTGTTAGTGGGATGAATTGTAAAGGACCTGCTTAGTATGGGCCAACAGGCCTGCTGCAGTGTTCCTTCTTTCTTATGTTCTTATTGCTTGGGTATAGCATTTATGCTGTTAGTGGGTTGGATTTGTGAAGGACTGGCCTAGTATGGGCCAACAGGCCTATTGCACTGTTCCTCCTTTCTTATGTTCTAAAAGCTATGGCTGGATAAATACATACATGAGTGAGAGGGGTTAGATTTGAGTCAGACTTGCACCTGAGCTTATTGCTTGGGTAGCATTTGTTCTGTTAGTGGGTTTGATTTGTGAACATAAGAACATAAGAAAGGAGGAACACTGCAGCAGGCCTGTTGGCCCATACTTAAGCGGGAGAATAATGACACAATACACCAATGCTTCGTTTAGAAAGACACGTAAGCAAACACTATAACATATTTATTAGAAAACGTTTCGGTCCTGGGACCTTGATCACTTGGTTAGAAGTGATCAAGGTCCCAGGACTGAAACGTTTTCTAATAAATATGTTATAGTGTTTGCTTACGTGTCTTTCTAAACCAACTTGTCGGTATTTATTACCAAGGTTTATACCACCAATGCTTCACACGGGATGGGAAAATTCTAGTTAGGAAAACAAATGTAGGTCAACTGTACACAATCACGAACGAGAATGATGTATCACGATTTCTCAGGGATACTGATCTTACAGAGAATAACTAAATGTCCAACCTAAAAGCCTACGTAATGTAGTGTATGTTTTGCTCCATTATTGTTCAAATCTCGTAGTACAATCTCTTAGTAATTAAATAATCAACTACCTCATTTTGTGATTTTACTAGTAAGCATAAGTCACCTTATCTAATTTTCTTATTTACTATTGTTTGCTTAAATATTAGCTGAATTGATACTTTCTCTGTCCATATTACTACCTATTTTTTTAAATACTATCAATTGATATTACTTACTAAAATTAATAATTCCCATTTTTACTATCAATACAATTTACTCTTAACATTTTTGACATCATTTAATAACCATTACTTGTCTAATTACCTCAACCAGAAGAAATAAACATTACTTTTTCACTTATTTTGTAATCATTATTACTTACTAAAATTTTATTAAACACCATATTTACTACCAGTCAATTTTACTTTTGTACATTAATCATTATTTTATACTTCCCATAACATTTTGTTGCCAAACTTCCAAGTTTGTATATTCAACTCCAACCTTTGTACCTGTGTACCTGTGCACTTTTGTGCCTCTGTACCTGTGTACCTGTCTACCAACTTACTACCATATTATAACCAAGACATTGCCATTGTTATTTTTTACTTATTATTCTTTTGTTACTTTAATTTGTGAATTTTATTTTGTCAATTTAAATCTAGTTATACTCTTGATCTTGTCAACAACCTATACCAGACCCTAGTGCAATTGCAAGTACCATTTCAATTTGTATTTTTATAAGTTTATATTATAAGTCCTATTCTAAGATTGTTTTCATATCTTAGTGACTATATTGTGTGTGCAATTAGTGTATATTTCAATTAAATTATTGTTCAAGGCCCTTAACTATCTTTTGCTAACTAGTACCAACTACCTCATATATTTTTTTTTCTACTTTTTTTTATTATTTTGCTACCTTAACTTGCATATTTTATCTTGTCAATTTAAATCTAGTTATACTCTAATTCTTGTAAACAACTTATATAACCTTAGGTAGTAGGTTGGTAGACAGCAACCACCCAGGGAAGTACTACCGTCCTGCCAGATGACTGTGAAACAAAAACCTGTAACTGTTTTGCATGATGGTAGGATTGCTGGTTTCTTTTTCTGTCTCATAAACACGCTAAGATAACAGGGATATCTTGCTACTCCTACTTACACTTTGGTCACACTTCATAGACACGCACATGCATATATATATATATACATACATCTAGGTTTTTCTCCTTTTTCTAAATAGCTCTTGTTCTTTTTATTTCTTCTATTGTCCATGGGGAAGTGGAAAAAGAATCTTCCTCCGTAAGCCATGCGTGTCGTATGAGGCGACTAAAATGCCGGGAGCAATGGCTAGTAACCCCTTCTCCTGTATACAATTACTAAAAAAGAGAAGAAGAAAAACTTTATAAAACGGGGTTTGCTTAAATGTGCGTGGATGTAGTGCGGATGACAAAACAGATGTTTGCTGATGTTATGAATGAAAAAAAGTTGGATGTCCTGGCCCTAAGCAAAACCCAAAGCTGAAGGGGGTAGGAGAGTTTCAGTGGGGGGAAATAAATGGGGTTAAATCTGGAGTATCTGAGAGAGTTAGAGCAAAGGAAGGGGGAGCAGTAATGTTAAATGATCAGTTATGGAGGAGAAAAAGAGAATATGAATGTGTAAATTCAAGAATTATGTGGATTAAAGTAAAGGTTGGATGCGAGAAGTGGGGCATAATAAGCGTGTATGCACCTGGAGAAGAGAGGAATGCAGAGGAGAGAGAGAGATTTTGGGGGATGTTAAGTGAATGTATAGGAGCCCTTTTAACCAAGTGAGAGAGTAATTGTGGTAGGGGACTTGAATGCTAAAGTAAAGGGGAAACTTTTAGAGAGGGTGTGGTAGGTAAATTTTTTTGGGGGCCAGGTGTAAATGATAATGGGAGCCCTTTGATTGAACTTTGTATAGAAAGGGGTTAGTTATAGGGAATACATATTTTTAAAAAAAAAGAGGATAAATAATTACACGATATAGTAGGGGGAAATGACAGTAGTTTGTTGGATTATGTATTGGTAGATAAAAGACTGTTGAGTAGACTTCAGGATGTACATGTTTATAGAGGGGCCACAGATATATCGATCACTTTCTAGTTGTAGACACTGAGAGTAAAAGGTAAGGGGATAAAGGAGAATAAAGCATCAGGGAAAGAGAGGTAAAGGTTTAAAAATAAAAGAGGAGGCAGTTAGGGTAAAAATTTAAACCTATTGGAGGATAGATGGGCAATGAGAGCAAGGCAAGGGGGTCGAAGAGGATGGGGTAGGTTTAAAAATTTATGTTAGAGTTTTCAGCAGAATTTTGGGGTTACAGGAAAGTGGTGCAGGAGGGAAGAGGAGCGATTGGGAAGTTTTATTAAAGAGAGTAGAAAGGGAAAAATTAGCTAGGGAAAATTTTTTTAAAAAGTAGAAGTGATGCAAGGAGGGAAGAGTATATGGAGAAAAGAGAAAAGTTAAGAGAGTGGTGAAGCAATGTAAAAAGAGAGCAAATGAGAGAGTGGGTAGATTTATCAAAAAATTTTGTTAAAAATAAGAAAAAGTTTTGGAGTGAGATTAACAATTTAAGAAACCCTAGAGAAAAGGGGTTTTGTCATTAAAAATGGGAAGGAGATTTTAAAGGGGAAGTTAGGGGTATTGGAAGATGGAAGGGAATTTTTTTGAGGAATTTTTAAAAATGTTATGAAGATGGGGAAGCTGGATTTCGTGATAGGGCAAGGGGAATAAATCTTGTGGAGTGAGGAAGAGTCATTTGAGTGGGGGGGAATTTTCGTGGCGTAGGTAAATAAAAAGGGGGTAAGGCAGCCGGGATTGAGGGGAAAAGATAAAAGTTAAAAGCGGGGGGGAAATATTTGGGGGGAGTGGTTGGTGCAATTATTTAATAATGTAGGGAAGGGGGTAAGGTCCCTAGGGTTTGGCAGAAGCATGCATTTTCCCCTTTGAAAAAGGAAAAGGGGGATAAAAGAGAGTGCAAAAAATTATGGGGGTAAGTCTGTTGAGTCCCTGGTAAAGTGTAGGGTGGGTTATAAGAAGAATTAAGATAAGACGGAGAATAGGATAGCAGATGAAAAGGAGGCTTTGGGAAAGGAGGGGGGTGTGGACCGGGTGTTTACGGAAACATATAATTTGAACAGTATTTAATAAGGCTAAAGAGGTTTTGTGGTTTTAAAGGATTTGGAAAAGGCGTATGACAGGGTGGATGGGGGGGGCAAGTGCAGATGTTGCAAGTGTATGGTGTAGGAGGTAGGTTACTGAAAGCTGAAAGTTTTTACGGGTAGTGGGGCTAAATTAAGAGTGGGAAAAGGGGGAATTTTTTCCCAGTAAAAGAGGCCTTAGAAAGGATGTGTGAGCACCGGGTTTTTTAATATATTTATAGAGGGTTGAAGAGAATAAATGCAGGGTCTTTGGGAAGAGGCGTGGAGTTAAAAAATAAAGAATCAAAACACAAATGGGGGTTGTCACAGCGCTTTTGCTGATACACGTGCTCTTGGGGGATTTCTGAAGAGAAGTTGCAGAATTGGTGGATGAATTTGGTAGGGTGTGCAAAAGAAGAAAATTAAAGGGGAATACAGGGAAAAGTAAGGTTTGAGGGAAAAAAAAGATTTGGTGAGAAAGATTATTCAATTGGAGGGAGAAGTTGGAGGGGGTGAACTATTCAATATTTTTGGGGGTGGACTGTCAGCGGTGGGTCAGAAAGATAGGTGAATCATAGAATTATGAGGGAAAAAGAGTGAGTGGTGACTTAGGTTGTGGAACAAAGAACTTTGTCCTTGGAGGGAAAGAGGGGGAAGTATGAGAGTATAGTTTTACCAACGTCTTATTTTGGGTGTGAAGCGTGGGGGATGAATGTTTCAGCGGGAGGGCTGGAGCGGGAGATGTCATGTCTGAGGGGAATGGTGGTGTGAATATAATGCAGAGAATTTGTATTTTGGGAAGTTTGGGGGCGGGTTACCAAAACGTTTCCAAAGGTGGGGGGGGGGGTTTTGGGGGGGGGACAGTAAGGAATGGAGCGAAACAGAATACTTCAAGAGTGTATCATCGTAGTGGGAAGGGAAAGGGGGGTAGGGGGCGGGGCCCGGAGGGTGGAGGGAGGGGGTAAAAGGGGGGTTTTTTGTGCGAGGGGGTTGGACTTCCAGCGGCATGCGTGGGGCGGTTTGTAGGGTGAAGGAGACAAATGGTTTTTAATACTTGCGTGCTGTTGGAGTGTGACAAAGTAACATTTTTGAAGGGTTCAGGGAAAAGCGGGGCCGGGCTTGAGTCCCCGAGATGGAAGTACAGTGCCTGCACTCTAAAAGGAGGGGTGTTAAAGTTCAGTTTAAAAACTGTAGTGTAAAGCACCCTTCCGGCAAGAAGTGAGGAGTGAAAGATGGTGAAAGTTTTTCTTTTTCGGCCACCCTGCCTTGGTGGGGAACGCCGGTGTGATAATAATAAAAATAACTTAATAACACCTTTGTGCAATTGCAATTGAAGTCTTGTGCCCTTTTTTTTATCATAGATAAACTCAGTTTTTACTATAGCTCATTCTAGCTCAATACAAGCAAACCAAATTCATTAATTTTGACCATAGTGAATTACTAGTGGTCTGGTGCTATTTTTAATTTGATTTTAATTTTTAGATTAAACCTAGTTTACTATACTCATTCAAACTCACTACATAGACAAAAAAAAGCATTACATTTGCCCTTTGTACAAATTTCAAATGAGATCTTTTTGCTATTTAATTTTATTTTATATTATTTTGTTTATACCAGTTGTACTTTCTCATTCACAAACACATAGACAACCCCCCCCAAATTCATTATGGATTAGTGACATACCTACAGACCAAAATGTTATTGCTATACACTTGTCCAAACTTCCACCACTACACATATCATACTAAAACTTAACACACAACCAGGGTATAAATAAACCCTAATTTGACATAAAAAAATGATTTATCCGTTGACCCTGATCTAAACCCCATAACCCCCCACACAACAAAAACCCATTGGAAAAATAATTTTTCCCTTTTCTACACACACCAAAACCGCACTATCCTAAAAAATGCTAAAAGTCTATCAGTACTTAACTACAACATTAGGTCCTTAAGCAAACACTATGATGACCTCCTGGCACTCCTTGAATCACTAAAGACACCCTTCTCCTGCATTATTCTTACTGAGACCTGGCTTAAGCAGGACACAATAGATATCTACCCTCTACCAGGATACACAGCAATCCACAACTGCAGACCATACCAAGTTGGGGGTGGTATTGCAATCTATTACTCTAACCAATTATCTTGTATTAGCACCATTTACTTTAGTGATGAATATGGAGAATACATTTTTGCTAATTTTACTGTAAAAAACCTTAAGACGCCTATAACAATCAGTGCCATTTACCGGATACCCCACACAAACATCCCAAATTTCAGTGAGAAACTAAAGGCACTAATAACAAACAGACAAATGAATAAGCACCACCTTCACTTAGCTGGAGACTTCAACATCAACCTTGGCCTACTAGATGATCAGCCTGTAACTGATTTCATCAACAATATGAACAACACACTTCTCATACCAACAATAACTAAACCAACCAGGCTCACTGAAACAAGTGCAACCATAATAGACCACATATGGACCAATATACTAGCCCCCCTTAAATCAGGGATAATCACAGATAGCACTACAGACCACTACCCTACCTTCCTCTTGACAAACATTAGTAAACCACCACTTGAATACAACAAAGTTTCATTTAGACTCCATGATGAGGCCTCAATAAGGAAGTTCACAACTGACCTAGAGAATGTTGACTGGCCTACAGAATTCTCCAAGGCCAATGGTATTGATGACTGGACAGACATTTTTCTTAACAAATTACTTAGACTATACAACAAACATTGTCCTATAAAAACGAAAGATCACAAACAAACGGCTTGGTTGCCCATGGCTAACCAGCACCATTCTGAAATCCATTGATAAGAAACACCAATATGAAAAGCAATATAGACAGGGCTTAATACACAAAGATATTCTTAAACACTATTCATCAGTCCTCACCAAAGTAATAAAGAAAGCCAAACAACTATACTACTCCAGTAGATTCACTGACACAAGAGGAGATATAAAAAAGATCTGGAAAACACTCTCTCAGATTCTAGGGACTCACAAACTGAAAAAAAACAAGAATATTGCCCTAACTAAACCTAATGAAACACCACTGCATCCCACTGACACAGCTAACAAGATAAACGACTTCTTCTCAAAAATTCTAAAACTGCAGACACATTCATCACCTTCAAAACTACCATCAGAAAACATCTTATCTCCCTGATACACCCTGTCAACTAATTACACGAATACCACCTGGTGGTTAACACTTACACTCACTCACCCATTTGACCATAAACAGAAATATCAATCTCAATCTCAAAATAATGAATCTTAACTAGTCCTAAGTTGGCCTGTGATACTCCAATACTGAAACTATGTATAGTGCCAAAACAAAAGCATTCACATTGCTAAACTCACAAACTAGTATTTAGTCACTTAGCCATAATACCAACTTACCTCATAATTTTGTAATATTTTAAACTTAAGATTTAATTTAAGTCTGCCCGAAATGCCTAGCCATGCTAGGTGTTCTAGTGGTACACTCTGTAATTATTATTTTACATGTAAACCACACAATAACCAAATTCTGTAAACTCAGCATTGTAATCCTTATAGAGAATAAACTTTGAATTTGAATTTGAACAAAACATTTGCCCAACCCAATTTTCTATGCTACCCAAGAAATAAGCTCTGATGTGCAAGTCCCACTCAAATCCAACCCCTCCCACTCATGTACTTATCCAACCTAAATTTGAAACTACCCAAAGTCCTAGCCTCAATCACCCAACTAGGTAGACTGTTCCACTCATCAACTACCCTATTTCCAAACCAATACTTTCCTATGTCCTTTCTAAATCTAAACTTATCTAATTTAAATCCATTACTGCGGGTTCTCTCTTGGAGAGATATCCTCAAGACCTTATTAATATCCCCTATATTAATACCTATCTTCCACTTACACTTCGATCATGTCTCCCCTCATTCTTCGTCTAACAAGTGAATGTAATTTAAGAGTCTTCAATCTTTCTTCATAAGGAAGATTTCTAATGCTATGTATTAATCTAGTCATCCTACGCTGAATGTTTTCTAACGAATTTATGTCCATTCTGTAATATGGAGACCAGAATTGAGCTGCATAATCCAGGTGAAGCCTTACTAATGATGTATAAAGCTGCATTATGACCTCTGGACTTCTGTTGCTTACACTTCTTGATATAAATCCCAGTAATCTATTTGCCTTATTACGTACGCTTAGGCATTGCTGTCTTGGTTTAAGGTTGCTGCTCACCATAACCCCCAAGTCCTTTTCGCAATCTGTGTTGCTAAGTTCTACATCATTTAACTTATAAGTGCTAGTGTTATGGACACTCCCGAGCTTCTGAACCTTGCATTTATCTACATTGAACTGCATCTGCCACTTTTCTGACAAAGAACAGAGTTTGTTTAAATCCTCCTGAAATTCCCTAACATCCACGTCTGAATCAATTATCCTACCTATCTTTGTGTCATCGGCGAATTTGCTCATATCACTAGTAACATCCTCGTCAAGATCATTGATATATATTATAAACAACAACGGGCCCAAGACTGATCCCTGTGGAACGCCACTTGTTACAGATCCCCACTCGGATTTAACCCCATTTATGGACACTCTCTGCTTCATGTCTGTGAGCCATGACTCGATCCACGAGAGCACTTTTCCCCCAATGCCATGAGCTGCCACTTTCTTTAACAGTCTTTGGTGCGGAACTCTATCAAAAGCCTTACTAAAATCTAAGTAAATAATATCAAATTCTTTACCGTGGTCAACAGCCTCAAAAGCTTTACTGAAGAAAGTTAATAAATTAGTTAGACAAGACCGGCCTCTTGTGAATCCATGCTGAGTATCATTAATCAAGCTATGCTTATCGAGATGGCTTCTTATAATCTCAGCTATAATTGACTCTAGTAATTTGCCTACAATTGAGGCCAAGCTTATTGGGCGGTAATTAGATGGTAACGACTTGTCCCCTGTTTTAAAAATAGGAATTACATTAGCCATCTTCCACATATCAGACACTACACCTGTTTGAAGAGATAAATTAAAAATATTAGTTAATGGTTCACAGACTTCCATTTTGCATTCTTTAAGAACCCTTGAAAAAACCTCATCAGGACCCGGTGACTTATTTTGCTTCAGTCGGTCTATCTGCTTCACAACCATTTCACTAGTGACTGTGATGTTACATAATTTATCTTCTTCTGGCCCACTATAAAAATTAATTACCGGAATATTATTAGTGTCTTCTTGTGTAAAAACCGAGAGAAAATAATTATTTAAAATCGAGCACATTTCATTCTCTTTGTCAGTAAGATGCCCATAGTTATTTTTAAGGGGACCTATCTTATCTCTGACTTTTGTTCTATATACCTGGAAAAAACTTTTTGGGTTAGTTTTAGAATCCCTAGCAACTTTAATTTCATAGTCCCTTTCAGCTTTTCTTATCCCCTTTTTAATGTCCCTCTTAATGTCAATATACTGATTCATAAGATGACCCTCGCCTCTTTTTATACGCCTATAAATTCCTTTCTCATGCCCTAGTAGATATTTCAGCCTATTATTCATCCATTTTGGGTCATTTCTATTTGATCTAATTTCTTTATAAGGGATAAACGTTCTTTGAGCAGCATGTATAGTGTTCGGAAAACTGCCATATTGATAGCTCTCTTCGTTACCCCAGTCAACAGATGATAAGTGTTCTCTAAGCCCATCGTAATCTGCTAAGCGAAAATCTGACTGTTACTGAGTTATCCCTACTATCATACTACCATTCAATGCTAAATGTAATTGATTTGTGGTCGCTAGCACCCAGTTCCTCTGAAACTTCTAAATTATTAACAAGGGATTCATTGTTTGCCAGAACTAAGTCAAGCAGGTTATTACCCCTTGTAGGTTTTGTCACAAACTGCTTCAAAAAACAATCCTGAACTACAGTGGTCCCTCGCTTTTCGTAGTTCCCGGCAATCGTAAATTTCGCCAATCATAGGGGTATTTTCGTATAAACGTGGACTCGCTTTTCATAGGTTGACTCGCGAGTCGTAGTTCGTCAGGGACGCGTACCCACGGCGTGAGCCGGGGTGGCAGCCAGTCTGGCATTGTTTACCAGTGAGCGAAGGTCACCTCACATGCTCCAGCGAAATATTTCATAATATTCCATTTATTTTAGTGCTTGCAAGTACTAAATAAGCTACCATGGCTCCAAAGAAAGCTCCTAGTGCCAAGCCTGTGGTAAAGAAGGTGAGAAATACGATTGAATTTAAGAAAACCATCATTGAACAATATGAAAGTGGTACTAGTGTGGCCGAACTGTCCAGGATGTATAAGAAACCCTACACAAGCTTATGTTCCATAGTGGCCAAGAAAAAGGAAATAAAGGATGCTGTTGTTGCAAAGGGGGTAACTATGCTGACAAAAATGAGATCACCAGTACTGGAAGAGGTTGAGAAGTTATTATTGGTGTGGATAAATGAGAAACAATTAGCAGGAGATACTCTTATGACTTCGATTATTTGTGAAAAGGCTAGGCAGCTGCATGAAGATTTGGTAAAGAAATTGCCTGCAAATAGTGGTGATGAGTGAATTTAAGGCCAGCAAAGGCTGGTTTGAGAGATTTAAGAACCATACTGGCATACACAGTGTGGTAAGGCATGGGTGAGGCTGCCAGTTCGGACCACAAGGCGGCTGAAAAATATGTGCATGAATTCCAGGAGTATATAGAGGCTGAAGGACTGAAACCTGAACAAGTGTTCAATTGTGACGAAACAGGCCTCTTTTGGAAGAAAATGCCAAAGAGGACCTTCATTACACAAGAGGAAAAGGCAATGCCAGGTCACAAGCCTATGAAAGACAGGCTGACACTAATGTTCTTTGCTAATGCTAGTGGGGATTTCAAAGTGAAGCCATTACTAGTGTACCATTCTGAAAATCCCAGAGTGTTCAGGAAAAGCAATGTTATGAAGAGTAAATTGTGTGTGTTTTGGAAATTTAATAGTAAGGCATGGGTCACGAGGAAAATTTTCGTCAAGTGCTTCAATGAAGTGTTTGGCCATAGTGTGAAGGAGTATCTCCTGGAAAAGAAATTGGATCTCAAGTGCCTGCTAGTAATGGACAATGCACCTGCTCATCCTCCAAACTTGGATGACCTAATTTTCGAGGAGTTTGGGTTCATCAGAGTAAAGTTCTTGCCCCTGAATACCACTCCTCTCCTCCAACCCATGGACCAGCAGGTTATTGCAAACTTTAAAAAACTCTACATAAAAGCAATGTTTCACAGGTGCTTGACTGTGACCACAGACACTCACTTGACCCTAAGGGAATTTTGGAGAGAACACTTCAGCATCCTCCATTGAATAACCCTTATAGGTATGGCTTGGGAGGGAGTGACTACCAGGATTTTGAACTCTGCCTGGAAAAAATTGTGACCAGATTGTGTCGACAAGAGGGATTTTGAAGGATTTGGGACTGACCCTAATGAGCCTATGTCTGTTGTAAAATCAATTGGGGAGTTCCACTGGGGAGTTCCATGGGGTTGGATGTGAGTTTGGAGGATGTGGAAGAATTGGTGGAAGACCACAATGAAGAGTTCACCACTGAGAAGCTGCAAGAGCTTCGGCAGGAAGAGCAACACATCGCAGCTCAGAATCTTGCTGCAGAGGAGGAGGAAGAGAGAAGGAAGAAGGTACCTTCTTCAGAAATTAAAGAGATTTTTACTATGTGGGGTAAGATGGAAAGCTTTATGGAGAAACATCACCCTAACAAGGTTGTTGCAAGCCAGGTTGGCAACATGTACAGTGACAAAGTCTTGGGCCATTTTAGGGAAGTGTTAAAGAGACACCAGAAACAGAGCTCTCTCCACAGTTATTTTGCGAGACAGGACTCCAGTGACTCAAGGTGGTCCTAGTGGCATTAAGAAACAGAGAAGAGAAGCAACCCCAGAAAAGCAAATGATACCTGAGGTGTTGATGGAAGGGGATTCCCCTTCCAAACTATAAACAATCCACTCTCTCTCCTCCTCCAGTCTCCCATACACTAAGAAGAATCTCCAATAAAGGTAAGTGTAATACTGTTAATGTTTCATTCATCATTTCCCACTTTTCGGAAATCATTGCGTTATTTTCGTCCAAACATTGGCTCGCAAATGGTCGGTTGACTGGCTAATGGTCGTTCGTCCTGGACGGGTACTCACGGCTCTGAGCCGCATCGGCCTCCCTTCGCAGCCAGTGTGCCATTGTTTACCAGTGAGCGACGGTCCCCTCACTTGTTCATACGAAATATTTCATAATATTCCATTCATTTTAGTGCTTGCAAGTGCTAAATAAGCTACCATGGCTCCAAAGAAAGCTCCTAGTGCTAAGCCCTTGGTAAAGAAGGTGAGAAATATGATTGAATTTAAGAAAAACATGATTGAACAATATGAAAACGTAAGGCTTGGGAGGGAGTGACTACCAGGACTTTGAACTTTGCTTGGAGAAAATTGTGGCCAAATTGTGTCCACAAGAGGGAATTTGAAGAGTTTGTGGCTGACCCTGATGAGCCTATGTCAGTTGTGAACTCTATTGTGGCACTGGGGAGTTCCATGGGGTTGGATGTGAGTTTGGAGGATGTGGAAGAGTTGGTGGAGGACCACAAAGAAGAGCTAACCAATGAGAAGCTGCAAGAGCTACAGCAGGAACAGCAACAGATTGCAGCTCAGAATCTTGCTGCAGAGGAGGAGGAAGAGAGATGGAAGAAGGCGACTTCTTCAGAAATTAAGGAGATTTTTGAAATGTGGGGATCTAGGATGGTAAGATTTATGGAGAAACATCACCCTGAGAAGGATGTTGCAAGCTATATTGGCAACTTCTACAGTGACAGAGTCTTGGCCCATTTTAGGTAAGTTTTAAAGAGACGCCAGAAACAGAGCTCTCTGGACACTTCTTTTGCAAGACAGGACTCCAGTGACTCTCAAGCTGGTCCTAGTGGCATTAAGAAATAGGGAAGAGAAATAACCCCAGAAAAGGACTTGGTAGCTGGGTGTTTATGGAAGGGGATTCCCCTTCCAAACAGTAACTAATCCAATCTCTCTCCTCCTCCAGTCTTCCATACACCAAGAAGAATCGCCAATAAAGGTAAGTGTTATGCTGTTAATGTTTCATTCATCATGTGCCATTGTATTGTTTATGTACTATATCTATATTTCATGTAAAAAAAATTTTTGTTTTAATACTTCTGGGTGTCAGGAACGGAATAATTGTATTTACATTATTTCTTATGGGGAAAATTGATTAAAAAATCGTCTATTTCGATAATCGTCGCACTTCCAGGAATGGATTAATGACGATAAACGAGGGACCACTGTATTCATTACTTTTCCCTTTGTTTATGATGGCATCTAAAGGTAGTTGCTAAAAGCGATTAAACTCAGTGAACATCGTATGTCGATGGTAATCACATGGCTGTAGGCCACAGTGTATGTAGCTGGTATGTATACAACGGGATGTAGTCCGCCTGGGACTAAAAATACATACTACTCACCAATGAGAGTCTTCAATAAAGGTATGTAATATTCATTTATTGTTAAAATTAGTCATTTATATATCTCACTGTTTTTTTGTATGAAAAACTATAGTTGTTCTCTATAAAATGTATGTTTTTATTAATATTTTGGGGAGTCTGAAACAGATTAATTGGATTTACATATTTCTTATGGGAAATATCACTTCGGTTTTCGGTCATTTTGGATTTCGGCCAACCTTCTGGAACGGATTAACTTTGAAAACTGGGGTTCTACTGCACAGTAAGGCCCCACTTTACGGCGTTTCACCTTACGGCGTTCCGCTAATACGGCGATGTCAAATTATGACCAAAATTTGCTATACGGCAAGCGGTCTTTCAAATATGGCGCACCCCACCCGGTTTGTTTACATTTTCCGTGACGTCATCTATCATGTCAGGAAACTTTCCAAAACTTCAAAGTGTTTTAAAGTTACTGCATATTTTATATGTACTCTGATAATTATACTTATGTGTACCTGTACCTAAATATACTTACACACTGTGCTGGTGTGCAGGTACACATTAAAATCGCTAAGTCTCTCTCTACTCATGACGCCAATACTATGTAATAATAATCACTCTTGGGCACACTAAATGTCTTATTACTCTTTCGTTAACTAGTTGGCTCTCATTGACAATGGTGTCTAAGGTTAGCTGTGATAAAAAGAGAAGTCGTAAGACCCTTGCTTTAAGTGCCAAGTTAGAGGATGATGGTGTGCCATTCTGATTTTATTCAATAAACACCCTACCACTCACCTCTCACACATTAATATTAATACAGTGGACCCCCGCATACCGTCGCCATCACATAACGTACAATCCGCATACCGCTCGCTTTTATCGCAAAAATTTTGCCTCGCATACCGCTCAAAAACCCGCTCACCGCTCTTCGTCTGAGACGCGTCCAATGTGCGCCCTTAGCCAGCCTCACATGTGCCGCCGGTGGCATTGTTTACCAGCCAGCCTCCGCGGTAACATCCAAGCATACAATCGGAACATTTCGTATTATTACAGTGTTTTTTGGTGATTTTATCTGCAAAATAAGTGACCATGGGCCCCAAGAAAGCTTCTAGTGCCAACCCTACAGCAATAAGGGTGAGAATTACTATAGAGATAAAAAAAAGATCATTGATAAGTATGAAAGTGGAGTGCGTGTCTCCGAGCTGGCCAGGTTGTATAATAAACCCCAATCAACCATCGCTACTATTGGTGGTACAGCTGCTGCTGCTGCTGTACCACCGTCAGCTGCTGCTGCTGCTGTAGTACCGTCTGCTGCTGCTGTAGCATTGTCTGCTGCTGCTGTAGCACTGTCAGCTGCTGCTGCTGTTGTACCACCATCAGCTGCTGCTGTTGTACCACCGTCAGCTGCTGCTGCTGCTGTAGTACCGTCTGCTGCTGCTGTAGCATCGTCTGCTGCTGCTGTAGCACTGTCAGCTGCTGCTGCTGCTGTAGCACTGTCAGCTGCTGCTGCTGCTGCTGTAGCACCGTTGTTGGTGTGGCTTATTGAGAATACCAAGAAACAATTAACCCCAGAGGATTTGCCACCCAGGATAACCCAAAAAAGTCAGTGTCATCGAAGACTGTCTAACTTATTTCCATTGGGGTCCTTAATCTTGTCTCCCAGGATGCAACCCACACCAGTCGACTAACACCCAGGTGAACAGGGAAAAATGCCTGGAACTAGTGCTCATATTGGTGAATTTGAAGCCAGCAAAGGTTGGTTTGAGAGATTTAAGAATCGTAGTGGCATACACAGTGTGATAAGGCCTGTTCTGGAAGAAAATGCCAAACAGGACCTACAGTACTCAGGAGGAAAAGGCACTCCCAGGACACAGTGTCTCATCAGTCATTGCTGCATCTTCAATAAAGGTAAGTGTCATTTATTCTTCATTTAGTAGAGTAGTACATGCACAATATATATTGTGCATGTACTACTCTACTATTGTGCATGTATCCTTCTCTTTGTGTGTAGGAAAATGTATATTTCATGTGGTAAAATTTTTTTTTTCATACTTTTGGGTGTCTTGCACGGATTAATTTGATTTCCATTATTTCTTATGGGGAAAATTCATTCGCATACCGATCATTTCGCATAACAATGAGCCCTCTTGCATGGATTAAAGTCGCTATGCGGGGGTCCACTGTATTTTAAGGTAAGTAGTAAGTGTACTCTGTGTGTATCTTACCTTTTATTGTGTTTTTAATGCCTATTTCTATTGCTAACTTAATATAAGTTAGTGTAAACTTGTTGTCTGGCATTTATTGCATATTTTGTGTGTGCTCTGTTAATAATACTTGTGGAGCTGTGTGGTAGCTGGGTGGAGGGACAACATTACGTTTTCTCTGTTCAGCCATCAAAGAAAATGTGTATGAATCTGCGTTTGGCCCAGCCACTCCCTCACTCCGTTTTTGTTTACAATTTTCGGCATAAATTATTCATTACTTCTACCTTCGTTTATGATGGCATCTAAAGGTAGTTGTTAGAAATGATTAAATTCAGTGAACAAGGCATGTCGATGTTAATAATATGGCTCTGGGCCACAGTGTAGGTAGCCGGTAGGTGTAGCCCAGGCGGGCTACACCTACCGGCTACCTACACTGACTTCCTACAAATAAATACTACTCACCTCTCCAACTATGTTAAGACCACACATATTTTAAGGTAAATAATGAGTGTACTGTATGTGTATTTTACCTCTCTGGGATGTTTTAAATATCGTATATTAAGTATGAGACGGGGAGCCAGGGCTACCTACACCTGGGCTACCTGCACCTGACTTCCTACAAATAAGTACTACTCACCTCTCTCCCTACATTAAGATTGCAAATACTTTAAGATAAGTAATGAATTTACTGTGAATGTATTTTACTTTGTGTGTTTTTAATGCCTGGTTCCATTACTAACTTAATATAATTTAGTGTAAACTTGTTGTCTGGTATTTATATGCATTTATAAATGGAAAAAAATGGCTTTCTGCCTTCCGGCGATGTCTGCTTTCCGGCAACAGCCTGGAACCTAACCCGCCGTATAAGTGGGGCCCTACTGTATATATATATAAATATATCTTTCATCTTTTGATAACTGCTAGTATGGCAGTCAGTGTCAGTTACCCCACAAAGTTGTTAATCACTGCTGGTGTGGAGTCCTAGTGTCACTTACCCCCACAGAGTTGCTGATCACTGCCTCACTGCTGGTGTGGCAGTGATCACTTACCCTCATGGGGCCCACTGAGTACTGCTGGTGTAGTCTTATCTAGTGTTACATTCTCATAGACCTTTAACTTATGTTATTAATTTAGTGAACTGTGCTAGTAATTTATTTCCCATAATGCTGTACAAAAAGGATGTGTATTTATAGTTACACACATTACTTAGTGTATACCAGGTCACTGTCCAGACAGTGTGGTTGTAGAACTGCCCTCGTATACTTTCCTACACTGGGGTTACATTTATGAATCTCTATACTACATGGAAAAATAAACAGCAGCATTATAATGTGATCCTTTATTGACAACGTTTTGCCCACAGAGTGGGCTTTATCAAGTCACAAACAGGACTACCTGGGTGAAATGTACGTGAGTATTTATAGGATGGAGTCAGGTGGAGAATGTTGGATAGGTTGGGTCTGAACCTGCATGTGACAATCTTCCAAGTAGGGTGATAGAGGCTAGGACCTCGGGTAGCTTTAAAAAGAGATTGGACAAATACACGTATATGAGTAGACTTTCTGCAGTGTTCCTCTATTCTTATGTTCTTATGTGGGATAACAATGAAGAAATTTCTTTGCAAGGGGTTCAGCTATGTTATAGAAGCTGTTGTTTTGGCTGAAGTTGTTGGATATACAGATAAGTGATGATTCCAGGATTCTGCAGTATTGAGTGCTTTCTTCTCTGGCAATAAGTCTTGCATTTCTGTAGTTGATTAAATGGTTGTGTGAATTTCGGTGTTGAACATAGGCATTCCTTAAATCGTCCGATCTGCCTGCATACTGGTGTTCTGAAATACATGTTTGGAGGTCCCTGGATGTTTCGCCCATGTATAATTTGTTGCAGGCCATTACGAGGGATTATTGTCCTGTCTATTACTGGTAATGTCCTTGATGATGTTGGAAGTGGACGTAGATACTTGGAATGAGGTATTGGAAAAGGTGTTGGAAATGTGTTAGGCAATGGAGTTGGTGGGGAGGACTAAGTATCTCCTCTCGGCAGTGTCATCTCTGGGTGTCTGCAGTCTCTAATGAAGTGCTGAGGATAGTGAAGTTTAGAAAATACTTGTTTAATTAGTCAGCACTCTTCCACAAGGAACTCACTGCTGCAGATTTGGAGTGCACGCAGAAAAAAGCATTTAATTACACCACATTCAGTACTGGTGTTGTGGTGAGAGCAGAAGTGGAGAAGATCGTGTTTGTTGGTAGGTTTTCAATAGACTTTATATCAAAGGTCATGGTCAGCTTTGCAGAGAAGAACATCAAGGAAAGGATAAGTGTTGTTGACTTCTTCTTCTAGTGTAAACTGGATTGAGGGTTCGACCTGGTTGAGCTCATGTTGGAGATCCTGAATGCTGAAGCATCTGGGAGATATGATAAGAATGTCGTCAACATAACCTGTTGGTGTCACCTGGCTCCGTCATGTTGACGACATTCTCATCATAACTCGCAGATGCTTCAATGTTCAAGGCCTCCAACACAAGTTCAACCAGGTCAAACCCTCAATCCAGTTTACACTAGAAGAAGAAGTCAACAACACTCTTCCTTTCCTTGATGTTCTTCTCTGCAAAGCTGACCATGAACTTCATTTTAAAGTCTATAGAAAACCTTCCAACCAACACGATCTTCTCCACTTCTACTCTCACCACAGCACCAGAACTAAACATGATGTAATTATAGGTTTTTTCCTGCATGCACTCCAAATCTGCAGCAGAGAGTCCTTTGAGGAAGAGTGCTAGCTAATTGAACAAGTATTTTCTAAACTTCTCTATCCTCGGCACTTCATTAGAGACTGCAGACATTGGGCATCTAACATTTTTAACACACACCGGAGACGACACTGCTGAGAGGAGATACACAGTCCTCCCCACCAACTCCATTGCCAAACGCATTTCCAACATCTTTTTCCAGTACCTCATTCCAAGTACGTATCTACGTCCACTTCCACCACCATCAAGGACATGACCAGTAATAGACAGGACAAGCTTCAGTCTTCTACAAGGGTATACATAATCCCTTGTAATGAATGCAACAAATTATATATGGGCAAAATATCCAGAGACCTCCAAACATGCATTTCAGAACACCACTATGCAAGCAGATCGGACGATTTAAGGAATGCCTGTGTTCAACACCGAAATTCACACAACCATTTAATCAACTACAGAAACGCAAGACTTATCACCAGGGAAGAAAACACTCAATACCGCAGAATCCTGGAATCATCACTTATCTGTATATCTAACAACTTCAGCCAAAACAACGGCTTCTATAACATAGCTGAACCCCTTGCCAAGAAACTTCTTCATCATTATCCCACATAAGAACATAAGAATGGAAGAACACTGCAGAAAGTTTACTCATATATTTGTACAATTTCTTTTTAAAGCTACCCAAGGTCCTAGCCTCTATCACCCTATCCAGAAGATTGTGACATGCAGGTTCAGATCCAACCTACCCAGCATTCTCCACCTAACTCTATCCTACAAATACTCACGTACCTTTCACCCAGGTACATCTGTTTGTGCCTTGATAAAGCCCACTGTGTGGGCAAAACGTAGTCTTTATTATTAAAAGGATCACATTATACTGCTTCTGCTTTTATTTTTCCACTGTGTCGGTATTTTATATAATTTATTTCCTATCTCTATGCGTATATAATTATTATTGTTTTTTCAACATGTCAGGCATCTCCCATCAAGGCAGAGTGCAGGGTGACCCAAAAAAGAAACACTTTTACCATCATTTACATATAATCACTGTCTTTGCAGAGGCACTCAGATATGAGAGTTTAGATGTTACTCCAAACAGTCAATATCTCAAATCCCTCCTTTAAAGTGCAGGCATTGTACTTCCCACCTCCAAGACTCAAGTCTGGCTAATTGGTTTCCCTGAATCCTTTCACAAAATATTACTCTGCTCACACTCCAACAGCTCGTCAGGTCCCAAAAACCATTCGTCTCCATACACTCCTATCTAACACACTCACACATGCCTGCTTTATGTCCAGGCCCCTTGCACACAAAGCCTCTTTTACCCCCACCCTCCATCCTTTTCTCGATGACCCCTACCCCTCCTCCCCTCCACTACAGATTTATACACCCTCCAAGTCATCCAATTTTACTCTGTCCTCTCTAAATGACCAGACCACCTCAATAACCTCTCTTCAGCCCTCTGAATAATATTTCTTGTAACTCCATACCTCCTCCTAATTTCCACATTACGAATTCTCTACATAATATTTACACCACAAAGTGCCGGGCTCTGGGAATAGAAAAACTCTTGAAACTCACCAATGGAATATCAATGGCACATGCAGGCCCTGCTTTTCAGTATTTAGCTAATGCAGCAGTTTACAATTACACCCATTCTTCATTTATTCAGACTTACTACAATAAATGTATTCACCACTCACTATAAGCTAAGGACAAAAATATTTTAAGGTAAGTAATTCTGGGAAACCAGTTAGCGAGACTTGAGTCCTGGAGGTAGGAAGGACAATGCCTGCACTTTCAAGGAGGGATATGGGATATTTGCTGCTTGGAGTAACATCTGAACTGTCATATCTGAGTACCTCTGCAAAGACAGTGATTATGTGTGAATGATAGTGAAAATGTTGAATGATGGCAAAAGTGTTTCTTTTTTTGGGTCACCCTGCTTCAGTAGGAGATGACTGAAGTGTTGGGAAAAAACAAAAGTAATGTGTGTACTGTACATGCATTTTTTAGGCCTAGCTCTATTGCTCACTTAATATATGATAGTGTAAACATGTTATCAGGCTCTTATATGCATTTGAAAGTGAAAAAAGGCTATGTTTCACTTTACAGCAGTAGTTCAAAACCTAACCTGCTGTATAAGCAGGGCCTGCCTGTATTCTGGAGACCACTATAACACGATGCTCATAGTCCTTCTCAGACCCAACCCATCACCCATGGTACTACTACAACTACTACCTTCTCTCAGCCTGCCAATACAGTGGACCCCCGACATTCGATATTAATCTGTTCCTGAGAGCCATTGAATGTCAAAAATATCAAAAGCCGAATTAATTTTCCCCATAAGAAATAATGAAAATCGAATTAATCCGTGCAAGACACCCAAAAGTATGAAAAAAAAATTTACCACATGAAATATTAATGCAATAGAATATTTACAATAACAACAGATTAATAACAATAGAATAATTGACACCTACCTTTAAAGATCTGGTGATGATTGATGGGATGGGAGGAGAGGAGTGTGTGGATGGTGTTAGTGTTTAGAAGGGGAATCCCCTTCCATTAGGATTTGAACTGGCAGCCTCACCATGCCTTACCACACTGTGTATGCCACTACGATTCTTAAATCATTCAAACCAACCTTTCCTGGCCTTAAATTCACTCACATCACCACTAGTTGCAGGCAATTTCTTTACCAAATCATCATGCACTCCGACACACGCACTCCACTTTCGTACTTGGCAATTATCTCTTTCTTCATTTCAATTGTCATTAGCCACTTTTTTCTTGAAGGGTTGGCACTAGAAACTTTCTTGGGGCCCATGCCTACTTATTTTGCAGAAACAAGCACCAAAAACAGTGATAATATGGAATGTACCAAATGTATCCTTAGATGCGCGCACACTGGCTGGCTTGTAAACACTGGCACACACGGTGCAGTTCTGGCCACACGTGGACATGTCTCGTACGAACCGTATCGAATGTCGGGTTTTCCATCGAATGTCGAGACGAAATTTTTGCGTTAAAATACATCGAATGTCAGGGTCCACTGTATAGACTCTGCTCACTTAACGACGGAGTTCCGCTCCTAAGACCACATCGGTAAACTAATTCATCGCTTAGTGAGGAGCACACTATAATGGTAGTGGGTTTGTGTCATCTATCTTCGATTTTGTTTTAAGATCACCTTTGCACCATTTATAACATTTCTGGTATATTTTTAAATGTTTTAACAGTAGTGTACTGTATACTGTAATAAACAGAATAGAGGAAATCAGCTCTAATATATGTACATTATTTAGGCATGCATACTGGTCAAAGAGCCTGTCGTAAGTCCAAGGCATCAGTAAACGAGTACGTTGCTAAGTGAATAGAGGCTGTATATGTACTCATTCTTAGTTAATGCTATAATAGAACTGAAAAAGCTACTCATGGCAAAATGTTTCCATTAATAAATGTTCTAAACTATACATGTCTTTTTCCACAACTTGTAGATATCAATATATCATTTACTTTCACGTCTGCCCTCATTCTATGTCTTACAAGAAAATGTAGATTAAGGGCTCTCAATATATCTTCGTAGGAAAGATTTCTTAGGTGGTGTATTAATTTTGTCATTCTTCTCTGTATATTCTCCAATAAACTTATGTCCATTCTGTAGTATGGAGACCAGAACTGAGCTTCATAATCTAAGTGAGGCCTTACTAATGATGTATAAAGCTGCAATATAACATCTGGATTCCTACTGCTTATACTTTTTGATATAAAGCACAGTAACCTGTTAACCTTATAATGTATGCTCAGACACTGCTGTCTTGGCATCAGATTGTTGCTTACCATAATTCCTAAATCTGTTTCACATTCTGTATGGTTAAGATCTATTATGTTTAGTTTATTTGTGCTAAAGTTATTCTCATTCCTGAGCTTCACGACTTTACATCCATCTACATTGAGCAGCATCTGCTACTTTTCTGACCATGACATAACTTGTCTAAATCTTCCTGAAGTTCAGTAACAGGGCAAGACAGGACTTGCCCCTCTACCTTTCTGCCTCCCTTCCTCTCTACCTCTTTCCTTCCTCGCCTGCCTGCCTGCCTGCCTTTCTTCCTCTGCTCCCTCATTTAATCATTGCACAAATGTATGAGTGAGAAAGCTTGGATCTGAGTAGGACTTGCCTAGTATTGGCCAGTTGGAATACTGCAGTGCTCTATTCCACATTTTTTTTTTTAACATGTTGGCCGTTACCCACCAAGGCAGAGTGACTCAAAAAGAAAAAAAAACAAAAAGAAAGAAAGAAAATTTTTTTTATCATTCAACACTTTCACCATCACTTATACATAATCACTGTCTTTGCAGAGGCATTCAGATATGACAGCTTAAACATCCCTCCAAACTGCCAATATCCCAAACCCCTCCTTTAACCCTTTCAGGGTCCAAGGCCAAAATCTGAAGTCACGCACCAGTGTCCAAGAAATTTTGAAAAAAAAAAAAAAAAAAAAATTATTTTTTCTTACAGAATTAAAGAGCATATTTTTGTGAAGTTAATAAAACAAAAAAAATAAGAATCTGATCAGTACTTACCGAGATACAGTGCTAAGAAGTTTATAGAAAATGATGTGGTGGTGGCAACATCGACGAATTCCACATACGCGTATTATATTATTTTGTTGTTTTAGTTGTTTTTTCTTTTCTTTTCCAATTTTTTTCTATTCCTACTAACATTTGGGGCCTGAGAGACCAATACTGTATATAATTGATATATATATACTCACTGTATTGAACACAATAACCGCACTAAAGTTATTATCATATTACTGTTTACCACTGTTGTTTATTACAATAAACATGCACAAATATTGTATAATACTAATGTTCTATCATATATTTACATATTTACAATCACTGGACATGGTTTTAGAACTGCTGGAGCTTGTGGAACTCCTTGAAACAAGGCACCATGCACAGAGGCACCTTACATTCCTCACACATAAACCGAGTGTCTTTGCGTCTTTGTTGCCGTCGTTTTGTTTGTGCACAGACAATGCATCTCTTCTGAGCAAATTTCTTTTGAGTTGAAGGAAGCTGTATTATGAAATGATCACCTTCTCTCCTCAAACGCTTGGGTATATCCTGAGGAATTCGAGGACCATGTTGTATTGCTGGTGTTGTTACCTGGTACTTCATTATGAGTTGTCTGACAACAGACAAACAAAATTCACCATACGGTGGTCTGTTACCAGTCTTTATTTGGTACATATTATATGCATTGAGCATTGAAATGTCCATGAGATGGAAGAAAAGTTTCATGTACCACTTGTAACTCTTACAAACACAGTCAACAAAACCAATCTGCATGTCACACTTGTCAACCAAGCGCATGTTTTGTGTATAATCAATCACTGACACTGGTTTTCGAATACGTTCATTAGTCACTCGATCAACTTTGCCACTGTCTTGCATTTCATTACGGTGAATGGTTGTCAACAATGTGACATCTCGTTTGTCATGCCACCGTAATGCCATGATGTCATTGGCAGTAAACACCTGCACGTCATCACCACGAACACCTGCGTTGAGCCTGGGCATATGTTTACGATTAGAACGCACTGTGCCACACACATCTGTCTTGTTCACTCGCATGAAATCACTGAGTAATGGGCTTGTGTACCAGTTATCGCTATATAATGTATGCCCCTTACCAAGATAAGGTGCCATCATGTTTCTCACTACGTCACCTGAGATACCCAATAACATCTTGGTATCTTTCAATGTTTTACTACCCGTGTATACAACAATATCCAACACCAGGCCACTGTCACAATCACAGAGTACAAACAGTTTTATACCAAAGCGGTTCCTCTTGCTCGGTATATACTGCTTGAATGACAGTCTACCTTTGAACAAAATCAAAGACTCGTCAATTACAAGATTCTTGAATGGATAAAAGTATATCCTGAACTTTTGTTTGAGATACATGAAAACATTTCTAATCTTGTATAACCTGTTACTTCTGTCAGGCCTGGTTTTGTCAGAGAAGTGCAACATACGTAACAGTAAGATAAACCTGTTCACTGGCATTATTTCACTAAAGACCGGGGTAGAAATTAGCCGATCTGTGGACCAGTATGCTTTTATATTATGCTTATAGACGTGAGGCATAAGCATTATTGTTGCAAAAAGCAAATACATTTCTGCAACAGTCGTCTCTTTCCACCTGTGTAGTCTTGACTGTGGTGATAAGATCGTATTTGCCATGGTGTACTGAAAATAATTATTACTTTCCCTGGCAATAATTTCCATCAATGGCTGGTCAAAGAATAATTCAAAGAATTCCAGTTCATTGGCCGTGGTTCCAAGGGGACAGGTAGGTAGAATTCCACTTTGAGAGTCATCAAAGTGGTGAGGCTTGGGAACAAAATTGGGATTTTGCTGCCAATCCCACATACGGTTTTCTGGTGGATACTGGACATCATAGGCTGGTTGTACGGGTGGTTGTGGTTGTGGCGGGCTGGTGGCTGACACTCCGCTTTGTCCTTGAACTGACGAGTCAGCAGCATGGGTCCCCGCGTGGCACGGTGAGTCACGCATGGCGGTGCCACTACCACCACCAGCACCACTAACACCATCCACTGATGCCTGTGGCTCATCCATGCCAAGTGTAGCCACATCATCCTCACTATCACTACCTAAAATGGGTGTAGGGCCACGGGATGTACTCCGGGATGTACTCCGTCCCCTGAGCACAGCATAGGGTACACTACCCGAGCGCATGAGGCGGCGAACATACCGATGCTTCACTGGTGAATATGATTCCTCACTATCACTACTCGAATGATCGTCGAGCGCAATAAAATCACAATCCACGTCAGAATCATCGTCATTACAGTGGACCCCCGCATACCGGACGCCTTGCATAACGGACAATCCGCATACCGGACGCTTTGATCGCTAAAATTTTGCCCCGCATACCGCCCAAAAACCCGCTCAGCGCCCTTCGTCCGAGACGCGTCCAATGTGCGGCCTGAGCCAGCCTCATATGTTCCGCTGGTGGCATTGTTTACCAGCCAGCCTCCGCGGTAACATTCAAGCATACAATCGGAATATTTCGTATTATTACAGTGTTTTCGGTGCTGTTTCTGGAAAATAAGTGACCATGGGCCCCAAGAAAGCTTCTAGTTCCAACCCTACAGCAATAAGGGTTAGAATTCCAATAGAGATGAAGAAAGAGATCATTGATAAGTATGAAAGTGGAGTGCGTATCACCGACCTGGTCAGGTTGTACAAGAAACCCAAATCAACCATCTCTACTATTGTGGGCAACAGAAAGGCAATCAAGGAAGCTGTTCTTGCCAAAGGTTTAACTGTGTTTTCGAAACAAAGATCGCAAGTGATGGAAGATGTTGAGAGACTCTTATTGGTGTGGATAAATGAAAAACAGCTAGCAGGAGATAGCGTCTCTCAAGCGATCATAAGCGAAAAGGCTAGGAAGTTGCATGAGGATTTAATTTAAAAAAGGCCTGCAACTAGTGATGATGTGAGTGAATTTAAGGCCAGCAAAGGTTGGTTTGAGAGATTTAAGAAGCGTAGTGGCATACATAGTGTGATACGGCATGGTGAGGCTGCCAGTTCGGACCACAAAGCGGCTGAAAAATATGTGCAGGAATTCAAGGAGTACATAGAAACTGAAGGACTGAAACCTGAACAAGTGTTTAATTGTGATGAAACAGGCCTGTTCTGGAAGAAAATGCCAAGCAGGACCTACATTACTCAGGAGGAAAAGGCACTCCCAGGACATTAGCCTATGAAAGACAGGCTTACTTTGTTGATGTGTGCCAATGCTAGTGGTGATTGCAAAGTTAAGCCTTTATTAGTGTATCACTGAAACTCCCAGAGCGTTCAGGCAAAAGAATGTCCTCAAGGATAATTTGTGTGTGCTGTGGAGATCAAACAGTAAGGCATGGGTCACTAGGGACTTTTTCTATAACTGGTTACACCATGCATTTGCCCCCAATGTCAAAGATTACCTAACTGAAAAGAAATTAGAACTTAAGTGCCTCCTGGTGTTAGACAATGCCCCTGGTCATCCTACAGACGTGGCAGAGCGACTTTATGGGGACATGAGCTTCATTAAGGTGAAGTTTTTGCCTCCTAATACCACTCCTCTCCTGCAGCCCATGGACCAGCAGGTTATTGCAAACTTCAAAAAACTGTACACAAAAGCTCTGTTTGAAAGGTGCTTTGTAGTGACCTCAGAAACTCAACTGACTCTAAGAGAGTTTTGGAGAGATCACTTTAATATCCTCAATTGTATAAACCTTATAGGTAAGGCTTGGGAGGGAGTGACTAAGAAGACCTTGAACTCTGCTTGGAAGAAACTGTGGCCAGAATGTGTAGACAAAAGGGATTTTGAAGGGTTTGAGGCTAACCCTGAGAGGAGTATACCAATTGAGGAATCAATTGTGGCATTGGGGAAGTCCTTGGGGTTGGAGGTTAGTGGGAGGATGTGGAAGAGTTGGTGGAGGAGGACAATGAAGAACTAACCACTGATGAGCTGATAGATCAACTTCAAGAGCAAGAGGCCAGACCTGGGGAAACTGGTTCAAAGGAGGGGAGAGAGAAATTGAAGGAATTGCCTACTTCAAAGATTAAGGAAATGTGTGCAAAATGGCTTGAAGTGCAAACCTTTTTTGATGAAAATCACCCTCACACAGCTATTGCAAGCCGTGCTGGTGACTGTTACAATGACAATGTTGTGAACCACTTTAGACAAATCATAAAGGAACGAGAGATACAGGCCACTATGGACAGATATGTTGTGCGAAAGAAGTCCAGTGACTCTGAAGCTGGTCCTAGTGGCATTAAAAGAAGAAGGGAAGTAACCCCAGAAAAGGACTCGACACCTCAAGTCTTAATGGAAGGGGATTCCCCTTCTAAACACTAACACTCTCTCTCCCCTCCTCCCATCCCATCAATCATCACCAGATCTTCAATAAAAGTAAGTGTCATGTAATTGTGCATGCCTTTTTCAGTTTGTGTGTACTAAAATTAACATTTCATGTGGTAAAAAAATTTTTTTTTCATACTTTTGGGTGTCTTGCACGGATAAATTTTATTTCCATTATTTTTTATGGGGAAAATTCATTCACATACCGAACATTTCGCATAACAGCCAGCCCTCTTGCACGGATTAAGGTCGCTATGCGGGGGTCCACTGTACTAAAGTCAGAGGCCTGGCCACGCGAAAATATTAGGTTTCTCTTACGTTTAGGAACACCCGACCGTGAGTCACGAGTGCCCACACCAGAGGTAGAAGGTCGAGGATCGTCGGGGTTTTCTGCACTATTATCGATATCCTGGTCATTATTTTCGGTCACTAACTTATCAAAGCCGTAGAATTCGTCTTCATTTCTACTTCCATCAGTGTCAGAACTATCAGACAGGAAGAGGAGAGTCCCAATTTTCCGGGGAGTGAGAGCTGACTTGCGACGAGGCATGGTGAACAAGGGTGACTGAGCCGGCGTTCCCACAATGCTATGCAGGCGCCTAGATTTTTTGTTTATGGCGCACACCCACGGCGCAGACCCATTCTCTCACATGTAGGCCTATGTGCGCTTTCGCGCTAAATTTGATGGCGCTAGAATTTTGGCATAGATCTATGGTTTGGACACTCACCGTAAAGCCGTAGATCTACGGGACGGACCCTGAAAGGGTTAAAGTGCAGGCATTGTACTTCCCATTTCCTGGACTCAAGTCCAGCTAACTGGTCTCCCTGAATCCCTTCACAAAATATTACCCTCCCCACACGCCAACAGTTCATCAGGTCCCAAAAATCATTTGTCTTTGTTCACTCCTATCTAACATGCTCACGCACACGCTGGAAGTCCAAGCCCCTTGTCCACAAAACCCCCTCCCTCCAACCTTTTCAGGGATGACCCTTACCCCACCTTCCTTCCCTTATAGATTTATACACACTCCAAGTCATTCTACATTGTTCCATTCTCTCTAAATGACCAAACCACCTCAACAGCCCCTCTTCAGCCCTCTGGCTAATACTTTTAGTAACTCCACACCCTCTTATTTCCACACTATGAATTCTCTGCATAATATTTACACCACATATTGCCCTTAGACACATCTCTACTGCTTCCATCCGCCCCCTTGTTGCAGCATTTACAACCCATGCTTCACACCCATATAAGAGTGTTGGTACCACTATACTTTCGTACATTCCCTTCTTTGCCTCCATAGATAATGTTGTCTCCACATATACTTCAATGCATGACTCACCTCTTTTCCTTCATCATTTCCATAGTTAACCTAATCCTTCACAAATCCATCCGATGACAAGTCAACTCCCAAATATCTGAAAACATTTACTTCTTCCATACTCCCTCCCTCCAATGTAATATCCAATCTTCCTTTATCTAAACTGTTTGATACCCTCATCACCTTACTCTTATCTATGTTCACTTTCAACTTTCTACTTTTACACACCATCCCAAATTTATCCACTAACCTTTGAAACTTTTCTTTGGAATCCCCCAATAGCATATTATCATCAGCAAAAAGTAACTGTGTCAACTCCCATTTTGTATTTGATTCCCCATAATTTAATCCCACCCCTCTCCCCAGCACCCTAGCATTTACTTCTTTTACAACCCCATCTATAAATATGTTAAACAACCATGGTGACATTATACATCCTTGTCTAAGACCTACTTTTACTGGGAAGTAATCTCCCTCTCTCCTACACACCCTAACCTGAACCTCACTATCCTCATAAAAACTCTTTACAGCATTTAGTAACTTACTACCTATTCCATACACATGCAACATCTGCCACATAGCTCCTCTATCCTCTCTATCATATGCCATTCATAAATCTATAAATGCAATGAAAACTTCCCTACATTTATCTCAATACAGGTCCTGCATCACAAATCCAGCATCATTGGGACCTGTAGTGTGCCGGATTACTGAGTTTGCCGAATTACAGAGTGGTTAGGTTAGAATACACTTAATAAAATTAACCAACTTGACTTACACAGTTCAATGAACATCGGCAAAAATCGAACATTTCCGCTACTTTGAGCTCAATTTCAAGGTACTTTTCGTTATGAAAGCAATCAAAATCATGTCTATTTCTGTAATATATCTTCCATTCTATCAAATGAGTCCAAAAAATGAGAATACAACCATAAAACTATATGAAAATATACTGCAAAAGAGGCGGCTAATGGCTGAGAAGTGAACTCCCTTATTTATCGTCTATCTTTTTTATTTTTGTTGTATGTTAAGAAGCATCTTTCCATCATACATTGCCCAAGTTTTAATGAGATAGCCCAACAAACAACCGAGAAAAAAAATTTTTTTACCAAAAATCATATATGGCAAGCCCAAGCCAGGTACTGGAAATAAGTCACTTTGTCTGACTTTTCTGGGTTATCCTAGGTTCTCTATACATACACTGCTATGTATGATAATCTATGTAACTGTATCTGTGTATACCTGAATAAACTTATTTACTTCTAGTCTGTCAACTGAGTACAAGAAACTACCCATTCACTTATTTCAACTACCCAATAAAGTGGTCAGAAATTGGCAATTTGGCTGATTTCACACAAATTTCAACAGATGCCAATTTCAAAATAGTATCCAGAATAAACAATGCAGACATTTCTGGCACTAAAATAACATTTTCCCTGTTCATTAGTCACAGCTACAGGCCCCTCTTATATTACTCTTGCTTACCATTTGGAATTTTTATTCGCAAAAAGAAAAAAAATAGAAGATTTACTGTTATGCAGACTACTGCATTATTTTAATAATAGTATAAATAATGTCAATCCATTCTTGACTCTATACTGAAATTTGGACTGGCAGGCGGACAGGTATTGGACGGTGACGTCATTTGTTTACTCTTGAGCTTCGCTAAAGAATAGAACATTTTCGCTACTGTGAGCGCAATTTCAAGGTACTTTTCATCATGAAAGCAATCAAAATCATATCTATTTCTGTAATATATCTTTCATTCTATCAAATGAGACCGAAAAAATGAGAATATAACCATAACAACCATACAAAAATACACTGCTAAGCGGCCGCTAATGGCTGAGAAGTGAACTCCGCTATTTATGGTCTGATTTCTTTCATTTTTGGTGTACGTGAAGAAGTATCTTTCCATCATACATTGCCCAAGTTTGAATAAGATAACCCAACAAACAACTGAGAAAATAATAATAAAATAATATAATAATGAGTGGTGCGTTGAGGTATATGTGGAGTCAAAAAACGTTATCTATGGAGGCAAAGAAGGGAATGTATGAAAGTATAGTAGTACCAACACTCTTATATGGATGTGAAGCTTGGGTGGTAAATGCAGCAGCGAGGAGACGGTTGGAGGCAGTGGAGATGTCCTGTCTAAGGGCAATGTGTGGTGTAAATATTATGCAGAAAATTCGGAGTGTGGAAATTAGGAGAAGGTGTGGAGTTAATAAAAGCATTAGTCAGAGGGCAGAAGAGGGGTTGTTGAGGTGGTTTGGTCATTTAGAGAGAAGGATCAAAGTAGAATGACATGGAAAGCATATAAATCTAAAAGGGGAAGGAAAGAGGGGTAGGGGTCGTCCTCAAAAGGGTTGGAAAGAGGCGGTAAAGGAGGTTTTGGGTGAGGGGCTTTGGGCTTCCAGCAAGCGTGCATGACGTGTTAATAGGAGTGAATGGAGACGAATGATACTTGGGACCTACGACTGTTGAGTGTAGCAGGTAAAATTTAGTGAAGGGATTCAGGGGAAAACCGGTTATTTTCATAAGTTTGGACTTGAGTCCTGGGAAATGGGAAGTACAATGCTGCACTTAAAGGAAAGGGGTTTTTTGGAATTTGGCAGTTTGGAGGGATAAAGTTGTGTATCTTCTAACGTATAATGCTTCTAAATGTTGTATTCTGGCACCTCGCAAAAGCAGTGGATAATGTGTGAGTGTGGTGAAAGTGTTGAATGATGATGAAAGTATTTTCTTTTTGGGGATTTTCTTTCTTTTTTTTGGGTCACCCTGCCTCGGTGGGAGACGACCAACTTGTTGAAAAAAAAAAAATATATATATATATAATAATAATAATAATAATAATATCTTTATTTACTACACGTACATGTACAATGTATACAGGCCTAGCTGACATCAGTGACATACTACTGTATAGAAAGGCACTTGTTATGCAGAGTATTTCAAGAAAATTAGGTCAGTGTCCCAGGATAACACCCACACTAGTCGGCTAACACCCAGGTACCCAATTACTGATGGGTAAACACAGACAACAGGTGTAAAGAAACACGCCTAATGTTTCTACCCTGGCTGGGAATCGAATATTTACCAAAAACCATATATGGCTAACCCAAGTCAGGTACTAAAAATAAGCCACGTTGACTTTTTTGGGGTTATCCTAGGTTCTCTACACATATGCTGCTATGTGTGATAATCTACAGAAAATAACTTTTTTGTTTCATGTTTATGGTGGAGTACGAGTGTATATCATAGTTAGCCCTGTGCTATACTCCGTTTTCTCTAATATAAGCCACCAAGACAAGGATAGGAGAATGGTATTTGTTTACCATATCCTCTTCATAACTCTGTCGAACTGCTTGGTGTTATGCCAAATATTATTCATTCTGGAGTATTATAAATAACATAAAACATGTTATTTATAATGTTTCTTATGTCATATTAGTTCAATTGTGATAGGCAAATAAGCTGTAGTGTTGATATTAGCGTAATAATAAAGCATATTCTCCAGCTTCATGAGACTGAGCTCAAGGCTACTGACAGTGGCTTCAAAGCCACCTTATCTTTAATCGATAATGTACTGTGTAGGTGCTTTACATAATGAGAAGCATTTCTTCTATTCATTGGAGCCATGGCTAGGGCTAAAAGTAAGCAGGTTAAAACAATAAATGGAGAAAAAGAAATTGGAATGACTTATGCAGTAAGTAGCACCACCAAACAGTACCAGAAGGTTGGTGTGGCGACCCTGGAAATTTGAAATTATGGTAGCCAAAATTAGTGCCGAATAACTGAAGGAACCGAATAACTGATTGCTGGATTTGTGATGGCGGACCTGTACTCTTCATATACATGCTTCAATATAAACACTTGATCTACACATCACCTACCCATTCTAAAGCCTCCTTGCTCACCTGCAATCCTGCTCTCTGTCTTATTTCTAATTCTTTCTAATAATAACCCTAAGACATGCTTTACCTGGTATACTCAGTAAACTTATTTCACTATAATTTTTACAATCTCTTTTGTCCCCCTTTCCTTTATATAAAGGAATTATACATGCTCTCTGCCAATCCCTAGGTATCTTCCCATCTTTCTTACATTTATTAACCCTTAACCCCTAAATGTCCAAACGTATAGGTAAATTTGGGGTGCCAGGGTAAATGAAAATGGGGAGCCTTTTAACCCTTTCAGGGTCGACAGGCCCTCTCAGAGACTTGTTCTCAGGGTCGGCCAAATTTCAAAAAAAAAAAAAAAAAAAAAAAAAAAAAAAAAAAAAAAAAAAAAAAAAAAAAAAAAAAATCTTTTCCCGATCATAATGACACCAATAGTATGAAATTTCATGGAAAACTTATGGAATTATGCTCTCGTGAAGTTAGCGGTCTCAAAGATGTTAACGCATCGGCAATTTTGCTCACCTTGAGCCCTATTTTTGGCCAATTCCAGTGTACTTGTCAACAAAAATCGTAACTATTTTGCTAGAGCTCCTTTTTTTCTATCGAATGAGTACAAGAAACCACCCATTTACCGATTTCAACTATCCAATACAGTGGTCAGAATTTAGCAATTTTGCCAATTTCACACAAATTTCAAAAGATGCCAATTAACGAATAGGGTTCAGAATAAACAAGAAAGACATTCCTGGCATTAAAATAACATTTCCTCTGTTCATTAGTCACGTCCAGATGCCCCTGTTACATTCTTTTGCTTTCCACTTTGAATTTTTATTCTCACAAAAAAAATAGAAGATTTAGTGTTATGCAGACTACTGTATTAGTGTAGAAATGTTATAAATAATATCGGCGCACTTGTGAAAGAATATTAGATTCACCAGTAGACGTGTATTGGATGCTTGGCATGATTTGTTTACTTTTGATCTTTGGTAAACATCAAACATTTCTGCTACTTTGAGTGCAATTTCAAGGTAGTTTTCTTTGTAAAACCAGTCAAAATCATCTCAATTTCTGTAATATGTCCTCCATTCTATGAAATAAGACCAGAAAAACTAGAATACAACAATAAATACCATACGAAAATACAGTGCAAAGTCGCTGTTTTAATCCAAAAACACGGTCAAAGTTTTTTTTTTCTCATTACGCACTGTGTGCTGCAGGATTTTTTTTATACTGCGCACACTGACCACATAGACCCATTCTTTCATATGTAGGCCTACCAGATTTCTCTCACTAGATTTGAGGGAGCTAGAATTTAGGAGGAAGTTCCGGTGAGAAATAAGCAACTATTGGCAGAAAGGTGGGCTGGTGCAAGTATGAGTAGTGGGGGGGATGGGGGGGGGGCTTGAAGAGGGTTGGAATAGTTTTAAAAATGCAGTATTAGAATGTGGGGCAGAAGTTTGTGGTAATAGGAGGGTGGGTGCAGGAGGAAAGCGGAGTGATTGGTGGAATGATGAAGTAAAGGGTGTGATAAAAGAGAAAAAGCTAGCTTATGAGAGGTTTTTACAAAGCGAAAGCGTTATAAGAAGAGTAGAGTATATGGAGAGTAAAAGAAAGGTAAAGAGTTGCGAGAGAGTGCAAAAGGAGAGCCGATGATAGAGTGGGAGAGGCACTGTCAAGAAATTTTAATGAAAATAAGAAAAAAATTTGGAGTTTAACAAGTTAAGAAAGCCTAGAGAACGAATGGATGTGTCAGTTAAAAACAGAGTAGGGGAGTTAGTAGATGGGGAGATGAAGGTTTTGGGTAGATGGCGAGAATATTTTGAGTAACTTTCAAATGTCGATGAAGAAAGGAAAGCGGTAATTTCATGCACTGGCCAGGGAGGTATATCATCTTTTAGGAGTGAAGAAGAACAGGATGCGAGTGTGGGGGAGGTGCGTGAGGCATTACGTAGAATGAAAAGGGGGCAAAACAACTGGAACTGATGGGATCATGACAGAAATGTTAAAAGCATGGGGATATATAGTGTTGGAGTGGTTGGTATTTTTGTTTAATAAATGTATGAAAGAGGGGAAGGTACCATCACTCTTGATGGACTGAACACATCGAATCCAGGTTGAGGGACTGATTACCTCATACTTCTACTCTCCTTACCCATTTCTACTTTGTATTGGACTGATGAAGCCACTGTGTGGCGAAACGTTTCTTCAATAGAGATTCCCATGTGTTGCATAAGTGTCTCAATTCTTCAACTTGTCGGTTTTCAAAACCATTCATCACAACTGTCAGACACTGCAACATCATGGAATCTTGGTACAAAGACTTAAACGCTTGCCCAAACCTTTGGACGATGACCTACTTACATTAGTGGCAGGTCCCACTAAGATCCCGCCTCCTCCTGCTTCAACTCATCTCACCGCAGTATATAAGCCACCTCTCTGGCCCTATGCTGCACTTACTACAAGAGTGATGGACTGAACACATCGAATCCAGGTTGAGGGACTGATTACCTCATACTTCTACTCTCCTTACCCATTTCTACTTTGTATTGGACTGATGAAGCCACTGTGTGGCGAAACGTTTCTTCAATAAAGATTCCCATGTGTTGCATAAGTGTCTCAATTCTTCAAGCTTATTCCTCTATAATTTTTACAGTCTCTTTTGTCCCCTTTCCCTTTATATAAAGGGACTATACATGCTCTCTGCCAATCCCTAGGTACCTTCCCCTCTTTCATACATTTATTAAACAAAAGTACCAACCACTCCAACACTATATCCCCCCCTGCTTTTAACATTACTGTCATGATCCCATCAGTTCCAGCTGCTTTACCCCCTTTCATTTTACGTAATGCCTCACGTACCTCCCCCACACTTACATTCTGCTCTTCTTCACTCCTAAAAGATGGTATACCTCCCTGACCAGTGCATGAAATTACTGCCTCTGTTTCTTCCTTAACATTTAAAAGTTCCTCAAAATATTCTCGCCATCTACCCAATACCTCCATCTCCCCATCTACTAACTCCCCTACTCTGTTTTTAACTGACAAATCCATATTTTCCCTAGGCTTTCTTAACTTGTTTAACTCACTCCAAAATTTTTTCTTATTTTCATTAAAATTTCTTGATAGTGCCTCTCCCACTCTTTCATCTGCTCTCCTTTTGCACTCTCTCACCACTCTCTTTACCTTTCTTTTACTCTCCATATACTCTGCTCTTCTTATAACACTTCTGCTTTGTAAAAACCTCTCATAAGCTACCTTTTTCTCTTTTATCACACCCTTTACTTCATCATTCCACCAATCACTCCTCTTTCCTCCTGCCCCCACCCTCCTATAACCACAAACTTCTGCCCCACATTCTAATACTGCATTTTTAAAACTATTCCAACCCTCTTCAACCCCCCCACTACTCATCTTTGCACTAGCCCACCTTTCTGCCAATAGTCGCTTATATCTCACCCGAACTTCCTCCTCCCTTAGTTTATACACTTTCACCTCCCTCTTACTTGTTGTTGCCACCTTCCTCTTTTCCCATCTACCTCTTACTCTAACTGTAGCTACAACTACAACGTAACATATAAATATGATAAATACACCCCGCAGTAGAATAAATAAACATAAATATGAGATGTGGTAGCAGACGACTTGCACAAGTGACGTCATATTAGAAATGATAATAATAATATTAATAATAATCACCGAGTCTCATTAAATGTCATATATTACGTTAATATCAACATTTTCATTAATCCATCCATGATATTTTTTTCAAAATTAAATAATAAACATGATACATAACATATAAAGATGATAAATACACCCCACTATAGAATAAATAAACATAAATACGAGATGTCGTAGCCAGATAACTTGTACAAGTGACGGCAAGAATAACATTTTCTCTAATCTAACACAAGAGAAAATGTTTTACTGGGGGTAACTGTAGAAAATTATTCCTATCGTATCTTTTTTCTTTTTTTTTAACAAGTCGGCCGTCTCCCACCGAGGCAGGGTGACCCAAAAAACGAAAGAAAATCCCCAAAAAGAAAATACTTTCATCATCATTCAACACTTTCACCTCACTCACACATAATCACTGTTTTTGCAGAGGTGCTCAGAACACAACAACTTAGAAGCATATACAGTGGACGCCCGACATTCAATGGGATCGACATTCGATAAAACTGACGTTCAATGCATTTTAACGCAAAAATTTCGCCTCGACATTTGATCAAAAACCCTCTATTCGATACGATTCGTACAAGACGTGTCCATGTGTGGCCTGAACTGCCCCGTGTGTGCCAGTGTTTACAAGCCAGCCAGTGAGCACGCATCTAAGGATACATTCGGTACATTCCATATTATCACTGTTTTTGGTGCTTGTTTCTGCAAAATAAGTCACCATGGGCCCCAAGAAAGCTTCTAGTGCCAATCTTTCAAGAAAAAAGGTGCTAATGACTATTGAAATGAAGAAAGAGATAATTGCAAAGTACAAAAGTAGAGTGCATGTGTTGGAGCTGGCCAGGTTGTATAGTAAACCCCAAACAACCATCTCTACTATAGTGAGCAGGAAAACGGCAATCAAGGAAGCTGTTGTTGCAAAAGGTGCAACTTTGTTTTCGAAACAGAGATCGCTAGTGTTAGAAGATGTTGAGAGACTGTTATTGGTGTGGATATATGAAAAACAGATAGCAGGAGATAGCTTCTCTCAAGTGATCATTTGTGAAAAGGCTAGGCAGTTGCATGACGATTTTGCAAAGAAATTGCCTGCAACTAGTGCTGATGTGAGTGAATTTAAGGTCAGCAAAGGTTGGTTTGAAAGATTTAAGAATCGTAGTGGCATACACAGTGTGGTAAGGCATGGTGAGGCAGCCAATTCGGACCACAAAGCGGCTGAAAAATGTGTGCAGGAATTCAAGGAGTACATAGAGGCTGAAGGATTGAAACCTGAACAAGTGTTTAATTGTGACGAAACAGGCCTGTTTTGGAAGAAAATGCCAAGCAGGACCTACATTACTCAGGAGGAAAAGGCACTCCCTGGACATATGCCTATGAAAGACAAGCTTACTCTTCTGATGTGTGCCAATGCTAGTGGTGATTGCAAAGTGAAGCCTTTATTGGTGTATCACTCAGAAACTCCCAGAGTGTTCAGGCAAAAGAATATCCTCAAGGCTAATTTGTGTGTGCTGTGGAGGGCAAACACTAAGGCATGGGTCACTAGGGACTTTTTCTATGACTGGTTACACCATGCATTTGCCCCCACTGTGAAAAATTACCTAATTGAAAAGAAATTAGACCGTAAGTGCTTCCTGGTATTAGACAATGCTCCTGGTCATCCTTCAGACATGGCAGAGCAACTTTCTGCGGATATGAGCTTCATTAAGGTCAAGTTTTTGCCTTCTAATACCACTTCTCTCCTGCAGCCCATGGACCAGCAGGTCATTTCCAACTTCAAGAAACTGCACACAAAAGCTGTATCAAAAGTGCTTTGTAGTGACCACAGAAACTCAACTGACTCGAAAAGAGTTTTGGAAGGATCACTTTAATATCCTCAATTGTATAAACCTTATAGGTAAGGCATGGGAGGAAATGACTAAGAGGACCTTGAACTCTGCTTGGAAAAAACTGTGGCCAGAATGTGTAGACAAAAGGGATTTTGAAGGGTTTGAGGCTAACCCTGAGAATCCTATGCCAGTTGAGGAATCCATTGTCGCATTGGGGAAGTCCTTGGGGTTGGAGGTTAGTGGGGAGGATGTGGAAGTTGGTGGAGGAGGACAATGACAAACTAACCACTGATGAGCTGCTAGATCATCTTCAACAGCAAGAGGCCAGACCTGAGGAAACTGCTTCGGAGTAGGGGAGAGAAATTGAAGAAGTTGCCTACTTCAAAGATTAAGGAAATGTATGCAAAGTGGCTTGAAGTGCAAACCTTTTTTGATGAAAATCACCCTGACACAGTTACTGCAAGCTGTGCTGGTGACTATTACACTGACAGTGTTGTGAAACACTTTAGGAAAGTCATAAAGGAACAAGAGGTACAGGCCTCTATGGACAGATATGTCGTGCGACAGAAGTCCAGTGACTCTCAAGCTGGTCCTAGTGGCATTAAAAGAAGAAGGGAAGTAACCCCAGAAAAAGACTTGATATCTCAAGTCCTAATGGAAGGGGATTCCCCTTCTAAACACTAATACCATCCACACTCTCCCCTCCTCCCATCCCATCAATCATCACAAGATCTTCATTAAAGGTAAGTGTCAATTATTCTATTGTTATTATTTTTTATTATTTTTATTATCACACTGGCCGATTCCCACCAAGGCAGGGTGGCCCGAAAAAGAAAAACTTTCACCATCATTCGCTCCATCACTGTCTTGCCAGAAGGGTGCTTTACACTACAGTTTTTAAACTGCAACATTAACACCCCTCCTTCAGAGTGCAGGCACTGTACTTCCCATCTCCAGGACTCAAGTCCGGCCTGCCGGTTTCCCTGAATCCCTTCATAAATGTTACTTTGCTCACACTCCAACAGCACGTCAAGTATTAAAAACCATTTGTCTCCATTCACTCCTATCAAACACGCTCACGCATGCCTGCTGGAAGTCCAAGCCCCTCGCACACACAAAACCTCCTTTACCCCCTCCCTCCAACCCTTCCTAGGCCGACCCCTACCCCCGCCTTCCTTCCACTACAGACTGATACACTCTTGAAGTCATTCTGTTTCGCTCCATTCTCTCTACATGTCCGAACCACCTCAACAACCCTTCCTCAGCCCTCTGGACAACAGTTTTGGTAATCCCGCACCTCCTCCTAACTTCCAAACTACGAATTCTCTGCATTTATATTCACACCACACATTGCCCTCAGACATGACATCTCCACTGCCTCAGCCTTCTCCTCGCTGCAACATTCATCACCCACGCTTCACACCCATATAAGAGCGTTGGTAAAACTATACTCTCATACATTCCCCTCTTTGCCTCCAAGGACAAAGTTCTTTGTCTCCACAGACTCCTAAGTGCACCACTCACTCTTTTTCCCTCATCAATTCTATGATTCACCTCATCTTTCATATACCCATCCGCTGACACGTCCACTCCCAAATATCTGAATACGTTCACCTCCTCCATACTCTCTCCCTCCAATTGATATTCAATCTTTCATCACCTAATCTTTTTGTTATCCTCATAACCTTACTCTTTCCTGTATTCACCTTTAATTTTCTTCTTTTGCACACCCTACCAAATTCATCCACCAATCTCTGCAGCTTCTCTTCAGAATCTCCCAAGAGCACAGTGTCATCAGCAAACAGCAGCTGTGACAACTCCCACTTTGTGTGTGATTCTTTATCTTTTAACTTCACGCCTCTTGCCAAGACCCTCGCATTTACTTCTCTTACAACCCCATCTATAAATATATTAAACAAACCACGGTGACATCACACATCCTTGTCTAAGGCCTACTTTTACTGGGAAAAAATTTCCCTCTTTCCTACATACTCTAACTTGAGCCTCACTATCCTCGTAAAAACTCTTCACTGCTTTCAGTAACCTACCTCCTACACCATACACTTGCAACATCTGCCACATTGCCCCCTATCCACCCTGTCATATGCCTTTTCCAAATCCATAAATGCCACAAAGACCCTCTTTAGCCTTATCTAAATACTGTTCACTTATATGTTTCACTGTAAACACCTGGTCCACACACCCCCTACCTTTTCCTAAAGCCTCCTTGTTCATCTGCTATCCTATTCTCCGTCTTACTCTTAATTCTTTCAATTATAAACTCTACCATACACTTTACCAGGTACACTCAACAGACTTATCCCCTATAATTTTTGCACTCTCTTTTATCCCCTTTGCCTTTATACAAAGGAAACTATGCATGCTCTCTGCCAATCCCTAGGTACCTTACCCTCTTCCATACATTTATTAAATAATTGCACCAACCACTCCAAAACTATATCCCCACCTGCTTTTAACATTTCTATCTTTATCCCATCAATCCCGGCTGCCTTACCCCCTTTCATTTTACCTACTGCCTCACGAACTTCCCCCACACTCACAACTGGCTCTTCCTCACTCCTACAAGATGTTATTCTCCTTGCCCTATACACGAAATCACAGCTTCCCTATCTTCATCAACATTTAACAATTCCTCAAAATATTCCCTCCATCTTCCCAATACCTCTAACTCTCCATTTAATTAACTCTCCTCTCCTATTTTTAACTGACAAATCCATTTGTTCTCTAGGCTTTCTTAACTTGTTAATCTCACTCCAAAACTTTTTCTTATTTTCAACAAAATTTGTTGATAACATCTCACCCACTCTCTCATTTGCTCTCTTTTTACATTGCTTCACCCACTCTCTTAACCTCTCTCTTTTTTCTCCATATACTCTTCCCTCCTTGCATCACTTCTACTTTGTAAAAACTTCTCATATGCTAACTTTTTTCTCCTTACTACTCTCTTTACATCATCATTCCACCAATCACTCCTCTTCCCTCCTGCACCCACTTTCCTGTAACCACAAACTTCTGCTGAAACACTCTAACATACATTTTTAAACCTACCCCATACCTCTTCGACCCCATTGCCTATGCTCTCATTAGCCCATCTATCCTCCAATAGCTGTTTATATCTTACCCTAACTGCCTCTCTTTTAGTTTATAAACCTTCACCTCTCTCTTCCTGATGCTTCTATTCTCCTTGTATCCCATCTACCTTTTACTCTCAGTGTAGCTACAACTAGAAAGTGATCTGATATATCTGTGGCCCCTCTTATAAACATGTACATCCTGAAGTCTACTCAACAGTCTTTTATCTACCAATACATAATCCAACAAACTACTGTCATTTCGCCCTACATCATATCGTGTATACTTATTTATCCTCTTTTTCTTAAAATATGTATTACCTATAACTAAACCCCTTTCTATACAAAGTTCAATCAAAGGGCTCCCATTATCATTTACACCTGGCACCCCAAACTTACCTACCACACCCTCTCTAAAAGTTTCTCCTACTTTAGCATTCAGGTCCCCTACCACAATTACTCTCTCACTTGGTTCAAAGGCTCCTATTGTTATTAATCTATTGTTATTGTTGTTATTGTAATTATTCTATTGCATTAAACTTAATATTTCATGTGGTAAATTTTTTTTTTCATATTTTTGGGTGTCTTGCATGGATTAATTTGATTTCCATTATTTGTTATCGGGAAAATTAATTCGACTTTCGATATTTTCGACATTCGATGAGCTCTCCGGAATCAATTTAATATCGAATGTCGGGGATCCACTGTACCTATAAAGATACACAACATATCCTCCCAAACAGCCAATATCCTAAACCCCTCCTTTAGAGTGCAGGCATTGTACTTCTCATTTCCAGGACTCAAATCCGGATATATAAAAATAACCAGTTTCCCTGAATCCCTTCACTAAATATTACCCTACTCACATTCCAACAGATTGTCACCTCCCAAATACCATTTGTCTCCATTTACTCCTATCTAACACGCTCACGCACGCTTGCTGGAAGTCCAGGCCCCTCGCCCACAAAACCTCCTTTACCCCCTCCCTCCAACCTTTTCAAGGACGACTCCTACCCCACCTTCCTTCCCCTACAGATTTATACGCTCTCCAAGTCATTCTACTTTGATCCATTCTCTCTAAATGACCAAACCACCTGAACAACCTTTCTTCAGCCCTCTGACTAATACTTTTATTAACTCCACACCTTCTCCTAATTTCCACACTCCGAATTTTCTGCATAATATTTACACCACACATTGCCCTTAGACAGGACATCTCCACTGCCTCCAACTGCCTCCTCGTTGCTGCATTCACAACCCAAGCTTCACATCCATATAAGAGTGTTGGTACTACTATACTTTCATACATTCCCTTCTTTGCCTTCATAGATAACGTTTTTTGTCTCCACATATACCTCAACACACAACTCACCTTTTTCCCTCATCAATTCTACGATTAACCTCATCCTTCATAAACCCATCCGCCGACACGTCAACTCCCAAGTATCTGAAAACATTCACTTCTTCCATACTCCTCCTCCCCAATTTGATATCCAATTTTTCTTTATCTAAATCATTTGATACCCTCATCACCTTACTCTTTTCTATGTTCACTTTCAACTTTCTACCTTTACACACACTCCCAAACTCATCCACTAACCTTTGCAATTTTTCTTTAGAATCTCCCATGAGCACAGTATCATCAGCAAAAAGCAACTGTGTCAATTACCATTTTGTATTTGATTCCCCATAATTAAATCCCACCGCTCTCCCGAACACACTAGCATTTACTTCTTTTACAACCCCATCTATAAATATATTAAACAACCATGGTGACATTACACATCCATGTCTAAGACCTACTTTTACTGGGAAGTAGTCTCCCTCTCTTCTACACACCCTAACCTGAGCCTCACTATCCTCATAAAAACTCATTACAGCATTTAGTAACTTGCCACCTATTCCATATACTGTACTTGCAACATCTGCCACATTGCTCCCCTATCCACTCTATCACATGCCTTTTCTAAATCCATAAATGCAATAAAAACTTCCCTACCTTTATCTAAATACTGTTCACATATATGCCTCAATGTAAACACTTGATCTACACATCCCCTACCCACTCTGAAACCTCCTTGCTCATCCGCAATCCTACAGTCTGTCTTACCTCTGAATCTTTCAATTATAACCCTACCGTACACTTTTCCTGGTATACTCAGTAAACTTATTCCTCTATAATTTTTACAGTCTCTTTTGTCCCCCTTCCCTTTATATAAAGGAACTATACATGCTCTCTTCCAATCCATATGAGCCTTCCCTTCTTTCATACATTTATTAAACAAAAGTACCAACCACTCCAACACTATATCCCCCCCTGCTTTTAGCATTTCTGTCATGATCCCATCAGTTCCAGCTGCTTTATCCCCTTTCATTCTACGTAATGCCTCAAGCACCTCCCCCACACTCATATCCTGTTCTTCTTCACTCCTAAAAGAAATTATACCTCCCTGGCCAGTGCATGAAATTACCACTTCCCTTTCTTCGTTGACATTTAAAAGTTCCTGAAAACATTCTCGCCATCTACCCAAAACCTCCATCTCCCCATCTACTAACTCCCCTACTCTGTTTTGAACTGACAAATGCATTCGTTCTCTAGGCTTTCTTAACTTGTTTAACTCACTCCAAATTTTTTTCTTATTTTCATTAAAGTTTCTTGACAGTGCCTCTCCCACTCTATCATCTGCTCTCCTTTTGCACTCTCTCACCATTCTCTTCACCTTTCTTTTACTCTTCATATACTCTACTCTTCTTATAACACTTTTGCTTTGTAAAAACTTCTCATAAGCTAACTTTTTCTCTTTTATCACACCCTTTACTTCATCATTCTACCAATCACTCCTCTTTCCTCCTGCACTCACTCTCCTATAACCACAAACTTCTGCCCCACATTCTAATATTGCATTTTTAAAACTATTCCAACCCTCTTCAACCCCCCCACTACTCATACTTGCACCAGCCCACCTTTCTGCCAATAGTTGCTTATATCTCACCCGAACTTCCTCCTCCCTTAGTTTATACACTTTCACCTCTCTCTTGCTTGTTGTTGCCATTTTACTCTTTTCCCATCTAGCTCTTACTCTAACTGTAGCTACAACTAAATAATGATCCGATATATCAGTTGCCCCTCTATAAACGTGTACATCCTGGAGCCTACCCATCAACCTTTTATCCACCAATACATAATCTAACAAACTACTTTCTTGTATACTTATTTATCCTCTTTTTCCTAAAATATGTGTTACTTATTACCAACCTCTTTCTAAACATAGTTAAATTAAAAGCTCCCATTTTCACTTACCCCTGGCACCCCAAATTTACCTACTACTCCCTCAACAACATTTTTACCCACTTTAGCATTGAGATCCCCAACCACATACTCTCTCACTTGGTTCAAAGCTCCCCATGCACTCACTCAACATTTTCCAAAATCTCTCTCTCCTCTACACTTCTCTCTTCTCCAGGTGCCTAAATGCTTACTATTATCTACTTTTCACATCCAACCCTTATTTTACTCCACATAATCCTTGAATTAATACATTTATACTCCCTCTTTTCCTGTCATAGCTTATCCTTCAACATTATTGCTACTCCTTCTTTAGTTCTAACTATATTTGAAACCCCTTACCTAATCCCATTTATTTCTCCCCACTGAAACTCTACTACCCCCTTCAGCTTTGTTTCACTTAAAGCCAGAACATTCAGCTTCTTTTCATTCATAACATCCACAATTATCTCTTTCTTATCATTTGCACAACATCCACGCACATTCAAACATCCACATACCCTGTGTAAACACAGTGAGAAAAGAGACCAGCTTGAACTAATGGATATTATCAAATTTATTTATTTAACCCTTTGACTGTTTCGGTCGTATATATACGTCTTGGGAGCCAATGTGTTTGATGCATATGTACTTAAAAATTTTAGCGGTTTCCAATCAAGTAGGAGAAAGCTGGTAGGCCCACATGTGAGAGAATGGGTCTGTGTGGTCAGTGTGCACAGTATAAAAAAAATCCTGCACCAAGCAGTGCATAATGAGAAAAAAAACTCCGACCGTGTTTTTGGATTAAAACGCTGACTTTCAGGTGTATTTTCGTATAGTTTTTATGGTTATATTCTCATTTTCGTAGTCATATTTGATAGAATGGAAAACATATTATAGAAATGGAGGTGATTTTGATTGGTTTTACTATGAAAAGGACCTGGAAATGGAGCTCAAAGTAGGGGAAATGTTTGATTTTTGCCGATGTTCAAGAGTAAACAAATGACGTCTTTGTCCAATGAATGTCCAACTAGCCATTCTAATATGCAGTCATGAATGGATTTACATTATTTATACAATTATTACAATATTGCAGTAGTCTGCATAACAGTAAATCTTCTATTTTTTGACTGAATAAAAATTAAAAATAGAAAGCAAGAGTAATATCAGAGGGGCCTGGAGATATGACTGATGAACAAAGAAAATGTTATTTTAGAGCCAGGAATGTCTGCATTGTTCATTCTGAACCCTATTTTGAAATTAGCATATTTTTTAATTTGCGTGAAATTGGCCAAACTGCCAATTTCTGACCACTTTATTGGGTAGTTGAAATCGGTAAATGGGCAATTTCTTGTACTCAATCGGTAGAACAAATGGAGTTCTAAAGAAATAGCTATGAGTTTGGTCGACTAGAACAAAAGAATTAGCTGAAAATAGGGCTCAAATTGGGTGAAATCGCCGAGGTCGCTAACTTCGCAAGAGCATAATTCTGTACGTTTTCCATCAAATTTTGTACTTTTGGTGTCTTTACCATCAGGAAAAGAATCTCTTATTGTTTCATAAGATTTTTTTTTTTTTTCAAATATTTTGTGACACCAGGAGACACCTCAGGATTTGGGGTTCCGACAGTCAAAGGGTTAAGGTGGAATATGGTTACTGAGTGTGCCTTATACCTTGATGCTACACCAAGGAAGTATAAATCTAGTGTGTGGTAGGCCCTCACTACCAGATTTCAACCTTTCAAAAGTAATACCCATGAATATGTCGACACGTGACTTTTTGTTCCAAAATTTAGTCTTAAAATCTTGGTATGTATCTCGGAGACAGAAAGAAAAGATCAGCAATCTCTTAGAGAGAGAAGTTTAAAAGGCTTCCATTTCATAGCTCTTCATATATTTATGATAGGTCAATACTACAGGCAGGCTCCACTTGACAGCGCTTCACTTAACAGCCTTTCTCTAATAGAGCGGTTTTCAAGTATACCCATTCTTCATTTATTCAGACTTCTTATAATAAATATATTCACCAATCACTATAATCTAAGGATGAAAATACTTTAAAGTAATACTGTACATGTACTGTATATGCACTTTTCAGGCCTAGCTATACTGCTCACTTAATATATGATTGTGTAAACATGTTATCAGGCTTTAATATGCATTTAAAAGTTAAAAATAGGCTATGATTCAGTAGCTCAGATCCTAACCTCCAGTATAAGCAGGGCCCTCCCGTACCTCCATTATTGGTTACTGCCTACCAATCTACCTACTGACATTTGGCCAGTAAATACTCAAAAAAATTAAATCTACCATACATTAAATATATTAAAGTAATACTAACCAGGTTGAGAGGTTGAATGATTGATGGGAGAGGCCACAGTGTGTTCAATTGCTGGACTGGTTGAATTGCTAGTATTTGTGGATTCGTCACTCGTCCGTTTAAAAAAGTTGTGCTGTAAGCCATAATACGGGGTTATCCTTGTCTTTGGATCATAGTCAAGCATTTTCTTTATCAGATCTTCAAACTTTAGATAGTCAGAAACAGAGTGACCCTGTTCATTCAATCGCCGACCACCTGGGCCACCACTTTCTACCCCAATAATGTCCCGCAATTTACGACTCATTGGTAGCTTGTATTTCTTCCCATCCTTTGGTTTCTTAAGGATATAAGTGCCATCAGGCAATTTATCAAAATACCGCCGAGCTTTCGTTGCCATGTCTAAGATATGCTTAGGTGGCATTCCTAACACTTCTACAATCTTATTCATCTGGTCCACCTGTAGAAAAATATATAAATTAATATTGCCAAGTAAATATTTAATATACAAATATTAAATGAGAAAGAATTTCAAATCCCTTAAAACTAACCAAATCATAAAAAAAATATTAAGATAAAATAACGTAATTAAACAGTGTAGCATTCTTTAGGCTTCTGGATAAGATTTAGTCAATGAAACAGAAACTTAATTTAACTGTTCCAAGACAAAAAATCAAATGACTCACCTCATTGGCCCCTGAAAACAGAGGTTCTCCTGTGTGCATTTCTACAAGTATACAGCCTAGACTCCACATGTCTATGGCCATATTATAAGGAATTCCCAGTAGTACCTCAGGAGATCGGTAGAATCTTGACTGAATATACTGATATATCTGTAAAATATTAAATTAATTAAGAAAGCATCAAAAATGAAAATCAGTAAAACTGATTTGACTTTTTTATAAATATTCACTACAGTGGTTTCTGTATTATTTTTGATGCTAATATCAACCTGAGCAATAATCTAGTCGTTTCATTTCATTTATAACCTGTGTATTTAAGGAATCATACTACATTTATTGTCAATGTGATTCAGTTGCTGTAGTGACATTTTACTTGGCAAACATTGTTGAACACATTAAAAAAAAAGCACTGAATGTGAACAAAAAATTAAAATGAATTTATACCACTTCTGAATATTTTGCAAACCTCTTTGACTATCTTCTCTGTGTCTGTTTTTTGTAATCTTTCATTCCATTTTTTTTTTTTTAACATGTCGGCCGTTTCCCACCAAGGCAGGGTGAACCAAAAAGTAAGAACCCCCCACCCCCAAAAAATAATAATTTATTTCTTTGAAATGCTCCCTTAAATGAACATAATTTCCTTTCTTATAATTTAGTTATTAATACCCTTTTTTTATTTCTTCCCTAAGTTATAAATACATTTTTTTTTTAGCACACCAACCGTCTCCCACCGAGACAAGGCGACCCCCAAAAAGAGAAACACTTTCACCATCATTCACACTATCACTGTCTTTGCAGAGGTGCGCAGATATGACAGTTTAGATGTCATGCTAAACAGCATATACCCCAAACCCCTCCATCAGAACATGGTCACTGTTTCAAACATTTTAAGTTTATATTGAACATTTTGTCCTTTTCTTTCTAGTGATCACTCACTTCTGAATGTCTTGAAACAAAGGAACTGATCATTATAATGAAAAAAAAATTTGGTTTGATTTAAAACAGTGACTTTGAGGTGTATACTAGGATTGCTTTTATGGTTTTATTGGCTATTTCTTGATATCAAATGATATAAGGAAGACATACTACTGAAATAGAGATGATTTTGGTTGATTTCAGTACTGTGAGTAGCTTGAAATTAGTCTCAAAGTACCCTGTTTTATGGTTTGTTATATGTCTGATATAATTAGAGAAAATGGAACAAAACAGAATGACTTCAAGAGTGTATAAATCTGAAGTGGAGGGAAGGCAGGGTAGGGATCAGTCTAGGAAAGGCTGGAGGGAGGGGGTAAAGGAGGTTTCGTGTGCAAGGGGCTTGGACTTTCTTCAAGCATGCGTGAGCGTATTTGATAGGAGTGAATGGAAACAAATGGTTTCTAATACTTGACGTGCTGTTGGAGTGTGAGCATTTATGAAGGGATTCAGGGAAACTGGCAGGCCAGACTTGAGTCCTGGAGATGGGAAGTACAGTGTCTGCACTCAGAAGGAGGGGTGTTAATGCTGCAGTTTTATAAACTGTCGTGCAAAGCACCCCTCTGGCAAGACAGTGATGGAGTGAATGATGATGAAAGTTTTTCTTTTTCAGGCCACCCTGCCTTGGTGGGAATCAGCCAATGTGTTAATAAAAAATAATAAAAAAATAGTTATTGGGACACCATAAACCATGACCACTCATTCCTGGTTATATTTTATTATCCAGGAAATAGAGAAAAAGTTTTGCGTGGGATTGTGAATTCAAAATGGAAGGCAAGTGTAATGAAGAAGAGGGCTGGGGACGTGATTAACCCGTTACTGTCCAAACATAGATCTACGTTTTCATTGCTAGCGCTCGAAATACTTTGATTTTTTTTAAATAGAGGACAATCATGTAATAAGATAAAAAAAAAAAATTAGGGTCAGTATTTACTGAGATATAAGGCCGCAAAGTTGGCACTGGTTGCTCACCTGACAGCAACATGGAGTCCTGATACTTGCAGGAGAGTTGCCTATATACCTTTTTTCCTCCTCTTTTTTCATTTATATAATTTTTATGTTCTGATAATTACAATTTATAGTAGCTCTTGTGATTGTATAGCCAATCTTTGCTCTGACACTAATACACCCTCTCCTTACTTTACAACAGAGTTCCGCTCCTAAGACCACGTCAGTAAACGAATTCGTTGCTAAACGAGGAACCACCCCTTACTGATGCTTCAAAACTGTCACCACCCAAAATTAAAACATTCAGCTTTATGCTTGCTGCAAAAATCCTTTCAATCCGTTCATTATTAACGGTAATACAACATGAAACAGGTCGATAAATTAGACACATGTGCAACTCTTGGGTATCTTTATTGAGGAAACGTTTCGCCACACAATGGCTTCATCAGTCCATACAAAGGAGAATCTTGAAGAAACAGGAGGAGAATGAGGTAATCAGTCCCTCTTCGCTTGCCTAACCCTTGGGCACAACCTACTTCCACATTGAACAAATGTGACGCCACCTACTACTGCTGCACCTCTCCTGCCAACGGTTTATAAGCTCCTTCTCCGCACATATGTCGTATTCTTTTCAAGATTGATGGACTGACCACATCGACTCAAGGTTGAGGGACTGATTACCTCATTCTCCTCCTGTTTCTTCAAGATTCTCCTTTGTATGGACTGATGAAGCCACTGTGTGGCGAAACGTTTCCTCAATAAAGATACCCAAGAGTTGCACATGTGTCTAATTTATCAACGTGTCAGTTCTCTGAACCATTCATCTACAATGAAACAGGTCAATAACTTACTTCCGAGATATTCCAGGAAACATGCACATAGCTGATACTTGGGGAAAAAAAACGACAAGAAAATTGCACTTTTTTCAGTCTTTGCATAGGATAAGAGTGATCTTCTATAGTTACCCTTCAGGTGCATAATGCATAATGTTTTCTGTAATGGTCATGGTCACTTTTTTTTTTTAATCCCTCCCCACCGCCCACCCTTCAATGCCTCTCCATATAATATGATAAAGATAAAGATTTTTATTTCTTTGCAAGGTTACAATGTGTATTTACAATTTTGATTAGTTAAGTACAAAGAAAGCCACTATCATCTCAGGGCATTTCGGGCAGACTTATCCTAGTACATAATAATTACTTAAGTTTAGACAAAATAAGTGTGGTTAAGTTTTTAATAAATCTTTATTTTATCTTAATACTAATGTGAGGCAGTCAAGGAGGAGGTTTATAAGAATAATAATTTTGAAGTTACACATAATGTATTCATTTATTTGATTACCACTTTTTTGTTCACCACAAATTATTTTAGTCCCTTTTATATTGCCTCATCTATTTTAGCTTTAAAGAGCTACCTTAGCTCACATATTTTTACATTTGTTAAAATAATTCAGGTGCTATTTTATAGCTTTAGAATATTTATTTTGTTTTATACTTAATTCCTAACTATAGATTCACTATAAATCTTATGATAACAAGCATTGATCCTGATACCAACCTCTTATCTAATGACTTAAATGAATCAAACAGTTACTGTAATTACTACACAGCAGAACAATCAAAGGCACTTCTCAGAGCCAACAACAACATAACTGTCTTTAACTACAATATCAGATCTTTAACCCTTTGAGGGTTTCGGACGTACTAGTACGGCTTACGACCCGGGGTTTTTGACGTACTAGTACGCCTAAATTCTAGCGCCCTCAAATCTAGTGGGAGAAAGCTGGTAGGCCTTCATATGAAAGAATGGGTCTATGTGGTCAGTGTGCACAGCCTAAAAAAATCCTGCAGCACACAGTGCATAATGAGAAAAAAAAAACTTTGACCGTATTTTTGGAATAAAACAGCGAATTTGCACTGCATTTTCGTATGGTATTTATTGTTGTATTCTAGTTTTCGTGGTCTCATTTTATAGAATGGAAGACATATTACAGAAATTGAGATGATTTTGACTGGTTTTACAATGAAAGATACCTTGAAACTGAGCTCAAAGTAGCAGAAATGTTCGATTTTTACCAAATTTCAAAAGTAAACAAATCGTGCCAATGGTCCAATACACGTCAACTGGTGAGTCTAATATTCTTTCACAAGTGCGCCAATAATATTTATACCATTTTTTACACTAATGCAGTAGTCTGCATAACAGTAAATCTCATATTTTTTGTGAGAATAAAAATTCAAAGTGGAAAGCAAAAGAATATAAGAGGGGCCTTGAGACGTGACTAATGACCAGAGGAAATGTCATTTTAGTGCCAGGAATGTCTTTCTTGTTTATTCTGGACCCTATTCGGAAATTGGCATCTTTTGAAATTTGTATGAAATTGGCAAAATTGCTAAATTCTGACCACTGTACTGGATAGTTGAATTTCATAAATGGGTGGTTTCTTGCACCCATTCGATAGAAAAAATGGAGTTCAAGCGAAATATTCATGTTTTTTGTCGACTAGTACAGTGGAATTGGCCGAAAATGGGGCTCAAAGTGGTCAAAATCGCCGATGCGTAAATATCCCCGAGACCGCTAACTTCGCGAGAGCATAATTCCGTAAGTTTTCCATCAAATTTCAAACTTTTGGTGCCCTTATGATCGGGAAAAGATTCTCTATATTTTCAAAAGAGAAAATTATTTTTTTTTTTTAAATTTGGCCGACCCTGAGAACGAGTTTCGGAGAGGGCCTGTCGACCCTCAAAGGGTTAAGCAAACATTACGATGACCTCATAGCATTACTAAATTCCCTGCATGCCAGTATGTCCATCATTACTCTCACCAAAACCTGGCTAAAGCCTGATACTACAGATGTCTATGCCATTCCTGGTTACACAGCCATACACAACTGTAGGCCAGATCAACAAGGGGGTGGCACAGCTATATACTACTCAGACCAACTAGAATGTACCACTAATACTTGCACAAGGGATGAACAAGGGGAATATATAATAGCTAAATTCAAATCCAAATACCTACAAAAACTTCTCACAGTGATAAACATCTACAGAGTACCACAGTCAAACATTAGCCGTTTCAGTGAAAACCTAGGAAGTATGATAACTGATGGACGCATGAACAAAGATCACTTACTACCCTCAGGCGACTTTAATATAAATCTCCTACAAGACCAAGACCCACATGTTACTGAATTGACAAACACTATGAGTAACTGCATGTTGCTGCCAACAGTAACAAAACCTACAGGAGTTACAGAGACTAGTGTTTCCCTACTAGACCACATCTGGACCAACACCATATCCCCCTTAAGATCAGGCATAATCACAGATAATACCACAGACCATTACCCTACCTTCCTCATAACAAACCTTGGCAAATTACCCCTAGACACTACTAAAGTCACTTTCAGACTTCACAATGAGGCAGCTATCAATAACTTCACAGCAGCAGTGACAAACATTGACTGGCACACTGAGCTAGAAATCTATACAGATATTGACGAATGTATTAATAATTTTCTAAAAAAGACCCAATACCTCTATAACAAGCACTGCCCTTAAAAACTAAACAGATGACTGCGAAGAGACTGAACAGTCCCTGGCTAACACCCAGTATCCTCAAATCCATAAATACAAAGCACCAATACGAAAAACAGTACAGAATGGGCCACATAACCAGAGACCAAACAAAACGTTACTCGTCAATCCTAACCAGCCTAATAAGAAGGGCTAAAAAATTGTATTATGAGAACAGATTATCCAACTTACGAGGTGATATAAAAAAGACCTGGAAAACCCTATCAGAAACACTAGGAACAAAAAAGATAACATGAAATAGCAAAATTGAATTAACAAAACCAGATGAACCCCAATTCCCACCTACTGAAACAGCAAACAGACTCAATGATTTCTTCTCCACTATAGGAAAAAACCTTGCCAATAAAATTTCAAGCTCAGATACCCCACCCAATGACTACCTCACTGGCAACTACCCGAACACACTGTTCCTAGCTCCGACTAACCCAAATGAAGTCTCCCTTATCATAAACAAACTAAAAAACAAGACAGGAGATTTAAATACCTTACCACCCATTATATACAAAAAAATGTCACAGGTGCTATCACCAATCATTGCAACACTCTTTAACAAATCCATTGAATCCTCTACCTTTCCTACAATTCTCAAAATAGCAAGGGTCACCCCGATCCATAAAGGAGGAGACCACACAGACTTGAATAACTATAGGCCAATATCTAACTTACACCCTCTCTCTAAAATCTTTGAAAAATTAATCCATAAGTGTATCTATTCCTACCTCATCTCCCACAACATACTCAACCCCTGTCAATTTGGGTTCAGGACTAATAAAAATACTAATGATGCCATTATCCACATGCTAGAACATATTTATACAGCAATAGAGAAAAAAGAAGTCCCACTGGGGATCTTCATTGACTTACGTAAAGCTTTCGATACAGTTGACCACGACTTGCTCCACATAAAATTGTTGCACTATGGTATAAGAGGGCACTCCCTCAACTACCTAAAGTCATACCTCAGCAACAGAAGCCAATATGTGTACACAAATGGGGCAAACTCTTCCGCACAGCCAATTACAGTTGGTGTCCCACAGGGAAGTGTCCTAGGCCCTCTTCTCTTTCTCATATACATAAATGACCTACCAAATGCATCGCAACTACTCAAACCCACACTATTTGCAGATGACACTACATACGTCTACTCTCACCCGAGCCCAGTCATGCTAGCCAATACTGTAAATACCGAATTACAGAAAATAACAACCTGGATGAGGACCAACAAACTTACTCTAAAAATTGACATAACCTACTACATTCAGTTTGGTAACAGAGCTACAGACGTGTCTCTAAACATAATGATAAATGGATCAACTATCACAAAACTCACAGAGGGAAAATTCTTAGGAATCCACCGTGATAATAGACTCAAATTTCAAACACATATACAACAAATTTCCAAAAAAATTTCCAAGACCGTAGGCATACTATCGAAGATACGGTACTATGTTCCATAGTCAGCCCTCCTGGCCCTATATCACTCACTTATTTACCCCTATCTCACCTATGGAATTTGTGCATGGGGCTCAACAACAATAAACCATCTCAGACCACTAATCACCCAACAAAAGACTGCAGTCAGAATGATAACAAATTCCCACTACAAACAACACACTCCACCAATATTCAAAACTCTCAACCTACTCACAATACAAAACATCCATACTTATTACTGCACTTACTACATACATAGAACACTTAACTCTGACATAAACCCTCCCCTCAAACATCTCCTTACCAACCTTAACAGAACACATGACCATAACACAAGGCACAGATCACTATTTGATGTTCCTCGTGTCCATCTCAAGCTATGCAAAAACTCAATGCACATAAAAGGCCCTAAAATCTGGAATTTTATTTACCTGTGAATATAAAGAAACACTGTCTGTTTATAAATTCAAGTCTCTTCTCAAAAATCACTTACTCACACACAACTAAATAAATACTGAATAATTGTATCTCATAAATTGTATCTCATATATGTATCTCATTATTGTATCTCATGTCAACCAGTGACCCAATCAAACTTTGTTACTATTTAACTTCATTACCTAACAGAATACTCCATTCTACTGATTACACAGCAACACAGTAAATGACCATATGACCTGTCTTTGTAATACTCATTTGTATTAAATTGTTATCTGTTTTACAATAATTTTTGTACCACTGAATATATCACTGCTTAGTTAATCTTAAGTTAATTTTAAGCCTGTCCATAATGCTCTGCATACAAGGGGCTCTGGCATGCTGCACTTTAAAAATTGTATTCCTTGTACTTCTGTGTATCATGTTCAAATTAATTAAAAAAAAAAAATGACAATTAATGGTTTAAACAGCAATATTACCTGGATTGGCAGATATTTTAATAGACTCGAGATCATATAATATAATACAAGTACTATCCGACTTACAACCAAGCTTGGTTCTGACCAACTGGTCGTAAGTCAAAATGGATGTAAGTTGAACCTTTGAAAATTGCCGACATACTGGGTAGGGCATAATGTCAAACCTTTGCTATATAAACTATCTACATAGTACTGTTTACCTGGAGATTTACCTGGAGATTTACCTGGAGAGAGTTCCGGGGGTCAACGCCCCCGCGGCCCGGTCTGTGACCAGGCCTCATGGTGGATCAGGGCCTGATCAACCAGGCTGTTACTGCTGGCTGCACGTAATCCAATGTACGAGCCACAGCACAGCTGGTCAGGCACTGACTTTAGGTGCCTGTCCAGTGCCTGCTTGAAGACAGCCAGGGGTCTATTGGTAATCCCCCTTATGTATGCTGGGAGGCAGTTGAACAGTCTTCGGCCCCTGACACTTATTGTGTTGTCTCTTAGCGTGCTAGTGACACCCGCTTTTCATTAGGAGGGATGTTGCATCATCTGCCAAGTCTTTTGCTTTCAGAGAGAGTGATTTTCATGTGCAAGTTTGGTACTAGTCCTTCTAGGATTTTCCAGGTGTATATAATCATGTCTCTCTCCCGCCTGCATTCCAGGGAGTATAGGTTCAGGAACTTTAAGTGCTCCCAGTAATTGAGGTGTTTTATCTCCGTTATGTGTGCCGTGAAGGTTCTCTGTACATTTTCTAGGTCAGCAATTTCACCTGCCTTGAAAGGTGCTGTTAGTGTGCAGCAATATTCCAGCCTAGATAGAGCAAGCAACCTGAAGAGTGTCATCATGGGCTTGGCAACCCTAGTTTTGAAGGTTCTCATTATCCATCCTGTTATTTTTCTAGCAGATGCGATTGATACAATGTTATGGTCCTTGAAGGCGAGATCCTCCAACATGATCACTCCCTGGTCTTTCAAGTTAGTTTTTCGCTCTATTTTGTGGCTGGAATTTGTTTTATACTCTGATGAAATTTTAATTTCCTCATGTAATGTAATGTACAATCATTATTTCATTCTTTTTACCATAATGTATTTCTATTGATATATTTTAATCATTTATGTACTGTATATTATGTACACATGGTAGTGGACTGTATTGTAAATTTTACATCTCATACAGTATCATATGTCACCATTATCTTTAAGTATTGTTGAAACAGTGGAATGGGAGAATACCACTGGTAGTGTCATCCTGCCAGAATGTCCTCTAGCCTATGCCCTAAGTAAAGAGAAATGACTCTGGAACATGTGTAATATGTATTCGGCTGGCTGGCTGGCTGGCTAGCAGGCTGACCGGCCGGGTGGGTGGGTGGTTGGTTGGCTGCCTGGCTGACTGAATTTGGCTCTCTCCATCTGTATCTGTATCTCTCTCTCTCTCTCTCTCACAGGTACACACAAGTAATCATACATAGTGTAAATTACCTAGGATAACCCAAAAAAATCCAGACAAAGTGCTATAAAGTGGATCTGTGTTCCAGTTCCCTAAATTAATAATAATAATAATAATAATAATAATAATAATAATAATAATAATAAATATAATATAATTATTACTATTATTATTACAATAATATGTATACACTAATAATAATAATAATAATATTATTATTATTATTAAAAAATATAATAATAATAGTGTTCACTCATTACTTACCTTAAAACATCTGCATTCTTAATGTAGAGTGAGAGGTGAGTAAACAAGATTAAGTGAATAAACAAGAGAGAGAATGAGAGTGTAGAAGGTTTGTGAGTTTTGTAAACAATCCAGTTGTTGTTGTTGTTACCAGCCAGGACACGAATGATTTTTGTTCACTCTGCTAAGCCGACTGGAAAAACATCTCATATTTATGTTAAGTTTTACGTTTATATGTTATGCAGCGTGTTTTTTATATAATTTTGAAAAAAATTATGGATGCATTAAGCAAATTGTCTATAACAATGTTTTATACGCATTTAATGCGCCTCAGAGTGATTATTATTGTGTTATTATCATTATTATTATGGTGTCTTCAAGATTAATAACACACTCTTAGTGACTTTAACCCTTTGACTGTCACAAGCCCCTTTCTGAAACTGTCATTCTATGTAGCAAAATTTTTTGGAAAAAAAAAAAAATTATTTTTTCTTATGAAATGATAATCTTTTCCCGATGGTAATGACACCAAAAGCATGAAATTTGGTGGAAAACTCACAGAATTATGCTCCCACAAAGTTAGCAGTCTCAGCGATATATACGCATCGGTGATTTCGCCGACTTGAGCCCTGTTTTTGGCCAATTCCATTGTTCCAGTTGACCAAACTCATAGCTATTTCTTCAGAACTCCATTTTTTCTATCAATTGGTAACAAGAAACTGCCCATTTACCGATTTGAACTACCCAATAAAGTGGTCAGAAATTGGCAATTTGGCAAATTTCACGCAAATTAAAAAAGATGCCAATTTCAAAATAGGGTCCAGAATAAACAATGTACACATTCTTGACACTAAAATAACAATCCTCTGTTCATTAGTCACGTCTCTAGGCCCCTATTGCTTTCTATTTTGCTTTTTTATTCATACAAAAAATACAAAACTTACTGTTATGCAGACTAATGCATTATTGTAAAAATGGTATAAATAATATCAGTGCACTAGTGAAACAATATTAGACTCCTCAGTTGACGTGTATTGGATGTGTGGTGTGATTTGCTTACTCTTGAACACTGGTAAAAATCGAACATTCCCGCTACTTTGAGCTCAATTTCAAGGTCGTTTTCATCGCGAAACCTAATCAAAATCATCTCTATTTCTGCAATATGTTTTACATTTTATCACACGAGACCATGAAAACGAGAATACAACGAAAATACTATATGAAAATACACCTCAAAGTCGGCGTTTTAATCCAAAAAAATGGTCATTTTATTTTTTTCTCATTATGCACTGTGTACTGCAGGATTTTTTTTTGTGTGGTGCACACTGACCACACAGACACATTCTCTCACATGTGGGCCTACCAGCATTCTTCTGCTTGATTTGAAGCCGCTATAATTATTGAGTATATATACAGTGGACCCCCGCCTTATGATGGCATCACGTTATGTTAAATCTGCCATACGATACATTTGAATGCAAAAATTTTGCCTCGCCTCACGCAATTCATCCGGGACGCGTCCCACGCATGGCCTCAGCACCAGTGTTTACAAGCCAGCCAGTGCGGTCACATCTGCGCATACATTCGGTACATTTCACATTATCCCAGTGTTTTTAGTGCTTGTAACTGCAAAATAAGTCACCATGGACCCCAAGAAAGCCTTTAGTGCCATCCCTGTGGTAAAAAAAGCAAGAATTAGTATGGAATTGAAAAAAGAGATTAAGGAAATGTGCACAAAGTGGGTTGAACTGCAAACCTTTACGGATGAACGGGACGGTACAGAGCTCTATGGACAGATATGTTGTGCGACAGAGGTCCAGTGACTCTGAAGCTGGTCCTAGTGGCATTAAAAGAAGGGAAGTAACCCCGGAAAAGGACTTGCTACCTAAAGTCCTAATGGAAGGGGATTCCCCTTCTAAACAATAACAACTTCCACACTCTCCCCTCCTCCCATCCCGTCAATCATCACCAGATCTTAAATAAAGGTAAGTGTTATGCATTCTATTCTTAGTAGAGTATTAACTGTGCATGTCTTCTTCAGTTTGTGTGTACTAAAATTAATATTTCATGTCGTAAATTTTTTTTTTCATACTTTGGGGTGTCTTGCACGGATTAATTTGATTTTCATTATTTCTTAGGGGGAAAATTAATACGCCTTACGATAATTTCGGCATACGATGAGCTCTCAGGAATGGATTAATATCGCAAGGCAGGGGTCCACTGTACGTCCGAAACACTGGCTCGTAAGACGTATATATATGACCAAAACAGTCAAAGGGTTAATGTGTACCTGCACACCAGCATAGGCACAAGATGTGGAGTTTAAAGCAGTTAAGTTCATATTTTATTCATTCTAGAGTGCATATCAGGTTTTTATGTTATTTATATTGTTTACTATGTCATATTAGATGAACTGTGATAGACAAATAAGCCGTAGAGCTGATATTAGCGTCATATTGAAGATGTGATGACTGCTTCGTGTGTAATATCTGTTGGTTCAAGAGCGGCTCTCTGAGAGAGAGAGAGAGAGACAAGCAGACTGAAAGACAGACACACAGGTAGACAGAAAGACAGACACACACAGGAAGACATAAAGACAGACAAGCGGACAGATCTAGACAGATAGACAGACAGACATACAGGTAGACAGATACAGACAGGTTTATGTGCAACAGTGAAAACAAAGAGAGTTAGAGAGTAAGAGTCTTTCTTGCCACAATCTCCAGTGCAAGATTCAGACTTCCTCTTAGAGGCCATGGTGAAATTTACTGTCCAGTTAGTACAGTTAATACAGTAATACTGACCTCAGTACACTAAGGAGGAGTTTACGGCGATGTTTCGGTCCAACTTGGACCATTTACAAAGTCACATTAATGAAAAGGAGAGAAGGAGGGGTATTTATAGGCAGGTGGTGGTAGTAGTAGTGGTGGAGGTAGAAGGAAGTAGTAGTGGGGAAGGTACTAAGAAGGAGAGGAGCCAGTCAAAAACTAAGAGGAGCACTGCAAAAGAGCTAGGTGCCCACAGAGGGTAAGAGCAAGAACACAGAGAGAGGGGGGAGAATACATAAATAATGAAGGAACAAATACACGAGGCAGAAGACAACCCAAAGGAGAAAAAGAAAAGAGGAAAGGTGTTCTGAAACTGGCTGATCTCTTTCTGACAGACTTAGGGAGCACAAAAGTAGTGTTAGGCTTGCCAACACTAACAATGTTCTTTTCTGTCACGTCAGAGATTACAGCCATCCTATTGACTGGTCTTCTGCTAAAACTGTCTTCTCTACTTCCAACTCCAGCAGTTACTGTCTGGTTGAATCCTCCCTAATATACAACTTTCCTTGCATTAATCTTAGTCCTGGCTTCCTGTCTGTAGATGCCTTTCTACAGAACCACTACATTGTAAAATACTCCAAACTTCATAACACCTCCTTTTTCTTCTCCCTCTTCCCCTTTCCTCTTTCCTTTTTCTCCTTTGGGTTGTCTTTCTTCTGCCTCGTGTATTTGTTCCTTCATTATTTATGTATTTCCCCCCCCCCCTTCTCTGTGCTGTTGTTCTTACCCTCTGTGGGCACCTAGCTCCCTTGCAGCACTCCTCTTTTTTAGTTTTTGATTGGCTCCTCCTCCTTACTACCTTCCCCACAACTACTTCCTTCTACCTCCACCACTACTACTACCACCACCTCCTGCCCATATATACCGCTCCTTCTCTCCGTTTCATTAGTGTGACTTTGTAAATGGTCCAAGTCGGACCGAAATATCGTTGTAAACTCCTCTCTTCTATGTGCGGGTCATTAGTGTATCGTTCCAGTCACGGTATTGTGCCTTTTCTTGTTAGATAACCTTTATTGATAATAATAGTAAAATTATACAATATTTTATAATGGGGTAAGGCACATCTCCTTGTGGCATGGGATAGCATCAGTTACTGATACATGCTGGCTTTTTTCTCTCTGCTACAGCTAGCCCCACCTATTTTGTAATGATGCCAAATGGTGAATTAAATACGTATATTAGAAAGAAAAAAATAAAAGGAAACTCTAACTTGATAACTTTGTTTTAATTTGCATAACTACTACATATTACAGAAAACAATAAAAAAGTAATATACACATACAGTACACTCATTACTTACCTTAAAATATTTGTAGTCTTATGCAGAGTGAGAGGTAAGAAGGATACAATAAACTTATTACTTACCTTAAAATATTTGTAGTCCTAATGTAGGATCAGATGTGAGTATTTATTGTAGAAACAGGAAGAAGAAAAACAAAGAATGGAAGAAGTACAAAAGAAGTTCACAGTAAAGGGGTTAGCTGGCGTGTACGTGTGTATATTTACATTCTCTGTCTCTCTCGTGGCATCTTAAGAAATGATTAAACTCAGTGAACAAGGTATGTCGATGGTAATCATAATAGTAATAATAATAACAACAACAACAACAACAACAACAATAATAATAATAATAATAATAATTAATAACTGCTCTGGAGCACTTTAAAAGTCATACGTATTTCGTATAGGTTTAGTAACAGACTTTTAATTTAGTGCCCCAGAGTGATTGTTATTATTATTATTGACAGTAGGGCCCGGCTTTATGGCGTTTCGCCTTATGGCATTCCGTTAATACGGACATTTCAAATTATGACCAAAATTCACTATACGGCTCCTCCACCTGACTTTCTAATATGGTCACCTTGCCCCTTCCAGTTTGTTTACTTTCTCCATGAGCACCGCATCTCTCCATTATGTCCGGAAACTTTCCAAAATTTCAAGTTTTAAAGATATTTTATGTTTTATATATACAGTGGACCCCTGGTTTACGATCAGCTCCCAATGTGACCAATTATATAAGTGTATTTTATGTTTTATATATACAGTGGACCCCCGGTTTACGATCAGCTCCCAATGTGACCAATTATGTAAGTGTATTTATATAAGTGCGTTTGTATGTGTATGTTTGGGGGTCTGAAATGGACTAATCAAATTCACAATATTCCTTATGGGACCAAATTCAGTCAGTACTGGCACCTGAACATACTTCTGGAATGAAATAATATCGTTAACCAGGGGTCCACTGTACTCTGATAATAATACTTATATGTACCTGTACCTAATAAACTTACACATTGTGCTGGCATGCAGGTACACATTAAAATCACTAAGAGTGTCTTATTAGTCTTGAAGATGCCATATTAATAATAATAATAATAATAATAATAATAACACGCAATAATAATCACTCTGAGGTGCATTAAATGCCGTATATTGCATTAATATAAACATTTTCATTAATCTATGATTTTTTCAAAATTATGTAATAAACACGCTACATAACATATAAACATGATAAATACACCCCACAGTACAATAAATTAACATAAATATGAGACGTTACATGCAGATGAACTGTATGAACCATAACCAGACGCGTTTGTCTGCTTGTTTACATACTAATCGTCTCTTCCCTCTCTCATTTACTCGTTCTCTCTCTCTCTCTCGTTTATTCGTTTGATCTCATTTACTCACCTTTCACCCTACATTAAGACTACCTCTACTTACAAGTTTAATCCATTCCATGACCTTACTCGCATCTGGGTTTGCACATCTGCAGTCAATTTTCTTCCGACTGTCAGGAGGCACGACAAGATACTTCAACATTTCGCTAATATCGTAAGAATATAAGAAAGGAGGAACACTGCGGCAGGGCTGTTGACCCATACTAGGCAGGTCTTTCGCAAATCCAACCCACTAACAGAATAAACGCTACCCAAGCAATAAGATTTGATAATTCTATTTTTGTCTGTCTCATAAATATGCAAGATTACAGGCATGTCTTGCTACTTCTACTTACACTTAGGTCACACTACACATACATGTACACGTTTATTTATACACACTCATCTGAGTTTTCTTTGATTTTATCTTAATAGTTCTTGGTCTTATTACTTTTCCTTTTATATCCAAGGGGAAGTGGAATAAGAACCTTTCCTCCGTAAGCCATGCGTGTTGTAAAAGCCAACTAAAATGCCGGGAACAATGGGCTAGTAACCCCTTTTCCTGTAAAGATTACTAAAAAGAATAAGAAGAAGAAAATTGTCAAAGTGGGAAGTCTGAATGTGCGTGAATGTTGTGCAAATGATAAGAAAGAGATGATTGTGGATGTTATGAATGAGAAGAAACTGGATGTCCTGGCTTTAAGTGAAACAAAGCTGAAGGGGGTGGGAGAGTTTCAATGGAGAGGAATAAATGGGATTAGGTCAGGGGTTTCAAATAGAGTTAGAGCGAAAGAAGGAGTAGCAATAATGTTGAAGGATAAGCTATGGCAGGAAAAGAGGGACTACAAATGTATAAATTCAAGGATTATGTGGAGTAAAATAAAGATTGGATGTGAAAAGTGGGTTACAGTAAGTGTGTATGCACCTGGAGATGAGAGAAGTGTAGAGGAGAGAGAGAGATTCTGGGAAATGTTGAGTGAATGCGTGGGGAGTTTTGAATCAAGTGTGAGAGTAATGGTGGTTGGGGATTTCAATGCTAAAGTGGGTAAAAATGTTATGGAGGGAGTAGTAGGTAAATTTGGGGTGCCAGGGGTAAATGTAAATGGGGAGCCTTTAAATGAGCTATGTGTAGAAAGAAATTTGGTAATAAGTAATACATATTTTATGAAAAAGAGGAGAAATAAATATACAAGGTATGATGTAGCACGTAATGAAAGTAGTTTGTTAGATTATGTATTGGTGGATAAAAGGTTGATGGGTAGGCTCCAGGATGTACATGTTTATAGAGGGGCAACTGATATATCAGATCATTATTTAGTTGTATCTACAGTTAGAGTAAGAGGTAGATGGGAAAAGAGGAAGGTGGCAACAGCAAGTAAGAGGGAGGTGAAAGTGTATAAACCAAGGGAGGAGGAGGTTCGGGCGAGATATAAGCGACTATTGGCAGAAAGGTGGGCTAGTGCAAAGTTGAGTAGAGGGGGGGTTAAAGAGGGTTGGAATAGTTTTAAAAATGCAGTATTAGAATGTGGGGCAGAAGTTTGTGGTTATAGGACAGTGGGGGCAGGAGGAAAGAGGAGTGATTGGTGGAATGATGAAGTAAAGGGTGTGATAAAAGAGAAAAAGGTAGCTTATGAGAGGTTTTTACAAAGCAGAAGTGTTATAAGAAGAGCAGAGCATATGGAGAGTAAAAGAAAGGTAAAGAGAGTGGTGAGAGAGTGCAAAAGGAGAGCAGATGAAAGAGTGGGAGAGGCACTGTCAAGAAATTTTAATGAAAATAAGAAAAAATTTTGGAGTGAGTTAAACAAGTTAAGAAAGCCTAGGGAAAGTATGGATTTGTCAGTTAAAAACAGAGTAGGGAAGTTAGTAGATGGGGAGAGGGAGGTATTAGGTAGATGGCGAGAATATTTTGAGGAACTTTTAACCTTTTGAGGGTCGACAGGCCCTCTCCGAAACTCGTTCTCAGGGTCAGCCAAATTTAAAAAAAAAAAAAAAAATTATTTTCTCTTATGAAAAGATAGAGAATCTTTTCCCGATCATAAAGACACCAAAAGTTTGAAATTTTATAGAAAACTTACGGAATTATGCTCTCGCAAAGTTAGCGGTCTCGGCGATGTTTACGCATCGGCGATTTTGCCCACTTTGAGCCCCATTTTCGGCCAATTTCACTGTACTAGTCGACAAAAAACATGAATATTTCGCTAGAACTCCATTTTTTCTATCGAATGGATGCAAGAAACCACTCATTTATGAAATTCAACTATCCAGTACAGTGGTCAGAATTTAGCAATTTTGCCAATTTCACACAAATTTCAAAAGATGCCAATTTCGGAATAGGGTCCAGAATAAACAAGAAAGACATTCCTGGCACTAAAATGACATTTCCTCTAGTCATTAGTCATGTCTCAAGTCCCCTCTTATATTCTTTTGCTTTCCACTTTGAATTTTTATTTTCACAAAAAATATAAGATTTACTGTTATGCAGACTACTGCATTAGTGTAAAAAATGGTATAAATATTATTGGTGCACTTGTGAAAGAATATTAGACTCACCAGTTGACGTGTATTGCACGCTTGGCACGATTTGTTTACTTTTGAAGTTTGGTAAAAATCGAACATTTCTGCTTCTTTGAGCTCAATTTCAAGGCACCTTTCTTTGTAAAACCAGTCAAAATCATCTCAATTTCTGTAATATGTCTTCCATTCTATAAAATGAGACCAAGAAAACTAGAATACAACAATAAATACCATACGAAAATACACTGCAAAGTCGCTGATTTATTAAAAAAAAATGGTCAAAGTTTTTTTTTTCTCATTATGCACTGTGTGCTGCAGGATTTTTTTTAGACTGTGCACACTGACCACATAGACCCATTCTTTCATATGAAGGCCTACCAGCTTTCTCCCACTAGATTTGAGGCCGCTAGAATTTATGAGTACTAGTACGTCAAAAACCCCTACGCGTAAAACGTACTAGTACGACGAAAACCCTCAAAGGGTTAAATGTTGAGGAAGAAAGGGAGGCGGTAATTTCATGCACTGGCCAGGGAGGTATACCATCTTTTAGGAGTGAAGAAGAGCAGAATGTAAGTGTGGTGGAGGTACGTGAGGCATTACGTAGAATGAAAGGGGGTAAAGCAGCTGGAACTGATGGGATCATGACAGAAATGTTAAAAGCAGGGGGGGATATAGTGTTGGAGTGGTTGGTACTTTTGTTTAATAAATGTATGAAAGAGGGGAAGGTACCTAGGGATTGGCAGAGAGCATGCATAGTCCCTTTATATAAAGGGAAGGGGGACAAAAGAGATTGTAAAAATTATAAGAGGAATAAGTTTAATGAGTATACCAGGAAAAGTATACGGTAGGGTTATAATTGAAAGAATCAGAGGTAAGACAGAATGTTGGATTGTGGATGAGCAAGGAGGCTTCAGAGTGGGTAGGGGATGTGTAGATCAAGTGTTTACATTGAAGCATATATGTGAACAGTATTTAGATAAAGGTAGGGAAGTTTTTATTGCATTTATGGATTTAGAAAAGGCATTTGATAGAGTGGGTAGAGGAAGAATGTGGCAGATGTTGCAAGTATATGGAATAGGTGGTAAGTTACTAAATGCTGTAAAGAGCTTTTATGAGGATAGTGAGGCTCAGGTTAGGGTGTGTAGAAGAGAGGGAGAATACTTCCCGGTAAAAGTAGGTCTTAGACAGGGATGTGTAATGTCACCATGGTTGTTTAATATATTTATAGATGGGGTTGTAAAAGAAGTAAATGCTAGGGTGTTCGGGAGAGGGGTGGGATTAAATTATGGGGAATCAAATTCAAAATGGGAATTGACACAGTTACTTTTTGCTGATGATACTGTGCTTATGGGAGATTCTAAAGAAAAATTGCAAAGGTTAGTGGATGAGTTTGAGAATGTGTGTAAAGGTAGAAAGTTGAAAGTGAACATAGAAAAGAGTAAGGTGATGAGGGTATCAAATGATTTAAAGAAAAATTGGATATCAAATTGGGGAGGAGGAGTATGGAAGAAGTGAACGTTTTCAGATACTTGGGAGTTGACGTGTCGGCGGATGGATTTATGAAGGATGAGGTTAATCATAGAATTGATGAGGGAAAAAAGGTGAGTAGTGCGTTGAGGTATATGTGGAGTCAAAAAACGTATCTATGGAGGCAAAGAAGGGAATGTATGAAAGTATAGTAGTACCAACAGTCTTATATGGATGTGAAGCTTGGGTGGTAAATGCAGCAGCGAGGAGACGGTTGGAGGCAGTGGAGATGTCCTGTCTAAAGGCAATGTGTGGTTTAAATATTATGCAGAAAATTCGGAGTGTGGAAATTAAGAGAAGGTGTGAAGTTAATAAAAGCATTAGTCAGAGGGCAGAAGAGGGGTTGTTGAGGTGGTTTGGTCATTTAGAGAGAATGGATCAAAGTAGAATGACATGGAAAGCATATAAATCTATAGGGGAAGGAAAGAGGGGTAGAGGTCGTCCTCGAAAGGGTTGGAAAGAGGGGGTAAAGGAGGTTTTGTGGGCGAGGGGCTTGGACTTCCAGCAAGCGTGCATGAGCATGTTAGATAGGAGTGAATGGAGACGAATGATACTTGGGACCTGACGATCTGTTGGAGTGTGAGCAGGGTAATATTTAGTGAAGGGATTCAGAGAAACCGGTTATTTTCATATAGTCGGACTTGAGTCCTGGAAATGGGAAGTACAATGCCTGCACTTTAAAGGAGGGGTTTGGAATATTGGCAGTTTGGAGGGATATGTTGTGTATCTTTATACGTATATGCTTCTAAACTGTTGTATTCTGAGCACCTCTGCAAAAGCAGTGATAATGTGTGAGTGTGGTGAAAGTGTTGAATGATGATGAAAGTATTTTCTTTTTGGGGATTTTCTTTCTTTTTTGGGTCATCCTGCCTCGGTGGGAGACGGCCGACTTGTTAAAAAAAAAAAAAAAAAATCTATTTACTCAGGTGCAAGTCCCACTCAAATCCAACCCCTCTCACTCATGTATTTATCCAACCTAAATCTGAAACTACTCAAGGTTTTAGCTTTGATAACCTTTCTAGGCATACCATTCCACTCATCAACTACCCTATTACCAAACCAGTACTTTCCTATATCCTTTCGAAATGTAAACTTGTCTAATTTGAATCTATTATTGTAGGTTCTCTCCTGGAGAGATATCCTCAAAACCTTATTTATATCCTCCTTTGTTAATACCCATCTTCCACTTGTATACTTCGATGATGTCTCCCCTCATTCTTCGTCTTACAAGTGAATGTAATTTAACCCTCTGACTGTTTTAGCCATATACAGTGGACCCCCGCATAACGATCACCTCCGAATGCGACCAATTATGTAAGTGCGTTTGTACGTGTATGTTTGGGGGTCTGAAATGGACTAATCTACTTCACAATATTCCTTATGGGAACAAATTCGGTCAGTACTGGCACCTGAACATACTTGTGGAGTGAAAAAATATCGTTAACCGGGGGTCCACTGTACAGTGGAACCTCAAATTTCGAACGTATCGCTGATCAAACTCTTCGAAAATAGAACCTTTTTCTCGAACCAACTTTGTCCCTATTGTCGAACTCGCCCCTATTTTCGAACCGCCGGGTATTGGACCTGTCCGGCAACCTACTCTGTGGGCGTCCCCATGCAGGCACTGTGAGCCAGTCTGGTTTTGTTGATGCTTGAGTGAACACTAACCTGCACTCTCATTCAAACATTTTACGATTATTTCATTGTGTTTAGTGCTTGTGGGATTGTGAAATAAGCTACAATGGGAGCAATGAAAGTTGCTAGTGGTACCCCTGTGGTAAAGAAAGTGAAAAACACCATGGATGTGCAGAAGGAAATAATACAGAAGTGGAATGATGTCCAAATGTTAGAGGAGAAGTACCACCCTGAGGAAGCTGAAACAAGCCATCTTTGTAACAAGTTCAGTGACAGAACCATGTCCCATTTTAGGGAAATCTTAAAGAGGCACCAGAAACAGAGGACTGTGGACAGTTATTATGTGAGACAGGGGTCCAGTGACTCTCAAGCTGGTCCTAGTGGCATTAAAAGACAGAGAAAAGAAGTAACCCCAGAAAGGGCTTTGATGCCTGAAGTCCTCATGGAGGGGGATTCTCCTTCCAAACACTAACTCCAACTCCCTCTCTCCTCCTCCCTATCTTCCAGATGCCATTACCAATCTTCAATAAAGGTAAGTAAAATGTTATTTTATATGTTTATTTAACCCTTTGAGGGTTTTGGTTGTACTAGTACGTCTTACGCGTAGGGTTTTTTGACGTACTAGTACTCATAAATTCTAGCGGCCTCAAATCTAGTGGGAGAAAGCTGGTAGGCCTTCATATGAAAGAATGGGTCTATGTGGTCAGTGTGCACAGTCTAAAAAAAATCCTGCGGCACACAGTGCATAATGAGAAAAAAAAAAACTTTGACCATTTTTTTTTAATAAATCAGCGACTTTGCAGTATATTTTCGTATGGTATTTATTGTTGTATTCTAGTTTTCTTGGTCTCATTTTATAGAATGGAAGACATATTACAGAAATCGAGATGATTTTGACTGGTTTTACAATGAAAGGTGCCTTGAAATTGAGCTCAAAGTAGAAGAAATGTTCGATTTTTACCAAACTTCGAAAGTAAACAAATCGTGCCAAGCGTGCAATACACGTCAACTGGTGAGTCTAATATTCTTTCACAAGTGCACCAATAATATTTATACCATTTTTTACACTAATGCAGTAGTCTGCATAACAGTAAATCTTATATTTTTTGTGAGAATAAAAATTCAAAGTGGAAAGCAAAAGAATATGAGAGGGGCCTTGAGATGTGACTAATGACTAGAGGAAATGTCATTTTAGTGCCAGGAATGTCTTTCTTGTTTATTCTGGACCCTATTCGGAAATTGGCATCTTTTGAAATTTGTGTGAAATTGGCAAAATTGCTAAATTCTGACCACTGTACTGGATAGTTGAATTTATAAATGGGTGGTTTCTTGCATCCATTCGATAGAAAAAATGGAGTTCTAGCGAAATATTCATGTTTTTTTGTCGACTAGTACAGTGAAATTGGCCGAAAATGGGGCTCAAAGTGGGCAAAATCGCCGATGCGTAAACATCGCCGAGACCGCTAACTTTGCGAGAGCATAATTCCGTAAGTTTTCTATCAAATTTCAAACTTTTGGTGTCTTTATGATCGGGAAAAGATTCTCTATCTTTTCATAAGAGAAAATAATTTTTTTTTTAAATTTGGCCGACCCTGAGAACGAGTTTCGGAGAGGGCCTGTCGACCCTCAAAGGGTTAAATTTATTAATACATAACTGAAGACTATATTTGTTGTGTGTATGTAAAACTATAATTAATCTCTATAATTTTTTTTTTTTGTGAATATTTTTGGGATCCTGGAACGGATTAATTGTATTCCCATTATTTCTTATGGGAAATATTGCTTCACTTTTCAGACTTTTCGAATTTAGAACTAACCCCTGAAACGGATTAAGTTCGATATTTGAGGTTCCACTGTATATACATCTTACGAGCCAATGTTTCTGACGTAGTATTAATGTGTGTGAATTCTAGCAGATTCAAATGAAGCAGGAGAAAGCTGGTAGGCCCATATGTGAGAGAATGGGTCTCAATGGTCAGTGTGAGCACTATAGAAAAAATCAGAGAGCCAGCAGTGCATTGTGGGAATGCCATTTCAGTAGTTCTTGTTCAGCATGCCTAGCGGTAAGAAATATGTGACTCCCTGGTGAATCTGGGACTCGTCTCTTCCAAAGTGATCACTCTAACACAGATAAGTGTCAGTGAAGATGAATTTCATGGTTTTGAGGAGTTTGTGACCAAAAGCAATGCCCAGGATACCAGAAGAAATAAAGAGAAAGGAGAAAGAAGCAGAAAGAAGAAAGAAAACGAGAGAGAAAAGGAGAAAGAAAAAGAGAAAGAAGGGGAAAGAAGTGTGGCCTCAGCACCAGTGTTTACAAGCCAGCCAGTGCGGTCGCATCTATGCATACATTCGGTACATTTCACATTATCCCAGAGTTTTTAGTGCTTGTAACTGCAATATAAGTCACCATGGACCCCAAGAAAGCTTCTAGTGCAATCCCTGTGGTAAAAAGGGCAAGAATTAGTATGGAATTGAAAAAAGAGATTAAGGAAATGTGTGCAAAGTGGGCTGAACTGCAAACTTTTACAGATGAAAATCACCCTGACACAGCTACTGCAAGTCATTTTGGCAACCTGTACAATGACAATGTTATGGCCCATTTTAGGAAAGTCTTAAAGGAACGGGAGGTACAGAGCTCTATGGACAGATTTGTTGTGCGACAGAGGTCCAGTGACTCTGAAGCTGGTCCTAGTGGCATTAAAAGAAGAAGGGAAGTAACCTCGAAAAAGGACTTGTTACCTCAAATCCTAATGGAAGGGGATTCCCCTTCTCAACAATAACTTCCACACTCTCCCCTCCTCCCATCCCATCAATCATCACCAGATCTTCAATAAAGGTAAGTATAATGTATTCTATTCTTAGTAGAGTAGTAATTGTGCATGTCTTCTTAAGTTTGTGTTTATTAAAATTAATATTTCATGTGGCAAAAAATTTTTTTTTTCATACTTTAGGGTGTCAGGAACAGATTAATTTGATTTCCTTTATTTCTTATGGGGAACATTAATTCGGTTAACGATAATTTCGGCTTACGATGAGCTCTCAGGAATGGATTAATATCCTAAGGCAAGGGTCCACTGTAATTAGTTAGGAAGAATGGTGGGGAAGCAAGCATCGGACCCCATTGTGTTGACAGGTGATAGAGGGAGCGAGTAATTATGAAAAGTGCCATTTTGACAGCTGCCAGACCCTGACTCAGCACATTCAGAAGTCCACACACACACACACACACACACACACACACAGTACAGAGGCGGGGCCAGGAGCTTGGACTCGACCCCTGCAACCTCAACTAGGTGAGTACACACACACACACAAACACAAACTTCCTGAAGATAATGCCAGTTCTATGAAACTGTCCAGTGACTATATATGTGTATAGATATTGTAGAAACCAGAAGGAAGGAAGGAAGGAAGGAGAGAATGAAGAAAGAAAGAATGAAGAAAGAAAGAATGAAGATAGAAAGAAAGAAAGGTAGGTAGGTAAGTAGGAATGATGGCACAGCACATTTACCTAGGATAACTACCTAACACAACTGCCTGCTACTACTTTGAAGAAAACTGCTCAGACGAGGTGTTTTGTCTGTGCACATACAAAAAACGCCCACAAAAATGCAGACACTTGTTTTATGTGTGAGGAGTGTAAAACACCATTGTAAATGAAACCATGTTTCAAAGAGTTCCACAAGCTGCAGAACTTCTAGGAACATGTCCAGTGACTGAACATTTGTGTATATATTATAGAACAATACTAATTAAAATTTTTTTGTATTATTTGTGTAAACAAGTTTTGTAAACAAAATATTGATAATTATGTATGTGTGCTTATTGTGCTGTATACAATGAGTGTATATATGTATATTGCACTTTATTATGGTCTCACAGGCCACATAAGTTACCTGAAAAAATAAAGTAGTGGAAAAAGCAAGAAACCTTCGAATGGGAGTAAAAAAAGTTTACCGGGTGAGGAGCATTCACCGCTGTTGCCATATGAGGCTCATTTTCTGCCAACTTTATGCAACAGTCAAAGGAATAAGATCCTTCAATCTTTCTTCATACAGAGCATTTCTAATGTTATGTATTAATTTAATCATTCTATGCTGAATGTTTTCTAACGAATTTATATCCATTTTGTGATTTGGAGACCAGAAATGAGCTGCATAATCTAGGTGAGGACTTACTAATGATGTATAAAGCTGTAAAATAACCATTGAACTTCTGTTGCTTACACTTCTTGATATAAATCCCAGTAATCTGTTTGCTTTATTACGTACAATTAGGCATTGCTGTCTTGGTTTAAGGTTGCTGCTTACCATAACCCTCAAATCCTTTTCGCATTCTGTACGGCTAAGTTCAATATTATTAACCCTTTGACTGTTTCCGACGTATAAATACGTCTTACGAGCCAATGTTTCTGACGTATTTATACGCATAAATTCTAGCAGCTTCAAATCAAGCAGGAGAAAGCTGGTAGGCCCACATGTGAGAGAATGGGTCTCCATGGTCAGTGTGCACCATATAAAAAAAATCGGGGAGCCAGTGGTGCATTGTGGGAATGCCATTTCAGTTGTCCTTTTTCAGCATGTCTAGCGGTAAGAAATATGTGATTCCTCAGCAAATCTGGGACTCTTCTCTTCCCAAGTGATGCTCTAACACAGATGGAAGTGTCAGTGAAGATCAATTTCATGATTTGGAGGAGTTTGAGACCAAAAGCAATGGAGGAGGAGGAGGGGGAGGAGGAGGAGGAGGAGGAGGAGGAGGAGGAGGAGGAGGAGGAGGAGGAGGAGGAGGAGGAGGAGGAGGAGGAGGAGGAGGAGGAGGAGGAGGAGGAGGGGAGGAAGAGGAGGAGGAGGAGGAGGAGGAGGAGGAGGAGGAGGAGGAGGAGGAGGAGGAGGGAGGAGGAGGAGGAGGAGGAGGAGGAGGAGGAGGAGGAGGAGGAGGAGGAGGAGGAGGAGGAGGAGGAGGAGGAGGAGGAGGAGGAGGAGGAGGAGGAGGGGAGGAGGAGGAGGAGGAGGAGGAGGAGGAGGAGGAGGAGGAGGAGGAGGAGGAGGAGGAGGAGGAGGAGGAGGAGGAGGAGGAGGAGGAGGAGGAGGAGGAGGAGGAGGAGGAGGAGGAGGAGGAGGAGGAGGAGGAGGAGGAGGAAGATGTAATAATATTGTTCCCTTGAAGCAAGAAAAAAAAAAGTCCACCCCATGACAGTGACAAGATAAGGGGAGATAACATCTGATAAGAGCTGACTTTGATGAGCGTAAAGGAGGGTAATATAACATGACCATCGCCCTCCCTTTGTTTTTGCTGGTACACAAACATTTGTCTGTCTGTCTATTTGTCTGTCTGTCAAGCTCCCTGTCTGTCCATCTAGCTCTCTGTCTCAGAGAGAGCCACAAGACTGTGTCATCACGTTTACTCACATCTTCAAGCAGAGTATAGCACTTTGTCTGGATTTCTTGGGTAATCCTAGGTAATTTACACTATGTATACTTGTATTTATGTGTACCTGTGAGACAGAGATAGGCAGACAGATAGAAAGAGAGACAGATTGAAAGATATAGAATGAGGGAGAAAGATAATTAGATAGAATGGAGGAGGGGAAGCAGCATCCGACCCCATTGTTTTAACAGGCGGTAGGGGTAGTGACTAATGAGACAATATGTCACTTTGACAGCTGCCGACTTCTGACTCAAAACAATTATAAGCCACACACTCGCACACAAGACAAGGAGGAGGAGAAGGAGGAGGAGGAGAAGGAGGAGGAGGAGGAGGAGGAGGAGGAGGAGGAGGAGGAGGAGGAGGAGGAGAAGGAGAAGGAGAAGGAGGAGGAGGAGGAGGAGGAGGAGGAGGAGGAGGAGGAGGAGGAGAAGGAGGAGAAGGAGGAGGAGAAGGAGGAGGAGAAGGAGGAGGAGGAGAAGGAGGAGGAGAAGGAGGAGGAGAAGGAGAGGAGGAGGAGGAGGAGGAGAAGGAGGAGGAGGAGGAGGAGGAGGAGGAGGAGGAGGAGGGAGGAGGAGGAGGAGGAGGAGGAGGAGGAGAGGAGGAGGAGGAAGGAGGAGGAGAAGGAGGAGAAGGAGGAGGAGGAGGAGAAGGAGGAGGAGGAGAAGGAGGAGGAGGAGAAGGAGGAGGAGGAGGAGGATGAGAAGGAGGAGGAGGAGGAGGATTGTTTGTTTGTTTTTGTAAACAAGTTTTGTAAACAATATATTGATAATTATGTTTGTGTGCTTATTGTGTTGTATACAACGAGTGTATATATATACATTGCACCTTACTTTGGTCTCATAGGCCACATAAGTTATGTGAAAAAATAAAATAGTGAAAAAAACAAAAAACCTTCAATTACAAGTAAACTAAAGTTTACCGGGTGAGCGGCAGTCGCCGCTGTTGCCATACGCGGCTCATTTTCTGCAAACTTCACGGCTCTATATCTCGGTAAGTACCGATGGCAAAAAATTTTTTTTTGGACTAAAACACTCAGAAAAATAATCTTAACATTTTCATAAGAAAAAATAATTTTTTTTTTTTTTGAATATTTGGCGACATAGAATGACAGTTTCAGAGAGGGGCCTGAAACAGTCAAAGGGTTAAGCTGGTAGATGCTAGGGTTATGAACATTTCCGTGCTTTAGAATTTTACATTTATCTACACTGAACTGTATCTGCCACTTTTCTGACCACGAACTGAGTTTATCTAAATCCTCCTTTATTTCCAAGACATCAACATCTGAATCGATTATCCTACCTATCTTCGTGTCATCAGCGAATTTGCTTATATCACTAATAATTCCCTCGTCAAGGTCATTTATATATACTGTATTATACACAACAATGGGCCTAAAACCGATCCCTGTGGAACGCCACTTGTTACTGATCCCCATTCAGATTTAACCCCATTTATGCATACTCTCTGCTTCCTATTTGTGAGCCATGACTCGATTCATAACAGCACTTTTCCCCCAATACCATGAGCAGCCACTTTCATTAACAATATCGAATTCTTTATCATGATCAACGGCCTCAAAAGCATTACTGAAGAAAGTTAATAAATTAGTTAGGCAGGAACGGCCCCTTGTGAATCCACGTTGAGTATCATTAATCAAATTGTGCCTATTGAGATGGCTTCTTATATTATCAGCTATAATTGACTCTAGTAATTTGCCTACAACTGAATTTACGCCACATACACCACCCTACTATCTTCCACCACCCTAAACCTCTGCCAGCATCTCCGTCAAACTAATTAAACTAACATCTCCTCCAGGGTAAGTGTAAATGTTTCTTATTTATAAATTAGTGTAAATATTACTTATTTTGGGAAGTACAATGCCTGCACTCTAAAGGAGGGGTTCGGGATATTAGCAGTTTGGAGGGATATGTTGTGTATCTTTATACATATATGCTTCTAAACTGTTGTGTTCTGAGCACCTCTGCAAAAACAGTGATTATGTGTGAGTGAGATGAAAGTGTTGAATGATGATGAAAGTATTTTCTTTTTGGGGATTTTCTTTCTTTTTGGGTCACCCTGCCTCGGTGGGAGACGGCCGACTCGTTAAAAAAAAAAATTACTTATTTATAAATTACGTACATTGTTTCAGTGTGAATAGTGGTGGTGGTTTCTGCTGCCGTCTCCACTGTACGGCTTCTCTCAGTGGCCCTTATAAACCCAACACCACCACCATCACTTACTCCTCACATACACTGACATATTTTATTAATTCTAGACTATATATTATGTTTCTATGTTATTAATGTTGTTTATTATGTCATATTAGATGAATTGTGATAGATAAATAATCCATAGAGATGATGATAGCATCATATTGAAGCATAAACTCACCTTCCTCTCACCTCCTACCTGTCTGCCATATACCAACAAGTCTTTAATAAAGGTAAGTATGATGTTAAATGTTCATTTATCCATTTTATTAGTGCTTTATATTTATTTGTCATTGTTTTCTGTCTGTATGTCTATATTTAATCTTTAAAAAGAAATATGTTTTGTTAATACTTTTGGGTGTCTGAAATGGATTACTTGGATTTCCATTATTTCTTATGGGGAAAATAGTTTTGCCATGTTAGACAAACTGAAGAACTTGTGGGAAAAATAGGGTTACAGTCCTAGGAGCCCCCAAAAAGCCAAACTTTTTTTTAGACCTCCAGATCTTACAAAATAAAAGTGAATATGTAATTGTAGTGCCTTGTTATGATATATTACTGCTTAAGACTACAAATGCAATAGAAATAATAGTATTTCTTACCTTAAATTGTGGGTAATGGTGTTTGTGGATGATTGTGAAGAGAGGGGATATGGATGGTGTGGCCCTACTGGGCTGAGGTGGATGGTTGTTGGTTGTTGGCAGAAGTGGATGGTAGAGGTTCTGGTACTGAAGTCGATTGTTGTATTGGAGTGTGCATAAATTCTGTAATGGATCTCTGGGCTTTTTTACCCTGCAGTACATTATACAGCTGAAAGTAAGGCATCATCAGCTGGTCTAAACCCTGTTTCAAAGCACTGCTTCAAGATCTGTCAGGGTCCTCTTCAGTGGAAAAGTCTGCTAGTTTAGCAGCAACATGGAACTGCTCATGTAAGTGCTGCAATGTTAACTGTTTTTCTTCAGGTTGTTGTTCTTCATCTTCTGTTATGTGGCTCCCTTGTATCTGTGCATCGAGCTCTGCCAAAGTTTCCTCTGGACTCCTGTCGTCGTCGTCGTCATCATCTTATAAAAGCCCATTCACATCATCTTCATTTATATCTTCAAAATCATCATCTGGTAATCTCCTTGTCAGCTGAACAATTTCCTGAATCTGATTCTCAAACAAGGGAAAACCAGTGAAAGAACTAACTACAGAAGGCCATAACTTTCCCCTTCATAACTTTTTTTATGAAGTTACACTTGAACGACTTAATAACTCCCTGATCCAGTGGTTGTACTAAAGATGTTGTATTTGGAGGTAAAAATACAACTTTTACATGTGGGGTCACATCCAGAAAAGCTTGTGGATGAGTATGGGAATTATCAAGAATGAAGAGAGCCTTGAATGCAGTGCAGGTAAAACTTGACTTCAGGAATTAAGTGATACTTAACCCTTAAACGGTCCAAACGTATATACACATTCTCTCGCATAGCACCCCAAATGTATATACAAGTTTCATTTTTTCATTCATTCAACATTGGCATGATAGGCCTGAGTCGCCTAGACATGAGAGAATGGGTGTGCGCTGTATGAAAAAAGTTGGGGACGTCTGGGTATCACATGCTCTTTTTTTTTTCTATAAAAAAAAAAAAAAAAATTCAAAATATTCGGGGCGCTACGCAGGTGAACGTATATATAAGTTTGGACTGTCTCAGGGTTAAACCAGTCAATAAATATTTCCTCTGTCATCCATGCTCCTTGGTTTGACCTTCAAATTACTGGCAAGGTGTTTTATCTACACCTTTCAAAGCACGAGGATTCTTAGAGTGGTAAATAACATTGGGCTTACACTTGAAATCACCTGCCACATTACCACAAAGGAGCAAGGTGAAGTGATCCTTTGCTGCTTTAAATAAGCCCAGTGCACTTTTCTCTTGCTAACTGATACATTTGTGTTGGCATTTTTTCCAAAAAACACTTCTCATCAGCATTAAACACTTGATGAGGGTGGTGTGGGTGGGTTAGGGAGGCAGGGGATGGTGATAGGCCTCCCCTGCCTCCCTAACCGCGCGCTCAAAATTAGTTTAACATGCAACCGTGTTAACCCTAAACCCTTTCAGGGTCGAGAGGCCCTCTCCTAAACTTGTTCTCAGGGTCAAAAATTTTTCGGGGAAAAAAAAAAAAAAAAACAATTCTTATGAAATGATAGAGAATCTTTTTCTCAATCATAATGACACCAAGAGTATGAAATTTGATGGAAAACTTACGGAATTATGCTCTCGCGAAGTTAGCGGTCTAAACGATGTTTACGCATCAGCAATTTCGCACACTTTGAGCCCTATTTTCGGGCAATTCCAGTGTACTAGTCGACAAAAATCATAACTATTTCCAAACCATACCCCCGGCCGGGATTGAACCAACGGTCATAGAGTCTCAAAACTCCAGCCCGTCGCGTTAGCCACTAGTGGTTAACGCGACGGGCTGGAGTTTTGAGACTCTATGACCGCGGGTTCAATCCCGGCCGGGGGTATGGTTTGTTTGCAATCGTGTCATTACGATTTCTTGAGTCATAACTATTTCGCTAGAACTCCATTTTTTTTTAACGAATGAGTACAAGAAACCACCCATTTACCGATTTCAACTATCCAATAAAGTGGTCAGAAATTAGCAATTTTGCCAATTTCACACAAATTTCAAAAGATGCCAGTTTCCAAATAGGGTCCAAGACAAACAAGACAGACATTCCTGGCACTAAACTAACATTTCCTCTGTTACATTTCTTTTGCTTTCCACTTTGAATATTTATTCTCACAAAAAAATAGAAGATTTACTGTTATGCAGACTACTGTATTAGTGTAGAAATGGTGTAAATAATATCAATGCACTTGTGAAAGAATATTAGACTCACCAGTTGACATGTATTGGACGTGTGCCATGATTTGTTTAATTTTGAACTTCGGGAAAAATTGAACATTTCTGCTACTTTGGGCTCAATTTCAAGGTACTTTTCATTGCGAAACCAATCCAAATCTTCTCAATTTCTGTAATATGTCTTCCATTCTATAAAATGAGACCAGGAAAACTAGAATACAACCATAAATATCATACGAAAATACAGTGCAAATTCGCTGTTTCAAACCAAAAACACAAAGTTTTTTTTCTCATTACACACTCTGTGCTGCAAGATTTTTTTTATACTGCGCACACTGACCACATAGACTCATCCTTTCACATGTAGAACTTCCAGTTTTCTCTTGCTAGATTTGAAGGTGCAAGAATTTATGCATACTAGTACATCAATAACCCTGGTGCGTAAGCCGTACTAGTACGTCGGAAACCCTGAAAGGGTTAAGTGGAACAAAGCTGAATAGGGTGGGAGAGTTTCAGTGGGAAGAAATAAATGGGATTTCCTGGAGTTTACCTGAAGAGAGTTCCGGGGGTCACTGTCCCCCACGGCCCGGTCGGTGACCAGGCCTCATGGTGGATCAGGGCCTGATCAACCAGGCTGTTACTGCTGGCTGCACTCAATCCAATGTACGACCCACAACCCAGCTGGTCAGGTACCGAATTTAGGTGCCTGTCCAGTGCCTGCTTGAAGACAGCCAGAGGTCTATTGGTTATCCCCCTTATGTATGCTGGGAGGCAGTTGAACAGTCTTGGGCCCCTGACACTTAATGTGTTGTCTTTTAACATGCTAGTGACACCCATGCTTTTCATTGGGGGGATGTTGCATCTTCTGCTGAGTCTTTTGCTTACATAGAGAGTGATTTTCGTGTGCAAGTTTGGTACTAGTCCCTCTAGGATTTTCCAGGTGTATATAATCATGTATCTCTCCTGCCTGCATTCCAGGGAGTACAGGTTCAGGAACTTAAAGCACTCCCAGTAATTGAGGTGTTTTATCTCCGTTATGAGTGCCGTGAAGGTTCTCTGTACATTTTCGAGGTCAGCAATTTCACCTGCCTTGAAAGGTGCTGTTGGTGTGCAGCAATATTCCAGCCTAGATAGAACAAGTGACTTGAAGAGTGTCATAATGGACTTGGCATCCCTAGTTTTGAAGGTTCTCATTATCTATCCTGTTATTTTTCTAGCAAATGCGATTGATACAATGTTATGGTCCTTGAAGGTGAGATCCTCCAACACGATCACTCCCAGGTCTTTGACATTAGTTTATCGCTCTATTGTGTGGCCGGAATTTGTTTTATACTCTGATGAAGTTTTAATTTCCTCATGTTTACCATATCGAGTAATTGAAATTTCTCATCGTTGAACTTCATATTGTTTTCTGCAGCCCATTGGAAGATTTGGTTGATGTCCGCCTGGAGCTTTGCAGTGTCTGCAATGGAAAACACTGTCATGCAGATTCGGGTGTCATCTGCAAAGGAAGACACGGTGCTGTGGCTGACATCCTTGTCTATGTCGGATATGAGGATGAGGAACAAGATGGGAGCGAGAACTGTGCCTTGCGAAACAGAGCTTTTCACCGTAGCCGCCTCAGACTTTACTCTGTTGACTACTACTCTTTGTGTTCTGTTTGTGAGGAAATTATAGATTCATCTACCAACTTTTCCTGTTATTCCTTTAGCACACATTTTGTGCACTATTACGCCATGGTCACACTTGTCGAAGGCTTTTGCAAAGTCTGTGTATATTACATCTGCATTCTTTTTGTCAGGGGTTTCAAATAGAGTCAGAGCAAAAGAAGAAGTAGCAATAATGTTGAAGAATAAGTTATTGCAGGAAAAGAGGGAATATAAATGTATAAATTCAAGGACTATGTGGAGTAAAATAGGGGTTGGATGTGAAAAGTGGGCTATAGCAAGCATTTATGTGCCTGGAGAAGAGAGAAGTGTAGAGGAGAGCAAGAGAGAGATTTTGGGAAATGTTGAGTGAGTGGGGAGTTTTGAACCAAGTGAGAGAGTATTTGTGGTTGGGGATCTAAATGCTAAAGTGGGTAAAAATGTTGTGGAGGGAGTAGTAGGTAAATTTGGGGTGCCAGGGGTAAATGAAAAGGGTGAGCCTTTAATTGAGCTATGTGTAGAAAGAGGTTTGGTAGTAAGTAATACATATTTTATTAAAAAGAGGATAAGTACACAAGGTATGATACAGCATGTAATTAAAGTAGTTTGGTAGATTATGCATTGGTGGATAAAAGGTTGATGGGTAGGCTTCAGGACGTACATGTTTATACAGTGGCAACTGAGATATCAAATCATTTAGTTGTAGCTACAGTTAGAGTAAGAGGTAGATGGGACAAAAGGAAAATGGCAACAAGAAGTAAGAGAGAGGTGAAAGTGTATAAACTAAGGAAGGATGAAGTTGGGATGAGATATAAGCAGCTATTGGCAGAAAGGTGGGCTGGTGCAAGTATGAGTAGTGGTTGGGGAGGGAGGTGGAAGGTTGGAATAGTTTAAAAATGCATTATCAGAATGTGGGGCAGAAGTTTGTGGCTATAGGAGGATGGGTGCAGGAGGAAAGAGGAGTGATTGGCAGAATGATGAAGTAAAGGGTGTGATAAGAGAAAAAGGTAGCTTATGAGAGGTTTTTACAAAGTAGAAGTATTAAAAGAAGAGAAGAGTATATGGAAAGTAAAAGAAAGGTGAAGAGAGTGGTGAGAGCGCAAAAAAAAGAGCAGATGACAGAGTGGAAGAGGCACTATCAAGAAATTTTGAGGAAAATAAGAAAAAGTTTTGGAGTGAGATAAACATGTTAAGAAAGCCTAGGGAATGAATGAATTTGTCAGTTAAAAACTGAGTAGGGGAGTTAGTAGATGGTGAGCTGGAGGTATTGGGTAGATGGCAGGAATATTTTGAGGAACTTTTAAATGTCAAGGAAGAAAGGGAGGAAGAACATCTTTTAGGAGTGAAGAAGAGCAGGATGTGAGTGTGGGGGAGGTACGAGAGGCATTACGTAGAATGAAAGGGGGTAAAGCAGCTGGAACTGACGGGATCATGACAGAAATGTTAAAAGCAGGGGGGATTATAGTGTTGGAGTGGTTGGTATTTTTGTTTAATAAATGCATGAAACAGGGGAAGGTACCTAGGGAATGACAGAGAGCATGCATACTTCCTTTATATAAAGGGAAAGGGGACAAAAGAGATTGTAAAAATGATAGGGAAAGAAGTTTACTATGTATGCCAGTAAAAGTGCACGGTAGGGTTATTATTGAAAGAATTAGATGCAAGACAGAGAGTAGGACTGCAGATGAGCAAGGAGGCTTTAGAGTGGGTAGGGGATGTGTACATCAAGTGTTTACATTGAAGCATATATGTGAACAGTATTTAGATAAAGGTCAGGAAGTTTTCATTGCATTTATGTATTTAGAAAAATCATATGATAGAGTGGATAGGGGAGCAATGTGTCAGATGTTGGAAGTACTGTATATAGAATAGGTAGTAAGTTACTAAATGCTGTAAAGAGATTTTATGAGGATAATGAGGCTCAGGTTAGGGTTTGCAGAAGAGAGGGAGATTATTTCTCAGTAAAAGTAGGTCTTAGACAGAGATGTGTAATGTCACCATGGCTGTTTAATAAATTTATAGATGGGGTTGTAAAAGAAGTAAATGCTAGGGTGTTGGGGAGAGGGGTGAGATTAAATAATGGGGAAGCAAATACAAAATGGGAGTTTACACAGTTACTTTTTGCTGATGATACTGTGCTTATGGGAGATTCTAAAGAAAAGTTACAAAGGTTAGTGGATGAGTTTGGGAGGGTGTGTAAAGGTAGAAAGTTAAAAGTGAACATAGATAAGAGTAAGTTGATGAGGGTATCAAATGATTCAGATAAAGAAACATTGGATATCACATTGGAGAGAGAATGGAAGAAGTGAATATTAGCGATATTTGGGAGTTGACTTGTCAGTGGATGGGTTTATGAAGGATGAGGTTAACCATAGAATTGATAAAGGAAAACAAGTGAGTGGTGGGTTGAGGTACACGTGGAGACAAAAAACGATATCTATGTAGACAAAGAAGGGAATGTACGAAAGTACAGCGGACCCTTGAATTTCGTCCACCTTGAATATCGTGAATTTTGGAAATCGGCAACTTTTTTCGTCAAAATATTGGCTTGATTTTCATGATTTGGCTTAGAAATTGGCAGTCGTATGAAATGCCTCCTGGTAATGGACATTGGTCCTGCTCATCCTCCAGACTTGGAAGAGCAAATGGTGAAGGAGTTTAATTTCATCACAGTGAAGTTTTTGCCCCCTAATATCACTCCTCTCCTCCAGCCCATGGACCAGCAGATCATTTCCAACTTCAAAAAATTCTACACCAAAGCAATGTTTCAAAGGTGCTTTAACATAACCTCGGACTCTGAATTGACCCTAAGAGTGTTCTGAAAAGATCACTTCAATATCCTCCATCCCTGTAAGGTAAGGCTTGGCAGGGAGTGACTTCTAGGACGCTGAACTCTGCTTCAAGAAAATTGTGGCCAGAATGTGTCCTCAACAAAGATTTTGAAAGGCTTGAGACTGACCCTGACAACCCTATGCCAGTTGTGGAATCTATTGTGGCATTGGGGAAGTCATTGGGGTTGGAGGTTAGTGGCGAGGATGTGGAACAGCTGGTAGAGGACCACAATGAAGAGCTAACCACTGAAGAGCTGCTAAACCTTAATCTGCAACAGCAACAGACCACAGCTCAGGAAATTGCTTCAGAGGAGGAAGAGAGAGGGAAGAAGTTGCTTTCTTCAGAGATTAAGGAGATGTGCACAATGTGGACTAGGATGGAAAGATTTGTGAAGGAACATCACCCTGACGAAGCTGTAGCAGGCCGTGTATGCGACGTGTTTAATGACAGTGTCTTGTCTCATTTTAGGCAAATTTTAAAGAAACACCAGAAAAAGATCTTTCTAGAACAAATTTTTGAGCGACAGGGGTCCAGTGACTCAAGCTGGTCCTAGTGGCATTAAAAAACAAACGAGGGAAGTAACCCCAGAAAAGGACTTGGAACCTGAAGTCTTCATGGTTCCAAATAATAGTAACTCTTCCAAATAATAGTAACTCTTCCATCCTCTCCCCACCTCCACACATCAACAACTCTTCAATAAAGGTAAGTGTCAAGTTATTATTGTTTTATTCTTCATGTCTCATTGTTTTCTGTGTAGATAAATGTACATTAAATGAAAATTTTTTTTAATATTTTTGGGTGTCTTTAATAGATTAATTTGATTTACATTATGTATTTCTTATGGGGAAAATGGTTTGGAAAATCACGAATTCTGAATTTCGGCAGACTCTCTGGAACGAAATTCAAGGGTCCACTGTATAGTGGTACCAACACTCTTATATGGGCATCAAGCCTGGGTTGCAAATGCTGCAGCGAGGAGGCAGTTGGAGGCAGTGGAGATGTCCTGTCTAAGGGTAATGTGTGGAGTAAATACTATGCAGAAAATTCGGAGTGTGGAAATTAGGAGGAGTGGAGTTACTAAAAGTATTAGTCAGAGGGCTGAAGAGGGGTTGTTGAGGTGGTTTGGTCGTTTAGTGAGAATGGATCAAAGTAGAATGACGTGGAGAGCGTATAAATCTGTAGAGGAAGGAAGGCGGGGTATGGGTCGTCCTCGAAAAGGCTGGAGGAAGGGGGTAAAGGAGGTTTTGTGGGCGATGGATTTGGACTTCCAGCAAGTATGTGTGAGCGTGTTAGATAGGAATGAATGGAGACGAATGGTTTTTGGGACCTGACGAGCTGTTGGAGTGTGAGCAGGGTAATATTTGGTGAAGGGATTCAGGGAAACTGGTTATTTTTATATAGCCAGACTTGAGTACTGGAAATGGGAAGTACAATGCCTGCACTTTAAAGGAGTTTGGGATATTGGCAGTTTGGAGGGGTATATTATATATTTTTATATTATATGCTTCTAAACTGTCGTATCTGGGCGCCTCTGCAAAGACAGTGATTATGTGTGAGTGAGGTGAAAGTGTTGAATGATGATGAAAGTATTTTCTTTTTGGGGATTTTTTCTTTCTTTTTGGGTCACCCTGCCTCGGTGGGAGATGACCAAGTTGTTGAAAAAAAAAAAGTAACGAGTGTACTGCATATGCATTTTATTGCTCAAGGGTGCTTTAAATGTTGTAGTATATTACATGTGGGTAGAGTAGGTGGCCTGGCTGACTGGCTACAATACCTCCCACACCTGACTTCCTACAAATAAATACTACTCACCTCTAACCCTACATTAAGATTACAAATATTTTAAGGTAAGTAATGAATGTACTGTACATGCATTTTATTGCTCTGGGGTGCTTTATATGTCAGTATATTATGTGTGGGTAGGGTAGGCAGCCTGGCCTGGCTGGCTACCATACCTCCCACACCTGACTATTTACAATAAATACTACTCGCCGCTCACCCTACATTAATTAAAAAAATGGTCGGAGTTTTTTTTTTCTCATTATGCACTGCGTGCTCCAGGATTTTTTTTATATGGTGCACACTGACCACACAGACCCATTCTCTTGCATATGGGCCTACCAGCATTCTCCTGCTTGATTTGAAGCTGATAGAATTTATTAGTATATAGATACACGTTAAACACTGTACCTCGTAAGACGTACAGGTACCATCCGACTTACGACCAAGCTTGGTTCCGACCAACCGGTCGTAAGTCAAAATGGATGTAAGTTGAACCTTTGAAAATTGCCGACATACTGGGTAGGGCATAATGTCAAACCTTTCCTACATAAACTACCTACATAATACTGTAATGTAATGTACAATCATTATTTCATTCTTTTTACCATAATTTACTTCTATTGTTATATTTTAATTATTTATGTACTGTATATAATGTATACATGGTAGTGAACTGTATTGTAAATTTTACATCGCATACAGTATCATGTTACTTTTATCTTTATGTATTGTTGACACAGTGGAATGGGAGAATACCACTGGTAGTGTCATCCTGCCAGAATGTAGTATAACCTATACCCTAAGTAAAGAGAAACAACTTTGGAACATGTGTAATACGGATCTGGCTGGCTGGCTGGCCGGGTGGGTGGGTGGGTGGGTGGTTGGCTGACTGACTGACTGAATGTGGCTGTCTATCTCTCTGTATCTCTCTCTCTCTCTTTCTTTCTTTCTTTCTTTCTCTCTCTCTCTCTCTCTCTCTCTCTCTCTCTCTCTCACAAGTACACGTAAGCGAAGTTATCATACATAGTATAAATTACCTAGGATAACCCCAAAAATCCAGACAAAGTGCTATACAGTGGATCTGTGCTACAGTGCCCTAAATTAAAATAATAATAATAATTATTATTATTACAGTAATACATATGTACTAATATTAATATTATTATTATTAAACTATAATATAATAATCGTGTCCACTCATTACTTACCTTAAAATAACTGTAGTCTTAATGTAGAGTGAGAGGTGAGTAAATAAGATTAAATGAATAAACGAGAGAGAGACTGAGAGTGTAGAAGTTTCACGAGTTATGTAAACAAATGTTGTTGTTGTTGTTACCAGCCCGGACACGAATGGTTTCTGTTCACTCTGCCAAGCCGACCAGAAAAACATCTCATATTTGTTAATTTATGTCTATATGTTATGTACATAGTAGGTTGGTAGACAGCAACCGCCCAGGGAGGTACTACCGTCCTGCCAAGTGAGTGTAAAACGAAAGCCTGTAATTGTTTTACATGATGGTAGGATTGCTGGTGTCCTTTTTTCTGTCTCATGAACATGCAAGATTTCAGGTACATCTTGTTACTTCTACTTACACTTAGGTCACACTACACATACATGTAAAGCGTATATATACATACCCCTCTGGGTTTTCTTTCTATTTTCTTTCTAGTTCTTGTTCTTGTTTATTTCCTCTTATCTCCATGGGGAAGTGGAACAGAATTCTTCCTCCATAAGCCATGCGTGTTGTAAGAGGCGACTAAAATGCTGGGAGCAAGGGGCTAGTAACCCCTTCTCCTGTATATATTACTAAATTTGAAAGGAGAAACTTTTGTTTTTCCTTTTGGGCCACCCTGCCTCGGTGGGATACGGCCGGTGTGCTGAAAGGAAATGTTATGTGCAATGTTTATTATATAATTTTGAAAAAAAAAAATCATAGATGGATTAAGCAAAATGTCTATATTAACGTTTTATACATATTTAACCCTTTCGGGGTTTTGGCCGTACCAGTACGGCTTACACCCCAGGGTTTTTGACGTACTAGTATGCATAAATTCTAGCACCCTCAAATCTAGCAAGAGAAAGCTGGTAGGCCTACATATGAAAGAATGGGCCTATGTGGTCAGTGCACGCAGTATAAAAAAAATCCTGCAGCACACACAGTGCGTAATGAGAAAAAAAAAACTTTGACTGTTTTTGGTTTAAAACAGCGACTTTGCACTGTATTTTCGTATGGTATTTATTGTTGTATTCTAGTTTTCCTGGTCTCATTGTATAGAATGGAAGACATATTACAGAAATTGAGATGATTTTGACTGGTTTCGCAATGAAAAGTACCTTGAAATTGAGCTCAAAGTAGCAGAAATGTTTGATTTTTACCAAAGTTCAAAAGTAAACAAATCATGTTAAGCATCCAATACACGTCAACTGGTGAGTCTAATATTCTTTCACAACTGCGCCGATATTATTTATACCATTTCTACACTAATGCAGTAGTCTGCATAACAGTAAATCTTATTATTTTTGTGATAATAAAAAATCAAAGTGGAAAGTAAAAGAAATGTAAGAGGGGCCTGGGGATGTAACTAATGAATAAAGGAAATGTTTTAGTGCCAGGAATGTCTTTCTAGTTTATTCTGGACCCTATTTGGAAATTGGCATCTTTTGAAATTTGTGTGAAATTGGCAAAACTGCTAAATTCTGACCACTTTATTGGATAGTTGAAATCGGTAATTGGGCGGTTTCTTGTACTCATTCGATAGAAAAAACGGAGTTCTAGCGAAACAGTTATGATTTTTGTCAAATAGTACACGGGAATTGGCTGAAAATAGGGCTCAAAGTGGGCAAAACTGCAGATGCGTAAACATCGTCGAGACCGCTAACTTCGCGAGAGCATAATTCCATAAGTTTTCCATCAATTTTCATACTTTTGGTGTCATTATAATCGGGAAAAGCTTCTCTATCTTTTCATAAGAAAAATAATTTTTGTTTTTTAATTTTGGCGACCCTGAGAACAAGTCTCTGAGAGGGCCTGCTGACCCTCAAAGGGTTAATATGCCTCAGTGATTATGATTGTTATCATCATTATTAATATGGCATTTTCAAGGTCTATTACACTCTTAATGAGTGGCTCTGAGAGAGACAAGCAGACAGAAAGACAGACACACAGGTAGACAGAAAGACACACACAGGTAGACAGAAAGACAGACACACAGGTAGACAGACAGACACACACAGGTAGGCAGAAAGACAGACACACAGGTAGACAGAAATACAAACACACAGGTAGACAGAAATACACACAGGTAGACAGAAAGACACACAGGTAGACAGACACACACAGGTAGACAGAAAGACAGACACACAGGTAGACACACACACAGAGATACAGAGATATACAGGCAGACAGATACAGACAGGTTTATGTGCAACACTGAAAACAAATAGAGAGTTCGAGAGTAAGAGCCTTTCTTGCCACAATCTCCAGTGCAAGATTCAGACTTCATCTTAGGGGCCATGGTGAAATTTACTGCCCAGTTAGTACAGTTAATATAGTATGATGCTGCAGATAGGGCGGGGTTACTCAAACTGATGCTGCCTGCATGACACATTGCCCCCACGAGTATTGTCAAATATTGTACAGTGGTGTGCATCAGCCAGCCCAGCTCAGCTGCCAGATGCATGGTTATAAGTCGAGTGGACGTATGTCGAGCAGGTCGTAAGTCGGATGGTAGGTGTATATATACGACCAAAACAGTCAAAGGGTTAAGACTACAAATATTTTAACGTAAGTAATGAGGGTACTGTTTGTGTATTTTACTTTTTAATGCCTAGTTCTACTGCTAACTTAATATATGTTAGTTTAAACTTGTAATCTGGCATTTATATGCATTTATAAGTGGAAAAAATAGTGTTCTGCTATCCAGCAGTAGCCTGAAACCTAACCTGCTGTATAAGTGGGGCCCTAATGTATTATTATTACCATCGACATCCTTTGTTCACTGAGTTTAACCATTTCTTAAGCTACCACAAGAGACAGAGATTGTATACATACAAACACACCAGCTAACCTCTTTACTGTGAACATTTGTATTTCTTCCATTTTCCTCATTTTTCTTCTTCCTAGTGGTGCTGCACTTCTAAACTAATATCTTGTACTATGGGGTGCACAATAAAGTACAAATTTATAGATGAAATATGTAGTCTTGGAGATTGCTTGATGCTGAGACACATCACTAACCCCTTTACAATGAACTTCGTTTGTACTTTTTTTCATTTTCCTCTTGTTTTTCCTATTCCATGTGCTGCTGCACTTCTAACTTCTTCTTGTACAAATCTGTACTAATATGTAGTCTTGGAGACTGTGAAAGCTAGTGTACTGAGTGGCTGTAGGAAGGAGATTGAGATGCTTGAAGCTGAGACGACACACTGACCATTTCCATGACCCAAGTTTTCATATGGCATACAATACCAACTCATGGGAGAGCCTGTGGTAAGTCTGAGTTATCGGTAAACGAGTAAGTCGATAGTGAGAAGAGGCTGTACAGTGGAACCCCGAGTTTCATATGTCGAGTATTGTATGCTTCGAGTTTAGAGCTGTTTTTCCAGCTAAATTTTGTCCTGAGTTTTGCACTGTGCCCCGTGTTTCATCCTGCGTACCATACCTGTCCACCTGCCCATGCCTGTGCGCTTCCCGCACAGCCGTCCTGAGTCAATCTGGCTTTGTTTCTCCTTGAGTGAACATTACATTATACACCTACCATCAGACTTACAACCTGCTTGACATACGACCACGTTTTTTATGCCAGATTTCTGGGAAATAAAGAACTGTTTGTGTTGTACACAGTGTTTACCCTAAGCCTTATGGTATAAAATACAGTACTAACAGCATAAAAAGTAAAGTAAAAAATGAAATACAGTGGTCCCTCGATAATCGTAAGGCTTGATAGTCATAATTTTCGAAAATCGTAACTTTATTTTCGTCAAAACACCGGCTCGTGAATCGTCGTTTGACTCGCAAATAGTCGTTCGTCTGGGACAGGTACACACAGCCCCGAGCCACCTCACACTCCATTCCTAGCCAGTGTGCCATTGTTTATCAGTGAGTAAGGATGATCCCATGAGTTCATACATTTCATAATACATATTCCATTCGTTTTAGTGCTTGCAACTGCTAAATAAGTCACCATGGCTCCAAAGAAACCTTCTAGTGCCAGCCCTTTGGTAAAGAATGTGAGAAATACATATAATTTAAGAAAAAGTTTATAGAAAAATACGAAGGTGGTGGTGGTAGAGTGGAAGCAGTTGTGTTAGTGGTTTATGGTGGTAGAGGGTGGTAGTGATGGTGGTAGAAGGCAGTAGTGATGGTGGTAGCAGTTGTAATAGTGGTAGGTGGTAGTGATGGTGGTAGAAGTTGTAATAGTGGTAGAAGGTGGTAGTGATGGCAGTAGCCGTTGTAATAATGGTAGAAGGTGGTAGTGATGGTGGTAATGATGGTGTCTTCAGTGATTCAGCAATTCTACCAACTCCTCCAATGTTGTTAGAGTTATATAGGGCTACAGAAAACATCGCCACCTCAGCTGCTGCTTCACCACCATTATGGACAGCTTGTATGTATGTATAATGTTCGCCAAGACCAGGGCCCTGGCACGGGTCTTAATCTTGAGATGACCCGTCTCTGGCTCCTGAAGGAGAATTGATTCTTCACTGTTGCAGCATATGCTGCCCAAGCACTGTTCCGGACAGTTCAGCTAGTGTGCCTCATAAGCGACTGAGGTTACTCCATCTCAGCTGTTTCCTGAGCTGGGGACTGGGCTCTGTCCACTCTGATAATCTGCAGATTCATGGCATCCACTGTTTCCTGCTCTGTCAGTAAGCACACCCTCAGGAGTGTGCTGACCATCTGCCAGAACATGCTCTGTTGTTCCGTGGAGGTGATTGTGCTGCAGATAATATCCATGAATGCCTTGATGAGTGTTAAGAGATCCTCTCTGTTGAGGGACTGCGTTGTCGGTGGGTTCGAAGCAGTGGATATTATCTGGGCTGTTGTAATCTGTGGGGACTGCTGAGGGATGTATTTCTTGACTGTGCACACCGTGGCCTGTTGCTGTATGCCAAGTTGTGTACCCGGCATCTGCTGGTGAGGTGCAGGCACAGCCTGCTTAGTGGCTGTGCCTGGCAAGGAAGCCGGTGGGGGCTCGTGTAGTGCTGTCTGCTGATTGCGTTGCCCAGATGTTTCCTGTTGGCGCCGCTTGTTCCTCATGTTTTTGTTTCTTCGTTGCGGTAGTGGGGGAGGATGCTCATGTTCATGATGCCTGGTTGAGTCTTCAAGGATCGGAAATTCCTGGGCATTGAGTTGGGTTGCCTGATGAGAGTTCTGCAGTATGGCAGGATTCTCTGCACCCATCGTCTGAGGGTGATGCTCTGCCGTAGCCTGCTGTCTCGTCATTGGTGTCTTCCAGGCCTCACGAATTCTAGTGAGCCTCTCAGGGCATCGAGGGTTCCAGGCATGGTGTTTCTGCCTTCAATTCGGGCGATGCATTCTTCAGCTTGATGATGCATTCCTCGGTAGGGTGCAGCTGGCTGCAGACACCACAGATTACTCTGTTCGGACAGAGTGCACCCAGGTGTCCGTAACGCTGGCACTTGAAACAGCGAACTGGTTCTGCCGTGAAGATCCTGACATTGTACCTGCCCCAAGAACCGAGGTCCAGCTTGGATGGCAGCAGTCCTACATGCTGAATGAGGACCTGCCGAGTTGGTGTGTTGCCTGCCGATTTTGCCTTGAGACGCTGAGCTGACACGACACTGGGGTGAGCTGCTACTGCGTCGATGAGCATCATCAGCGGGTATCGCATCACTACACCCTTGGTGACCTTCTGCCGAGAATCCAGTTCCTCCAGGGTGAAGGAGCGGTCTGTCTCCATGACTTTCTTCAAGGTGATATGCATTTCCCTGTTGATAGGAGTCAGTATTGGTTCTCCCCTCAGGTTGAACCATATCTTGAACCTCAGTTTGTGCTGTGTTTCCAGGTGTGTAACCACGCCATAGTGGGTTTTGTGTTCCCCATAAGCCCTTACCCTGAATCTGGAAGGTGATTTGAGCTGGTTTACCTGCTCCTTGGAGGGACGGCATGTCTTACTGTTCACATTGATCCATCCTTCCGTATTCTCTAGGTGCATGGTTAGGCTTGTCAGAACTGGAGACTTTTCCTCTGATGACATGGAGTGGTCTCGCAACTTCTTCGCTAGGATTGCGCCCCACATTTCTAAATCCGAGTCATTTGTTGTGTCCCTGGAACATTGTGATCTCTTCCTTTCAGCAGAAGCCATGTGTCTGTCCACGTGGTGCTGGACTGTGATGCTGAATGTATGGACAGCTTACTCTCAGTGACCCTTATATACCCAACAACAACACAACACAGCACCTCTCGTGACATACATAATGACTTGTTTTATTAATTCTAGAGTATATTCCATGTTTCTATGTTATTAATATTGTTTATTATGTCATATTAGTTGAATTGTGATAGATAAATAAGCCGTAGAGTTGATATTAGTGTCATATTCTCCAACAATAAATTTGCCATCCCTCTCTCACACAAACAAGTCTTCAATAAGAACATAAGAAAGGAGGAACACTGCAGCAGGCCTGTTGGCCCATACTAGGCAGGTCCTTTACAATCCTTACCACTAAGAACATAAGAATGTAGATGAATGGTTCACAGAACCGACACGTTGATAAATTAGACACATATGCAACTCTTGGGTATCTTTATTAAGGAAACGTTTCGCCACACAGTGGCTTCATCAGTCCATACACAGGAGAAACTTGAAGAACTGGAGGAGAATGAGGTAATCAGTCCCTCAACCTTGAGTCGATGTGGTCAGTCCATCAATTTTGAATAGAATACGGCATGGGAGTGGAGAAGCAGCTTATAAACCGTATGGCAGGAGAGGTGCAGCAGTCTTAGGTGGTGTCACATTTGTCCAATGTGGAAGTAGGTTGTGCCCAAGGGTTAGGCAAGCGAAGAATTCCCAAGTATTAAGATCCCAAGAAGTTGCAGTGTCTGACAGGATTGTAGATGAATGGTTCAAAGAACCGACATGTTGTTAAATTAGACATGTGCAACTCTTGGGTATCTTTATTGAGGAAACGTTTCACCACACAGTGGCTTCATCAGTCCATACAAAGGATAAACTTTAAAGAACAGTTTTTATCCTTTGTATGGACTGATGAAGCCACTGTGTGGCAAAATGTTTCCTCAATAAAGATACCCAAGAGTTGCACGTGTCTAATTTAACAACATGTCGGTTCTTTGAACCATTCATCTACAATAAGAAAGGAATTTATAGGCATATCAAAAGAGGTGAGAGTCATCTTATGAATCAGTATATTGACATTAAGAGGGATGTTAAAAAGGGGATAAGAATAGCTATGGGACTATGAAATTAAAGTTGCCAGGGATTCAAAAACCCAAAAAGTTTTTTCCAGGTGTATAGAACAAAAGTTAGAGATAATATAGGTCCCCTTAAAAATAACTATGGGCATCTTACTGACAAAGAGAATGAAATGTGCTCAATTTTAAATAATTATTTTCTCTCAGTTTTTACACAGGAAGACACTAACAATATCCCAGTAATTAATTTTTATAGTGGGCCTGAAGAAGATAAATTATATAACATCACAGTCACTAGTGAAATGGTTATGAAACAAATAGATCGACTGAAGTAAAATAAGTCGCCGGGACCTGATGAGCTTTTTTCAAGGGTTCTTAAGGAATGCAAAATGGAGCTCTGTGAACCATTAACTAATATTTTTAATTTATCTCTTCAAACAGGTATAGTCTCTGATATGTGGAAGATGGCTAATGTAATTCCTATTTTTAAATCAGGGGATAAATCGTTACCATCAAATTACCTCCCAATAATCCTGACCTCAATTGCTGGCAAATTGCTAGAGTCAATTATAGCTGAGATTACAAGAAGCCATCTGGATAAGCATGATCTGATCAACGATACTCAGCATGGATTCAAGAAAAGCCGTTCCTGCCTAACTAATTTATTAACCTTCTTCAGCAAAGCTTTTGAGGTCGTTGATCATGGTAAAGAATTCAATATTGTTTATTTAGATTTTAGTAAGGCTTTTGATAGAGTACCGCACCAGAAACTGTTAAAGAAAGTGGCAGTTCATGGGATTGGGGAAAAAGTGCTGTCATGGATCAAGTCATGGCTCATGGACAGGAAGCAGAGAGTATGCTTAAATGGAGTTAAATCCGAGTGGGGATCTGCAACAAGTGGTGTACCACAGGGATCAGTTTTAGGCCCATTGTTGCTTATAATATATATCAATGATCTTGATGAGGGTATTACTAGTGATATGAGCAAATTCGCCGATGACACAAAGATAGGCAGGATAACTGATTCAAAGGTAGATGTTAGGGAACTCCAGGAGGATTTAGACAATCTCTATTCTTGGTCAGAAAAGTGGCAGATGCAGTTCAATGTAGATAAATGCAAGGTTCTGAAGCTCGGGAGTGTCCATAACCCTAGCACTTATAAGTTAAATAATGTAGAACTTAGCCGTACAGATTGCGAAAAGGACTTAGGGGTTATGGTGAGCAGCAACCTTAAACCAAGACAGCAATGCCTAAGTGTACGTAATAAGGCAAATAGATTATTGGGATTTATATCAAGAAGTGTAAGCAACAGAAGTCCAGAGGTTATACTGCAGCTTTATACATCATTACTAAGGCCTCACCTAGATTACGCAGCTCAGTTCTGGTCTCCATATTACAGAATGGATATAAATTCGTTAGAAAACATTCAGCAAAGAATGACTAAATTAATACAGAGCATTAGAAATCTTCTGTATGAAGAATGACTGAAGACTCTTAAACTACATTCCTTGTAAGACGAAGAATGAGGGGAGACATGATTGAAGTGTACAAGTGGAAGTTGGGTGTTAACAATGGGGATATAAGGTCTTGAGGATCTCTCTCCAAGAGAGAACCCGCAATAATGGATTCAAATTGGACAAGTTTAGATTTAGAGGATATAGGAAAGTATTGGTTTGGAAATAGGGTAGTTGATGAGTGGAACAGTCTACCTAGTTGGGTTATTGAGGCTAAAACCTTGGGTAGTTTCAAATTTAGGTTGGATAAATACATGAGTGAGAGGGGTTGGATTTGAGTGGGACTTGCATGTGAGTGGATAGAGTTATCAGAGCTTATTTCTTGGGTAGTTTTGAAAATTTGGTTAGGTAAATGTTTTGTTAGTGGGATGGATTGTAAAGGACCTGCCTAGTATGGGCCAACAGGCCATCTGCAGTGTTCCTCCTTTATGTTCTTATGTTCTTATACATCATTAGTAAGGCAATAGGGTAGTAGATGAGTGGAACAGTCTACCTAGCTGGGTTATTGAAGATAAAACCTTGGGTAGTTTCAAATTTAGATTGGATAAATATATCAGTGGTGACGTGTACTTAGCTCAGTGAGGAGTTAGTGTACCCTCCTTGGATTGAACCAAGATGCCCTCGATCGAGCAACTTTACCAGCAGCTTAAGGAAGAATTGAGGGTAGCGAAGATGGAGATACGGCGATTGACTGAGGAAAACAAGAGGATTCGTAGCAGTCCTCCTGTTCTGAGTCCTCAGGTCAAGAAGGGAAACTGGACAGTGGCTGGAGAGCATGGAACGAAGTTGATGATCAAGAAGACGAATGGAAAGGTAGAAACGACGAAGAAGAAAGACTGCTGTGGAAACTGTTGTGGAAACATCTAATGCATTCCCTGTGCTACCCGATGGATGTGAGTCGACTACTGGAAACGTCACGACAAACGACACCGAGGAAGGTAACAATCTTGTTGTTGTTGGGGATAGCCACGTTAGGTACATGGATAGGGCATTCTGCTTGAAGGACAGGAGTAGGAGACAGAGGGTTTGCTTTCCTGGGGCTCGGATGGAGGATATTGTTAGCCGGCTTGACAACATCATGAATGGTAATGGAATCAATCCTATTATCTGCCTCAGTGCTGGAGGCAATGATGTAGGCAAGCGAAGAAGTGAGGATTTAGTTAGAAGGTTCAAGACAGCAATAGACATAATTAGGAAGAAAGAGGGGGGAACCCTGTTATAAGTGGCATTTTGCCAAGAAGGGGTGTTGGAAATGAATGGTTGTCCAGAGCAACTGGTATCAATTGTTGGCTGGATAAACACTGTAAGGATAATGCAATATCATTCATTGACAACTGGGACAACTTCTATGGCCGAAATGACATGTATGCCAGGGATGGGTTCACTTATCCAGGGCAGGTGTAGGGTTTTCTTGCTAGCTCAGCTGAGGGGGTTGTTAGGGCTTTAAACTAGGATTAGTTAGAGGTATGGGTTTAGAAATGATAAATAATGAGTATGAATATATTGACTTATGCTCTGATATTAAGAATCTTAAGAGTAACTGTCATGGAGTAACTCTGGGTAATGATAATTTCAGAAATTGTACAAAAACAAAGATGAATAGGAAACCATACCCCGGCCGGGATTGAACCCACGGTCAGAGTCTCAAAACTCCAGCCCGTCGCGTTAGCTGGAGTTTTGAGACTCTCTGACCACGGGTTCAATCTATGCTAACAGTCGAAGTGCAAGAAATAAGATTAATGAACTACGCTTGGTAGCATGTGCTGGGAACTTTAATGTCATTGCATTAAATGAAATGGGGTATCATTTAAAGAGTCAGGATATGATTGCTGAGTGTAATATTCAAGGGTTTAAGTTGTTCCATGTGGATAGATGTAATGGGAAGGGAGGAGGAGTTGCATTATATGTTTGAGAAAATATTAATTGTTGCATAAAAACAGGTATAAAAATAGAAGGAACAGTAACAGAATCTGTTTGGGTAGAGTTTGTAGAAGGTCCAGAAAAACTAATTCTAGGTGTAATATACCGACCTCCTGGCTTGGATCATGATAGAGGGAGACTTCTTTGGGATGAAATTGTTAGGGCTTCTAGATACAGTAACATAGTGATAGTAGGGGATTTTAACTTTAGTCAAATTGACTGGAATTCTTTGACCAGTGTTCTAGAGTCCAGTGACTTTATGGAAACAGTTCAGGACTGTTTTCCAAAGCAGTGTGTAGCAGAGCCTACCAAGGATGATAATTTGCTAGACTTAGTCTTGTCAAATAAGGAAACACTCGTAAATAATCTGGAGATCACTGAAGAGCTTGGCGCAAGTGATCACAAATCCAGCACTTTTAGCATTAACTGGGAATACAAGAGTAATGATAATACAGCAAAAATTCCTGATTTTCATTCTGCTGATTATAATGGACTTATGGAACACCTGTCTAATCTCGATTGGGGTTATCTAGCTAATGATTTTATTCACGATGATCATACTTATGATTATGAAGGGATCTGCATTTAGGATCTTTTTCTTAATAATGTACACCGTGCGCAGAGTATATACATTCCCCAGAGAGAAATTAGGTCTAATAATAATGATCCCAAATGGATTAACAGGAGGCTAAAGCATCTATTAGGGAAGAAAAGGGGAATTTACAGGTGCATCAGAAGAGGAGAGGTTAACCTTACTGACCAATATGTTCAGCTTAAAAGAGAAGTAAAAATGGGGATTAGAAAAGCTAAACGTGACTATGAAATTAAAGTTGCTAATGAATCAAAGACTAATCCAAAGGGGTTCTTTAAAGTGTATAGGACAAAGGTGAAGGAAAAAGTAGGACCTCTGAAAATTGGGAATGGACAGCTGAGGGATAACGAACTGGAAATGTGTTCCTTATTTAACCCTTTGACTGTTTCAGTCGTACATATACGTCTTGCGAGCCACCGTGCTTGACGTGTATGTATATATTCATAAATTCTAGCGGCTTCAAATCAAGCAGGAGAAAGTTGGTAGGCCCAGATGTGAGAGAATGGGTCTGTGTGGTCAGTGTGCACCATATAAAAAAAAATCCTGGAGCACGCAGTGCAAAATGAGAAAAAAAGAATTCCGACCGTTTTTTTAATTAAAATGCCGACTTTATGTTCTATTTTCGTACAGTATTTAAAGTTCTATTCTTGTTTTCTTGGTCTCATTTGATAGAATGGAAAACATATTATAGAAATAGAGGTGATTTTGATTGGTTTTACTATAAAAAGAACCTGGAAATGGAGCTCAAAGTAGGGGAAATGTTTGATTTTTGCCGATGTTCAAAAGTAAACAAATGATGTCACTGTCCAATAAATGTCCAACTAGCCATTCTAATATGCAGTCATGAATGGGTTGATGTTATTTATACAATTATTACAGTATTGCAGAAATCTACATAACAGTAAATCTTCTATTTTTTGTTTGAATAAAAATTCAAAATAGAAAGCAAGAGTAATATCAGAAGGGCCTGGAGACATGACTGATGAACAAAGAAAATGTTATTTTAGAGCCAGGAATGTCTGCATTGCTCATTCTGGACCTTATTTTGAAATTGTCATATTTTTTAATTTTCATGAAACTGGCCAAATTGCAAATTTCTGACCACCTTATTGGGTAGTTGAAATCGGTAAATGGGCAGTTTCTTGTACTCAATCGATAGAAAAATGGAGTTCTAAAGAAATAGCTATGAGTTTGGTCTACTAGTACACTGGAATTTTCCGAAATTAGGGCTCAAAGTGGGTGAAATCGCCGATTTGTAAATGTTGCCGAAGTCGCTAACTTCGCGAGAGCGTAATTCCATCAGTTTTCCATCAAATTTCGTTCTTTTTGTGCCATTACAATCGGGAAAAATTCTTTGATCATTTCACAAGAAAAAAAGTACAAATTTACTGACGTTCTTAAATAGAACATTTGAGGCAGTGGACAGTGATAAAGAATATGATATTGTTTATTTGGATTTTAGTAAAGCCTTCAATAGAGTACCTCACAAGAGACTCTTAAGAAAAGTGGCAGCTCATGGTATAGGAGGTGAAGTTCTAGCATGGATAGAGGCATGGCTTACCAATAGAAAGCAGAGAGTTACCATTAATGGGGTGAAATCTGAATGGGGATTAGTCACTAGTGACATTCCACAAGGATCAGTTTTAGGCCCTCTCTTGTTCATAATTTACATTAATGACCTTGATGAAGGGATTACGAGTGACATGAGTAAATTTGCTGATGATACAAAGATAGGCCGTATAATTCATTCTGAGGAGGATAGCAATGAACTCCAGGAGGATTTGGACAAATTAATGTCTTGGTCTGAAAAATGGCAGATGATGTTCAAGTGGAAGATTGAGACACTTATGCAGCATATGGGAATCTTTATTCAGGAAACGTTTCGCCACACAGTGGCTTCATCAGTCCAATACAAAGAGGAAGGCGTAAGGAGAGGAGGAGAATGAGGTAATCAGTCCCTCAACCTGGAGTCGATGTGTTCAGTCCATCAATCTTGTAGAATGTGGATGGACTGAACACATCGACTCCAGGTTGAGGGACTGATTACCTCATTCTCCTCCTCTCCTTACGCCTTCCTCTTTGTATTGGACTGATGAAGCCACTGTGTGGCGAAACGTTTCCTGAATAAAGATTCCCATATGCTGCATAAGTGTCTCAATCTTCAACTTGTCGGTTTTTCAAACCATTCATCACAAATGTTCAAGTGTAAGGTACTAGTGAGGCCTCATTTAGATTATGCTGCTCAATTTTGGCCCCCTTACTACAGGATGGATATAGCCTCATTAGAGAACATACAGAGAAGAATGACTAAAATGATTTACTGTGTAAGGAATCTCCCGTATAAAGATAGACTTAAAGCCTTAAATCTCCACTCTTTGAAGAGATATAGAATGAAGGGACATATCATTGAAGTGTATAAGTGGATGACGGGCATAAACGAAGATGATATTAATAAAGTACTGAGGGTGTTGAACCAGGTAAGAACCAGAAATAATGGATTTAAATTGGATAAATTTAGATTTAGAAAGGACATAGGTAAGTACTGGTTTTCTAACAGAGTTGTAGATACGTGGAACAATCTTCCCAGTTGGGTGATAGAGGCTAGGACCTTGAGTAGCTTTAAGAAGAGATTGGACAAATATATGAGTGGGAGGGGCTGGGTTTGATTGGTGTCATTGGGTAAGGGAGTTATTTCTTGAGTAGCTTTAGGTAGAGGTCGTTTTGGTAAGGACCTGCCTTGCATGGGCCAGTAGGCCTTCTGCAGTGTTTCTCCATTCTTATATTCTTATGAGTGAGAGGGGTTGGATTCAAGTGGAACTTGTATATGAGTGGATAGAGTTATCAGATTATTTCTGGGGTAGCATTGAAAATTGGGCTGGGCAAATGTTTTGTTAGTGGGATGTATTGTAAAGGACCTGCCTAGTATGGGCCAACAGACCTGCTGCAGTGTTCCTTTCTTATGTTATGTTCATTTATACATTTTATTAGTGCTTTACATTTATTTGGCATTCTTATCTGCATGTAAATCTATATTCAAGCTAGGGAAGTGACCCCTGACCTAGAGTCCTTATGGAGGGGATTCCCCTCCAAACAATAAGCTCTCTTCCCTCTCTCCTCCTCCCTGTCTTCCATTCATCAACAACAGCCTTCAATAAAGGTAACTGTCTTGTTGAATGTTCCTTCTTTTGTGCATGTAAATCTATCTTTAAGGTAAAAAAAAAATTGTTGTTGATACTTCTGGGTGTCTGGAACGAATTAATTGGATTTACATTATTTCTTACGGGGAAAATGGATTCGACAATCGTGAATTTCGATAATAGTCACACTTCCAGGAACGGATTAATTATGAAAAACGAGGGACCACTGTACCAAAATAAAACAATAAAATAAAATCGTTACAAAAGAGTGATGTTGATATTCAGTAGTAAGGTTCGACTTACGTCCATTTTGACTTACGACCAGTTGGTTGGAACTACGCTTGGTCGTAAGTTGGATGGTACAAGTATACTAGGTCTTTAACCTGTAAATGGTCCAAACGTATATATACGTTCACTACCCCAGTGCCCCGAATATTTTGAAAAACAAAAAAATCTTTTTTTTTTCTTTTTTAATGAAAATAAAGAACACACTTTTCTAAGTGTTATAGGATTAAAAAAAAAATTAGGGTCAGGACTTAAAGAGATATGAGGCCAAGAAGTTGGCACTGGATGCTCACGTGACAGCAACACTGAGTCCTGCCGCTTGCAGAAGTGTTGCCGATATACCTTTTTATCTATTTTTCATATTATTTTATATAATTTTTATGTTCTGATAATTACAATTTATAGTAGTTCTTGTCATTTCATAACCAATTTTTGTTCTGACACTAGTATTAGGTACTGAAATTGTACTCAAATTGTCACAAACATACTGACAGGTGGACATTACACCTGATTGGTCATTTACTATTGTCTTGGAATATATACTAAGTATTTATAGGTCCCAGCAATGTTTTGGATATGTGGAAGTAAAGAAGAAGAAGAAGAAGAAGAAGAAGAAGAAGAAGAAGAAGAAGAAGAAGAAGAAGAAGAAGAAGAAGCCGAAGAAGAAGCCGAAGAAGAAGAAGCCAAAGAAGCCGAAGAGAAGGAAGAGAAGAGAAGAAGAAGAAGAAAAGCCAAAAAAGAAGAAAGAACCGAAAAGAAGAAGCCGAAGAAGAAGAAGAAGCCGAAGAAGAAGAAGAAGCGAAGAAGAAGAAGAAGGAAGAAGAAGAAGAAGCCGAAGAAGAAGAAGAAGCCGAAGAAGAAGAAGAAGCCGAAGAAGAAGAAGAAGAAAGAAGAAGAAGCCGAAGAAGAAGAAGCCGAAGAAGAAGAAGAAGCCGAAGAAGAAGAAGAAGCCGAAGAAGAAGAAAGAAGAAGAAGCCGAAGAAGAAGAAGAAGCCGAAGAAGAAGAAGAAGCCGAAGAAGAAGAAGCCGAAGAAAAAGAAGAAGAAGCAGAAGAAGAAGAAGAAGAAGAAGAAGAAGAAGAAGAAGAAGAAGAAGAAGAAGAAGAAGAAGCCGAAGAAGAAGAAGAAGAAGAAGAAGAAGAAGAAGAAGCCGAAGAAGAAGAAGAAGCCGAAGAAGAAGCCGAAGAAGAAGAAGAAGCCGAAGAAGCCGAAGAAGAAGCCGAAGAAGAAGAAGAAGCCGAAGAAGAAGAAGCCGAAGAAGAAGAAGAAGCCGAAGAAGAAGAAGAAGCCGAAGAAGAAGAAGAAGCCGAAGAAGAAGAAGAAGCCGAAGAAGAAGAAGAAGCCGAAGAAGAAGAAGAAGCCGAAGAAGAAGAAGCCGAAGAAGAAGCCGAAGAAGAAGAAGAAGCCGAAGAAGAAGCCGAAGAAGAAGAAGCCGAAGAAGAAGAAGAAGCCGAAGAAGAAGCCGAAGAAGAAGAAGCCGAAGAAGAAGAAGAAGCCAAAGAAGAAGACGCCGAAGAAGACGCCGAAGAAGATGCCATAGAAGAAGACGCCGAAGAAGAAGACGCCGCCGAAGAAAACTACGACGACGACGATGATGACGACAAAGATGACAATGAAGTAGATGACGAAGATGACAAAAAACAAAGACAAAGAAGACGAAGACGACAAAGGCGAAGAAGAGGACAAAAAAGAAAATAAATAATAATAATAATAATAATAATAATAATAATAATAATAATAATGTAACAATAAGTTCCCTTGAAGCATGAAAAACAAGCCTCAGTCCACCCCTGACAGTGATGTGATAAGACTTGATTAGAGGTGACATTTGATGAGCATCGGCCCTCGCTTTGTTTTCGCTGGTACACAAACGTGTGTGTCTGTCTGTCAAGCTCCCTGTCTATATGTCTATCTGCCTAGCTCTCTGTCTCAGAGAGAGCCACAAGACTGCTTCAACACGTTTACTCATATCTTCAAGCAGAGTATAGCACTCTGTCTGGATTTTTTTGGTTATCCTAGGTAATTTACACTATGTATACTTGTATTTATGTGAACCTGTGAGACAGAGATAGATTGAAAGAGACAGATAGACAGAGACAAACAGAAACAAAGATTGAGACAAAGATAGACAGAGACACAGACAGACCACCAGCAGCCAGCCAGCCAGCCAGCCAGCCAGCCAGCCAGCCAGCCAATCAGCCAGTCAGCCAGCCAGCCTGCTGAACAAGTATTATGTTCCAGAATTGTTTCTCTTTACTTAGGGCATAGGTTATAAGACATTCTGAAAGGGGGTTGCACAAATGTTGCACATGAGTTATTATCGAGGTTTTTTTAATATTTCCTCGACCACTTATGGCCACATCCACCTCTAAGCCAACGTCAACATCACTTTCCTGTTAAAATGGGAGAGTTAATACTACATGAAATCAGTGTATCCCTGGTGTTTGATGCACTGTTTACTCTAGCTGGCACTCATTTGAACTGGTGCTCCCACAAGATACTAAGAGTACGTACGAACACCAGTTCATTTGTACTTTGTGGTTTTCTTATGATCTAATGCAGTCTGCCTCACAAACTCCATCTTCTCTTATAAGTACTAACACGTGTGACGGAGGAAAGAATGGGAGGACATTTTCATAGCTGGCTGGAGCAAGAATGCCCGCGAGTGCAGTCCTCCCCTGCCACCACATATGTAATGACATACATATTTTATTCATTATAAAGTGTATATCAGGTTTTTATGTTATTGATATTGTTCATTATGTCATATTAGATGAATTATGATAGACAAATAACATGTAAAGCTGATAATAGCGTCATATTGCAGTACTATTTTGTCATGCCTCCTGATATAGATTCATTGGAGAACATACAGAGAAGAATGACTAAAATGATTTACTGTGTAAGGAATCTCCCGTACGAAGATAGACTTAAAGCCTTAAATCTCCACTCTCTGGAGAGACGTAGAATGAGGGGAGATATCATTGAATGTATAAGTAGATGATGGGCATGAACAAAGGAGATATTTGTAAAGTACTGAGGGTGTCAAACCAGGTAAGAGCCAGAAATAATGGATTTAAGTTGAAAAAATTTAGATTTAGAAAACACATAGGTAAGTACAGGTCCTCCATCACAAATCCGGCATCATTGGGACCTGTAGTGTGCCGCATTACTGAGTTTGCGGAATTACAGAGTGGTTAGGTTAGAATACACTTAATAAAATTAACCAACTTGACTTGCACAGTTCTTTGAACATGGTAAAAATAAAAAATTTCCGCTACTTTGAGCTCAATTTCAAGGTACTTTTCGTCATGAAAGCAATCAAAATCATGTCTATTTCTGTAATATATCTTCCATTCTATCAAATGAGTCCAAAAAAATGAGAATACAACCATAAAAACTATATGAAAATATACTGCAAAGAGGCGGCTAATGGCTGAGAAGTGAACTCCCTCATTTATCATCCGTCTTTTTTATTTTTGTTGTACGTTAAGAAGCATCTTTCCATCATACATTGCCCAAGTTTCAATGAGATAGCCCAACAAACAACCGAGAAAATATTTACCAAAAATCATATATGGCAAGCCCAAGCCAGGTACTGGAAATAAGTCACTTTGTCTGACTTTTCTGGGTTATCTTAGGTTCTCTATACATACACTGCTATGTATGATAATCTATGTAACTGTATCTGTGTATACCTGAATAAACTTATTTACTTCTAGTCTGTCAACTGAGTACAAGAAACCACCCATTCACTTATTTCAACTACCCAATAACGTGGTCAGAAATTGGCAGTTTGGCCGATTTCACACAAATTTCAACAGATGCCAATTTCAAAATAGGGTCCAGAATAAATAATGCAGACATTCCTGGCACTAAAATAACATTTTCTCTGTGCATTAGACACAGCTACAGCCCCCTCTTATATTATTCTTGCTTAACATTTGGAATTTTTATTCACAAAAAATAAGAAGATTTACTGTTATGCAGACTACTACATTATTGTAATAATTGTATAAATAATGTCGAGCCATTCTTGACTCCGTACTGGAATTTAGACTGGCAGGCGGACAGGTATTGGACGGTGACTTCATTTGTTTACTCTTGAGCTTCGCTAAAGAATAGAACATTTTCGCTACTGTGAGCGCAATTTCAAAGTACTTTTCGTCATGAAAGCAATCAAAATCATATCTATTTCTGTAATACAGTGGACCCCCACATAACGATATTAATCCGTTCCTGAGAGCTCATTGTTATGCGAAATTATCGTTATGCGAATGAATTTTCCCCATAAGAAATAATGGAAATCAAATTAATCCGTGTAAGACACCCAAAAGTATGAAAAAAAAAATTTTACCACATGAAACATACATTTTCCTACACACAAAGAGAAGGATACATGCACAATAGTAGAGTAGTACATGCACAATATATATTGTGCATGTACTACTCTACTAAATGAAGAATAAATGACACTTACCTTTATTGAAGATGCAGCAATGACTGAAGAGACACTGTGTCCTGGGAGTGCCTTTTCCTCCTGAGTACTGTAGGTCCTGTTTGGCATTTTCTTCCAGAACAGGCCTTATCACACTGTGTATGCCACTACGATTCTTAAATCTCTCAAACCAACCTTTGCTGGCTTTAAATTCACCAATATGAGCACTAGTTCCAGGCATTTTTCCCTGTTCACCTGGGTGTTAGTGGACTGGTGTGGGTTGCATCCTGGGAGACAAGATTAAGGACCCCAATGGAAATAAGTTAGACAGTCTTCGATGACACTGATTTTTTTGGGTTATCCTGGGTGGCTAACCCTCTGGGGTTAATTGTTTCTTGGTATTCTCAATAAGCCACACCAACAACGGTGCTACAGCAGCAGCAGCAGCAGCAGCTGACAGTGCTACAGCAGCAGCAGCATCAGCTGACAGTGCTACAGCAGCAGCTGACAGTGCTACAGCAGCAGCAGACGGTACTACAGCAGCAGCAGCAGCTGACGGTGGTACAGCAGCAGCAGCTGACAGTGCTACAGCAGCAGCAGATGGTGCTACAGCAGCAGCTGACGGTGGTACAGCAGCAGCAGCAGCTGACGGTGCTACAGCAGCAGCTGACAGTGCAGGAGCAGCAGCAGCTGACAGTGCTACAGCAGCAGCAGCAGCAGCTGACAGTGCTACAGCAGCAGCTGACAGTGCTACAGCAGCAGCAGATGGTGCTACAGCAGCAGCAGACGGTACTACAGCAGCAGCTGACGGTGGTACAGCAGCAGCAGCAGCAGCAGCAGCTGACAGTGCTACAGCAACAGCAGCAGCTGACAGTGCTACAGCAGCAGCAGCTGACAGTGCAGCAGCAGCTGACAGTGTTACAGCAGCAGCAGACGGTGCTACAGCAGCAGCAGACGGTACTACAGCACCAGCTGACAGTGGTACAGCAGCAGCAGCAGCTGACAGTGCTACAGCAGCAGCAGCAGCTGACAGTGCTACAGCAGCAGCAGCATCAGCAGTTGACCATGGTACCACAGTATTTCGATAATATTTCTCACCCTTTTTACCACAGGGTTGGCACTAGAAGCTTTCTTGGGGCCCATGGTCACTTATTTTGCAGATAAAATCACCAAAAACGCTGTAATAATACAAAATGTTCCGATTGTATGCTTGGATGTTACCGCGGAGGCTGGCTTGTAAACAATGCCACCGGCGGAATATGTGAGGCTGGCTCAGGCTGCACATTAGACGCATCTCGGACGAATAGCGTTGAGCGGGTTTTTTAGCGGCATGCGAGGCAAAATCTTAGCGATAAAATGTATCGGTATGCGGATTTAACGTTATGTGATGCCAACGGTGTGCAGGGGTCCATTGTATATCTTTCATTCTATCAAATGAGACCGAAAAAATGAGAATATAATCATAAAAACCATACAAAAATATACAGCTAAGCGGCTGCTAATGGCTGAGAAGTGAACTCCGCTATTTATGGTCTGATTTCTTTCATTTTTGGTGTATGTGAAGAAGTATCTTTCCATCATACATTGCCCAAGTTTGAATAAGATAACCCAACAAACAACTGAGAAAATAATATAATAATAATAATAATAATAATAATAATAATATCTTTATTTACTACACGTACATGTACAAGGTATACAGGCCTAGCTGACATCAGTGACATACTACTGAATAGAAAGGCACTTGTTATGCAGAGTATTTCAAGAAAATTATGTCAGTGTCCTAGGATAACACCCACACTAGTCGACTAACACCCAGGTACCCAATTACTGATGGGTAAACATAGACAACAGGTGTAAAGAAACACGCCTAATGTTTCTACCCTGGCTGGGAATCGAATATTTACCAAAAATCATATATGGCTAACCCAAGCCAGGTACTAAAAATAAGCTACGTTGACTTTTTTGGGGTTATCCTAGGTTCTCTACACATATGCTGCTGTGTGTGATAATCTACAGAGAGAAAATAACTTTTTTGTTTCATGTTTATGGTGGAGTACGAGTGTATATCATAGTTAGCTCTGTGCTACACTCAGTTTTCTCTAATATAAGCCACCAAGACAAGGATAGGAGAATGGTATTTGTTTACCATATCCTCTTCATAACTCTGTCGAACAGCTCTGTGTTATGCCAAATATTATTCACTCTGGAGTATTTAACATGTTTTATGTTATTTATAATGTTTCTTATGTCATATTAGATCAATTGTGATAGGCAAATAAGCTGTAGTGTTGATATTAGCGTAATAATAAAGCATATTCTCCTGCTTCTTGAGACTGAGCTCATGGCAACCGACAGTGGCTTCAAAGCCACCTTACCTTTAATGTACTGTGTAGGTGCTTTACATAATAAGAAGCATTTCTTTTATTCACTGGAACCATGGCTAGGGCTAAAAGTAAGCAGGTTAAAACAATAAATGGAGAAAAAGAAATTGGAATGACTTATGCAGCAATTAGCGCCACCAAACAGTACCAGCAGGTTGGTGTGGCGACCCTGGAAATTTGAAATTATGCTAGCCAAAATTAGTGCCGAATAACTGAAGGAACCAAATAACTGATTGCCGGATTTGTGATGGCAGACCTGTACTGGTTTTCTAACCGAGTTGTAGATGCGTGGAACAATCTTCCCAGTAGGGTGATCGAGGCTAGGACCTTGGGTAGCTTTAAAAAGAGATTGGACAAATATATGAGTGGGAGGGGCTGGGTATGATTGGTGTCATTGGGTACGGGAGTAAATTCTTGGGTAGCTTTGGGTAGAGGTCGTTTTGATAAGGACCTTCCTTGCATGGGCCAGTAGACCTTCTGCAGTGTTCCTCCATTCCTATGTTCTTATAGCAGGAACAGATTAATTGGATTTACATTATTTCTTATGGGAAATATTACTTCAACTTAAGAACATTTCAACTTTAGTCCTAGCTCCTGAAACGAATTAAGAACAAAAGTCGAGGTTCCACTGCATTAGATACTGAAATAGTAATCAAATAGTCACAAACACACTGACAGGTGAACATTTTCACGTGCCTGGGTCACATACTACTGTCTAAAAATATATACAAAGTATTTATAGGTCCCAGCAATGCTTTAGACACACTGGAGTATATGAAACTCCTTGAAGCATGGTGTAAGACAAGTGTCACTCCACTGATGATGGTGCAGAACTCTAATACTGATGATTGTACACTGCTACAGTGAACCTTAGCTTTACAGTGGACCCCCGACTTACAATATTAATCCATTCCTCAGAGCACATCATAAGACGAAATTATTTTAAGTCGAATTAATTTTCCCCATAAGAAATAATGGAAATCAAATTAATCTGTGCAAGACATCCAAAAGTATGAAAAAAAAAAATTTACCACATGAAATATACATTTTCCTACACACAAAAAGAAGGATACATGCACAATAGTACAGTAGTACATGCACAATTATATTGTCCATGTACTACTCTACTAAATGAAGAATAAATGACACCTTTATTGAAGATGCAGCAATGACTGATGAGACACTGTGTCCTGGGAGTGCCTTTTCCTCCTGAGTAATGCAGGTCCTGTTTGGCATTTTCTTCCAGAACAGGCCTTATCACACTGTGTATGCCACTAAGATTCTTAAATCCCTCAAACCAACCTTTGCTGGCCTTAAATTCACCAATATGAGCACTAGTTCCAGGCATTTTTTCCTGTTCACCTGGGTGTTAGTCGACTGGTGTGGGTCGCATTATGTGAGACCAAAATTTAGGCCCCCAATGGAAATAAGTTAGACAGCCCTCAATGACACACTGACTTTTTTGGGTTATCCTGAGTGGCTAACCCTCTGGGGTTAATTGTTTCTCGGTATTCTCGATAAGCCACACCAACAACGGTGCTACAGCAGCAGCAGCTGACGGTGCTGCAGCAGCAGCTGACAGTGCTGCAGCAGCAGCTGACCATGGTACAATAGTATTTCGATAATATTTCTCGCCCTTTTTACCACAGGGTTAGCACTAGAAGCTTTCTTTGGGCTCATGGTGGCTTATTTAGCAGTTAGAAGCACTAAAAACACTGGAATAATACAAAATATTCCAAATGTATGCATGGGAGCAACCATTCTGGCTTGTAAACATTGGCACATTAACTGAAGGCAGGCCAGCTGAGGTGCGCTCAGGCGGACAGACATGTGGACGCGGTAACCGATGAATGCTGTAGGTCAAGTTTTTCAACGTACGTCAGGGTCAAATTTTTAGGCTGAAAAGCATCGTAGGTCGGTTTTAACGTAGGTTGGGAACATTGTACGTTGGGGGTCCACTGTATTTGTTCTCACTGTTACACAAACATGTCTGTCTATCTATCTGTCTAGCTCGCTTTCTCTCTCTCTCTCTGTTTAACTGTCTTTCTGTCTGCCTGTGTGTCCCTGTCTTCCTGTCTCTTTTTCTGTCTCAGAGAGCCACTCATCAACCAACAGGTATTACACAGGATGCAGGGTTGTCACACCTGATTCCTGAACAAATGAAAAAGTGTATTACTTACCAGTATAGCACTTTGGATTTTTAGGCTATCCTAGGTAGTTTACACTATGTATGATAACTGTACTTATGTGTACCTGTGAAACAGAGATAGAGACAGTCAAAGTCAGGCCAAGTCAGGTCAGGTCAGGTCAGGTCAGGTCAGCCAGCCAAACATATATTACACAAGTTCCAGAATCGTTTCTCTTTACTTACGGCATAGGTTGTAGGATATTCTGGCAGGATGAAACTACCAGTGGTATCAAAATTGAAAGGATGTGGCACAAATGTTGCACAAGGGTTACTTTTGAGGTTTTTTATATTTTCTCAACCACTTGTGGCCACATCTATCTCAAAGCAACTAAACTCGGGGTTAATGTCACTTTCTTCTTAAAAGGAGAGTGTTAATACAACATGGCATCAGTGACTGCCTGGTGTTTGCCACGCTGTCTGCTCTAGTTGGTGCTCAACTGAACTGGTGCTACCACAAGGTACTAAGTGGTCCCATATTTTTTCAATATTGCACACATTAAGGGTACCAGGCATCTCAGGCCAACTGTGCCAAATTTGGAGGCAGGAAAATAGAACGTTGATCTATGTTTGGAGCACTAGCAGTGAAAATATTGATCTATGTTTGGACAGTTAAGAGGTTAATTAACAGAGGAAATGTTTTAGTGCCAGGAATGTCTACACTGTTTATTTTGTACTCTAATTTTAAATTGCCATTTTATTTAATTTTGTGTAAAATTGGCTAAATTACTGACTTTTGTGCACTTTGTAGGGTAGTTGTAACAGCTGAATGGGCAGTTTCTTGAGCTCATTCAATAGAATGAAAGAAATACTAACAAAATAGCTAGGAATCTGGTTGATTGAAGAATTGAATCGACTTAAAATAGGGCAAAATCAACTAAATTGTTGGTGCATAAATTGCACACAGACAACAAACTTTGCACCTGCATAATGCATAAGTTTTTCATCAAATTTTGAACTTTTAGTGTAACTACCTTCAGAAAAAGATTCTCTACCATTTCAGATTTTTTTTTTTTTGAAGTGGACACTAGGAGCAATATTAATTTTGGGGGCCTGGACAGTGAAAGGCTTAATATTAATGCAAAGTAACAATATTAACAAACTCCGAAGCAGAGTTAATGATAATACTGTTCCTCTTTTATGTTAAGAATGCTACATGTGTTCTCATAAAGCTCTTCTCTTAAGACTGAATAGCCTCCTTCATTTACCAGATCTATATACAGTATTTACAGTGCTAAATATGTTGAACATAAGGCGGCAGCTTCACCAATGTTTCGTGAGTAGAGACAAATGGTTTTTGGAACCTAACGAACTGTTGTAGTGTGAGCAAGGAAACATTTTGTGAAGAGATTCGAGGTAACCGGTTAGCTGGACTTGAGTCCTGGAGGTGGGAAGAAAAACTTTCATTTCTTCTTTTTTCAGGTCACCCTGCCTCAGTGGGAAATGGTGGTGATAAAAGAATAAAATACTATACTAGTCATTTTTCTATATTTCCTACTTTGCATTAAGCATTTTTTTTTATTTTGTAGTCAAAAATCATACCCTCAATGACACTTACCTTCTGCATTATTTAATATTAACTTTCTGCCAACATAAAAATATCAACTGCACTTACCCTCTGCCCCATTTGACACGAACTTCCAAAATCCACGATCTTAATTGCACTACGCTTTGGATTGCAGAGCAGGATATTTTCTGGTTTTAGATCACAGTGGATAATTTGAAGCTCTGGGGTAGACAGGAAGAGGAGAGCTGTACAAAGCTGTTGCGCAAATTTGCGTGTAAGATTGAGTGACACGCCGCGGAAGTTAGTGTTGCGCAGGAGGTCGTATAGGTTGTAAGATAACAGCTCGAAGACCAGGCACAGGTGATTGCGCCACATAAAATGTCGCTTCAAACGCACTGTTACAGGAAATAAAAACATAAAAGTTAAACACTGAGTTATTAGCAAAGTCGTGTAAATGCTTTATAAAAAGGCCATTTTTTTCATCATTTTAAGACTTTTTTTCTGAAACAGATTTGCAATAATAATTACATAGGAAAGTATAATTAAAAGCAAAATCGTTACTTACAAAGCAAAACATGAAACAAGTCAAATCTTCTTTAAAAAAAATCTTGGACCTATACAGAACATACTATAACAATTTGCACAAAATATACACACAGATAAAATGTGGTTTGTGAAGAGTATAAGAATGAACACACACACACACACACAAAATATAACTAATGACAAGAGGAGAGACCATGGGAGACATGATAAAAGGACACAAAATGCTCAGAGGAATTGACAGAGTAGACAGGAACAGGCTGCTTGAGAGGCAGGAAACAAGCACAGAGGAATGCATCTAGGGCCACAGGGATGTCACAAAGTATTTCTAGAGTCTCTGGGTGGTCAAGAAGTAGAATGACCTTGATGACAGGATCTAGACATAGTATTAAAAGCAAGAATGATAGGGCCCACAAGATTGGGAGGGAGTGAATCTGGCAAGCAGCAGGTTGAGGGGTTGGACCAGGAGCCAGGACTTGACCCCTGGAACCACATACAGAAGAGTACATAGTTTGAAGAGCAGGTATGATACCCCCCAAAAGGCAACAAGGAAGTGAATTTAGTATGTGACGAGTTAAAGAGGAGAGCCGAGTAGCTGATAATCGACCCCTTCAACGACAAATAGGCAAGTACATACAGAACAGTACACAAACACACGCAAAACTACGTATGTATAGGTAATTACACAAACACACACAGTAATAAAAGGTAAAATGTCCTAAGGGAAAAATTTCACTACTGGGTTGCCATAAGGATCAAAACTTGCCCCAATAATGTTAATTCAAATGAGAAAACTTCATATAAAGAATTAAAATCAATGTGAAAATGTTTAACCCTTTCATTGTTATTCATGTAGAGCTACATGATAGGGTCCAGGTGGAGCTTTCATAGATCTATGTTTAATTCATAGCATGCTCAAATATGCAGTGAGTGGCAAATTTAGGCCTAGACATGAGAGAATGGGTCTATGTAGTGGTTGTGTGCAAAATAAAAAAAAAAAAAAAATCTGCCCCATTCAGTGCATGACAAGAACAGGTAACCTCGCCAATGTGTTTGAGTTAAAACTGCAAATTTGTGGTGCTTTCTAAGGTAGTTTTCCTTGTTTTATTACCTTTTTAATGCTTCATTTGGTAGTAATTACAAAACTTTGCCATCCAAGAGCCACATATATTTGAGAGGAACTCCTATACATTGGTAGCTAGTATTGGAAACACCTCAGAAATACATAGGAATATACATGTACTTAGAAATTATAGGTAGTAGGTTGGTAGACAGGAACCGCCCAGGGAGGTACTACCGTCCTGCCAAATGAGTGTGAAACAGAAACCTGTAATTGTTTTACACAATTGTACGATCACTTGTACGTTTTCTTTCTGTCTCATAAACATGCTAGGTAACAGGTACATCTTGCCACTTTTACTTATATTTGGGTCACACTACACATGAATGTACATGTATGTGTATATACACCCATCTGAGTTCTCTTTCATTTTTTAATAGTTCTTGTTCTTTTTATCTCCTTTCATCTCAATAGGAAAGTGGAGAAGGATCCTCCCTCCACAAGTCATTTTTTTTTTTCAACAAGTTGGCCGTCTCCCACCAAGGCAGGGTGACCCAAAAAAGAAAATCCCCAAAAAGAAAAACAGTTTCATCATCATTCAACACTTTCACCTCACTCATACATAATCACTGTTTTTGCAAAGGCACCAAGATACAACAGCTTAGAAGCATATATAAAGATTATAACATATTCTTCCAAACTGCCAATATCCCAAACCCTCTTCTTTAGAGTGCAGGCATTGTACTTCCCATTTCCAGTACTCAAGTCCGGCTATATAAAAATAACCGGTTTCCCTGAATCCCTTCACTAAATATTACCCTGCTCACACTCCAACAGCTCGTCACATCCCAAAAACCATTCATCTCCATTCACTCCTATCTAACACACTCATGCACACTTGCCCACAAAACCTCCTTTATGCACTCCCTCCAACTTTTACAAGGACAACCCCTACCCTGCCTTCCTTCCCCTACAGATTTATACACTCTCCATGTCACTACTTTGATCCATTCTCTCTAAATGACCAAACCACTTCAACAACCCCTCTTCAGTCCTCTGACTAATACTTTTATTAACTCCACACCTTCCCCTAATTTCCACACACTGAATTTTCTGCATAATATTTACACCACACATGGCCCTTAGACAGAACATCTACACTGCCTCCAACCACCTCCTCGCTGCACCATTTACAACCCAAGCTTCACACCCATATAAGAGAGTTGGTACCACTATACTCTCATACATTCACTTCTTTACCTCCATAGATAACATTTTTTATCTCCACATATACCCATATATACCACATATATCCAGCAAGCGTGCGTGAGCGTGTTAGATAGGAGTGAATGGAGACAAATGGTATTTGGGACCTGACGATCTGTTGGAGTGTGAGCAGGGTAATATTTAGTGAAGGGATTCAGGGAAACCGATTATTTTATATAACCAGACTTGAGTCCTGGAAGTGGGAAGTACAATGCCTGCACTCTAAAGGAGGGGTTTGGGATATTGGCAGTTTGGAGAGATGTATTGTGTATTTTTATATGTATATACTTCTAAACTGTTGTATTCTGGGCACCTCTGCAAAAACTGTGATTATGTGTGAGTGAGGTGAAAGTGTTGAATGATGATGAAAGTATTTTCTTTTTGGGGATTTTCTTTATCTTTGGGTCACCCTGCCTCGGTGGGAGATGGCCGACTTGTTGAAAAAAAAAAAAATACCTCAATGCACCACTCACCTTTTTTTTTTTTTTTTGTCAATTCTATGGTTAACCTCATCCTTCATAAACCCATCTGCTGACAAGTCAACTCCCAAATATCTGAAAACATTCACTTCTTCCATACTCCCTCCCTCCAAAGTAATATCCAATTTTTCTTTATCTAAATCTTTTGATACCCTCATCACCTTACTCTTATCTATATTCTCTTTCAAATTTCTACCTTTACACACCCTCCTAAACTCGTCCACTAATCTTCACAACTTTTCTCTAGAATCCCCCAATAGCATATTATCATCAGCAAAAAGTAAGTGTGTCAACTCCCATTTTGTATTTGATTCCCCATAATTCAATCCCACCCCTCTCCCCAACCCCCTAGCATTTACTTATTTTACAACCCCATCTATAAATATATTAAACAACCATGGTGACATTACACATCCCTGTCTAAGACCTACTTTTACTGGGAAGTAGTCTCCCTCTCTCCTACACACCCTAACCTGAGCCTCACTATTCTCATAAAAACTCTTTACAGCATTTAGTAACTTACTACCTATTCTATACACTTCCAAAATCTGCTACATTGCTCCTCTATCCACTCTATCATATGCCTTTCCTAAATCCATAAATGCAATGAAAACTTCCCTACCTTTATCTAAATACTGTTCAAACATATGCTTCAATGTAAACACTTGACCTACACATCCCATACCCATTCTAAAGCTGCCTTGCACATCTGCAATACTGCTCTCTGTCTTGCATCTAATTCTTTCAATAACAACCCTACCATACACTTTACCTGGTATACTCAGTAAAATTATTCTCCTATAATTTTTACAATCTCCTTTGTCCCCCTTCCCTTTATATAAAGGAATTATACATGCTCTCTGCCAACCCCTAGGTACTTTCCCCTCTTTCATACATTTATTAAACAAAAATACAAACCACTTCAACACTATATATCCCCCTGTTTTTAACATTTCTGTCATGATCCCATCAGTTCCTGCTGCTTTACCCTCTTTCATTGTACGTAATGCCTCACGCACCTTTCCCACCCTCACATCATGTTCTTGTTCACTCCTAAAAGATGTTATACCTCCCTGACCAGTGCATGAAATTCCTGCCTCCCTTTCTTCATTGACATTTATAAGTTCTTCAAAATATTCTTGCCATCTACCCGATTCCTCCATGTTCTCATCTACCAACTCCCCTACTCTGTTTTTAACTGACAAATCCATTTGTTCCCTAGGCTTTCTTAACTTGTTTATCTCACATCAATTTTTTTTTCGGTATAAATTACTAAATGTAAAACTAAGAAAAAGTTGTTTAGTTTCTTATTTTTTGGGTCACCCTGCTTCCGTGGGAGATAGCCAGTATGTTAGAAAAAAATACTTTTTAGTTTCTGATCCAGTTAGAATACACTGTTATGGTGTCTGATCTGAAGCACAAAAATAAATTAAGAGGGGGCAACACTATACAATGGAACCCTGGTTTTCGTCTTTAATCCATTCCAAAAGGTCAGCTGAAAAATGATTTGTACGAAAACTGAAGTAATATTTCCTATGAGAAATAATGTAAAGCCAATTAATTCGTTTCAGACACCCAAAATAATTAAGAAAAAAATACATTTTATAGAGAATAACTATAGTTTTACATACAGAAAAAAATGAAAAATAAATATAAAGTACTAATGAAATGGATAAATGAACATTTAAATCACTTTTACCTTTATTTAAGACTCTTGTTGGCAAATGATAGATGGCAAAAAGGGGAGAGGGAGGAGAGGTTATCTCTACCACCATCACAACCACTACTACCCTCTACCACCCTTTATGACCATCACTACCAACCATTACCACCATCACTACCACCATCAGTACCACCCTCCACCACCATCACTAACACCCTCTATGAGTAAAAAAGGCAGACTGAGTTACGAACGTATGAGCGGCTGCGTTCTGCGGGCAGGCAGACACATCTGGTATGGACAATTTCCAAGCGAATACACAAAAACGGGGAAAATTTCGCCAAAAAAAGTGGTCGAAAACTGAACTGTACGATAACCAGACTGGACAAAAACTGGGGTTCCACTGTACAAGAAGAGCGCTACAACTAAAAGTGAATTACAGCCCGAAACTGTTGGCACTTTAAGAATACCAGTGCTATAGATGGTTTGAAACTTTTGCAGAAGGATGTAGTGAGACAAAATAATAGCATGTTTAACCCCTAAACAGTCCAAATGTATATATACGTTTACTCGCGCAGCGCCCCGAATATTTTGAAAGAAAAAAAAAAAACTTTTATAGAAAAAAAAGAGCACATTTTTTAAGTGGTTTGGAATAAAAAAAAAATTAGTGTCAGTACTTACAGACACATGAGGCCGAGAAGTTGGCACTGGATGCTCATGTGACGGCAACATTGACTCCTGCCGCTTGCAGAAGTGTTGCCGATATACCTTTTTTTCTATTTTTCATATTATTTTATATAATCTTTATGTTCTGATAATTACAATTTATAGTAGTTCTTGTCATTTCATAACCAATTTTTGTTCTGACACTAGTATTAGGTACTGAAATTGTACTCACATTGTCACAAACATACTGACAGGTGGACATTACACCTGATTGGTCATTTACTATTGTCTTGGAATATATACTAAGTATTTATAGGTCCCAGCAATGTTTTGGATAAGTGGAAGTAGAAGAGGAGGAGGAGGAGGAGGAGGAGGAGGAGGATGAAGAGGAGGGGAGGACAGAGAGGGAGGAGGAGGGAGAGGGAGGGAGGAGGAGGAGGGAGAGAGAGGGGAGGAGGAGAGGGAGGGAGGGAGGGAGAGGGAGGGAGGAGGAGGGAGAGGGAGGAGGGGGAGGAGAGGGAGGGAGGGGGGAGAGAGAGAGGAAGGGAGAGGAGGAGGGGAGGGAGGAGGGAGGAGGGAGGAGGATGGGAGGAGGGAGGAGGAGGAGAGGAGGGAGGAGGGAGGAGGAGGGAGGAGGAGGAGGAGGGAGGAGGAGGGAGGAGGAGGGAGGGGGGAGGAGGAGGAGGGGGAAGAGGGAAGAGGGAAGAGGAAGAGGGAAGAGGGAAGAGGGAAGAGGGAGGAGGGGGGAGGAGGGAGGAGGA
>NC_069415.1:15956228-16061402 GCF_026875155.1 Cherax quadricarinatus | reverse complement strand
TAAAAAAATATATATTTTATTTATTTTAATATTATAGATATATATTTATGAAAAATATATATAAATTATATTTTTATTTATATATTATTTTTTTATATATATTAAATATATATATTATAATATAAATATAAATGTGAGCAAGGGGCTAGTAACCCCTTCTCCTGTATAAAAAAAATTACTAAATTTAAAAAGAGAAACTTTTGTTTTTCTTTTTGGACCACCCTGCCTTGGTGGGATATGGCCGGTTTGTTGAAAAAAAAATATATATAAATGTATTAATTCAAGGATTATGTGGAGTAAAATAAAGATTGGATGTGAAAAGTGGGTTATAATAAGCGTGTATGCACCTGGAGAAGAGAGAAGTGTAGAGGAGAGAGAGAGATTTTGGGAAATGTTGAGTGAATGCGTGGGGAGTTTTGAATCAAGTGTGAGAGTAATGGTGGTTGGGAATTTCAATGCTAAAGTGGGAAAAAATGTTATGGAGGGAGTAGTAGGTAAATTTGGGGTGCCAGGGGTAAATGTAAATGGGGAGCCTTTAATTGAGCTATGTGTAGAAAGAGATTTGGTAATAAGTAATACATATTTTATGAAAAAGAGGATAAATAAATATACAAGTATGATGTAGCACGTAATGAAAGTAGTTTATTAGATTATGTATTGGTGGATAAAAGGTTGATGGGTAGGTTCCAGGATGTACATGTTTATAGAGGGGCAACTGATATATCGGATCATTATTTAGTAGTAGCTACAGTTAGAGCAAGAGGTAGATGGGAAAAGAGGAAGGTGGCAACAACAAGTAAGAGGGAGGTGAAAGTGTATAAACTAAGGGAGGAGGAAGTTCGGGTGAGATATAAGCGACTATTGGCAGAAAGGTGGGCTAGTGCAAAGATGAGTAGTGGGGGGGTTGAAGAGGGTTGGAATAGTTTTAAAAATGCAGTATTAGAATGTGGGCAGAAGTTTGTGGTTATAGAGGGTGGGGGCAGCAGGAAACAGGAGTGATTGGTGGAATGATGAAGTAAAGGGTGTGATAAAAGAGAAAAGGTAGCTTATGAGAGGTTTTTACAAAGCAGAAGTGTTATAAGAAGAGCAGAGTATATGGAGAGTAAAAGAAAGGTAAAGACAGTGGTGAGAGAGTGCAAAAGAAGAGCAGATGATAGAGTGGGAGAGGCACTGTCAAGAAATTTTAATGAAATAAGAAAAAAATTTGGAGTTAAACAAGTTAAGAAAGCCTAGGGAAAGTATGGATTTGTCAGTTAAAAACAGAGAAGGGGAGTTAGTAGATAGGGAGATGGAGGTATTAGGTAGAAGGCGAGAATATTTTGAGGAACTTTTAAATGTTAAGGAAGAAACAGAGGCAGTAACTTCATGCACTGGTCAGGGAGGTATACCATCTTTTAGGAGTGAAGAAGAGCAGAATGTAAGTGTGGGGGAGGTACGTGAAGCATTACGTAGAATGAAAGGGGGTATAAAGCAGTTGGAACTGATGGGATCATGACAGAAATGTTAAAAGCAGGGGGGGATATAGTGTTGGAGTGGTTGGTACTTTTGTTTAACCCTTTGAGGGTCGACAGGCCGTCTCCGAAACTCGTTCTCAGGGTCGGCCAAATTTAAAAAAAAAAAAATTATTTTCTCTTATGAAAAGATAGAGAATCTTTTCCCGATCATAAAGACACCAAAAGTTTGAAATTTGATAGAAAACTTATGGAATTATGCTCTCGCAAAGTTAGCGGTCTTGGCGATGTTTACGCATTGGCGATTTTGCCCACTTTGACCCCATTTTCGGCCAATTTCCTGTACTAGTCGACAAAAAACATGAATATTTCGTAGAACTCCTTTTTTTTATCGAATGGGTGCAAGAAACCCCCCTTTAAAAAATTCAACTATCCAGTACGTGGCAGAATTAGCAATTTTCCCAATTTCACAAATTTAAAAAGATCCCAAATTTTCCAAATAGGGCCCAGAAAAAAAGGAAAGACTTTCCCGGGCACTAAAATGCATTTCCTCTAGTTTAGTCAGTCTAAAGGGCCCCCCCCTTTTATATTTTTTTGCTTTCCACTTTAAATTTTTTTTCAAAAAAAATATAAGTTTACTGTTATGCAGACTACTCTTTAGTGTAAAAAATGGTATAATATTTTGGTGCACTTGTGAAAGAATTTTAGATCCCCAGTGAGTGTTTACAGTTGGCACGTTTTTTTTCTTTTGAAGATTGGTAAAAATCGAACATTTTTATTTTGAGTCAATTTCAAGGACCTTTCATGTAAAAACCAGTCAAATTTCATCTCAATTTGTATATGTCTTCTTCTATAAAATGAGCCCAAAGAAAAAACTAGAATACAAAAATAAATACCATACGAAAATTTCACTGCAAAGTTGTGATTTATTTCCAAAAAAAAGGTCCAAGTTTTTTTTTTTTTTCATTTGCACGGTGCTGCAGGATTTTTTTTAGATGTGACATGACCAATAGCCAATTTTTATATGAAGGCCTCCCCGCTTTTCCCCCCTGATTTTAGGCCGCTAGAATTTATGGTACTAGTACGTCAAAAAACCCTTACGCGTAAGAGTAATGGACCAAAACCCTCAAAGGGTTTAAAAAATGTATGAAAGAGGGGAAGGTACCTAGGGGTTGGCGGAAAGGCTGTATAGTCCCTTTTTTTAAAGGGGAAAAAGGGCAAAAGAGACTGTAAAAATTATAGAGGATTAAATTTATGAGTTACCAGGAAAAGGGCGGTAGGGTTTTAATTTTAAAAAATTTGAGGGAAGACAGAAGTGGATTTCAGTGAGCAAGGGGGTTTCAGAGTGGGTAGGGGATGTGTGATCAAGTGTTTACATTGCAGCATATATTGAAAAAGTATTTTGATAAAAGGGAGGGGAAGTTTTTATTTATTTATGGGTTTTGAAAGGCATATGATAAGGGGGATAGAGGAGCATGTGGCAGGTTGCAAGTATATGGAATGGTGGTAAGTTTTTAATGCTGTAAAGAGTTTTTATGAGGATAGTGAGGCTAGGTTTGGGTGGTGAAGAGGGGAGATACTCCGGTTTAAATTTGGGTTTTGACAGGGATGTGTAAAGTACCATGGTTGTTTAAAATATTTATAGATGGGGTTGTAAAGGGGGAAAAAATGCTTGGGTGTTCGGGAGAGGGGTGGGGATTAAATTATGGGGAATCAAATTCAAAATGGGAATTGACACAGTTATTTTTTCTGAGATCTGTGCTTATGGGAGATTTAAAAAAAAATTGCAAGGTTAGTGGATGGTTTGGGAATTGTGTAAAGGTAGAAGTTGAAATTGAAATTGAAAAGAGTAAGGTGTGAGGGTATCAAAAAGTTTGATAAAGAAAATTGGATATCAAATTTGGGGGGGGGATATGGAAAAAGTGAAAAGTTTTCAGAATTGGGAGTTGAGTGTCGGCGGATGGATTTATGAAGGATGGGGTTAATCATAGAATTGATGAGGGAAAAAAGGTGAGTGGTGCGTTGAGGTATATGTGGAGTCAAAAAATGTTATCTATGGAGGCAAAGAAGGGAATGTATGAAAGTATAGTAGTACCAACACTCTTATATGGGTGTGAAGTTTGGGTGGTAAATGCAGCAGTGAGGAGATGGTTGGAGGCAGTGGAGATGTCCTGTTTAAGGGCAATGTGTGGTGCAAATATTGTGCAGAAAATTCGGAGTGTGGAAATTAGGAAAAGGTGTGGAGTTAATAAAAGTATTAGAGGGCAGAAGAGGGGTTGTTGAGGTGGTTTGGTCATTTAGAGAGAATGGATCAAAGTAGAATGACATGGAAAGCATATAAATCTATAGGGGAAGGAAGGCGGGGTAGGGGTCGTCCTCGAAAGGGGTGGAGAGAGGGGGTATAGGAGGTTTTGTGGGCAAGGGGCTTGGACTTCCAGCAAGCGTGCGTGAACGTGTTAGATAGGAGTGAATGGAGACGAATGGTACTTGGGACCTGACGATCTGTTGGAGTGTGAGCAGGGTAATATTTAGTGAAGGGATTCAGGGAAACCGGTTATTTTCATATAGTCGGACTTGAGTCCTGGAAATGGGAAGTACAATGCCTGCACTTTAAAGGAGAGGTTTGGGACGTTGGCAGTTTGGAGGGATATGTTGTGTATCTTTATATGTGTATGCTTCTGAACTGTTGTATTCTGAGCACCTCTGCAAAAACAGTGATAATGTGTGAGTGTGGTGAAAGTGTTGAATGATGATGAAAGTATTTTCTTTTTGGGGATTTTCTTTCTTTTTTGGGTCACCCTGCCTCGGTGGGAGACGACCGACTTGTTGAAAAAAAAAAAATATATATATATATATATACACACCACTCTGGGTTTTCTTCTATTTTCTTTCTAGTTCTTGCTCTTGTTTATTTCCTTTTATCTCCATGGGAAGTGGAAGAGAATTCTTCCTCCGTAAGCCATGAGTGTTGTAAGAGGCGACTAAAATGCCGGGAGCACGGGGATAGTAACCCCTTCTCCTGTATAAATTGCTAAATTTATACAGTTCTTCAGTTCGTATAACACGGTTTTACCTAACACAGCATTTTCAGGAATGTAACTACCGTGTTAAATGACGGTCTACTGTACTTTTATTTTAAAGAATTATGAGACTTAAAAAATATTTGTTTAACAATTTTGAGGATTCTTCAATTCATATTCCACAATTTTTTACTTACACTTCACAAAACTGTAACTGTAACTACGGGTCAACTGTACATGTAACAAAAGATTTTTAAAAATAGGAAAGGAGACTATAAATCATGGGGAAGTCCTAAGCTCATAGTTGTCATACAGTACTTTAGAAATGAATGGTAATCACATCTGAGGAAGGGAAAAGGTACCATAGCACCAATTCCTTAGATCAAAAGCTTTTCACAAGCATCAAGGCACCCCCTTTAAAGTTAGACCTGGTAAAATTGTCTCCAAAAACCCCATATGTGATCCTTAGCAGTATATTATGAGAAAAGCATGTGCCTTTTTGTAGGTCAGATGTTTTTAAACCGGGTGCATATTTACCTCCCCCAAGCATGTATATACTGTTTTGCTATTGATACTAATTTAAATCTAGCAGTACTTCTCTAATGTGAACTGAACTGTAAACTGCTGATAGTTATTCCATTTAATTGCAGAGCTGACAATTTATATACAGAATTTAAACTGCATAAAAGAAACTAAACAGTACCTTGATAGCTAAAGACAAGGGGCATTTATTGTTGAATACGTATTAAGATATGCAAGATTTCCGGTACGTCTTGCTACTTCTACTTACACTTAGGTCACACTACACATACATGTACAAGCATATATATACACACCCCTCTGGGTTTTCTTCTATTTTCTTTCTAGTTCTTATTCTTGTTTATTTCCTCTTATCTCCATGGGGAAGTGGAACAGAATTCTTCCTCCGTAAGCCATGCGTGTTGTAAGAGGCGACTAAAATGCCAGGAGCAAGAGGCTAGTAACCTCTTCTCCTGTATATATTACTAAATGTAAAAGGAGATACATTCGTTTTTCCTTTTGGGCCACCCCGCCTTGGTGGGATACGGCTGGTGTGATGAAAGAAGACGTATTAAGATACTGTAAAAATAGAGGCTAGCTTATTGCACTGCTTATTGAATATGCAGTACCTCTATAGATATGATTTATTGTTAATCCAATGATTTACAATTAAGGCCTTTTAGTATTTCTTCAATACTGCTGTGCATGTAACTTATACTGCAGTAAGACAAGCATTCCCACTCAACACTGCTCTACACTATGCATATCATCTAATTTGCATACCTAATACAGAGAAAAAAGCAACAACACATCAGTCATCTTATAGGCTGAATACTTTTATTTTCATAATTTTATCACTTAATCCTTTCACTGTCTCCTATATAAATCTAAATTATTAACACCTGTGCCCCTAACACAGATCTCCATTTTAAGCACAGTGCCTTCAAATGTGCTTGTAGTAGTAAATTTTGGTCTAGAACTGAAAGAATGTGTCTGTGCCATGGGTGTGCGCAGTATTAAAAAAATATCCTGCCCCATGCAAACCTCTGGCCTATCGTTTGGTTTAAAATAGTTACCAAGATGTTTTCTAGCGTACTTTTTATAGTTTTATTGACTTTTTCTTAGTGTCAATTGATAGAATGGATACACACTATGAAATAGAGACCAGAAGTAGACTGAAATAGGCTTCAAAGTGGCAGGAATACTAAATTTTCATGGTTTTCCTGAGGAAAGAGGGTCCCCCACCCCCATGCAGTCTGTATAATAGGTTCTTCACCAGGCCTGCTTCAATTATTGGGATGGCCTACACCATGATCATTCACCTGAGAAAGTGTAATTTTTTTTCGGGATGATGATGGATTCAAGTTGAAAACAATAAAGAGAGCTAGTTTCTCAATTTTTCTATTTAAATAAAAAGGACTTTGTTTTAATTTTTGCATTTAGAATTTTGTGTGAAGAAAGGGGGTACGGAGATGAGAACCAACCATGGGCATCTATTATATAGGAAAGGCCTCTGGACAAAAGTAATAAACAAAGGAAAAGTTGCTTTAATGCAGTGATTCTTAACCTATTTTGGGTTGTGCCCTCTAATGCAGTTGGTTCTCATCTCTGTACCCCCTTCCTTCACACAAAATTCTAAGTGTAAAAATTAAAACAAAGTCCTTTTTATTTAAATAGAAAAACTGAGAAACTAGCTTTCTTTCTTAACTTCGTTATTTTCAGCCTTTAAAAGTCTGTTTAAGGAACAGATCACAAACTTAATTCGTTCCAGAAGGCTGTTCAAGTGCCGATACCGAACGAATTTGTTCTCATAAGCAATAGTGTAAATCAGATTAGTCCATTTCAGACCCCCAAAAATACACTTACAAGAACACTTACAAAAATACACTTGCGTAAGTGTTAGAGATGGGAGCTGTTCGAAACTCGAGGTACCACTGTATACACCATATTACTACTTATATTTGCTCTGGAAAATCACTCAGGTTCCCCACTGGTTAAGAACCAACCAATGCTAAAGTGGCTGGAATGCTTACAGTGTTTATTTTGGACTCTTTGTTTTTAAATTGGAATTTGTTGAATTCTGTGTAAAACTGGCTACATTATCAACTTCTGTGAATGTTATAGGGTAGTGTGATAGTTGAATGGATAGTTTCTTGTGTAGAACAGAAACCATACTGGTGAAACTGATAGGAAATGGGTAGAAATGAGCAATGGGATTGGTTTAAAAAGGACTCAAAGTGGTAAAATTGCCAATACGTAAATTGCTTCCAGACTGCCAACTCTGAGCCTGCATAATTCCATAAGTTTTCTATTTTTGGTATCATTACCATCAGAAAAAGTTCTCTACCATTTTAGAAAATAAAATTATTAGTATTTTTTTAAAACTGTGACACTGTCAGCACTTTTAATTTCAGGAGTTGTTACAGTGAAAGGGTTAAACACTAACATGCACACACAGGAGCAGAATTGTTATTGTAATGACCTTAGCACTCAGAACTACACTCATTGAGTTCTTACAAAGTCAAACCACTAACCTTCTTGATGTTCAACAATGCAGACAAGTACAGTATGTATTGAGCTACTGGACATGAAAGCCAAAGCTTTCTGTCAATTTAGACACTAAGGTGGTTGGAAAGGGATGAGGGAGGGATGGGATAAGGTAAGGTAAAGAAAAAAAAATATATTAAGCTAAACTTAAAATGCTGCTGATCTATGGATAAAACAATGCATTAAAAACTTTTCCAACTTCATTAAAAAAGTAAGAAAAGTATTAACCCTGATTCGATAACCTTGAAGGCTTATTCTGGGGGCCAATATGTCCAAGCAATTAGGCTGACATATTTAGGAGGTTCTTTTATTTATCCTTCATAAATGGTAGCATTTTCTTTGGATGTTGGAACTCACTAGTCAACAGAAAAATCATAAACTAATTATAAAAAAAAAAAAATTACAAGTATTGTCCATAATAGATCACTACATACAGCTCACTGCAAGAGACAGTTGACTAAATAAAATGACAAACATTATAAAGGAAGCAGAATACTACATACTGTAACCTTGTATAAAACCTCAATCTGTTATCAAAATGCTTCTAACTCTTCTAACTGTGAGCAATGTACTAGGATGCAGGGCACCACACTGTCTAACATACATGAGTGTGTAATTTTCATGCCTTCAAATTTGCCACGAGCTGCTATTTTAGGCCTCAGCTCAGCTGTTTGGGTTGCAAGGCACTGCCTCAAGCCTGGGGAAGAAAATCTTGGGCCATGCGGTGCATCATGGATAACTCAGCCTCGGTGGCATGTGTGCACAAGTTGATTTATTGAAAGGGAATACCTGTATCAGCAAACAGGGTGTGGAACTAGCAGGTGTGTGCCTCATGTTCCAAATTTATTCAAATTAGACAGAATTAAGCCAAACTGACTAATAACATGGAACAATAAGTCACATTGTTTGACTTGACTGATTACCCTAGTTAAAAATCTACATAAATGTGCTTTCTTTGTGCCTATAACACACAAGCAACTTCAAGACCATTTTGAAAAAACAATATTTGTATTCTATGTAATGCACATAAAATTAAGGATGGGAGGTATCATAATTTTTGCCAATACCATTACCATCAAAATTATCCAATAGCCACTGCTAACAATACAGTACCATCAAAATTATCTAATAGCCACTGCTAACAATACAGTATGTGAGGAAAAAGTTCAATAGATAGGAGTAGCAATATAGTAACAATAGTTTCATTACCGGCTACTAGTTAAGGTAGGGTAAGTCATGCTCCTGCCTTTCTTCCCCCTCCCCGAAAGTGATAGTTTAATTGCCGGCTACTAGTTAAGGTAGGGTAAGTCACGCTCCCGTTTTTCCCGCCTTTTCTCCCCCACCCTTAAAGTGATAGTTTGATTGCCGGCTGCTTGTTAACGTAGGGCCAGTCTAACTCCCGCTATCCCTTCCCCTCCCTCTTCCACCCCCCCCCCCTCGAAAGGTGACGTGTGGGGCTCTGGTCAAACAGTAAATCACTCGACTCACAGCTCCCAACACTACTCTTGGATGACAGTGAGGGTCACCTGTCAATCAACGAGAAGAACAGGAGAAGGACTAACGTCCAGAGACTTCCCCATTTTGGATCTAAGTACCTGTGTACCTGTATGAAATTGCAGGACGTAACCCCACATCATTGCAGCGGTAAAGAACCTGCTTTCCTGTCATCGGGATACTACTCATGGCGTTAATCTGTGAAGAACTAGCCAGTGGTGGTCACCAACACCTGCGATCCCCCCCCCCATCATCAGCAACGGCTACGATTTCAACAACAGTGTCACCAACACCAGACACCCATATACATATTAGCGTTGAATTCAGTTATCATTTATATTTTTCATTTTTCATTTTCTTTAATGTAGGATTAATATTTCATATTTAAGTGTTTTATATTTTATATTTTCTATATAATAAAGTGTTTATGTTTGTCTGTTATTATTTCTTTTTCTATTCACTAATTTTCCTGAGGAGGAGCCAGCCTTGGTAATACTGTCTGAAGTTGTTACAGGGCTGAGTAAGCCTTCACAAGTGGCGACCTTGCCAGGATCAACTCTACTGAATCAAGATTCAACTCCATCTCGAATCTACCATTGGACCTTCAACGCTGCATACCACAGACGGTTACCACCAGCCATGAGTAATCATTCTCTATGGTAGGACTACAGTACAGGTATTTGAAAGATTTGGTGATTGTTATAGTCTCAATTTATTGTAAGTCAAGTCAGGCAGGATATAATAGTTAATTCTGCCACGTTTCTTGTGAGCTTGAAACACTTTGGAGGATTAGACTCTAGGGACCCAAGATTTTCCAGTGACAACTTGTTTCATTGAGCTCTTTATTTTATCAAGGGAACTGTCATGGGACACTCTTGATTTGTTGGTGAGAAGATTGGATGGTCAAGTGACCCCATTCTACTTACTGTTTGCTCGGAGCCGGCATAGAACCCTTCGTTTTCATTAATACAAGTTGTTTAATTGAAGCAGGGATCGAGCCCTCTGGTTTATTTACAGTTTGAGCGGAGCAGGAATTGAACCTTCCATTTTCTTTAATACCCGTTTCATTTCCCCTGATAGTTTAAGTTATTTTTGCAAGCATGGATGAATACCAGTTTTGGATGAACACTGCAAGTAAGTTAGGAATAGCAGGGAAAAATTTAGAATCTTTCATTAGTGCTAAGATCCAGGAAAGACTTGAGAGAGAGAGAATTGAGAGAGAAGAAAGACAGCTAGAAAGGGAAAGAGAAGAGAATAAGGAGAGAGAGAGAATCGAAAGAGAAGAGAATAAGGAGAGAGAGAGAATTGAAAGAGAAGAGAAAAAGGAGAAAGAGAACCTTGAAAGACAGGAGAAAAAGGAGAGAGAGAGAATTGAGAGAGAAATCCGAGAAAGACAGAAAGAGAGCGAGAAGACCAAAAAGAACGTGATAGACTTGATCGTGAGGAAAGAGCTAGGGAACGTGAGGAACAAGCTAAGATACGTGAGGAACAGGTTAAATTAAGAGAACTTGAGGAAAGAGCAAAGGATAGAGAAGTTGAGGAAAAAGCTAGAGAACATGAGTTAATAGAGAGAGAAAAGGATCGCGAGCTCAAAAAATCTCGCCTTGAATTAGAGAATAAAAAGTTAACCTTTACACAACAACAATTAGAGGAAGGAGTAATGGAACAACGTGCAGTCAGTGCACATATTCCAACACCTAATTTACCTCCCTTCACAGAGGGGGAAGACATAACTTCATACATTATCAGGTTTGAAAATACCGCTACTCTCTGTGAATGGCCTGTTGACACCTGGGCTACCAGGTTAGGAATGTTATTTTCTGGTACAGCCTTAAATATCTATGCAACTTTGTCGCAGGATATCATATGTAATTATAACCTACTGAAGAAGGCAATCCTTAACCCTTTGAGGGTTTTCGTCGTACTAGTACGTCTTACGCGTAGGGGTTTTTGACGTACTAGTACTCATAAATTCTAGCGGCCTCAAATCTAGTGGGAGAAAGCTGGTAGGCCTTCATATGAAAGAATGGGTCTATGTGGTCAGTGTGCACAGTCTAAAAAAAATCCTGCAGCACACAGTGCATAATGAGAAAAAAAAAACTTTGACCATTTTTTTTGAATAAATCAGCGACTTTGCAGTGTATTTTCGTATGGTATTTATTGTTGTATTCTAGTTTTCTTGGTCTCGTTTTATAGAATGGAAGACATACTACAGAAATTGAGATGATTTTGACGGGTTTTACAAAAAAGGTGCCTTGAAATTGAGCTCAAAGTAGCAGAAATGTTCGATTTTTACCAAACTTCAAAAGTAAACAAATCGTGCCAAGCGTGCAATACACGTCAACTGGTGAGTCTAATATTCTTTCACAAGTGCACCAATAATATTTATACCATTTTTTACACTAATGCAGTAGTCTGCATAACAGTAAAATCTTATATTTTTTGTGAAAATAAAAATTCAAAGTGGAAAGCAAAAGAATATAAGAGGGGCCTTGAGACATGACTAATGACTAGAGGAAATGTCATTTTAGTGCCGGGAAATGTCTTTCTTGTTTATTCTGGACCCTATTCGGAAATTGGCATCTTTTGAAATTTGTGTGAAATTGGCAAAATTGCTAAATTCTGACCACTGTACTGGATAGTAGAATTTCATAAATGAGTGGTTTCTTGCACCCATTCGATAGAAAAAATGGAGTTCTATCGAAATATTCATGTTTTTTGTCGACTAGTACAGTGAAATTGGCCGAAAATGGGGCTCAAAGTGGGTAAAATCGCCGATGCATAAACATCGCCGAGACCGCTAACTTTGCGAGAGCATAATTCCGTAAGTTTTCTATCAAATTTCAAACTTTTGGTGTCTTTATGATCGGGAAAAGATTCTCTATCTTTTCATAAGAGAAAATAATTTTTTTTTTTTTTAAATTTGGCCGACCCTGAGAACGAGTTTCGGAGAGGGCCTGTCGACCCTCAAAGGGTTAAAGCATATCAAAAAACCACTAATTCTTACAGGAAATATTTCAGGTATGCCACCTTACAGCCTGGCCAGAACTTTCAACAGTTACAAGTAACACTCTTTCGTTTGTTCGACTTTTGGATAGAGAGTTCAGGAATTGATCACAGTTATGAATCTCTTCGAGACTTCATGGTTGCTGACCAGTTCCTGACAGCTCTTCCTCACCAGATACGAACATTCATTAGAGAACGTAACCTCATTAAAGCTGAGGAAGTTGCTGAGGCTGCTGACCTGTATGCTGAGGCTCACAATTCCTATAAAGACCTAAAGGGATCGAACCCTAAGGGCAAGGGTTCATCAGACCTTAAGAAATCAAAGCCTCTAGTGGAAAGTAAAATGACTTCTTTTATTCCTGTTTATCATTTGTGTGGTGTTAAGGGACATAAACGTTCAGATTGTCCTTCTAAGAAGGTCCAAAAAGTTGGAAGATGTTTTAAAGACTGTAATGACCAAGCACCCTTCTATTCAGGAACAGTTAATGGACTTAATGTATCTACCATTTTACGAGACACTGGATGCACATGTATAGTAATTTCTGATAAGCTGTTCCCTAATCTTAAAGAAAATCATTCCTCTGCTATACTTTCAGACTACTTGGGCCGTACAGACACTTTTCCTACCATCCGTTGTTACATTAGGTCTAAATGGTTCACAGGTTGGTCTGAAGCCGTACTAGCTCCCATCACTTCTTGCTCCGTACTAATAGGTAATGTAAAAGGTGCCATTCTTCCTTCTGAGGTTGACCTTTCATCACCAAAGATGGACATAGGTGTTTCAGATCCTCTTCCTGTAGAATCAGATAAGCCCCTCGAAAGTTCAGATGAGACCATGTCTCGGGAGATTCATGTGGGATTCAAAACCAGTGATGCTACTCTCGAAAGCGAGGAAGTAGGATCACAAGTTCACTTGTTAGATGAAAGTGAAGATATCACCTCCGATACCATAAATGTCTTGACTAGGGCTCAGACCAAAGCCCAGGCTTCTCCTATTGTCCATCCTTTGATTTTCCCTGACTTTAAGCTTTTAGATATATCGAAGGACTCCTTTGTCAATTTACAACGTAATTGCCCTTCTCTTCAGAATTGGCATAATGCCGCTAAACAAAATCAAGTTATCCAAAGGAAAAACTTTTCATATAAATTTGATTATATAAAAGGTATCTTGTACAAGTCAGTATTCAAATCTTAGTTGTTCCAAGTCAATGCAGAGAGACTGTTCTTAAAATGGCTCATGACCTGCCAGTGGCCGGACATTTCTCGCATCGTAAAACTTAAAATAAAATTAGGGAAACCTATTTTTGGCCTAAAATGTCCTCAGATGTCACTACTTATTGTAGATCGTGTAAAGTTTGCCAACTGTCATCCTCCCGAGGTACCAGGCGAGCACTTATGGTCAAAATGCCAGTCTTTACGGTACCTTTTGAAAGAGTAGCTATTGACATCGTTGGTCCTTTATCTCCACTTTCATCTGGGGGACATAGATATATATTAACATTAGTTGATTATGCTTCGAGTTTCCCTGAAGCCATACCCTTAAAGACCATAACTACTACAGAGGTGGCTGAAGCCCTTTTGTCCATCTTCTCCAGAGTGGGCATCCCTAGAGAAATTTTGTCTGACTGTGGGACACAACTCACATCTGACTTAATGCAACATCTCTACCAACTTCTGGGAGTGAAGCCTCTCTTCACCACACCCTATCATCCCAGCTGTAATGGGAGGATTGAGCGCCAGCATTCAATTCTCAAGTCCATTTTAAGGAAACTTTGCTCCCTTAAACCTAAGGAGTGGCATCGTTACCTACCATGTGCTTTGTTTGCCATGAGGGAAGTTCCCAGTGACTCTTTGGGGTTTTCACCTTTTGAACTTCTCTATGGTAGACAGGCCAGAGGCCCACTGTCCATCCTTCATGACTTATGGACTAATGAGGAGGTAAATGCTGAGGTTCAGTCTTCTTACCAGTTTCTCCTTGACCTTAGATCCAAACCTGAGGAGACCTCTGACATAGTTTCGAAAAACTTAAGCTTGTCAATGGACCAGTACAAAACCTATTTTGACTCCAAAAGTCAGAGGAGAAGTTTTAATGTAGGGGATGAAGTTCTTGTACTTTTGCCAATTAAGTCAAATAAATTATTAGTAGCATGGAAAGGTCCATATAAAGTATTAAAAATTTGTGGGAAAGTTGACTACCTCATAGAAGTCAAGGGGAAACCTAAGCTTTATCATATCAACATCCTTAAGAAATATTACCGAAGAAATTCGGTTAACTGCCTTAACCCTTTGACTGTTTCCGACGTATAAATACGTCTTACGAGCCAATGTTTCTGACGTATTTATACGCACAAATTCTAGCGGCTTCAAATCGAGCGCCAAAGGCCTGGTAGGCCTACACGGGAGAGAATGGGTCTCAGTGGTCGGTGTGCACCCTGTGAAAAAAATCTGGGACCTAGCGGTGCATTGTGGGAACGCCATGTTGTCAGTCCATTTTCACCATGCCTCTCGGTAAGAAGTTCCTCACTCCTCGGCGGATTGGAGGTCTTTTGTTCCCAAGTGATAGCTCTAACAGCGATGAAAGTGTCAGTGACAGTGAATTTTAAGGGTTTTCAAGTGAGTGTTACCGAAAAAAGTGCCCAGGATAACGTAAATAGTGACGAAAACCCAGATGACCACAACCTTCGACCTCTGGTGCTGTGCCGGCTTGTTCACGTTCACGTTCGCCTGTACCAGGACGAAAGAGGAAACTATTTGGTCGTGTACAACACCCTGATGATAGCAGTGATAGTGATAGTGATTTTCAAGGTCATTGAAAGCAATTCTAGTGACAGTGAGAGTGAATATTCCCCAGTGAAGCGCCAGTATGTACGACGTAGCATGCGGTCTGGTAGTGTTTCATATGTTGTTCCAAGGGGAAGGAGAAACTCTGGAGCACATCCGTGGCCCACACCACGACCTGATAGTGAAGATGGGCGATATTGTAACGAAGGGTATGAATGGTGACAGTGAGGGAGGAGACAGTGGTGGTGATAGTGAGGGTGGCACGGCCCATGTGGCACCATCACCGGGCCACGCTACTAGCCACGCGGCTGACTCAGCAGAACAACCAGCCTCAAACCCTACCCCACACTGCCACAACCTGCACCACCACAACCTGCACAGCCACAACCACGGTACAATATCCAGACCCCCACCAGCAGACCGCATCTGGGATTGGCAGGACGGTGACGAGTTTGTTCCCAGTCCCCATGACTTTGATGAAACACAAAGTGGAATAAAGCCATCTTGTCCACTTGGAACAATGCCAGTGAACTGGACTGCTTTGAGTTATTCTTCGATGAACCCCTGATGGACATCATTGTCAGGGAAACCAACACATACTGTGAATACACCATGGCAAATACAATTCTCTCACCAAAATCACGGCTACACAAGTGGAAGGAGACAACTGTGGCAGAGATGTACCTGTTTTTTTCCACAATAATGCTTATGCCACATGTGTATAAGCACACTGTCACCACATACTGGACAACAGATCGCCTGATTTCAACTCCAGGTTTTAGTGACATTATAGGTGTCAATCGTTTCCTGATACTGTTGCGTATGTTACACTTTTCAGACAAAACCAGGCCTGACAGAAGCGACAGGTTATATAAGATAAGAAATGTGTTTATGTACCTGAAACAAAAGTGCTGCATGTATTTTTATCCCTTCAGGAAGCTGCTTGTTATTGATGAGTCCTTGATTTTATTCAAAGGAAGACTCTCATTCAAGCAATATATACCAAGCAAGAGGAAACGCTTTGGTATAAAGCTATTTGTACTGTGTGATTGCAGAAGTGGTCTTGTTTTAGATATTATTGTGTACACTGGCAGTAATACTTTGAGAGATACCATGAAGTTATTGGGTATCTCTGGTGATGTGGTTCGAACAATGATGGAACCATATCTTGGTAAGGGGCATATGTTATTTACTGATAACTGGTACACAAGCCCCTTACTCAGTGATTTCTTGCGAGTGAACTTGACAGACGTGGTGGCACAGTGCGTGTAATCGCAAACAATATGCCAAGGTTCGACGCTGGCACTCGCAGAGGTGAGGTGCAAGCCTTTGCTGCCAATGACATCATGGCATTTCGGTGGCATGACAAACGTGATGTCACAATTTTTGACATCAGTTCACACAAACGAAAAAGGTACCCAGTGGGAGGGACAACAGAGGGGACCAATGAACCCATTCTAAAGCCTGCAGCTGTCATGGACTACAACCTCAATATGCGCTTAGTGGACAAATGTGACATGCAGATTGGGTTTGCAGACTGTGTACGCAAGAGTTATAAGTGGTATATCAAACTTTTTTTCCATCTTGTTGATATCTCTATGCTAAATGCTTATAACATATACAAGTTGAAGACCAACAAAACACCAAAATATGGTGAATTTTGCCTGTCAGTAATCAGACAAATAATTGCAAAGTACAAAGGAGCAACTCCTGCAATAGACCAGCGCCCACAGACGTCATCTCGTATGAGGCCTGGTGATCACTACCCCATACAACTGCCTCCTACTACTGCCAAGAAAAATGCTCAGAAGAGGTGTTGTTATGTATGTATGCATACCACAAAACGCCCACAAACATGCAGAGACACTCGTTTTATGTGTGAGGAGTGTGAAGTGCCCCTCTGCATATACCCATGTTTCAAAGAGTTCCACAAGCTGCAGCAGTTCTAGGAACGTGTTTAGTGACTGTACATATGTATATATATTATAGAACAATAGTAATAAACATTGTTTTGTATTGTTTGTTTTGTGTAAAACAAAGTGTATACACAAACTAATAGTGATAAAGTTTGTTCTGTTATTGTGTTGTAAATAATGAGTGTATATTTGAACAATGCACCTTACATTGGTCTCACAGGCCACATAAGTTACCTGGAAAAGAAAAATATTGAAAAATGCAAGAAACCTTTGAATTAGAGTAAATAAAAGAATACCGGGTGGGCGGCAGTCGCCGCTGTTGCCGTACGCACGTCAATTTCTGCAAACTTTGCGGCTCTATATCTCGGTAAGTACTGATGGCAAAAATTTTTTTTTAGGCTTAAAACACTAGTAAAAATATTCCTAACATTTTCATAAGAAAAAATAATTTTTTTTTTTCGAATATTTGGCGACATAGAATGACAGTTTCAGAGAGGGCCCTGAAACAGTCAAAGGGTTAATAGATAGCGATCTACACAAATTTTATGACTCTTCCTTCTTTTCAGAGATTGATATTGCACAGGCATATCATCATCAAGTAATGTTAGATCTTTCTTCTAAGCAGTACACCGCTTTTCCTACACACCAAGGACTGATGCAATATAGAACTATGCCTTTCGGTTTGGTAACTGCCTGTGCTACCTACGTGAGACTGATGAGAAAGGTCTTGGGTAATATGCCAAATGTTTCAGTTTATTTTGATAACATTTACGTAATGACATCCACGTGGGGCGAACATATCCAAACATTAACATCAGTTTTGCGTAGGTTACGCTCACATGGCCTCACTGCCAAGCCGAAGAAATGCTTCCTTGGGTATAACAAGATTAGATATCTTGGACTGATACTTTCTAATAACTCTCTGCAGCCTCTCCCCAGTATGATCAAAGCTTTATTAGAATTTAAATTCCCCAAAACCAAGAAGCTCATGCGAAGCTTTCTTGGTTCTGTAAATTTTTATGCATGGTTTATCCCGAACCTTACTGATCTTACAGGCATCTTATCTGACTTCCTTAAAAAGTCTGTGAAGGAACCTCTTGAACTTTCCGACGTAGCTCGAGAAAAGTTTAATGAGATTAAAAGCATCTTTTCAAAAGACCCTATACTTAAGATTCCAGATATTAATAAAACATTTTGTTTGAGAACTGATGCCTCCACTACTGGCTTAGGTGCGGTGTTACTACAATACCATGATGGTACTCCCTTCCCTGTATGCTTCCTAAGCCGGAAACTCCTTCCCGCAGAAACAAGATACTACTCCACAATAGAAAAGGAATGTTTAGCCCTTGTGTGGGGTATCTCCAAACTTAAATTTTATTTGCTGGGAAAAGAATTCATTTCAGAAATGGACCACAAACCTTTGATATACCTAGAAACTTTTAAGGGAACCAACAGTTGCCTCTTGAGGTGGACATTGGCACTCCAGGCTTTTAAGTTCCATATTGTGTATATCAATGGTTCATCCAATTATTTCTCTGACTGGTTAAGTCGTGACAGTCAGTAGAAGATTTGTTGCCTTACCCGACTTCCACATGTTAGAACTTTTTCCTCGCCTATTCTTCTTATACTCCTTGACTATAAGTCTTGGTATGGGGGAGTGTGAGGGAAAAGTTCAATAGATAGGAGTACCAATATAGTAACAATAGTTTCATTACCGGCTACTAGTTAAGGTAGGGTAAGTCACGCTCCAGCCTTTCTTCCCCCTCCCCGAAAGTGAGAGTTTCATTGCCGGCTACTAGTTAACCCTTTGAGGGTTTTGGTCGTACTAGTACGTCTTACGCGTAGGGGTTTTTGACGTACTAGTACGCATAAATTCTAGCGGCCTCAAATCTAGTGGGAGAAAGCTGGTAGGCCTTCATATGAAAGAATGGCTCTATGTGGTCAGTGTGCACAGTCTAAAAAAAATCCTGCAGCACACAGTGCATAATGAGAAAAAAAAAAACTTTGACCATTTTTTTTGAATAAATCAGCGACTTTGCAGTGTATTTTCGTATGGTATTTATTGTTGTATTCTAGTTTTCTTGGTCTCATTTTATAGAATGGAAGACATATTACAGAAATTGAGATGATTTTGACTGGTTTTACAATGAAAGGTGCCTTGAAATTGAGCTCAAAGTAGCAGAAATGTTCGATTTTTACCAAACTTCAAAAGTAAACAAATCGTGCCAAGCGTGCAATACACGTCAACTGGTGAGTCTAATATTCTTTCACAAGTGCACCAATAATATTTATACCATTTTTTACACTAATGCAGTAGTCTGCATACAGTAAATCTTTTATTTTTTGTGAGAATAAAAATTCAAAGTGGAAAGCAAAAGAATATAAGAGGGGCCTTGAGACGTGACTAATGACTAGAGGAAATGTCATTTTAGTGCCAGGAATGTCTTTCTTGTTTATTCTGGACCCTATTCGGAAATTGGCATCTTTTGAAATTTGTGTGAAATTGGCAAAATTGCTAAATTCTGACCACTGTACTGGATAGTTGAATTTCATAAATGGGTGGTTTCTTGCACCCATTCGATAGAAAAAAATGGAGTTCTAGCGAAATATTCATGTTTTTTGTCGACTAGTACAGTGAAATTGGCCAAAAATGGGGCTCAAAGTGGGCAAAATCGCCGATGCGTAAACATCGCCGAGACCGCTAACTTTGCGAGAGCATAATTCCGTAAATTTTCTATCAAATTTCAAACTTTTGGTGTCTTTATGATCGGGAAAAGATTCTATATCTTTTCATAAGAGAAAATAATTTTTTTTTTTTTTAAATTTGGCCGACCCTGAGAACGAGTTTCGGAGAGGGCCTGTCGACCCTCAAAGGGTTAAAGTGCAGGCACTGTACTTCTCATTTCCAGTACTCAAGCCGAGATATATAAAAATACAGTGGACCCCCGCCTTACGATATTAATCCGTTCCTGAGAGCTCATCATATACCGAAATTATCGTAAGGTGAATTAATTTTCCCCATAAGAAATAATGGAAAGCAAATTAATCCGTGCAAGACACCCCAAGGTATGAAAAAAAAAATTTTTTTTTACCACATGAAATATTAATTTTAAAACACACAAACTGAAGAAAACATGCACAATTAATACTCTACTAAGAATAGAATACATGACACTTACCTTTATTGAAGATCTGGTGATGAGTGATGGGATGGGAGGAGGGGAGTGTGTGGAAGTTCTTATCGTTTAGAAGGGGAATCCCCTTCCATTAGGATTTTAGGTAGCAAGTCCTTTTCCGGGATTACTTCCCTTCTTCTTTTAATGCCACTAGGACCAGCTTGAGAGTCGCTGGACCTCTGTTGCACAACATATCTGTCCATAGAGCTCTGTACTTCCCGCTTCTTCAAGACTTTCCTAAAATGGGCCATAACATTGTCATTGTACTGGTTGCCAACACGGCTTGCAGTAGCTATGTCAGGGTGATTTTCATCCATAAAGGTTTGCAGTTCAACCCGCTTTGCACACATTTCCTTAATCTCTTTTTTTCAATTCCATACTAATTCTTGCCCTTTTTACCACAGGAATGGCACTAGAAGCTTTCTTGGGGTCCATGGTGACTTATTTTGCAGTTACAAGCACTAAAAACACTGAGATAATGTGAAATGAACAGAATGTATGCATAGATGCGACTGCACTGGTTGGCTTGTAAACACTGGTGCTGAGGCCACGCATGGGACGCGTCCCGGACGAATCCCGTGAGGCGAGTTTTTTAGCGTGAGGGGAGGCAAAATTTTTGCATTCAAATGTATCGTATGGTGAATTTAATGTAATGCGATGCCATCGTAAGGCAGGGGTCCACTGTAATTGGTTTCCCTGAATCCCTTCAATAAATATTACCCTGCTCACACCTCAACTGCTCGTCAGGTCCCAAAAACCATTTGTCTCCATTCACTCCTATCTAACACACTCACACATGCTTGCTGGATGTCCAACCCCTTGCCCACAAAACCTTCTTTACCCTTTCCCTCCAACCTTTTCGAGGATGACCCCTACCCCGCCTTCCTTCCCCTGCAGAATTAAACGCTCTCCAAGTCACTCTACTTTGATCCATTCTCTCTAAATGGCCAACCTCAACAACCCCTCTTCAGCCCTCTGACTAATACTTTCAGTAACTCCACACCTCCTCCTAATTTCCACACTCCAAATTCTCTGCATAATATTTACACCACACATTGCCCTTAGACAGGACATCTCCACTGCCTCCAGTCTCTCCTCACTGCAGCATTTGCAACCCAAGCTTCACACCCATACAAGCATGTTGGTACCACTATACTTTCATACATTCCCTTCTTTGCCTCCATGGGTAACGTTTTTTTTATTTTGTCTCCACAGATACCTCGACACACCACTCACCATCTTTCCTTCATCAATTCTGTGGTTAACCTCATCCTTTATAAACCCATCCGCTGACAAGTCAACTCCCAAATATCTGAAAACATTCACTTCTTCCATACTCACTCTATCCAATGTGATATCCAAATCTTCTTTATCTAAACCGTTAGATACCCTTATTACCTTACTCTTATCTATGTTCACTTTAAACTTTCTAACTTGACACACCCTCCCAAACTCATCACTAACCTTTACAACTTTTCTTCAGAATCTCCCATAAGCACAGCATCATCAGCAAAAAGTAACTGTGTCAACTCCCCTTTTGTATTTGAGTCCCCATAATTTAATCCCACCCCTCTCCCCAACACCCTAGCATTTACTTCTTTTACAACCATCGTGACATTACACATCCCTGTCTAAGACCTACTTTTACTGGGAAGTAATCTCTCTCTCTCCTACACACCCTAACCTGAGCCTCACTATCCTCATAAAAACTCCTTACAGCATTTACTAACTTACTACTTATTCCATATACTTCTAACATCTGCCACATTGCTCCCCTATCCACTCTATCATATTTTTTTTTTCAACAAACCAGCTGTATCCCACCAAGGGAGGTGGCCTAAAAAAAAAAAAAAAAGTTTCTCTTTTTAAATTTAGCAATTTATACAGGAGAAGGGGTTACTATCCCCTTGCTCCCGGCATTTTAATCGCCTCTTACAACACACATGGCTTACGGAGGAAGAATTCTGTTCTACTTCCCCATGGAGGTAAGAGGAAATAAACAAGAACAAGAACTAGAAAGAAAATGGGAGAAAACTCAGAGGGGTGTGTGTATATATATGCTTGTACATGTATGTGTAGTGTGACCTAAGCATAAGTAGAAGTAGCAAGACGTACCTGTAATTTTGCAAATTTATGAGACAGACAAAAGACACCAGCAATCCTACCAACATGGAAAACAATTACAGGCTTTCGTTTTATAGTCACTTGGCAGGACGATAGTACAGGTCTCCCTCAACATTCGCGTTTTCAACATTCACGGGCTTCACACATTCGCGAATTCCCAACCGCCAAATTCCCAGCTGCCAAATCATATTAAAGTTTCCCGCAACCTGCGAGTCCCTACTACCCTCCCTCCGACCCGGGCAACTGGCAGCCAGCCCTCCCACCACTGTGTGGTGAGTGTTTTGTTTGTTCATTATTTGCTATTAAACTACAGTATAAATAATGTAAACCCATTCATGACTACATATTGGAATGGCTATTCAGACAGGTATTGGAAGGTGACATCATGTGTTTACTCTTGAACACAGCAAAGAATCAAACATTTCTGCTACTGCTAATAATAATAATAATAATAATAATAATAATAATAATAATAATAATAATAAATACGGTAGAATTGAAGAAGGAAATTGTACAAAAATACAAGGGAGTGGTTGATACATTGTCAGTGTGGCTTTGTTTATGCTGGAGTGAGCATTAGTCTCCGTGTTCTTCCAAACATTTCACAATAATTCATTGTGTTTGGTGCTTGTAGATTGAGTGTGACTGGAGTGGTAGAGGCAGCGGTTGAGGCAGTGGGTGAGGCAGCGGTAGAGGCAGTGGGCGAGGCAGTGGTTGAGGCAGTGGGTGAAGCAGCGGTTGAGGCAGTGGGTGAGGCAGTGGGTGAGGCAGCAGTTGAGGCAGCGGTTGAGGCAGTGGTTGAGGCAGCGGTTGAGGCAGCGGTTGAGGCAGCGGTTGAGGCAGCGGTTGAGGCAGCGGTTGAGGCAGCGGTTGAGGCAGTGGTTGAGGCAGTGGTTGAGGCAGTGGTTGAGGCAGTGGTTGAGGCAGTGGTTGAGGCAGTGGTTGAGGCAGTGGTTGAGGCAGTGGTTGAAGCAGTGGTTGAGGCAGTGGTTGAGGCAGTGGTTGAGGCAGTGGTTGAAGCAGTGGTTGAGGCAGTGGTTGAGGCAGTGGTTGAGGCAGTGGTTCAGGCAATGGTAGAGGCAGCTGCCTCAACCGCTGCCTCACCCACTGCCTCAACCGCTGCTTCACCCACTGCCTCAACCACTGCCTCGCCCACTGCCTCAACCGCTGCCTCACCCACTGCCTCAACCGCTGCTTCACCCACTGCCTCAACCACTGGCTCAACCAGGCTCTCTCCGAAACTCGTTCTCAGGGTCGGCCAAATTTAAAAAAAAAAAAAATTATTTTCTCTTATGAAAAGATAGAGAATCTTTTCCCGATCATAAAGACACCAAAAGTTTGAAATTTGATAGAAAACTTACGGAATTATGCTCTCGCAAAGTTAGCGGTTTCGGCGATGTTTACGCATCGGCGATTTTGCCCACTTTGAGCCCCATTTTCGGCCAATTTCACTGTACTAGCCGACAAAAAACATGAATATTTCGCTAGAACTCCATTTTTTCTATCGAATGGGTGCAAGAAACCACCCATTTATGAAATTCAACTATCCAGTACAGTGGTCAGAATTTAGCAATTTTGCCAATTTCACACAAATTTCAAAAGATGCCAATTTCCGAATAGGGTCCAGAATAAACAAGAAAGACATTCCTGGCACTAAAATGATATTTCCTCTAGTCATTAGTCACGTCTCAAGGCCCCTCTTATATTCTTTTGCTTTCCACTTTGAATTTTTATTCTCACAAAAAATATAAGATTTACTGTTATGCAGACTACTGCATTAGTGTAAAAAATGGTATAAATATTATTGGTGCACTTGTAAAAGAATATTAGACTCACCAGTTGACGTGTATTGCACGCTTGGCACGATTTGTTTACTTTTGAAGTTTGGTAAAAATCGAACATTTCTGCTACTTTGAGCTCAATTTCAAGGCACCTTTCATTGTAAAACCAGTCAAAATCATCTCATTTTCTGTAATATGTCTTCCATTCTATAAAATGACACCAAGAAAACTAGAATACAACAATAAATACCATATGAAAATACACTGCAAAGTCGCTGATTTATTAAAAAAAAATGGTCAAAGTTTTTTTTTTCTCATTATGCACTGTGTGCTGCAGGATTTTTTTTAGACTGCACACTGACCACATAGACCCATTCTTTCATATGAAGGCCTACCAGCTTTCTCCCACTAGATTTGAGGCCGCTAGAATTTATGAGTACTAGTACGTCAAAAACCCCTACGCGTAAAACGTACTAGTACGACCAAAACCCTCAAAGGGTTAAGTCACTCTGTTTCGCTCCATTCTCTCTACATGTCCGAACCACCTCAACAACCCTTCCTCAGCCCTCTGGACAACAGTTTTGGTAATCCTGCACCTCCTCCTAACTTCCAAACTACGAATTCTCTGCATTATATTCACACCACACATTACCCTCAGACATGACATCTCCACTGCCTCCAGCCTTCTCCTCGCTGCAACATTCATCACCCATGCTTCACACCCATATAAGAGCGTTGGTAAAACTATACTCTCATACATTCCCCTCTTTGCCTCCAAGGACAAAGTTCTTTGTCTCCACAGACTCCTAAGTGCACCACTCACCCTTTTCCCCTCATCAATTCTATGATTCACCTCATCTTTCATAGACCCATCCGCTGACATGTCCACTCCCAAATATCTGAATACATTCACCTCCTCCATACTCTCTCCCTCCAATCTGATATCCAATCTTTCATCACCTAATCTTTTTGTTATCCTTATAACCTTACTCTTTCCTGTATTCACTTTTAATTTTCTTCTTTTGCACACCCTACCAAATTCATCCACCAATCTCTGCAACTTCTCTTCAGTATCTCCCAAGAGCACAGTGTCACCAGCAAAGAGCAACTGTGACAACTCCCACTTTATGTGTGATTCTTTATCTTTTAACTCCACGCCTCTTGCCAAGACCCTCGCATTTACTTCTCTTACAACCCCATCTATAAATATATTAAACAACCACGGTGACATCACACATCCTTGTCTAAGGCCTACTTTTACTGGGAAAGAATTTCCCTCTTTCCTACATACTCTAACTTGAGCCTCACTATCCTCGTAAAAACTCTTCACTGCTTTCAGTAACCTACCTCCTACACCATACACCTGCAACATCTGCCACATTGCCCCCCCTATCCACCCTGTCATATGCCTTTTCTAAATCCATAAATGCCACAAAGACCTCTTTAGCCTTATCTAAATACTGTTCACTTACATGTTTCACTGTAAACACCTGGTCCACACACCCCCTACCTTTCCTAAAGCCTCCTTGTTCATCTGCTATCCTATTCTCCGTCTTACTCTTAATTCTTTCAATAATAACTCTACCATACACTTTACCAGGTATACTCAACAGACTTATCCCCCTATAATTTTTGCACCCTCTCTTGTCCCCTTTGCCTTTATACAAAGGAACTATGCATGCTCTCTGCCAATCCCTAGGTACCTTACCCTCTTCCATACATTTATTAAATAATTGCACCAACCACTCCAAAACTATATCCCCACCTGCTTTTAACATTTCTATCTTTATCCCATCAATCCCGGCTGCCTTACCCCCTTTCATTTTACCTAGTGCCTCAAGAACTTCCCCCACATTCACAACTGGCTCTTTCTCACTCCTACAAGATGTTATTCCTCCTTGCCCTATACACAAAACCACAGCTTCCCTATCTTCATCAACATTTAACAATTCCTCAAAATATTCCCTCCATCTTCCCAATACCTCTAACTCTCCATTTAATAACCCTCCTCTCCTATTTTTAACTGACAAATCCATTTGTTCTCTAGGCTTTCTTAACTTGTTAATCTCACTCCAAAACTTTTTCTTATTTTCAACAAAATTTGTTGTGTTGTGCTCTTTTTACATTGCTTCACCACTCTCTTAACCTCTCTCTTTTTCTCCATATACTCTTCCCTCCTTGCATCACTTCTACTTTGTAAAAACTTCTCATATGCTAACTTTTTCTCCCTTACTACTCTCTTTACATCATCATTCCACCAATCGCTCCTCTTCCCTCCCGCACCCACTTTCCTGTAACCACAAAGTTCTGCTGAACACTCTAACACTATATTTTTAAACCTACCCCATACCTCTTCAACCCCATTGCCTATGTTCTCATTAGCCCATCTATCCTCCAATAGCTGTTTATATCTTACCCTAACAGCCTCCTCTTTTAGTTTATAAACCTTCACCTCTCTCTTCCCTGATGCTTCTATTCTCCTTGTATCCCATCTACCTTTTACTCTCAGTGTAGCTACAACTAGAAAGTGATCTGATGTATCTGTGGCCCCTCTATAAACATGTACATCCTGAAGTCTACTCAACAGTCTTTTATCTACCAATACATAATCCAACAAACTACTGTCATTTCGCCCTACATCATATCTTGTATACTTATTTATCCTCTTTTTCTTAAAATATATATTACCTATAACTAAACCCCTTTCTATACAAAGTTCAATCAAAGGGCTCCCATTATCATTTACACCTGGCACCCCAAACTTACCTACCACACCCTCTCTAAAAGTTTCTCCTACTTTAGCATTCAGATCCCCTACCACAATTACTCTCTCACTTGGTTCAAAGGCTCCTATACATTCACTTAACATCTCCCAAAATCTCTCTCTCTCTCTCCTCTACATTCCTCTCTTCTCCAGGTGCATACACGCTTATTATGACCCACTTTTCGCATCCAACCTTTACTTTAATCCACATAATTCTTGAATTTACACATTCATATTCTCTTTTCTCCTTCCATAACTGATCCTTCAACATTACTGCTACCCCTTCCTTTGCTCTAACTCTCTCAGATACTCCAGATTTAATCCCATTTATTTCCCCCCACCGAAACTCCCCTACCTCCTTCAGCTTTGTTTCGCTTAGGGCCAGGACATCCAACTTCTTTTCATTCATAACATCAGCAATCATCTGTTTCTTGTCATCCGCACTACATCCAGGCACATTCAAGCAACCCAGTTTTATAAAGTTTTTCTTCTTCTCTTTTTCAGTAAATGTCTACAGGAGAAGGGGTTACTAGCCCATTGCTCCCGGCATTTTAGTCGCCTCATACGACACGCATGGCTTACGGAGGAAAGATTCTTTTCCACTTCCCCATGGACAATAGAAGAAATAAAGAATATAAAGATATACTCAATAAACTTATTCCCCTATAATTTTTACAATCTCTTTTGTCCCCCTTCCCTTTATATAAAGGAAGTATGCATGCTCTCTGCCAATCCTAGGTACCTTCCCCTCTTTCATACATTTATTAAACAAAAATACCAACCACTCCAACACTATATATCCCCCCCTGCTTTTAACATTTCTGTCATGATCCCGTCAGTTCCAGCTGCTTTACCCCCTTTAATTCTACGTAATGCCTCATGCACCTCTCCCACACTCACACCCTGCTCTTCTTCACTCCTAAAAGATGTTATACCTCCCTGGCCAGTGCACAAAATTATCACCTCCCTTTCTTCATCGACGTTTAAAAGTTTCTCAAAATATTTCCACCATCTACCCAATACCTCCAGCTCCCCATCTACTAACTCCCCTATTCTGTTTTTAACAGAAAAATCCATTCCTTCCCTAGGCTTTCTTAATTTGTTTATCTCACTCCAAAATTTTTTCTTATTTTAATCAAAATTTCTTGACAATGCCTCTTCTACTCTATCATCTGCTCCCCTTTTGCACTCTCACCACTCTCTTCATTTTCTTTTACTTTCCATATACTCTGCTCTTCTTATAACACTTCTGCTTTGTAAAAACCTCTCATAAACTATCTTTTTCTTTTTTATCATACCCTTTACTTCATCATTCCACCAATCACCCCTCTTTCTTCCTGCATCCACCCTCCTATAGCCACAAACTTCTGCCCCACATTCTAATACTGCATTTTTAAAACTATTCCAACCCTCTTCAACCCTCCCACCACTCATACTTGCACTAGCCCACCTTTCTGCCAATAGTTGCTTATATCTCACCTGAACTTCCTCCTCCCTAGTTTATACACTTTCACCTCTCTCTTATTTTTTGTTGCCATTTTCCTTTTGTCCCAGGTACCTCTTACTCTATATATTATCAAATCTCCCTCTCCTCCACTTCAGTGCATACATATTTAGGACTTTGAGACATTTCTATTAATTTAAATGTCTTATTGGGCCTAAGAAGGCCATTAATGATCTCTACATCTATTCCAACTCTGATATCTCTCCTGACATGAACAGGGCAGTCAACACTAAACAATACTCTAAGCATGACAGCAAAAGTGATTTGAATTGTCACCACTGGCACTATTTCCTTTCTTTTGAAGGTTCTCATTATTCATCCTGTCATTTTTATAGCTGCCTTACTGTTTCTTTGAAAGAAAAGCCAGTTGACAACTATTCTCAGTTCTTCCACATGTTCCTCTCATGCTATTGATGATCCTGTTGGGGTTTGTAAACAGTGTCCCTTCTGAGTTCTTCATTCTTGCCATATCATAGCAGTTGGAACATTTTTTTTTTTTTTTTATCACACTGGCCGATTCCCACCAAGGCAGGGTGGCCCGAAAAAGAAAAACTTCCACCATCATTCACTCCATCACTGTCTTGCCAGAAGGGTGCTTTACACTACAGTTAAACTGCAACATTAACATCCCTCCTTCAGAGTGCAGGCACTGTACTTCCCATCTCCAGGACTCAAGTCCGGCCTGCCGGTTTCCCTGAACCCCTTCATAAATGTTACTTTGCTCACACTCCAACAGCACGTCAAGTATTAAAAACCATTTGTCTCCATTCACTCCTATCAAACATGCTCATGCATGCCTGCTGGAAGTTCAAGCCCCTTGCACACAAAACCTCCTTTACCCCCTCTCTCCAACCTTTCCTAGGCCGACCCCTACCCCACCTTCCTTCCACTACAGACTGATACACTCTTGAAGTCATTCTGTTTCGCTCCATTCTCTCTACATGTCCGAACCACCTCAACAACCCTTCCTCAGCCCTCTGGACAACAGTTTTGGTAATCCCCCACCTCCTCCTAACTTCCAAACTACGAATTCTCTGCATTATATTCACACCACACATTGCCCTCAGACATGACATCTCCACTGCCTCCAGCCTTCTCCTCGCTGCAACATTCATCACCCATGCTTCACACCCATATAAGAGCGTTGGTAAAACTATACTCTCATACATTCCCCTCTTTGCCTCCAAGGACAAAGTTCTTTGTCTCCACAGACTCCTAAGTGCACCACTCACTCTTTTCTCCTCATCAATTCTATGATTCACCTCATCTTTTATAGACCCATCCGCTGACACGTCCACTCCTAAATATCTGAATACATTCACCTCCTCCATACTCTCTCCCTCCAATCTGATATTCAATCTTTCATCACCTAATCTTTTTGTTATCCTCATAACCTTACTCTTTCCTGTATTCACCTTTAATTTTCTTCTTTTGCACACCCTACCAAATTCATCCACCAATCTCTGTAAATTCTCTTCAGAATCTCCCAAGAGCACAGTGTCATCAGCAAAGAGCAGCTGTGACAACTCCCACTTTGTGTGTGATTCTTTATCTTTATCTTTAAATATCACATTGTTCTCCACTTCCCACTGGAACACCCTGATTATATCTTCCTTCAATTTTTTTTTTTCTACCAAGGTGATTTTGGTGCTAATTTTGGTATCATCTGCAAATGATGATACATACCTGTGGCGAGTGGTTTTTATCCATGTTTGCTATGAGGACTAGAAACATTCAAGGCACCAGGACTATCTATGCCTTGGGACACTGAGCTTTTACCTCGCTAATGCTGGATTTTGCTCTGTTCAATACTACTGACCAAACCACAATCACAAACTTTAGAAATAAAAAATAGTGTTGTACTCACCAACATTTAGTATTTTGTAGATAGTCCCTTGTGCATTGGGACAGCCTTCAGTAGTCTAGGACAATATGCACATATATTTTTGAAGATTTCTTGGAATAAATTCTCCCACAACCTGTGAATGGCAACCTCCAGCCATGGGAGTGAGCTATGTCCTTCCTCTGTAGATCTTTATCAAATTCAGTGGGTATTTTGTTACCACAGGTGTAGCCTGGGTTCAAGGGGGTCACTACCTGGGCTTCCATAAATGTTCCCACCATGGTTACAGGTCACTGCAGAAATGGCTTCATCACTCCAGAGAATCTCACTCCACTGTTCATTGGTCCATGTTTATTTCTTTGCAAACACAACTCTATGATTTCTCTGCACACAGCTAAAAATTAGTTTTGGGACAGATCAATGACAGATCTATGGTTTCCAGCTGTCTCAATATTGCAGTTAATGTACATGGGGATGTTTTTCTAGACTTCTCGGATGTGCTTGTGGTGTGGGCACGTCATCATCACCACCCTCCTTCATGGAACCAATGCAACCAGCTCCTCGCTGAATGTTTACACACACTGATGGTTTCAACTATTTCCCATGTTTGATGGCTTGCCTTATGTACACCAATGACCCGAGCAATTTTCTTGTGTCAGAAACTTTTTTTTTTTTTTTAACAAGTCAGCCGTCTCCCACCGAGGCAGGGTGACCCAAAAAGAAAGAAAATCCCCAAAAAGAAAATACTTTCATCATCATTCAACTCTTTCACCTCACTCACACGTAATCACTGTTTTTGCAGAGGTGCTCACAACACAACAGCTTAGAAGCATATACGTACAGATACACAACATATCCCTCTAAACTGCCAATATCCTGAACCCCTCCTTTAGAGTGCAGGCATTGTACTTCCCATTTCCAGTACTCAAGTCCGGCTATATAAAAATAACCGGTTTCCCTGAATCCCTTCACTAAATACACCTACCATCCGACTTACGATCGAGTTCGGTTCCGAGAAACCGGTCGTAAGTCGAAATGGTCGTACGTCGAACTTTACTACTGAATATAAGAACATAAGAACATAAGAACGAAGGAACACTGCAGAAGGCCTACTGGCCCATGCAAGGCAGGTCCAAGTCTCCTACCGGCTTAAGCCAATGCACCCAACCTAGTCAGGTCAGGTCAACAAAACATTTTTGTAATGACTTTATTTTATTGTTTTATTTTGGTATTTCATGTTTTACTTTACTTTTTCTGTTGTTAGTACTGTATTTTATACTGTAAGGTTTAGGATAAACACTGTGTACAACACAAATAGTTGTTTATTTCCCAGAAATATCGCATAAAAAACACGGTCGTAAGTCGAGTGGTCGTAAGTCGAGCAGGTCATAAGTCGGATGGTAGGTGTATTACCCTGCTCACACTCCAACAGAACGTCAGGTCCCAAATACCATTCGTCTCCATTCACTCCTAACTAACTCGCTCACGCACGCCTGCAGGAAGTCCAAACCCCTCGCCCACAAAACCTCCCTTACCCCTTCCTTCCAACCTTTTCGAGGATGACCCCTATCCCGCCTTCCTTCTCCTACAGATTTATATGCTCTCCATGTCATTCTACTTGGATCCATTCTCTCTAAATGACCAAACCACCTCAACAACCAATCTTCAGCCCTCTGACTAATACTTTTACTAACTCCAAACCTTTTCCTAATTTCCACACCCCGAATTTTCTGCATAATATTTACACCACACATTGCCCTTAGACAGGACATCTCCACTGCCTCCAACCACCTCCTCGCTGCTGCATTTACAACCCAAGCTTCACATCCATATAAGAGTGTTGGTACTACTATACTTTCATACATTCCCTTCTTTGCCTCCATACATAATGTTTTTTGTCTCCACATATACCTCAATGCACCACTCACCTTTTTTCCCTCATCAATTCTACGATTAACCTCATCCTTCATAAATCCATCCGCCGACACGTCAACTCCCAAGTATCTGAAAACATTTACTTCTTCCATATTCCTCCTCCTCAATTTAATATCAAATTTTTCTTAATCTAAATCATTTGATACCCTCATCACCTTACTCTTTTCTATGTTCACTTTCAACTTTCTACCTTTACACATACTCCCTAACTCGTCCACTAAACTTTGCAATTTTTCTTTAGAATCTCCCATAAGCACAGTATCATCAGCAAAAAGCAACTGTGTCAATTCCCATTTTGTATTTGATTCCCCATAATTTAATTCCACCCCTCTCCCGAACACATTAGCATTTACTTGTTTTAGAACCCCATCTATTACACATACCTGTCTAAGACCTACTTTTACTGGGAAGTAATCTCCCTCTCTTCTACACACCCTAACTTGAGCCTCACTATCCTCATAAAAACTCTTTACAGCATTTAGTAACTTACCACCTATTCCATATACTTGCAACATGTGCCACATTGCTCCCCTATCCACTCTATCATATGCCTTTTCTAAATCCATAAATGCAATAAAAACTTCCCTACCTTTATCTAAATACTGTTCACATATATGCTTCAATGTAAACACTTGATCTACACATCCCCTACCCACTCTGAAACCTCCTTGCTCATCCGCACTCCTACATTCTGTCTTACCTCTAATTCTTTCAATTATAACCCTACCGTACACTTTTCCTGGTATACTCAGTAAACTTATTCCTCTATAATTTTTACAATCTCTTTTGTCCCCCTTCCCTTTATATAAAGGGACTATACATGCTCTCCGCCAATCTCTAGGTACCTTCCCCTCTTTCATACATTTATTAAAGAAAAATACCAATCACTCCAACACTATATCCCCTTCTGCTTTCAACTTTTCTGTCATGATCCCATCAGTTCAAGCTGTTTTACCGCCTTTCATTCTACGTAATGCCTCACGCACTTGCCCCACACTCACATCCTGTTCTTCTTCAGTCCTAAAAGATGGTATACCTCCCTGTCCAGTGCATGAAATTACAGCCTCCCTTTCTTCGTCGACATTTAAAAGTTACTCAAAATATTCTCGCCATCTACCCAAAACCTCCCTCTCCGCATCTACTAACTCCCCTACTCTGTTTTTAACTGACAAATCCATTTGTTCCCTAGGCTTTCTTAACTTGTTTAACTCACTCCAAAATTTTTTCTTATTTTCATTAAAATTTCTTGACAGTGCCTCTCCCATTCTATCATCTGCTCTCCTTTTTCACTCTCTCACCACTCTCTTCACCTTTCTTTCACTCTCCATATACTCTACTCTTCTTGTAACACTTCTACTTTGTAAAAACCTCTCATAAGCTAACTTTTTCTCTTTTATCACAACCTTTACTTCATCATTCCACCAATCACTCCTCTTTCCTCCTGCACCCACCCTCCTATAACCACAAACTTCTGCCCCACATTCTAATACTGCATTTTTAAAACTATTCCAACCTTCTTCAACCCCCCCACTACTCATACCTGCACTAGCCCACCTTTCTGCGAAGTCGCTTATATCTCACCCAAACTTCCTCCTCCCTTAGTTTATACACTCTCACCTCCCTCTTACTTGTTTTTGCCATTTTCCTCTTTTCCCATCTACCTCTTACTCTAACTGTAGCTACACCTAAATAATTATCCGATATGTCAGTTGCCCCTCTATAAACGTGCACATCCTGAAGCCTACCCATCAACCTTTTATCCACCAATACATAATCTAACAAACTACTTTCATTACGTGCAATATCATACCTTTTATATTTATTTTTTCTTTTCTTCAGAAAATATGTATTACTTATTACTAAACCTCTTTCTACACATAGCTCAATTAAAGGCTCCCCATTTTCATTTACCCCTGGCACCCCAAATTTACCTACTACTCCCTCAACAACATTTTTGCCCACTTTAGCTTTGAAATCCCCAACCACCATTACTCTCACACTTGGTTCAAAACTCCCCATGCATTCACTCAACATTTCCCAAAATCTCTCTCTCTCCTATACACTTCTCTCTTCTTCAGGTGCATATACGCTTACTATCACCCACTTTTCTCATCCAACCTTTATTTTACTCCACATAATCCTTGAATTAGTACATTTATAGTCCCTCTTTTCCTGCCATAACTTATCCTTCAACATTATTGCTACTCCTTCTTTAGCTCTAACTCTATTTGAAACCCCTGACCTAATCCCATTTATTCCTTTCCACTGAAACTCTCCTACCCCCTTCATCTTTGTTTCACTTAAAGCCAGGACATCCAGCTTCTTCTCATTCATAACATCCACAATCATCTCTTTCTTATCATTTACACAACATCCACGCACATTCAGACCTCCCACTTTGACAATTTTCTTCTTCTTATTCTTTTTAGTAATTATTACAGGAAAAGGGGTTACTAGCCCATAGTTCCCGGTATTTTAGTTGACTTTTACAAGACGCATGGCTTACGGAGTAAAGATTCTTACTCCACTTCCCCATGGATATAAAAGGAAAAGTAATAAGACCAAGAACTATTAAGATAATATCAAAGAAAACTCAGATGAGTGTGTATAAATAAACATGTACATGTACGTGTAGTGTGACCTAAGTGTAAGCAGAAGTAGCAAGACGTACCTGAAATCTTGCATGTTTATAAAACAGAAAAAAGACACCAGCAATCCTACCATCATGTAAAACAATTACAGGTTTCCACTTTACACTCACTTGGCAGGACGGTAGTACCTCCCTGGGAGGTTGCTGTCTACCAACCTACTACTCCTAAAACTTATTTCTGCCCATATTAATTCATTCATAGCCAGAATTGTTTGACAGACTTGGTACTCAAGATGACATGGCACAGGGAGACCACAGACACACATCCATCCACCACACAAGCCCAGAGAGCATCAAGCATGCAGTGAGTAGCCAGGCTAAATCCAGAGATGGCAAACTATGGGTTGACAAGCTGGCACAAATTTTTGTTGCAGCCTGATCTTTACCTCCTCCTCACCTCACCTCATCTCTTCTCCTTTCCTATAGTTTCTTTGCCTTTCCTTTCTTCTGTGTTTTTCCTCTGGGTTTTTGTCCTACTCTTATGTACTCATGCAGTGCACCTTTTTTTTTTTTCTCTTCGTACGACTACCACTATTACTAATGCTTTGCTAACACTCCACTCTCTGACTCTTGTGTTATTACCACTACTCCTTTCTTATTGCCACCTCTACCACTGTTTCACTACTTATACTACTACTAATACCACCACCACCACTTTCACTATTTCTACAATTACACGTCTATCTCCTCTCGTTCTTTTACTCCCAGCCCCATCACCCCTCTCGCATGTATAAACTGACTCCCTTTCCTTTGTGTTTCTGTGTGACAAGTTAATTGTGCAAGTCAGACCGAAACACTGTCATAAGTTTCATTTCCCTTAGTAAAGGTTATATATACACTGTTTCAGTCATTACACTGTGCTTTTCTATTCTTTCTGTTACTCCAAAACACCTAACAAGAGTTGGGAATTAATTTTGACACTAAAGTACGCTCCTAGGTAGTAGGTTGGAAGACGGCAACCGCCCAGGGAGGTACTACAGTCCTGCCACGTGAGTGTAAAACGAAAGCCTGTAATTGTTTTACATGATGGTAGGATTGATGGTGTCCTTTTTTCTGTCTCATAAACATGCAAAATTTCAGATACATCTTGCTACTTCTACTTACACTTAGGTCACACTACACATACATGTACAAGCATATATATACACACACCCCTCTGGGTTTTCTGCTATTTTCTTTCTAGTTTTTTTCTTGTTTATTTCCTCTTATCTCCATGGGGAAGTGGAACAGAATTCTTCCTCCATAAGCCATGCGTGTTGTAAGAGGCGACTAAAATGCCGGGAGCAAGGGGCTAGTAACCCTTTCTCCTGTATAAATTACTAAATTTAACCCCTTCAGGGTCCAAGGCCCAAATCTGAAGTGGTGCCCCAGTGTCCAAGAATTTTCAAAAAAAAAAAATTGTTATTTTTTCTTATGAAATGGTAGAGAAATTATGCTCTCGTGAATTTTGATGTGTCAGCGATATTTACGAATCGGCGATTTTGCCGACTTTGACTCTCATTTTAGGCCAATTACATTATTCCAGTCAACCAAATTCTTAGCTATTTCACTAGTATTACTTCTATTCTATCGATTGAGCACAAGAAATCGCCAAGTCAACTGTTTCAACTACAAATTAAAGTGATCGGAAATTGTTAATTTGGCCAATTTAACACAAAGTTCAAAATATTCCAATTTCAAAACAGGGTCCAGAATACACAATGTAGGTATTCCTGGAACTAAACTAACATTTCCTCTGTTCATTAGTTACGTTTTGAGGCTTTACAAATAAATTCCATTTTGATTTTTTATTCACATAATGAATTTTTATTCACACCAAAAAATAGAAGATTTACTGTTATGCAATACTGTAATAATTGTATAAATATCATCACCATATTTGTGAATGCATATTAGACCCACCAGCTGGCGTGTATTAGACGTGCGAGGTCGTTTGTTTACTCTTGAATATCAGCAAAAATTTAACATTCAATCAAAATCATCTCTATTTCTGTAATATGTCTTCCATTCTATCAAATGAGACCAAGAAATCACAAATAGAACTATAAAAAACATACGAAAAAACACTGCAGTCGCTGTTTTAATCGAAAAATCACGATTTCAGTTTTTTTCTCTCATTATACACAGCGTGCTGCAGGATCGGTTTTATGTGGTGCACACATACCACATAGATGTATTCTCTCATATCTAGGCCCAAATGCACCACTCACAGTTTATCAGAGTGAGCTGAGCTCATGACGTAGATCTACGGTTTGGACCCTGAACGTAAAGCTGTAGATCTACGGGACAGACCCTCAAAGGGTTAAAAAGAGAAACTTTTCTTTTTCTTTTTGGGCCACCCCGCCTTGGTGGGATATGGCCGGTTTGTTGAAAGAAAGAAAAGATTTAAGTACGCTGGATGGATGCACCCGGTGTACTTAATGACAAGCACTGTAATTCCAAATAGCCACTACATACTGTTGTGTATGTAGCTGTTACAGTTTTAATGAAATATAATGAAAAAAATCAGTGATTAATATAAATTAAAACCAAGCCTATTATTTCCTTCCTTGAGAAAGGAAATTACTGAGAAATGGTTCTATGATGTACACTACATGGGTATCACACACACACACAACACACACACACACACACACACACACACACACACACACACACACACACACACACACACACACACACACCCACACACAGAGGAGAGAGAGGAGAGAGAGGAGAGAGGACGAGAGGAGAGAGAGAGAGGGGAGAAGAGACAGGGAGAGGAGAGAAGAGAGGGAGAGGAGAGAGAGAGAGATGAGAGAGGAGAGGAGAGAGAAGAGGAGAGGAGAAAGAGAGAGGAGAAGGAGAGGAGAGAGAGAGGGGAGAGAGAGGGGAGAGGGAGGGGAAGAGGGAAGGGAGGATGAGAGGGAGAGGAGAGAGGAGGGAGAGGGAGGGGGAGGAGAGGGGGGAGAGGGAGAGGGAGAGGGAGAGAGGGGAGAGAGAGGGGGAGGAGGGAGAGAGAAGAGGAGAGAGGAGAGAGGGGGAGGAGAGAGAGAGGTGAGGGAGAGAGAGAGAGAGAAGAGAGGGAGAGAGGAGAGGGGAGAGAGAGAGGGGGAAGAGATGGGAGAGGAGAGAGGAGAGAGAGAGGAGAGAAGAGGAGAGAGAGAAGAGAGGAGGAGAGAGAGAGAGGAGGAGAGGAGGAGAGAGAGAGGGAGGAGAGAGAGGAGAGGGAAAAGAGGAGGGAGAGAGAGAGGAGGAGAGAGGGAGTGGGAGAGGAGAGAAGAGAAAGGGAAAGAGAGAGAGGAGGAGAGGAGGAGGGGGAGAGGGGAGAGGGGAAGGAGAGAGAGAGGGAGAAAAGGGGGAAGGTTAGGAGAGAGAGAGGGAGAGAGAGAGAGGGAGGAGAGGGAGAGAGAGAGAGGGAGAGGAGAGAGGGAGAGAGAGAGGAGAGAGGGAGAGAGGGGGAGAGAGAGGGAGAGGGGAGGGAGAGGAGGAGAGCGGGGAGGGGGGAGAGAGAGGAGAGAGAGAGAGTGAGGGGGAGGGGAAGAGGGAGGAGGAGAGGAGGGATGAGAGGGGAGAGAGAGAAGAGAGAGAGAGGGGAGGGGAGAGAGGGAGGGAGGGGAAGGAGAGAAGAGGGGAGAGAGGAGAGAGAGAGAGAGAGGGAGAGGAGAGAGAGAGGGAGAGAGAGGGAGAGAGGGAGAGAGAGAGAGGAGGAGAGGGGGAGGAGAAGAGAGAGGAGGAGAGGGGAGAGGAGAGGGGGGAGAGGGGGAAAAGAGAGAGAGGGAGGAGAGAGGGGAGAAGAGGGAGAGAGAGAGAGGGAGAGAGGAGGGAGGAGAGAGAGAGGGAGAGAGAGGGAGAGGGGAGAGGGGGAGGAGAGAGAGGGAGAGGAGAAGGGGGAAGAGAGGGGGAGAGAGAGAGAGGGAGAGAGAGAGGGAGAGAAGGGAGAGGGGGGAGAGAGGGAGAAGAGAGGGAGAGAGAGAGAGAGAGGAGAGAGAGAGAGAGGGAGAGGAGGGGAGAGAGAGAGGAGGGAGGGGAGAGAGAGGGAGAGGGGGAGAGAGAGAGGGAGAGAGAGAGGGAAAAAGAGGAGAGAGAGGGGGGAAGGAGGAGGGGAGAGAGAGAAGGGGAGGGAGAGAGAGGAGGAGAGAGAGGGAGAGAGAGGAGAGAGAGGGAGAGAGAGAGAGAGAGAGGGGGGGGGAGAGGGCGGAGAGAGGAGGGGAGAGAGAGAGGGAAGGGGAGAGGGAGAGAGAGAGAGGGAGGAGAGAGAGAGAGAGAGAGGAGAAGAGGGAGGAGAGTAGATGAGAGGAGAGAGAGAGGGAGAGGGGGAGAGAGGGAGAGAGGGAAAAGAGGGGAGGAGAGGGAGAGAGGAGAGAGGGAGAGAGGAGGGGGGAGAGAGAGGGAGAGAGAGGAGGAGAGGGAGGGAGAGAGAGGGGGGAGGAGAGGGGAGAGAGGGGGGAGGGGAGAGAGAGGGAGAGAGGGGAGAGAGAGGGGAGAGAGAGGAGAAAAGAGAGGAGAGAGAGAGAGAAGAGAGAGAGAAGGAGAGGAGAAAAGGAGGAGGAGAGAAAAGAGGGGAGAGAGGGAGAGAGAGAGAGGGAGAGGAGAGAGAGAGAGAGGATTATATATATATATATATATATATATATATATATATATATATATATATTATATATATATATATATATATATATATATACCACATGCACAACCTGGCTATGGGAAAGAGGTAATTGGCCAGCCCTTTGCTCTGAGCTCGCCACCACCAATTGGAATGCTCTTCTCCAAGGGGATGTTGACAACCAAGTGAAAGCCTACAATGGACACATCCTTAATCTACAACAAGAACACATTCCTCACCGGCAATATGTGACAAAGCCAACAGATCAGCCTTGGTTTGGTTGTCGTTGTAGAGAGGCTGCTACTGCTAAGTACAAGGCATGGCAAAGGAATAAGAGACATCCTACCACCTATAACAGGAATTTGCACAGGCAAGCCTGTAGGCATATGGGTGACATTCAAAAGTGGGACATTGCAAAATGGGAGGTGGACACAAAAAGAAAGCTAGCATCAGGTAGAGTAGGCTCCAAAACCTGGTGGTCCCTGGTCAAGGATAGAAAAGGTTATCTGCCTGATGAACTCATTCCACCTCTAAATTGACAGGATGGGACCACCTCTGCTAGAAGTCAAGAGATAGCAGACCTCTTTGCCAAACACCTTGGTACCAAAATGCAAGTTCCTGATCCAGCAAGGGACCCTTCTTGGCTAGCTGCAAGAACTGAGTCAAAACTATCAGTGGTGACAATAAGGCAGGAGGAGGTGCATTTCCTTCTTAAATCACTTGACCAAGAAAAGGCTGTGAGCCCAGACAAGTTGAGCCCTAGATTGATGAGATGATGTGCAGACCAGCTAGCAGCACCTCTAACTCGCATCTTTCAGCATTGCCTAGTACAGTGTAAATGGCCTTCTCTGTGAAAAGAGGCAAATGTAGTCCCTGTTCACAAAAAGAAGAGGAGAGCAGAAATCAGCAACTACAGACCAGTTTTGCTCCTGTCAATCACTGGCACGATCCCTGAGACAATAATCTCAAGACAAATGACAGAGTTTTTTGATCACCATTCACTACTTTGTGATCGTCAATATGGCTTCAGGAAAGGTTACTCTGCTGCTGATCTGTTGTTAAACCTCTCCACTAAGTGGCACCAGTCACTGGATGAATCCAAAGTCAGCTGTGTCGTAGCACTGGACACTGCTGGTGCTTTCGACCTGGTGTGGCACCAGGGCCTCTTAGCAACACTTCAAGCTATGTCTCCTCAGTGACTACCTTCATGGTATATCTCTGAGGGTAGTTCTCTATGAAATGGAATCAGCAAGACATCCTATTGGGGCAAGTGTTCCACAAGGAAGCATGCTGGGACCATTGTTATGGAATGTCTACTTCAATGACCTTCATCTCATCCCAGAATCCCATGCATATGCAGACGACTGTACACTGACATTCATTTATCCAAGAGAAGAAATGCCAGCTAATCTAAGCTACATCAATCACCAGCTGAGAGCTATATCAGCTTGGGGAAATAAATGGCAATTAACATTTGCACCTGAGAAAACAAATGATGATCATCTCTAGGCACCATGATGGTAATGCTGGTGCAGTAATAAGGATGAATGGGAGGGTGTTGGCACCTGGGGAAGAAGTTGATATCCTTGGGGTGAAATTTGACTCCAAACTGACCATGAAAAATCACTTTGTAAATCTTGCAAACAAGGCAGCCAGGAAGCCTACAACAGCACTTCGCTGCATTTCACATCTGCTTGACAGTAGGGGTTGCAAGATTTTGTATGGGCACAAGTACACTCATACCTTGAGTATGCTCCACTTTCTTGGTTTGCCTGCCCCCCTCTCATCTGCGACTGCTTGACAGAGTAGAGAACAGAGCAAGATGTCTCATCTCTCGCCTGGACCAATCCTGGATATATCTGTCATTTCAGCAAAGCCTTCAACACAGGAGGGATGTGGGCGGCCTTACTGTTATGTACAAGGCCAATATTGTCAAAGCACCACACTTTGATCCACTTCGAGGACAGCATGAAGCAAGCTTCTATACCACAAGACGGGCAGAAAGCAGCAACTTCACTCTGGCTGTACCCTTCTCCAGAACATCATTTCATCTTAGATCATCTATCCCCGGGATGACTCGAGTATGGAATACATTCGTACAGCATTATGATGTTGACGAGATAAAGTCAGTTGATCAAATGAAAATGCTGGCCCACAGATGGCTCCAACTTCATCCTGTTCCCTACTTGTATGTTTCATAACAATAAAAATGTTTTCAAATGAGCTGATGTAGGTAACAGCTCTTAGCTTGTCAATAAAGTCAGGAATCCTTATTCTGTAAATAGCTTGTCAATGAAGCTAGGGATCCTTAACCTAACCTTGTCAAACCCTGTGTATATAAAAAAAAAAAAGACAAGAGAAAGATAGACAGATTGAGACAGACAGACAAGAACGTGAACATAGAAATTAACAAGGGAAGGGCTGGTGACATGTGATCCCTGTTGACCAGTTTTTTTGCTGATACATGAATATGACTACAAGAAGAAATGTAAGGACTGTGAATGAGCTTAAACTAGTATGTAACAGAAGATAATTATTGGCCAGAGTAAGCCAATGATATTTCGAAGGAAAGACTGATGCATTTCAAGGGAAGGTTATGAAAAGGAGATATATGATTATGGAAGTGAACGGAAGGGGTATCAGAAAAGAAATGTGTTGGCATCACCATAATGCCCACTGTTTAGAATATCAGCTCTCAAAAAGCACACATTAATTATCAGCCATTTTTATGACAAATGTAGATTCCTAATTATGCTACAAATATAAAAGGGTGTGACTAAAGTAATAGTTACCAGTAACGATTAGAGCAGGTATCAATATAAAATAAAAATGGCAAAGAACTAACAGCTTATACTGTACTACTGACCAAATTTATATAAACACTACATCAGTAAATTAATAGAAACATACATCCTAGATATTTTTTCTCTCTCGAAACATCCAACAATTTAGCAATGATGCACCAGAATTAAAATTTATTTGTACAATGTCATAAAGTTGCAGCTGAAGTTGTCCAACAATGTGCTCACCCTTAAATAAAGCATGGTCATGGAATGGAACAAACTGAACTAAAAAGAATGAAGGAAAGAAATAATTTAAGAAAGAATTGTGGCATAAATAGCTGGGAAAAAACAAACAGTGGTATTTGAAGATTTGGCACGACAAGAACATGAAGAAAAGATACACTGGCTCTATCTACCTGTTGTCTACCTGACAATAATTCCTAGGATCATTGATTTGGCAGTTCTGTCTTAGACAAGTCCTTCAAGTTACTGACATGGTCAGTCAGGTTTTTGGTGCTTGAATGCACAAAGGCTAACGTAGGTGCAAACATCCAGATAGCCAGGTCTGGAGTAACTTTTCAAGAATTCTCTATCAACATTTTCTTTCAATTTACCTTGTCTGTGACTCATTCCATATCTCAGAATCTCTCAAGTTGTTATATCAACAGTAAGCAGTTTTGTAAACAGCTGGCCCAATGCTGTCTTCTACCTCCCTTTTGCCTGGCAAACTTTACATACAGCAGGGCCCCACATTACAGCATTTCGCTTTATGGCGTTCCACTAATACGGTCATTTCAAATTATGACCCAAACTCTCTATATGGCTCCCCCCACCTGACTTTCTAATACAGTCGCCGTGCCCCATTCGCTTTGTTTACATTCTATGTGAGATCCCGTAAGCACTAAGTCTCTCCATTATGTCTGGAAACTCCAAAATTTCAAGAGTTTTTAAAAGTTAACTGTAGAAAATTATTCCTTTCATATGTAAGTAAGTTTATTCAGGTATACACAAAGACAGTTACATAGATTATCATACATAGCAGCATATGTGTAAAGTACCTGGGATAACCCAAAACAAAAAGTCCGTATGACTTATTTCCATTGCTTTCACTCAGAGCGTCATTTCTTCTAAAAATGGTGTTACATGAGACTGCAAGTGTTCCTCTTTATTTATTCCTCCATATCAATGTAGAGACAACTTGTACACAATGTAACTTGTACACAAACCAGACATGTACACTTTGTTTGTTTACAAAACTTGCATTCGCCTGGTTTATTTACATAACTCTACGCCTGTCCTCCCTTATGTACTCATTCTCTCTCTCTCTCATTTATTCGTTTTATCTCATTTACTCACCTCGGACTCTACATTAAGACTACAAATATTTTAAGGTAAGTAATGAGTGAACTGTATATGCATTTTACTGCTCTGGGATGCTTAAATGTCATAGAATATTATGTGTGGGTGGGGTAGCCTGGCTAGATACCATACACACCACACTTGATTTCTTACAATAAATACTACTCATCTCACCCTAGATTAAGACTACAAATATTTTAGGTAAGTACTGAGTGTACTATATGTGTATTTTACTTTTTTATTGTTTTTAATGCCTAGTTCTATTACTAACTTAATACAGTGGAACCTCTACTTGCGAGTTTAATCCGTTCCATGACCTTGCTCGCAACTGGATTTGCTCGTTTGCAGAGTCAATTTTCCTCATTTAAATTAATTGAAATGCAATTAATTCATTCCAGTGGAATTCTGTACTTCAATAATTTCGCTAATATCAACTCTACGGCTTATTTATCTATCTCACTTCATCTCATATGACATAATAAACAATATAAATAACATAGAAACCTGATATATACTCTAAAATAAATGAAATATGTCATTCATGTAGTGGTATGGGCAGTGTCAGCGATGGAGGAAAGTTTGTCTGGACACCGGGCAAAATACTTCATGAATAATTTCGCTAATATCATCTATACTGCTTATTTATCTATCACAGTTCATCTAGTATGACATAACAAACAATATGAATAACACAGAAACATGATATATATTCTAGAATGAATAAAACATGTCATTATGTAACAGGTGGAGGCGGCCACAACCGCTCCCTCTTTGGTGTGGTAAACACTGCCATCTAGTGACGGCCTTTTGAAGCCGTCTATTTTTTTTTTTTTCAACAAGTCGGCCGTCTCCCACCGAGGTAGGGTGACCCAAAAAAGAAAGAAAATCCCCCAAAAAGAAAATCCTTTCATCATCATTCAACACTTTCACCACACTCACATATAATCACTGTTTTTGCAGAGGTGCTCAGAATACAAGTTTAAAAGCATATACGTATAAAGATACACAACATATCCCTCCAAACTGCCAATATCCCAAACCCCTACTTTAAAGTGCAGGCATTGTACTTCCCATTTCCAGGACTCAAGTCCGACTATATGAAAATAACCGGTTTCCCTGAATTTTTTTTTTTTTTTTTTTTTTTCAACAAGTCGGCCGTCTCCCACCGAGGCAGGGTGACCCAAAAAAGAAAGAAAATCCCCAAAAAGAAAATACTTTCATCATCATTCAACACTTTCACCACACTCGCACATTATCACTGTTTTTGCAGAGGTGCTCAGAATACAACAGTCTAGAAGCATAAACATATAAAGATACACAACATATCCCTCCAAACTGCCAATATCCCAAACCCCTCCTTTAAAGTGCAGGCATTGTACTTCCCATTTCCAGGACTCAAGTCCGACTATATGAAAATAACCGGTTTCCCTGAATCCCTTCACTAAATATTACCCTGCTCACACTCCAACAGATCGTCAGGTCCCAAGTACCATTCGTCTCCATTCACTCCTATCTAACACGCTCACGCACGCTTGCTGGAAGTCCAAGCCCCTTGCCCACAAAACCTCCTTTACCCCCTCTCTCCAACCCTTTCGAGGACGACCCCTACCCTGCCTTCCTTTCCCTATAAATTTATATGCTTTCCATGTCATTCTACTTTGATCCATTCTCTCTAAATGACCAAACCACCTCAACAACCCCTCTTCTGCCCTCTGACTAATGGTTTTATTAACTCCACACCTTTTCCTAATTTCCACACTCCGAATTTTCTGCATAATATTTACACCACACATTGCCCTTAAACAGGACATCTCCGCTGCCTCCAACCGTCTCCTCGTTGCTGCATTTACCACCCAAGCTTCACACCCATATAAGAGTGTTGGTACTACTATACTTTCATACATTCCCTTCTTTGCCTCCATAGATACCGTTTTTTGACTCCACATATACCTCAACGCACCACTCGCCTTTTTTCCCTCATCAATACTATGATTAACCTCATCCTTCATAAATCCATCCGCCGACACGTCAACTCCCAAGTATCTGAAAACATTCACTTCTTCCATACTCTTTTTTTTTTTTTTTTATTATCACACTGGCCGATTCCCACCAAGGCAGGGTGGCCCGAAAAAGAAAAACTTTCACCATCATTCACTCCATCACTGTCTTGCCAGAAGGGTGCTTTACACTACAGTTTTTAAACTGCAACATTAACACCCCTCCTTCAGAGTGCAGGCACTGTACTTCCCATCTCCAGGACTCAAGTCCGGCCTGCCGGTTTCCCTGAACCCCTTCATAAATGTTACTTTGCTCACACTCCAACAGCACGTCAAGTATTAAAAACCATTTGTCTCCATTCACTCCTATCAAACACGCTCACGCATGCCTGCTGGAAGTCCAAGCCCCTCGCACACAAAACCTCTTTTATCCCCTCCCTCCAACCTTTCCTAGGCCGACCCCTACCCCGCCTTCCTTCCACTACAGACTGATACACTCTTGAAGTTATTCTGTTTCGCTCCATTCTCTCCACATGTCCGAACCACCTCAACAACCCTTTCTCAGCCTCTGGACAACAGTTTTGGTAATCCGCACCTCCTCCTAACTTCCAAACTACGAATTCTCTGCATTATATTCACACCACACATTGCTCTCAGACATGACATTTCCACTGCCTCCAGCCTTCTCCTCGCTGCAACATTCATCACCCATGCTTCACACCCATATAAAAGCGTTGGTAAAACTATACTCTCATACAATCCCCTCTTTGCCTCCAAGGACAAAGTTCTTTGTCTCCACAGACTCCTAAGTGCACCACTCACCCTTTTCCCCTCATCAATTCTATGATTCACCTCATCTTTCATAGACCCATCCGCTGACACACGTCCACTCCCAAATATCTGAATACATTCACCTTCTCCATACTCTCTCCCTCCAATCTGATATCCAATCTTTCATCAAATAATCTTTTTGTTATCCTCATAACCTTACTCTTTCCTGTATTCACTTTCAATTTTCTTTTTTGCACACCCTACCAAATTCATCCACCAATCTCTGCAACTTCTCTTCAGAATCTCCCAAGAGCACAGTGTCATCAGCAAAGAGTAACTGTGACAACTCCCACTTTATGTGTGATTCTTTATCTTTTAACTCCACGCCTCTTGCCAAGACCCTCGCATTTACTTCTCTTACAACCCCATCTATAAATATATTAAACAACCACGGTGACATCACACATCCTTGTCTAAGGCCTACTTTTACTGGGAAATAATTTCCCTCTTTCCTACATACTCTAACTTGAGCCTCACTATCCTCGTAAAAAACTCTTCACTGCTTTCAGTAACCTACCTCCTACACCATACACCTGCAACATCTGCCACATTGCCCCCCTATCCACCCTGTCATACGCCTTTTCTAAATCCATAAATGGCACAAAGACCTCTTTAGCCTTATCTAAATATACTGTTCACTTATATGTTTCACTGTAAACACCTGGTCCACACACCCCCTACCTTTCCTAAAGCCTCCTTGTTCATCTGCTATCCTATTCCCCATCTTACTCTTAATTCTTTCATAATAACTCTACCATACACTTTGCCAGTATACTCAACAGACTCATCCCCCTATAATTTTTGCACTCTCTTTTATCCCCTTTGCCTTTATACGAAGGAACTATGCATGCTCTCTGCCAATGCCTAGGTACCTTACCCTCTTCCATACATTTATTTAAATAATTGCACCAACCACTCCAAAACTATATCCCCACCTGCTTTTAACATTTCGATCTTTATCCCATCAATCCCGGCTGCCTTACCCCCTTTCATTTTACCTACTGCCTCACGAACTTCCCCCACACTCACAACTGTGTCTTCCTCACTCCTACAAGATGTTGTTCCTCCTTGCCCTATACACGAAATCACAGCTTCCCTATCTTCATCAACATTTAACAATTCCTCAAATATTCCCTCCATCTTCCCAATACCTCTAACTCTCCATTTAATAACTCTCCTCTCCTATTTTTAACTGACAAATCCATTTGTTCTCTAGGCTTTCTTAACTTGTTAATCTCACTCCAAAATTTTTTCTTATTTTCAACAAAATTTGTTGATAACATCTCACCCACTCTCTCAATTGCTCTCTTTTTACATTGCTTCACCACTCTCTTTTTCTCCATATACTCTTCCCTCCTTGCATCACTTCTACTTTGTAAAAACTTCTCATATGCTAACTTTTTCTCCCTTACTACTCTCTTCACATCATCATTCACATCATCCTCCTTCCCAATTTGATATCCAATTTTTCTTTATCTAAATCATTTCACACCCTCATCACCTTACTCTTTTCTATGTTTACTTTCAACTTTCCACCTTTACACACATTCCCAAACTCATCCACTAACCTTTGCAATTTTTCTTTAGAATCTCCCATAAGCACAGTATCATCAGCAAAAAGTAACTGTCAATTTCGATTTTGAATTTGATTCCCCAAAATTTAATCCCACCCCTCTCCCGAACACCCTAGCATTTACTTCCTTTACAACCCCATCTATATATATATTAAACAACCATGGTGACATTACACATCCCTGTCTAAGACCTACTTTTACCGGGAAGTATTCTCCCTCTCTTCTACACACCCTAACCTGAGCCTCACTATCCTCATAAAAGCTCTTTACAGCATTTAATAACTTACCACCTATTCCATATACTTGCAACATCTGCCACATTGCTCCTCTATCCACTCTATCAGATGCCTTTTCTAAATCCATAAATGCAATAAAAACTTCCCTACCTTTATCTAAATACTGTTCACATACATGCTTCAATGTAAACACTTGATCTACACATCCCCTACCCACTCTGAAACCTCCTTGCTCATCCGCAATCCTACATTCTGTCTTACCTCTAATTCTTTCAATTATAACCCTACCGTACACTTTTCCTGGTATACTCAGTAAACTTATTCCTCTATAATTTTTACAGTCTCTTTTGTCCCCTTTTCCTTTATATAAAGGGACTATACATGCTCTCCGCCAATCCCTAGGTACCTTCCCCTCTTTCATACATTTATTAAACAAAAGTACCAACCACTCCAACACTATATCCCCCCTGCTTTTAACATTTCTGTCATGATCCCATTAGTTCCAGCTGCTTTACCCCCTTTCATTTTACGTAATGCCTCACGTACCTCCCCCACACTTACATTCTGCTCTTCTTCACTCCTAAAAGATGGTATACCTCCCTGACCAGTGCATGAAATTACTGCCTCTGTTTCTTTCTTAACATTTAAAAGTTCCTCAAAATATTCTTGCCATCTACCTAATACCTCCATCTCCCCATCTACTAACTCCCCTACTCTGTTTATAACTGACAAATCCATACTTTCCCTAGGCTTTCTTAACTTGTTTAACTCACTCCAAAATTTTTTCTTATTTTCATTAAAATTTCTTGACAGTGCCTCTCCCACTCTATCATCTGCTCTCCTTTTGCACTCTCTCACCACTCTCTTTACCTTTCTTTTACTCTCCATATACTCTCCTCTTCTTATAACACTTCTGTTTTGTAAAAACCTCTCATAAGCTAACTTTTTCTCTTTTATCACACCCTTTACTTCATCATTCCACCAATCACTCCTCTTTCCTCCTGCTCCCACCCTCCTATAACCACAAACTTCTGCCCCACATTCTAATACTGCATTTTTAAAACTATTCCAACCCTCTTCAACCCCCCCCCCCCCACTACTCATCTTTGCACTAGCCCACCTTTCTGCCAATAGTCGCTTATATCTCACCCGAACTTCCTCCTCCCTTAGTTTATACACTTTCACCTCCCTCTTACTTGTTGTTGCCACCTTCCTCTTTTCCCATCTACCTCTTACTCTAACTGTAGCTACAACTAAATAATGATCCGATATATCAGTTGCCCCTCTATAAACATGTACATCCTGGAGCCTACCCATCAACCTTTTATCCACCAATACATAATCTAATAAACTACTTTCATTACATGCTACATCATACCTTGTATATTTATTTATCTTCTTTTTCATAAAATAATAAACTACTTTCATTACGTGCTACATCATACCTTGTATATTTATTTATCTTCTTTTTCATAAAATATGTATTACTTATTACCAAATCTCTTTCTACACATAGCTCAATTAAAGGCTCCCCATTTACATTTACCCCTGGCACCCCAAATTTACCTACTACTCCCTCCATAATATTTTTACCCACTTTAGCATTGAAATCCCCAACCACCATTACTCTCACACTTGATTCAAAACTCCCCACGCATTCACTTAACATTTCCCAAAATCTCTCTCTCTCCTCTACACTTCTCTCTTCTCCAGGTGAATACACACTTATTATAACCCACTTTTCACATCCAATCTTTATTTTAATCCACATAATCCTTGAATTAATACATTTTTAGTCCCTCTTTTCCTGCCATAGCTTATCCTTCAACATTATTGCTACTCCTTCTTTAGCTCTAACTCCATTTGAAACCCCTGACCTAATCCCATTTATTCCTCTCCACTGAAACTCTCCTACCCCCTTCAGCTTTGTTTCACTTAAAGCCAGGACATCCAGCTTCTTCTCATTCATAACATCCACAATCATCTCTTTCTTATCATCTGCACAACATTCACACACATTCAGACTTCCCACTTCGACAATTTTCTTCTTCTTATTCTTATTATCTAGTATATTTATATGCATTTATAGGTACCTTACCCTCTTCCATACATTTATTAAATAATTGCACCAACCACTCCAAAACTATATCCCAACCTGCTTTTAACATTTCTATGGGATAAAGATAGAAATGTTAGAAGCAGGTGGGGATATAGTTTTGGAGTGGTTGGTGCAATTATTTAATAAATGTATGGAAGAGGGTAAGGTACCTAGGCATTGGCAGAGAGCATGCATAGTTCCTTTGTATAAAGGCAAAGGGGACAAAAGAGAGTGCAAAAATTATAGGGGGATAAGTCTGTTGAGTATACCTGGTAAAGTGTATGGTAGAGTTATTATTGAAAGAATTAAGAGTAAGACGGAGAATAGGATAGCAGATGAACAAGGAGGCTTTAGGAAAGGTAGGGGGTGTGTGGACCAGGTGTTTACAGTGAAACATACAAGTGAACAGTATTTAGGTAAGTCTCAAGAGGTTTTTGTGGCATTTATGGATTTGGAAAAGGCGTATGACAGGGTGGATAGGGGGGCAATGTGGCAGATGTTGCAGGTGTATGGTGTAGGAGGTAGGTTACTGAAAGCAGTGAAGAGTTTTTACGAGGATAGTGAGGCTCAAGTTAGAGTATGTAGGAAAGAGGGAGACTATTTCCCAGTAAAAGTAGGCCTTAGACAAGGATGTGTGATGTCACCGGGGTTGTTTAACATATTGATAGACGGGGTTGTAAGAGAAGTAAATGCGAGGATCTTGGCAAGAGACGTGGAGTTAAAAGATAAAGAATCACACACAAAGTGGGAGTTGTCACAATTGCTCTTTGCTGATGACACTGTGCTCTTGGGAGATTCTGAAGAGAAGTTGCAGAGGTTGGTGGATGAATTTGGTAGGGTATGCATAAGAAAATTAAAAGTGAATACAGGAAAGAGTAAGGTTATGAGGATAACAAAAAGATTAGGTGATGAAAGATTGAATATCAGATTGGAGAGAGAGAGTATGGAGAAGGTGAGTGTATTCAAATATTTGGGAGTGGACGTGTGAGCGGATGGGTCTATGAAAGATGAGGTGAATCATAGAATTGATGAGGGGGAAAAGGGTGAGCGGTGCACTTAGGAGTCTGTGGAGACAAAGAACTTTGTCCTTGGAGGCAAAGAGGGGAATGTATGAGAGTATAGTTTTACCAACACTCTTATATGGGTGTGAAGCATGGGTAATGAATGTTGCAGCAAGGAGAAGGCTGGAGGCAGTGGAGATGTCATGTCTGAGGGCAAAGTGTGGTGTGAATATAATGCAGAGAATTCGTAGTTTGGAAGTTAGGAGGAGGTGCGGGATTACCAAAACTGTTGTTCAGAGGGCTGAGGAAGGGTTGTTGAGGTGGTTCGGACATGTAGAGACAATGGAGCGAAACAGAATGACTTCAAGAGTGTATCAGTCTGTAGTGGAAGGAAGGCGGGGTAGGGGTCGGCCTAGGAAAGGTTGGAGGGAGGAGGTAAAGGAGCTTTTGTGTGCGAGGGGCTTGGACTTCCAGCAGGCATGCTTGAGCGTGTTTGATAGGAGTGAATGGAGACAAATGGTTTTTAATACTTGACGTGCTGTTGGAGTGTGAGCAAAGTAACATTTATGAAGGGATTCAGGGAAACCAGCAGGCCGGACTTGAGTCCTGGAGATGGGAAGTACAGTGCCTGCACTCTGAAGGAGGGGTGTTAATGTTGCAATTTAAAAACTGTAGTGTAAAGCACCCTTCTGGCAAGACAGTGGTGGAGTGAATTATGGTGAAAGTTTTTCTTTTTCGGGCCATCCTGCCTTGGTGGGAATCGGCCAGTGTGTTAATAAAAAAATAAATAAAATGGAAAAAAAGGGTGTTTCAATTTACAGCCGATTTCCGCTTTACAGCGGTAGCCTGGAACCTAACCTGCCATGTAAGTGGGGCATTACTTTATTTGACTTTATAACTGAGGGATGAGATGATGACAAAATTATTGCTGATGCCAATACCATTAAAATTAAATTATACCCATGGATACTGACGTTAAATTTTAAGCAGATGCTATTTTTTTTTTTTTAAACAAGTCGGCCATCTCCCACCAAGGCAGGGTGACCCAAAAAGAAAGAAAAAAAACAAAAATACAATACTTTCATCATCATTCAACACTTTCACCTCACTCACACATAATCAGTCTTTGCAGAGGCACCTAGATACAACAGTTTAGAAGCATAAACAGTGGATCCTCGGTTATTGTAATTAATCCTTTCCAGAGTGTGACACTAAAGCCAAATTTGACGATTTCCGAGTTCATTTTCCCCACAAGAAATAATGTAAATCCAATTAATCCATTCCAGACACCCAAAAGTATTAAGAAAATACAATTTTTTTACATGAAATATACATTTACCTATACAGAAAACAATGAGACATGAAGAATAAAACAATAACATCACACTTACCTTTATTGAAGACTCTTCTTAGTGTACTGAAGACGGGAGGGGAGAGGATGGAGAATTTACTGTTTGGAAGGGAAATCCCCCTTCCATAAAGACTTCAGGTACTAAGTCCTTTTCTGGGGTTACTTCCCTTCTTTATTTTTTAATGCCACTAAGACCAGCTTGAGCGTCACTGGACCCCTGTCGCTCAAAAAAGTGTTCCAGAGAAGTCTGTTTCTGGCGTATGTTAGGAAAGTCCTTCAATATGACACTAATATCAACTCTACGGCTTATTTATTTAGTACAGTTCATCTAATATGACATAATAAACAATATATTAATAATATAGAAACATGAGGGGTTGGATTTGAGTGGCGAGGGGTTGGATTTGAGTGGGATTTGCACATCAGAGCTTATTTCTTGGGTAGCATAGAAAATTGGGTTGGGCAAATGTTTTATTAGTGGGATGAATTGTAAAGGACCTGCCTAGTATGGGCCAACAGGCCTGCTGCAGTGTTCCTCCTTTCTTATGTTCTTATGATATATACTCTAGAATGAGTAAAATATGTCATTATGTATGTGACAAGTGTTGTTGTGTGTATAGTGGCCACTGAAAGATAAGCCTTACATAGTGGTGGTGATGGCGGCAGCAAGAAGCAGCAGAGGCGGCGGTGTTAGTCAGTAGCCCTATATACCTCCAACTACACTGGAGGAATCAGTCTCGTGCTGTCCTTTTTCTATCGATTAATCTCTTAACTTACTTGCTACACAGTTAACGCTACACTTTATCGCTGGCTGGCACTATAGCCTTTATCGACTCCTGCTGCTTTAGTATCGTACATATCGCAGAAACACTGAAGGAGGCACATTCTCCCCTCTCTCTCAGCTCTTTACCAAAGGGCTGGCTGGCACAAGAAACTTTCTTTGAGCCCTTGGTGGCTCATTTAGCAGTTGCAAGCACTAAAAACAATGCATCGTATGAAGGCGTGGGATTGTGCTCACTGGATGATAAACAATGGCATACTGATTGTCGGGACACTGTTGCCGTGTGGATGCGTTCGGGATGAATGACTATTACCAAGCTCAATGATGATAACCGAGCCAATATTTTGATGAAAAAACGTTATGATCTACGAATATTAAGAAATCCGATGGCTACGATATCTGTGGGTCCACTGTATAAAGATATGTAACATACCCCTCCAAAGTGCCAATATCCCAAAACCCCTCCTTTAACCCCTCGTCCCCTCTCCCAACCCCCAACCCTGAGGTGTCTCCTGGTGTTGCAAAATTTCAAAAAAAAAAAAAAAAAAAATCTTATGAAATGATAGAGAATCTTTTCCTGGTTGTAATGACACCAAAAAAATTGAAATTTGATGGAAAACTGACGGAATTATGCTCTCGCAAAGTTAGCGACCTCGGCGATACAGTATTTACAAATCAGCAATTTCGTCCACTTTGAGCCCTATTTTCTGCTAATTCCAATCTTCCAGTCGACCAAACTCATAGCTATTTCTTTAGAACTCCACATTTACTATCGATTGAGCACAAGAAACTGCCCATTTACCAATTTCAACTACCCAATAACGTGGTCAGAAATTTGAAATTTGGCCAATTTCACGAAAATTAAAAAATATGACAATTTCAAAATAAAGTCCAGAATGAACACTGCAGACATTCCTGGTTCTAAAATAACATTTTCTCTGTTCATCAGTCACGTCTCCAGGCCCCTCTGATATTTTGAATTTTTATTCAAACAAAAAATAAAAGATTTACTGTTATGCAGACTACTGCAATATTGTAATAATTGTACAAATAATATCAACCCATTCATGACTGCATATTAGAATGGCTAGTTGGACATTTATTGGACAATGACATCATTTGTTTACTTTTGAACATCGGCAAAAATCAAACATTTCCCTAATTTGAGTTCCATTTCCAGGTTCTTTTTGTAGTAAAACCAATCAAAATCACCTCTATTTCTATAATATGTTTTCCATTCTCTCAAGCGAGACCAAGAAAATGAGAATAGAACCATAAATACTATACGAAAAGAGACCACAAATTCGACATTTTAATTAAAAAAAAAAACGGTCAGTTTTTTCTCATTATGCACTGCATGCTCCAAGATTTTTTTTATGGTGCACACTGACCACACAGACCTATTCTCTCACATGTGGGCCTACCAGCTTTCTCCTGCTTGATTTGAAGCCGCAAGAATTTATGAGTATACATACGTCAAACACTGTACCTCGTAAGACGTATATATACGACCAAAACAGTCAAAGGGTTAAAGTGAAGGCATAGTACTTCCCATTTCCAGTACTCAAGTCCAGCTATATAACAATAACTGGTTTCCCTGAATCCCTTCACTAAATATTACCCTGCTCACAATCCAACAGCTTGTCAGGTCCCAAAAACCATTCGTCTCCATTCACTCCTATCTAACACACTCACACATGCTTGCTGGAAGTCCAAGCTCCTCGTCCACAAAACCTCCTTTACCCCCTCCCTCCAACCTTTTCGAGGATGACCCCTACCCCGTCTTCCTTCCCCTACAGATTTATATGCTCTCCAAGTCATTCTACTTTGATCCATTCTATCTAAATGACCAAACCACCTCAACAACCCCTCTTCAACTCTCTGACTAATATTTTTAGTAACTCCACACCTCCTCCTAATTTCCACACTCCAAATTCTCTGCATAACATTTACACCACACAATGCCCTTAGACAGGACATCTCCACTGCCTCCAACCGCCTCCTCATTCCTCCAATCACTCCGATACTAATATCACCAAAAGTAGCCAATACCACTGATAAAGATACCTAAGGACAACTCTAATCTGTACTTCTTATATATTTTTGTCCAGCAGATGGCCAGTTAGTGATGTCAAATTTCCAGATGATCTGGTATATCCATTTTCTCTACTTTCCTCTCATTTTTCCCTGAAGTCCCCAGGAAATTCACTTGCCTCTTGAAGGAACAGGAGGGGTTTCTTACCCCTTCCCTTACAATTTCTCACTGCCATTACTGACCTGACCACTACTTGCTACTTCTCACAGTTTTTTTTTTTCCTTATTTTTGGGTTTCAAAACAGCACCTTTTCAAGCTTCCCTCAAGATATTTACTGTTTACCTGACTCTGTTCCCATACTTGTCTCAGATTCCCAATAATTTCTCAATTCTTCATACCAAGAGGGCACTTAACTTTACAAAACCTTTTAAGATCACCTTGGAAACACATGATATTCCACAAGTTTAGGGAAAAAAAAGTTGAGGAAAGACTGTTGAGAGCTAAGTGTCATGTCTCAAGAACAACAAAAAATGAAGGGACATGATCACAATACAATCATGTATGCACACGTGTGTAGACTGCTTGCTGTTTTGTCAACATAAATCGGATAAACCTTAAAGCCTTCCAAAAATAGAGAGAACAAAAAATGCACAGCCCAAATTAAAATGAGAACTAAAAAAAAAATCTTTGCTAGAACTGAATGAAATATTGTAGAAGCAAAATTCAAGTCAGCAGAGGAGTATTAGGGGTTAATGTGTTACGGGTGCATTGCTCAGCTTCATCTACCCACCTATCTTGTCTTTACCTATATAATACTTGTTGTCAGAATCTGCCCGATTCATCATCTCCAAGAGTTTCACTTCAATCTGTGCCTGGTTGAGAAATGGTTTCTTGTTCTTTATTATTTTGATGGCCGTCCATGCCTGTTCCTCATGGTCGAAGGCTTTTACAACCTAAGGAAAAAGTTTGTTGTACTAGAATTCTAATATCAGATCTTACATATAAAACATCACAGGTATTATTTTGTAATTTTAAATAAAAAGTTAAACACCTCAGCATGAGAACATCATGGTATCTGAGGGAACACCATTAATCAAAATTATGTCTTTAAAGATGTTTACACAAATTGTAGACTTAATTTAATATTGTAAGACAGTAATATTTTATACTACAATATTAATGTGTTTCTATGAGAAACAATCTAGATGCAATTCAACAAGACCAACTAGAATTCTAAAATCTCTATCATTATCAAGAATGTAAACACAACTCACCTGACCAAAAGAACCTTTGCCTATTAATGAGTCAATTTCATATCTATCTTCAAACTTTTCCCCAGACTTGATCATGTAATCATGGTTGTCATCGTCATAACCATCATTGTAAACTTTCCGCTCCTTTTTGTGCATGCTTGGACTCTGACCCTGGGTTTGTTGGGCCCTTTTCTTTTTCTTGGCATAGTAAACCTAAAACAGATATTAGACATTATATAAAATGCTTATAATAACATTTATAACATATCTTTCTTCTTTCAACACACCAGCCGTACACCACCGAGGCGGGGTTGCTCAAAAGGAAAAACAAAAGTTTCTCTTTTTACATTTAGTAATATATACAGGAGAAAGGGTTACTAGCCCCTTGCTCCTGGCATTTTAGTCGCCTCTTACAACACGCATGGCTTATGGAGGAAGAATTCTGTTCCACTTCCCCATGAAGATAAGAGGAAATCAACAAGAACTAGAAAGAAAATAGAAGAAAACCCAGAGGGGTATGTATATATATGCTTGTACACATAAGTGCAGTGTGACCTAAGTGTAAGTAGAAGTAGCAAGACATACCTGAAATCTTGCATGTTTATGAAACAGGAAAAAGGACACCAGCAATTATTTTTTATTTTTTTTTTTCCAACAAGTTGGTCGTCTCCCACCGAGGCAGGGTGACCCAAAAAAGAAAGAATATCCCCAAAAAGAAAATACTTTCATCATCATTCAACACTTTCACCACACTCACACATTATCACTGCTTTTGCAGAGGTGCTCAGAATACAACAGTTTAGAAGCATATACGTATAAAGATACACAACATATCCCTCCAAATTGCCAATATCCCAAATCCCTCCTTTAAAGTGCAGGCATTGTACTTCCCATTTCCAGGACTCAAGTCCGACTATATGAAAATAACCGGTTTCCCTGAATCCCTTCACTAAATATTACCCTGCTCACACTCCAACAGATCGTCAGGTCCCAAGTATCATTCGTCTCCATTCACTCCTATCTAACACGCTCATGCACGCTTGCTGGAAGTCCAAGCCCCTCGCCCACAAAACCTCCTTTACCCCCTTTTTCCAACCCTTTCGAGGACGACCCCTACCCCTCTTTCCTTCCCCTATAGATTTATATGCTTTCCATGTCATTCTACTTTGATCCATTCTCTCTAAATGACCAAACCACCTCAACAACCCCTCTTCTGCCCTCTGACTAATGCTTTTATTAACTCCACACCTTCTCCTAATTTCCACACTCCGAATTTTCTGCATAATATTTACACCACACATTGCCCTTAGACAGGACATCTCCACTGCCTCCAACCGTCTCCTCGCTGCTGCATTTACCACCCAAGCTTCACATCCATATAAGAGTGTTGGTACTACTATACTTTCATACATTCCCTTCTTTGCCTCCATAGATAACGTTTTTTTGACTCCACATATACCTCAACGCACCACTCACCTTTTTTCCCTCATCAATTCTATGATTAACCTCATCCTTCATAAATCCATCCGCCGACACGTCAACTCCCAAGTATCTGAAAAACATTCACTTCTGCCATACTCCTCCTCCCCAATTTGATATCCAATTTTTCTTTATCTAAATCATTGATACCCATATCACCTTACTCTTTTCTATGTTCACTTTCAACTTTCTACCTTTACACACATTCTCAAACTCATCTACTAACCTTTGCAATTTTTCTTTAGAATCTCCCATAAGCACAGTATCATCTGCAAAAAGTAACTGTGTCAATTCCCATTTTGAATTTGATTCCCCATAATTTAATCCCACCCCTCTCCCGAACACCCTAGCATTTACTTCTTTTACAACCCCATCTATAAATATATTAAACAACCATGGTGACATTACACATCCCTGTCTAAGACCTACTTTTACCGGGAAGTATTCTCCCTCTCTTCTACACACCCTAACCTGAGCCTCACTATCCTCATAAAAGCTCTTTACAGCATTTAATAACTTACCACCTATTCCATAAACTTGCAACATCTGCCACATAGCTCCTCTATCCACTCTATCATATGCCTTTTCTAAATCCATAAATGCAATAAAAACTTCCCTACCTTTATCTAAATACTGTTCACATATATGCTTCAATGTAAACACTTGATCTACACATCCCCTACCCACTCTGAAGCCTCCTTGCTCATCCGCAATTCTACATTCTGTCATACCTCTAATTCTTTCAATTATAACTCTACTGTATACTTTTCCTGGTATACTCAGTAAACTTATTCCTCTATAATTTTTACAATCTCTTTTGTCCCCTTTCCCTTTATATAAAGGGACTATACATGCTCTCTGCCAATCCCTAGGTACCTTCCCCTCTTTCATACATTTATTAAACAAAAGTACCAACCACTCCAACACTATATCCCCCCCTGCTTTTAACATTTCTGTCATGATCCCATCAGTTCCAGCTGCTTTACCCCCTTTCATTCTACGTAATGCCTCACGTACCTCCACCACACTTACATTCTGCTCATCTTCACTCCTAAAAGATGGTATACCTCCCTGGCCAGTGCATGAAATTACCGCCAATTACCAGCAATTATACCATCATGTAAAACAATTACAGGCTTTCATTTTACACTCACTTGGCAGGACGGTAGTACCTCCTGGGTGGTTGCTGTCTACCAACCTACTACCTTTATTTTATATATATATATATATATATATATATATATATTATATATATATATATATATATATATATATATATATATATATATATATATATATATATATATATATTATATATATATATATATATATATATATATATATATATATATATATATATATATATATATACACATACATATACACAGGTCTCCCTCAACATTCGCGAGGGTTAGGGGATCAAGAGCCTTGCGAATGTTGAAAAACCGTGAATGTTTGGTGCCCCCAATATATTGTAGGGGAATATAATACAATACTGCTTCCTTAACTTGTTGAACCATGAACAATCATAAAATACATGAAAATGTCGTAAATTGTACTAAATATATACATGTTATGCTTTAATAACATGTATGTTATTAAATACCACAGATTCTACCACTGACTCCACCACTTCCCCAACCACTGCGAGTCCCTACTACCCTCCCTCCGACCCCCGCAAGTGGCAGCCAGCCCTCCCACCACTCAGTGTGGTGAGTGTTTTGTTTGTTCATTATTTGCTATTAAACTACAGTATAAATAATGTAAACCCATTCATGACTGCATATTGCAATGGCTATTCGGACAGGTATTAGACGGTGACATCATGCGTTTACTCTTGAACACAGCAAAGAATCAAACATTTCTGCTACTGCTAATAATAACAATAACAATAACAATAATAATAATAATAATAATAATAATAATAATAATAATAATAATAATAATAATAATAATAATAATACAATATAATTGAAGAAGGAAATTGTACAAAAATACGAGGGAGTGGTTGACACATCGTCAGTGTGGCTTTGTTTATGCTGGAGTGAGCGTTAGTCTCCCTGCTCTTCCAAACATTTCATGATAATTCACCGGTTGAGGCAGTGGTATTTAATAACACATATATTATAAATAATAATAGTACATATTATTAATAACATGTATTATTATTATTATTAATAACATGTATGTTATTAAATACCACTGCCTCAATCGCTGCCTCAACAGCTGCCTCACCCACTGCCTCAATCGCTGCCTCAACAGCTGCCTCACCCACTGCCTCAATCGCTGCCTCAACAGCTGCCTCACCCACTACCTCAATCGCTGCCTCAACAGCTGCCTCACCCACTGCCTCAATCGCTGCCTCAACAGCTGCCTCACCCACTGCCTCAATCGCTTCCTCACCCACTGCCTCAATCGCTGCCTCAACAGCTGCCTCACCCACTGCCTCAATCGTTGCCTCAACAGCTGCCTCAACCACTGCCTCAATCGTTTCCTCAACAGCTGCCTCACCCACTGCCTCAATCGTTTCCTCAACAGCTGCCTCACCCACTGCCTCAATCGCTGCCTCAACAGCTGCCTCACCCACTGCCTCAATCGCTGCCTTAACAGCTGCCTCACCCACTGTCTCAATCGCTGCCTCACCCACTGCCTCAATCGCTGCCTCAACAGCAGCCTCAACAGCTGCCTCACCCACTGCCTCAATCGCTGCCGCACCCACTGCCTCAATCGCTGCCTCAACAGCTGCCTCAACCACTGCCTCAATCGTTTCCTCAACAGCTGCCTCACCCACTGCCTCAATCGCTGCCTCAACAGCTGCCTCACCCACTGCCTCAATCGCTGCCTCAACAGCTGCCTCAACAGCTGCCTCACCCACTGTCTCAATCGCTGCCTCACCCACTGCCTCAACTGCTGCCTCAACAGCAGCCTCAACAGCTGCCTCACCCACTGCCTCAATCGCTGCCTCAACCACTGCCTCAATCGCTGCCTCAACAGCTGCCTCAACCACTGCCTCTACCACTCTAGTCACACTCAATCTACAAGCACCAAACACAATGAATAATTGTGAAATGTTTGGAAGAGCAGGGAGACTAATGTTCACTCCAGCATAAACAAAGCCACACTGACAATGTGTCAACCACTCCCTCGTATTTTTGTACAACTTCCTTCTTCAATTATATCGTATTTATTATTATTATTATTATTATTACTATTCTTATTATTAGCAGTAGCAGAAATGTTTGATTCTTTGCTGTGTTCAAGAGTAAACACATTTTTTATTATTATTATTATCACACTGGCCGATTCCCACCAAGGCAGGGTGGCCCGAAAAAGAAAAACTTTCACCATCATTCACTCCATCATTGTCTTGCCAGAAGGGTGCTTTACACTACAGTTTTTAAACTGCAACATTAACACCCCTCCTTCAGAGTGCAGGCACTGTACTTCCCATCTCCAGGACTCAAGTCCGGCCTGCCGGTTTCCCTGAACCCCTTCATAAATGTTACTTTGCTCACACTCCAACAGCACGTCAAGTATTAAAAACCATTTGTCTCCATTCACTCCTATCAAACACGCTCATGCATGCCTGCTGGAAGTCCAAGCCCCTCGCACACAAAACCTCCTTTACCCCCTCTCTCCAACCTATCCTAGGCCTACCCCTACCCCGCCTTCCTTCCACTACATACTGATACACTCTTGAAGTCATTCTGTTTCGCTCCATTCTCTCTACATGTCCGAACCACCTCAACAACCCTTCCTCAGCCCTCTGGACAACATTTTTGGTAATCCCGCACCTTCTCCTAACTTCCAAACTATGAATTCTCTGCATTATATTCACACCACACATTGCCCTCATACATGACATCTCCACTGCCTCCAGCCTTCTCCTCGCTGCAACATTCATCACCCATGCTTCACACCCATATAAGAGCGTTGGTAAAACTATACTCTCATACATTCCCCTCTTTGCCTCCAAGGACAAAGTTCTTTGTCTCCACAGACTCCTAAGTGCACCACTCACTCTTTTCCCCTCATCAATTCTATGATTCACCTCATCTTTCATAGATCCATCCGCTGACACGTCCACTCCCAAATATCTGAATACATTCACCTCCTCCATACTCTCTCCCTCCAATCTGATATTCAATCTTTCATCACCTAATCTTTTTGTTATCCTCATAACCTTACTCTTTCCTGTATTCACCTTTAATTTTCTTCTTTTGCATACCCTACCAAATTCATCCACCAATCTCTGCAACTTCTCTTCAGAATCTCCCAAGAGCACAGTGTCATCAGCAAAGAGCAGCTGTGACAACTCCCACTTTGTGTGTGATTCTTTATCTTTTAACTCCACGCCTCTTGCCAAGACCCTCGCATTTACTTCTCTTACAACCCCATCTATAAATATATTAAACAACCATGGTGACATCACACATCCTTGTCTAAGGCCTACTTTTACTGGGAAATAATATCCCTCTTTCCTACATACTCTAACTTGAGCCTCACTATCCTCGTAAAAACTCTTCACTGCTTTCAGTAACCTACCTCCTACATCATACACTTGCAACATCTGCCACATTGCCCCCCTATCCACCCTGTCATACACCTTTTCCAAATCCATGTCACCGTCTAATACATGTCCGAATAACCATTCCAATATGCAGTCATGAATGGGTTTACATTATTTATACTGTAGTTTAATAGCAAATAATAAACAAACAAAACACTCACCACACTGAGTGGTAGGAGGGCTGGCTGCCAGTTGCAGGGGTCGGTGGAAGGGTAGTAGGCACGGGGGGAAACTTGAATATAATTTGGCGGCTGGGAATTTGGTGGCTGGGAATTTGGCAGTTGGGAATTCGCAAATGTGTGAAGCCCGCGAAAGCTGAAAACGTGAATGTTGAGGGAGACCTGTATATATTCGTTCTTTCAACACACCGGCCGTATCCCACCGAGGCAGGGTGGCCCAAAAGGAAAAACAAAAGTTTCTCCTTTCACATTTAGTAATATATATAGGAGAAGGGGTTACTAGCCCCTTGCTCCTGGCATTTTAGTCGCCTCTTACAACACGCATAGCTTACAGAGGAAGAATTCTGTTCCACTTCCCCATGGAGATAAGAGGAAATAAACAAGAACAAGAACTAGTAAGAAAATAGAAGAAAACCCAGAGGGGTGTGTATATATATGCTTGTACATGTATGTGTAGTGTGACCTAAGTGTAAGCAGAAGGAGCAAGAAGTACCTGAAATCTTGCATGTGTATGAAACAGAAAAAAAGACACCAGCATTCCTACCATCATGTAAAACAATTACAGGTTTCCACTTTACACTCACTTGGCAGGACGGTAGTAAAATGAAAGCCTGTAATTGTTTTACATGATGGTAGGATTGCTGGTGTCCTTTCTTCTGTATCATAAACATGCAAGATTTCAGGTACGTCTTGCTACTTCTACTTACACTTAGGTCACACTATACATACATTTTTTTTTTTCAACAAGTCGGCCGTCTCCCACTGAGGCAGGGTGACCCAAAAAAGAAAATCCCCAAAAAGAAAATACTTTCATCATCATTGAACACTTTCACCACACTCACACATTATCACTGTTTTTGCAGAGGTGCTCAGAATACAACAGTTTATAAGTATATACATATAAAGATACACAACATATCCCTCCAAACTGCCAATATCCCAAACCCCTCCTTTAAAGTGCAGACATTGTACTTCCCATTTCCAGAACTCAAGTCCGACTATATGAAAATAACCGGTTTCCCTGAATCCCTTCACTAAATACAGTGGAACCTCAAAAATTGAACTTAATCTGTTCCAGGAGCTAGTTCTAAATTCAAAAAGTCTGAAATTTGAAGCAATATTTCCCATAAGAAATAATGGAAATACAATTAATCCGTTCCAGAAACCCAAAAATATTCACACAAAAAATACATTTTATAGAGATTAAATACAGTTTTACATACAACAAATACTATAGTTTTTAATTATGTATAGTAATACAAATAAAATAACATTTTTACTTACCTTTATTGAAGATTGGTGATGGCATCTGGAAGATAGGGAGGAGGAGAGAGAGAGTTGGGGTTAGTGTTTGGAAGGAGAATCCCCCTCCATGAGGGCTTCAGGTAAAGCCCTCTCTGGGGTTACTTCCCTTCTCTGGTTTTTAATGCCACTAGGACCAGCTTGAGAGTCACTGGACCCCTGTCTCACAAAATAACTGTCCACAGTCCTCTGTTTCTGGTGCCTCTTTAACATTTCCCTAAATTGGAACATGGTTCTGTCACTGAACTTGTTGCAAAGATGGCTTGTTTCAGCTTGCTCAGGGTGGTACTTCTGCGCAAACATTTGGACATCATTCCACTTGGCACAAATCTCCTTAATCTTTGAAGAAGGCACCTCATCCACTCCCTCTTCCTCCTCCTCTGAAGCAAGTTCCTCAGCTGTGGTCTGATACTGCTCCAGATGAAGCTCTTGCAGCTCTTCAGTGGTTAGCTCATCCCTGTGGTCCTCCACCAACTCTTCCACATCCTCCCCACTCACCTCCAACCCCAGGGTGTTCCCGAATGCCACAATAGAGTCCACAACAGGCAGAGGGTCACCTGGGTCAGGGTCAGCCTCAAACCCTTCAAAATCCCTTTTTTGGACACAATCTGGCCACAATTATCTCCAAGCAGAGTTCAAAGTCCTGGAAGTCACTCCCTCCCAAGCCTTACCTATAAGGCTTATGGAGTTGTAGATGTTGAAGTGATTCCTCCAGAACTCTTAGGGTCAACTTAGTGTCTGTGGTCACTTCAAAGCACTTTTCAAACACTGCTTTTGTGTAGAGTTTTTTGAAGTTAGAAATGACCTGCTGGTCCATGGGCTGGAGGAGAGGAGTGGTGTTAGGAGGCAAGAACTTCACTTTTATAAAACTGAATTCCTTAGACAAGAGGTCTAATAAGTTTGGAGGATGAGCAGGAGCATTGTCCATTAACAGGAGGCACTTGAGTGGCAATTTCTTTTCCTGGAGGTATTTTTTCACACTGGGGCCAAACACTTCACAGACCCACTCTTTGAAAATTTGCCTTGTGACCCACACCTTATGATTAGCTTTCCACAAGACACATAACTTGTTCTTAAAGACTGTTTTTCTTAAACACTCTGGGATTTTCTGAATGATACACAAGTAAAGGCTTCACTTTAAAATCACTACTAGCATTAGCACAGAACAAAAGAGTAAGCCTGTCTTTCATAGGCTTGTGTCCTGGCAGTGCCTTTTCCTCCTGTGTGATGAAGGTCCTTTTTGGCATTTTCTTCCAAAACAAGCCTGTTTCGTCACAATTAAACACTTGTTCAGGTTTCAAATCTTCACTATGTACCCCTTAAACTCCTGTACAAACTTCTCAGCCGCCCGTTTGTCTGAACTGGCTGCCTCACCATGTCTTACAACATTGTGTATGCCACTATGCTTCTTAAATCTGTCAAACCAGCCTCTGCTGGCCTTAGATTCACCATCAGCACTGGTTGCAGAAGTTTTCTGTACCAGATCGGGATGCAACTTCCTTGCCTTTTCGCAAATAATCGTCTCTGAAACACTATCACCTGCAATCTCTTTATCCTTGATCCACACCAGCAACAACTTCTCAACCTCTTCAACTATTTGTGGTGTTTTTTTGGTTAGCATATTAACACCTTTCGCAACATTAGATTCCTTGATTTGTTCTTTCTTTGCCAGGATAGAACTGATGGTCGACTTGTTTTTCCCAAACATCCTGGCAAGCTCAACAAGTCTCACACCACTCTCATACTTCTGCATTATTTCCTTCTTCACATCTATGGTGTTTCTCACTTTCTTTACCACAGGGGTACCACTAGCAAGTTTCCCTGGGCCCATGGCAGCTTATTTCACAGTCCCACAAGCACTAAACATAACGAAATAATCATAAAATGTGTGAATGAGAGCACAGGTTAGTGTTCACTCAAGCATAAACAAAGCTAGACTGCTCATGGCACCTGCGCGGGGACGCGGACAGAGCGGGCCAGCGGACAGGTCCTGTACCTGGCGGTCTGAAATTAGGGGCGCGTTCGATAATTGAGACACAGTTTGTCCGAAAAAATGGTCTTATTTTCGAAACGTTCGATATTTAATACGTTCGATTTTTGAGGTTCCACTGTATTACCCTGCTCACACTCCAACAGATAGTCAGGTCCCAAGTATCATTCGTCTCCATTCACTCCTATCTAACACGCACACGCATGTTTGCTGGAAGTCCAAGCCCCTCGCCCACAAAACCTCCTTTACCCCCTCTCTCCAACCCTTTCGAGGACGACCCCTACCCCGCCTTCCTTCCCCTATAGATTTATATGCTTTCCATGTCATTCTACTTTGATCCATTCTCTCTAAATGACCAAACCACCTCAACAACCCATCTTCTGCCCTCTGACTAATACTTTTATTAACTCCACACCTTTTCCTAACTTTCACACTCCAAATTTTCTGCAAAATATTTACAAAACACATTGCCCTTAGACAGGACATCTCCACTGCCTCCAACCATCTCCTCGCTGCTGCATTCACAACCCAAGCTTCACATCCAGATAAGAGTGTTGGTACTATACTTTCATACATTCATTTCTTTGCCTCCATAGATAACGTTTTTTGACTCCACATATACCTCAACGCACCACTCACCTTTTTTTCCCTCATCATTTCTATGATTAACCTCATCCTTCATAAATCCATCTGCCAACACATCAACTCCCAAGTATCTGAAAACATTCACTTCTTCCATACTCCTTCCCAATTTGATATCCAATTTTTCTTTATCTAAATCATTTGATACCCTCATCACCTTACTCTTTTCTATGTTCACTTTCAACTTTCTACCTTTACACACACTCCCAAACTCATCCACTAACCTTTGCAATTTTTCTTTAGAATCTCCCATAAGCACAGTATCATCAGCAAAAAGTAACTGTGTCAATTCCCATTTTGTATTTGATTCCCCATAATTTAATCCCACCCCTCTACCAAACACCCTAGCATTTACTTCTTTTACAACCCCATCTATAAATATATTAAACAACCATGGTGAGATTACACATCCCTGTCTAAGACCTACTTTTACTGGGAAGTAGTCTCCCTCTCTTCTACACACCCTAACCTGAGCCTCACTATCCTCATAAAAACTCTTTACAGCATTTAGTAACTTACCACCTATTCCATATACTTGCAACATCTGCCACATTGCTCCCCTATCCACTCTATCATATGCCTTTTCTAAATCCATAAAGGCAATAAAAACTTCCCTACCCTTATCTAAATACTGTTCACATATATGCTGCAGTGTAAACACTTGATCTACACATCCCCTACCCACTCGGAAACCTCCTTGCTCATCCGCAATCCTACATTCTGTCTTACCTCTAATTCTTTCAATTATAACCCTACCGTACACTTTTCCTGGTATACTCAGTAAACTTTATTTCTCTATAATTTTTACAATCTCTTTTGTCCCCCTTCCCTTTATATAAAGGGACTATACATGCTCTCCGCCAATCCCTAGGTACCTTCCCCTCTTTCACACATTTATTAAACAAAAGTACCAACCACTCCAACACTATATCCCCCCCTGCTTTTAACATCTGTCATGATCCCATCAGTTCCAGCTGCTTTACCTCCTTTCATTCTACATAATGCCTCACGTACCTCCCCCACACTTACATTTTGCTCTTCTTCACTCCTAAAAGATGGAATACCTCCCTGGCCAGTGTAAGAAACTACCGCCTCCCTTTCTTCCTCAACATTTAAAAGTTCCTCAAAATATTCTCGCCATCTACCTAATACCTCCATCTCCCCATCTACTAACTCCCCTACTCTGTTTTTAACTGACAAATCCATACGTTCCCTAGGCTTTCTTAACTTGTTTAACTCACTCCAAAATTTTTTCTTATTTTCATTAAAATTTCTTGACAGTGCCTCTCCCACTCTATCATCTGCTCTCCTTTTGCACTCTCTCACCACTCTCTTCACCTTTCTTTTACTCTCCATATTCTCTGCTCTTCTTATAACACTTCTGCTTTGTAAAAGCCTCTCATAAGCTAACTTTTTCTCTTTTATCACACCCTTTACTTCATCATTCCACCAATCACTCCTCTTTCCATCTGCCCCCACCCTCCTATAACCACAAACTTCTGCCCCACATTATAATACTGCATTTTTAAAACTATTCCAACCCTCTTCAACCCCCCCACTACTCATCTTTGCACTATCCCACCTTTCTGCCAATAGTCGCTTATATCTCACCCGAACTTCCTCCTCCCTTAGTTTATACACTTTCACCTCTCTCTTACTTGTTGTTGCCACCTTCCGCTTGTCCCATCTACCTCTTACTCTAACTGTAGTTACAACTAAATAATGGTCCGATATATCAGTTGCCCCTCTATAAACATGTACATCCTGGAGCCTACCCATCAACCTTTTATCCACCAATATATAATCTAACAAACTACTTTCATTATGTGCTTCATCATACCTTGTATATTTATTTATCCTCTTTTTCATAAAATATGTATTACTTATTACCACATTTCTTTCTACACATAGCTCAATTAACCCTTTGAGGGTTTTGGTCGTACTAGTACGTCTTACGACTAAGGGTTTTTGACGTACTAGTACGCCTAAATTCTAGCGCCCTCAAAAATCTAGTGAGAGAAAGCTGGTAGGCCTTCATATGAAAGAATGGGTCTAAGTGGTCAGTGTGCACAGTCTAAAAAAAATCCTGCAGCACACAGTGCATAATGAGAAAAAAAAAACTTTGACCGTTTTTTTGGAATAAAACAGCGACTTTGCACTGTATTTTCGTATGGTATTTATTGTTGTATTCTAGTTTTCTTGGTCTCATTTTATAGAATGGAAAACATATTACAGAAATTGAGATGATTTTGACTGGTTTTACAATGAAAGATACCTTGAAATTGAGCTCAAAGTAGCAGAAATGTTCGATTTTCACCAAATTTCAAAAGTAAACAAATCGTGCCAATGATCCAATACACGTCAACTGGTGAGTCTAATATTCTTTCACAAGTGCGCCAATAATATTTATACCATTTTTTACACTAATGCAGTAGTCTGCATAACAGCAAATCTTATATTTTTTGTGAGAATAAAAATTCAAAGTGGAATGTCTTTCTTGTTTATTCTGGACCCTATTCGGAAATTGGCATCTTTTGAAATTTGTATGAAATTGGCAAAATTGCTAAATTCTGACCACTGTACTGGATACTTGAATTTCATATATGGGTGGTTTCTTGCACCCATTCGATAGAAAAAATGGAGTTCTAGCGAAATATTCATGTTTTTTGTCGACTAGTACAGTGGAATTGGCCGAAAAAGGGGCTCAAAGTGGGCAAAATCGCCGATGCGTAAACATCCCCGAGACCACTAACTTCGCAAGAGCACAATTCCGTAAGTTTTCCATCAAATTTCAAACTTTTGGTGTCCTTATGATCGGGAAAAGATTGTCTATCTTTTCATAAGAGAAAATTATTTTTTTTTTTTTAAATTTGGCTGATCTTGAGAACGAGTTTCGGAGAGGCCCTGTCGACCCTCAAAGGGTTAAAGGCTCCCCATTTACATTTACCCCTGGCACCCCAAATTTACCTACTACTCCCTCCATAACATTTTTACCCACTTTAGCATTGAAATCCCCAACCACAAGTACTCTCACACTTGGTTCAAAACTCCCCACCCTTTCACTCAACATTTCCCAAAATCTCTCTCTCTCTCATCTACACTTCTCTGTTCTCCAGGTGCATACACGCTTACTATAACCCACTTTTCACATCCAACCTTTATTTTACTCTACATAATCCTTGAATTAATACATTTATAGTCCCTCTTTCCTGCCATAGCTTATCCTTCAACATTATTGCTACTCCTTCTTTAGCTCTAACTCTATTTGAAACCCCTGACCTAATCCCATTTATTCCTCTCCACTGAAACTCTTCCACCCCCTTCAGCTTTGTTTCACTTAAAGCCAGGACATCCAGCTTCTTCTCATTCATAACATCCACAATCATCTCTTTCTTATCATTTGCACAACATCCACGCACATTCAGACTTCCCACTTTGACAATTTTCTTCTTATTCTTTTTAGTAATCTTTACAGGAAAAGGGGTTACTAGCCCATTGTTCCTGGCATTTTAGTTGACTTTTACAACACGCATGGCTTACGGAGGAAAGATTCTTATTCCACTTCCCCATGGATATAAAAGAAAAAGTAATAAGACCAAGAACTATTAAGATAAAATCAAAGAAAACTCAGATGAGTGTGTATAAATAAACGTGTACAGGAGGGTCCCGCTTTACGGCGTTTCACTTTATGGCGTTCCGCTAATACGGTCATTTCAAATTATGACCAAAACTCGGTATACGGCTCCCCCCACCTGACTTTCTAATACCGTCACCGCGCCCCACCCTGTTTGTTTACATTCTTCGTGAGCTCAGTAAGCACTAAGTCTCTCCATTTTGTCTGGAAACTCCAAAATTTCAAATGTTTTTAAAAGTTATTTCATATTTTATATATACTCTGATAATTATACTTATGTATACCTGTACTTAAATAAACTTACATACTGTGCTGGCATGCAGGTACACATTAAAATCAGTAAGAGTGTCTTATGTCTCCAGACGTCATATTAGTAATGATAATAATAATCATCGAGTCTCATTTAAATGTCGTATATTACGTTAAATACACATTTTCATTAATCCATCTATGATATTTTTTCAAAATTATATAATAAACACGATACATAACATAAAAAGATGATAAATACACCCCACAATAGAATAAATAAACATAAATATGAGATGTGGTAGCAGACGACTTGCACAAGTGACACCATATTAGAAATGATAATAATAATAATAATCACCGAGTCTCATTAAATGTTGTATATTACGTTAATATACACATTTTCATTAATCCATCCATGATATTTTTTTCAAAATTATATAATAAACACGATACATAACATAAAAAGATGATAAATACACCCTACAATAGAATAAATAAACATAAATATGAGATGTGGTAGCCAGATAACTTGTACAAGTGATGCCAAGAATAACATTTTCTCTAATCTAACATAAGAGAAAATGTGTTACTGGGGGTAACTATAGAAAATTATTCCTTTCGTATGTATGTAAGTAAGTTTATTCAGGTATACACAAATACAGTTACATAGATTATCATACAAAACAACATATGTGTAGAGAACCTAGGATAACCCAAAAAAGTCAGAGTGACTTATTTCCATTGCCTTCACTCAGAGTATCATTTCTTCTCAAAATGATGTTACATGAGAATGGGAGTGTTCTTCTTTATTTATTCTACCGTATCAATGTAGAGACAACCTGTACACAATGTAACTTGTACACAAACCAGACGTGTACACTTCGTTTACAAAACTTACCTTCGCCTGGTTTTGTTTACATAACTCTGCGCCTGTCCTCTCTCATGCACTCATTCTTTCTCTCTCTCATTTATTCGTTTTATCTCATTTACTTACTCCTGACCCTACATTAAGACTACAAATATTTTAAGGTAAGTAATGAGTGAACTGTATATACATTTTATCGCTCTGGGATGCTTAAATGTAATAGAATATTATGTGTAGGTGGGTTGGCCTGGTATGGTAGCCTGGCTGACTACCATACATACCACACTTGATTTCTTACAATAAATACTACTTGTCTCACCCTAGATTAAGACTATAAATATTTTAAGGTAAGTAATGAGTGCACTATGTGTGTATTGTACTTTTTTATTGTTTTTTGATGCCTGGTTCTATTGCTAACTTAATATATGTTAGTGTAAACTTGTTATCTAGTGTTTGTATGCATTCGTAAGTGGAAAAAAAGGGTGTTCCACTTTACGGCGGTTTCCGCTTTACGGCGGTAGCCTGGAACCTAACCAGCCATATAAGTGGGGCCTTCCTGTACATGTATGTGACCTAAGTGTAAGTAGAAGTAGCAAGACATACCTGTAATCTTGCATATTTATGAGACAGACAAAAGACACCAGCAATCCTACCATCATGTAAAACAATTACAGGTTTTCGTTTTACTCTCACTTGGCAGGACGGTAGTACCTCCCTGGGTGGTTGCTGTCTACCAACTTACTACTAAATATATATATGTTTCTTCTTCTTTCAACACACCGGCCGTTATCCCATCGAGGCGGGGTGGCCCAAAAGGAAAAACAAAAGTTTCTCCTTTCACATTTAGTAATATATACAGGAGAAGGGGTTACTAGCCCCTTGCTCCTGGCATTTTAGTCGCCTCTTACAACACGCATAGCTTACGGAGGAAGAATTCTGTTCAACTTCCCCATGGAGATAAGAGGAAATAAACAAGAACTAGCAAGAAAATAGAAGAAAACCCAGAGGGGTGTGTATATATATGTTTGTACATGTATGTGAAGTGTGACCTAAGTGTAAGTAGAAGTAGCAAGATGTACCTGAAACCTTGCATATTTATGAGACAGAAAAAATACCAGCAATCTACCATCATGTAAAACAATTACAGGCTTTCATTTTACACTCACTTGGCAGGAATGTAGTACCTCCCTGGGTGGTTGCTGTCTACCAACCTACTACTAAATATATATTTTTTTTATTTATTATCACACCGGCCGATTCCCACCAATGCAGGGTGGCCCGAAAAAGAAAAACTTTCACCATCATTCACTCCATCACTGTCTTGCCAGAAGGGTGCTTTACACTACAGCTTTTAAACTGCAACATTAACACCCCTCCTTCAGAGTGCAGGCACTGTACTTCCCATCTCCAGGACTCAAGTCCGGCCTGCCGGTTTCCCTGAACCCCTTCATAAATGTTACTTTGCTCACACTCTAACAGCACGTCAAGTATTAAAAACCATTTGTCTCCATTCACTCCTATCAAACATGCTCACGCATGCCTGCTGGAAGTCCAAGCCCCTCGCACACAAAACCTCCTTTACCCCCTCCCTCCAACCTTTCCTAGGCCGACCCCTACCCTGCCTTCCTTCCACTACAGACTGATACACTCTTGAAGTCACTCTGTTTCGCTCCATTCCAATATACAAATGAGTAGTAGTAATTACCTGGAGAGAGTTCCAGGGATCAACGCCCCCATGGCTTGGTCTATGACCAGGTTGGTAGACAGCAACTGCCCAGGAAGGTACAAGTGAGTGTAAAACAGAAGTCTGTTTTTGTTTTACATAAAGGTAGGATTGCTGGTGTCTTTTTTTTTTTTTTGTCTCGTAAACATGCAATATTTCAGGTACATCTTGCTACTTCTAGTAACACTTAGGTCACACTACATACGCATGTACAAGTTTATGTATACAATTATCTGAGTTTTCTTTGATTTTATCTTAACCCTTTCAGGGTCGACAGGCCCTCTCAGAGACTTGTTCTCAGGGTCGCCCAAATTTCAAAACAAAAAACAAAAAAAAATTCTTATGAAAAGATAGAGAATCTTTTCCCGATCATATTGACACCAAAAGTATGAATTTAATGGAAAACTTACCGAGTTATGCTCTCACGACGTTAGTGGTCTCAACGATGTTTACGCATCGGCGATTTTGACCACTTTAAGCCCTATTTTTGGCCAATTCCACTGTACTAGTCAACAAAAATCATAACTATTTCACTAGAACTCCATTTTTCCTATAGAATGAGTACAAGAGACCACCCATTTACCCATTTCAACTATCCAATACAGTGTTCAGAATTTAGCAATTTTGCCAATTTCACACAAATTTCAAAAGATGCTAATTTCCAAATAGGGTCCAGAATAAACAAGAAAGACATTTCTGGCACTAAAATGGCATTTCCTCTGTTCATTAGTCACGTCCCCAGGCTCCTCTTACATTCTTTTGCTTTCCACTTTGAATTTTTATTCTCACAAAAAATAGAAGATTTCCTGTTATGCAGACTACTGTATGAAGGACTTCCAAGATCTAACCAGGTGGCAAGATTATGAACAGTTAATTCGCAATTATCTTGAACCGGTGCGAGAAACCGATCCGTTCGTTGTTCTCAAAGAATTAGTTTGCACAGCTCCGAGACCAGAAGAGTCATTAGATGAGTTTGCTCTTCGTCTTAATAACCTAATGTCCTCATTCGTTAACCCTTTGACTGTCGCAACCCCCAATCATGAGGTGTCTCCTGGTGTCGCAAAATTTCAAAAAAAAAAAAAAATTATTTTTTCTTATGAAATGATAGAGAATATTTTCCCGATTGTAATGACACCAAAAAAACGAAATTTGATGGAAAACTGACGGAATTATGCTCTCGCAAAGTTAGCGACCTCGGCATTGTTTACAAATCGGCGATTTCGCCCACTTTGAGCCCTATTTTCAGCTAATTCCATTAATCCAGTCGCCCAAACTCATAGCTATTTCTTTAGAAATCCATTTTTTCTATCGATTGAGTACACGAAACTGCCCATTTACCGATTTCAACTACCTAATAATGTGATCAGAAATTTGCAATTTGGCCAATTTCACGAAAACTAAAAAATATGACAATTTCAAAAAAAGGTCCAGAATGAACAATGCAGACATTCCTGGCTCTAAAATAACATTTTCTTTGCTCATCAGTCATGTCTCCAGGCCCCTCTAATATTACTCTTGCTTTCTATTTTGAATTTTTATTCAAACAAAGAATAGAAGGCTTACTATTATGCAGACTACTGCAATACTGTAATAATTGTATAAATAACATCAACCCATTCATGACTGCATATTAGAATGGCTAGTTGGACATTTATTGGACAATGGCATCATTTGTTTACTTTTGAACATTGGCAAAAATCAAACATTTCCCCAACTTTGAGCTCCATTTCTAGGTTCTTTTTATAGTAAAATCAATCAAAATCACCTCTATTTCTATAATATGTTTCCCATTCTATCAAATGAGACCAAGAAAATGAGAATACAACCATAAATACTATACGAAAATAGACCACAAAGTTGGCATTTTAATTAAAAAAAATGGTCGGAGTTTTTTTTTTCTCATTATGCACTGCGTGCTCCAGGATTTTTTTTATATGGTGCACACTGACCACACAGACCCATTCTCTCACATGTGGGCCTACTAGCTTTCTCCTGCTTGATTTGAAGCCGCTAGAATTTATGAGTATATATACGTCAAACATGGTACCTCGTAAGACGTATATACAGTGGACCCCCGCATAACGATGGCATCGCATAGCGATTTTTCCGCATAACGATTACTTTTATCGCAAAATTTTTGCCCCGCATACCGATTAAAAACCCGCATACCGATTTTCGTCCGAGACGCGTCCAATGTGCCCTCACATGTGCCGGCCGTCCCATTGTTTACCAGCCAGCCTCCGCGGTAACATCCAAGCATACACTCGGAATATTTCGTATTATTACAGTGTTTTCGGTGGTGTTTCTGGAAAATAAGTGACCATGGGCCCCAAGAAAGCTTCTAGTGCCAACCCTGTGGTAAAAAGGGTGAGAATTAGTATGGAAATTAAGAAAGATTTTGAAGGGTTTGGGGCTAACCCTGAGAAGCCTATGCCAGTTGTGGAATCCATTGTGCCTACTTCAAAGATTAAGGAAATGTGTGCAGAGTGGTTTGAACTGCAAACCTTTATAGATGAAAATCACCCTGACACAGCTGTTGCAAGCCGTGCTTGTGACTATTTCAATGACAATGTTATGGCCCATTTTAGGAAAGTCTTGAAGAAACGGGAGGTACAGAGCTCTATGGACAGATTTGTTGTGCGACAGAGGTCCAGTGACTCTGAAGCTGGTCCTAGTGGCATTAAAAGAAGAAGGGAAGTAACCCCAGAAAAGGACTTGCTACCTCAAGTCCTAATGGAAGGGGATTCCCCTTCTAAACAGTAAGAAGATAATGCTCTCCCCTCCTCCCATCCCATCAATCATCACCAGATCTTCAATAAAAGTAAGTGTCATGTAATTGTGCATGCCTTTTTCAGTTTGTGTGTATTAAAATTAACATTTCATGTGGTAAAAAAAATTTTTTTTCATACTTTTGGGCGTCTTGCACGGATTAATTTTATTTCCATTATTTCTTATGGGGAAAATTAATTCGCATAACGATTATTTCGCATAACGATGAGCCCTCTTGCACGGATTAAAATCGTTAACCGGGGGTCCACTGTATACGGCCGCGACAGTCAAAGGGTTAAAGCAGGTCAAAATTCCAAGTACCTTAAAGATAACGATAAACCAGCCCTTGATGGGTTTGCCAAATTAGCTGCATTTGGAGTTATTAAACAACTAATGCCACCGACATCTATGTATGTGTACAATTCAAGTCCGCTAGATGCTACTATGGGACCGCTCGCAGCTCTTATCCATGTACGAAATTTGTGTCCCGAGGGAACCTTCCCTTATCGTAAGTCTATGCCAACCACTTTGTCCACTCCTGTACCTCCTCTAGTTTGTGCTACTACCAAAACTCCCAACCTTAATCACTCGCGTCCATCATCCAAAGCAAGTGTTAAGAGCCATCATTCCCATAGCACTCCTAGTATGTACAGTACCCACAGTCAAAGAATTTGCTACAATTGTGGTTACCATGGCCATATTGCTATTAATTGTCATGATAGTCACCCTAAGAAGCGTTGTACTGATGATGAGTACCAGTCAGATCTTCCCTACTGTACTTATCATAGAATTCATGGACATGACACTTCTGAGTGCAATGCTCTCTACAACCTGCAGTACTCTAGATCTTTCCGTGGCCGTTCCAACCGCAGAGCCAGGAGAGGAAACAGACGTCGTGGTTCACAAACTAACCAGAACCAGGCTCATTCTTCCAATTCGGGGGAATCCGAGCGCCCAAGTCTACTCGTCCAGTCGTGACAGTAGTAGGTGATAACGAGTACACCATCCCAGTCCAAAATTCCTATGAAGCCTTAGCCAGCCTTGAGAATGACAACCCTGCTGTTGATGCTGCTTCACACGTCTCTGACGTAGAGGAATTTGGGGATGAAGTAGAAAATGCCTTCTCCGATGACAACCCACCTTTCTGTTTGCATATAACTCCTAACGAAACGATTGGTCCTTTAGTACAAGCTTCTGTCCATAATGCGCCCGTTCATGTGTTCATGGACTCGGGTGCGCAAGTTAATATCATTAGGTCTAGCTTGTTTAAAGAGAAGCAGTTACGCCGTGTCCTCGTTGAACCAACTTCTGTAACCTCCCTTAGTGGAGTAGCTGGTTCTCTTCTGCGAGTCCGAGGGCAGACTTCGCTCACCTTTACTATCCAAGGAAGAGACTTTACTGCTGCTTTTCTTGTTGTCGACCAGATTACTTTCCCTGGTGACCTTCTACTGGGATTTGCTTCCATGCGAGACTTACGCATTGTGCTTGACCCATACCGATGGCATGCCCAAATTGACGACTTGATCGTTCCATTCTGGGGTTACCAGCTTCGATCAGAAATCTGTCATACTGCTGCAGAGTATGATGTACGCATTAAGTCCTTACAAGCCAATGCACTCTCCAGTAGCGTACCCAAGCGGTCAGGCACTTGTAATTCTGTCACTCCCATCTGTGTTCCACCTACACCTTCAGACTTGCAGGATAGTGTTCCGTTGCCTCAAGTGTCCGAGGACACTCAGACTGCCTTGAGTGCACAGCCTATCCCTGCAATGACTGCTAGTTCGAGTAGTAGTTTCTCCACAGGGGATGCCTTGTCAGAAAACGATTACTTGAAACTAGTAATGCCATCTCTTGTTGATGTCACATTCCGTCTGCAGAAAGACGTCTCTGTTGCGGCTAGTGCTCTCACTAGAGTGTCTGTTGTTGTTCCTAATGTTCCAGATGGTGATAACGTCCTAGTTGACAGTGATTCCTGCAAGGTCAAGGGTCTATTTGTTGAACCTTCCTTACATGTTGTAGGATAGTGTTCCGTTGCCTCAAGTGTCCAAGGACACTCAGACTGCCTTGAGTGCACAGCCTATCCCTGCAATGACTGCTAGTTCGAGTAGTAGTTTCTCCACAGGGGATGCCTTGTCAGAAAACGATTACTTGAAACTAGTAATGCCATCTCTTGTTGATGTCACATTCCATCTGCAGAAAGACGTCTCTGTTGCGGCTAGTGCTCTCACTAGAGTGTCTGTTGTTGTTCCTAATGTTCCAGATGGTGATAACGTCCTAGTTGACAGTGATTCCTGCAAGGTCAAGGGTCTATTTGTTGAACCTTCCTTACATGTTGTAAGAGACAGTAAGATCCATTTATTCCTTGCTAACACTTCGGGTCACAGTGTTCGTCTCAGAGCAAATACCAACCTCGTTGACCTAGTTCACTATCCTTACCCTGTTCAAGTACAGGATGACGTGCCACCTGACCAGTGGGTCGGTGCTATTTCAACAGTGGAGACCTCATCCACTCCGCTGGATCAATCTATCCCACCAGTTGAGGAGAAAGACTTAGCTCCCACTGATTTCCCAGACGAAGTCCAGCGCTTGTTGACGCTGTTGAACAAACGTCGTAAAGCCATTGCCTTACCAGGTGAGAAGATGGGTATAACGAACTTATTGTCCCATCGTATTCCACTTGAACCTGGTACTAGACCTATTTATATACCTGCGTACAGAATGCCTCATTCCCAAGTTGCTGTCGCAGAGGAACTGATCAATCAAATGCTCAATGATGGAGTTATTGCACATAGCAATTCACCCTGGAATGCGCCCTTGATCCTAGTGCCTAAGAAGGACGGCACTTGGCGCCCGGTGATTGACTTTAGGAAGTTAAATGCGAAAACCATTCCAGATCGCTTTCCACTTCCTGTACTAGGTGACCTTTTACGCAATATCGGAGATAACAAAGTCTTCTCAACCCTGACTTGTTACAAGGGTTTTGGCAAGTCCCTCTTCACGAGGACAGCCAAGAGTTAACCGCATTCTCTACTCCCACAGGTCATTATCACTTCTTACGAATGGCTTTTGGATTACGATCGTCTCCTATCATGTTCTCTAGACTCATGACCAACATCTTTAGAGGTCTTACAGGTAAAGCACTTATGGTGTACTTAGACGAAGTAATCGTCATGTCCGAAGACGTGGACACACACCTGAAAAGACTTGATATAGTACTTGGCAAGCTTGAAGAAGCCAATTTAAAGATCAAACTGTCCAAATGTCAATTTTTCAGATCAGAAATTAAGTTTCTGGGTCACGTAGTCACTCCTAGAGGGGTTACGACTGATCAAAGTAAAGTAACTGCAGTACTAAATTTTCCAACTCCCAAAACTGCTGATGCCGTAAGATCCAACCTACTGGAAGGTTAGCCAGATGGACCTTGACTATCCAAGAGTTCAATCCTACCTTTGAACATTTACCTGGCAAGTCAAATGTAGTCGCAGATGCTTTATTGCGACATGTTAGTGTAGTTACTGCAGATCCTCCATTTACTTTCGAGGATGTCAAAAATGCCTAAAGAACAGATCCCATGTGGTCTGGTGTGATTTGATTCCTGCTCCAGGAAGATCTTATTCTTACTGTGAAGCCACCAGCACCCATTAGTGACTTTGTAATGAGCCAAGAATTACTGTATCGAACAGCCGAGTTGGGTACTCCAAGTAGAAGAGTGTACCAGTTAGTAATTCCACAGTCACTAGTGAACGTAGCTCTGCAGCTAGTTCATGATGCACCAGGTGTTGCACACCCTGGTATGGATCGTTCTGTGAAACAAGCCAGAATGAAATACTTTTGGCCACGTATGGCAACTGGCATTTCCGAGTATGTTAAGAAATGTAGTGTCTGTATGCAACATAAAGGAAATGTCAATGGTCCTAATCCAATCCAAGTGTACCCAACCACTAGCGAACAGTGGGAAAGAGTTGCCCTTGACTTGTTAACCAATTTTAAATGTTCCCTCCAAGGCAACAAACATCTGTGTTATGGTAGACCATTTCACCAGATATTGTGAGTTAGTTCCTATTGCAGATAAGACTGCACAGACAGTAGCTAAAGCGTTTAAAGAACACATTATCTGCAGGCATACCACCCCTAAGTCCTTAGTAACAGATAATGGAGGTGAATTCTGTAATGAGATTCTTGAAAATTTGTGTACTTTATACAAGATCTCTAAATCCACCATTGTTCCTCATCATCCTGCCAGCAATGGGTTAGCCGAACGAACCAATAAGAAAGTACTTGATGTCCTGAGAGCCACTATCAACCCCAATAGTGAAACTTGGGATGAAGTCATACCAGATGTTCAATGTGCCATAAATTCTGCTTACAATGCTTCCATAGGTGATACTCTACATTATGCATTGTATGGTGTAGACAAGCGTTTACCCTATGAGTTGTTATATTCCACTCCGAAACCTAATTACAACCCTGATGATTTCGTAGCAACTCGTACCATCATGGCTCAAAGTGTTTTTAGAAGAATCCGTGAAACACTTCATAAATCAACAGCAGAATTTACTAGAGTAACTAATAGCCATGCTAAGCCATCAAAAGTAAAAGTAGGTTCAAGAGTAATGCTGACAAATTTCAAGAAAACATCCGAAATGCCTAAGCTCAATCAAAAGTTTGTTGGACCTTATTGAGTTGTAGAACATATCTCTGGTAATTAGTACTGGCAAGTATACAAAGAATCGCATTTAGATCATATGAAATTAGTATGCGATGTTGATGATATTGCTACCCAGACTAATGTGACAGATGCTGAAAATCCTCTTGACTCTGTACCCTCTACCTCAGATACTCAGTTAGATAATAACCTGAATGTCGTTACTCCTTGCGAACTCGACAAGTAATGAGAAACCCACAAGTATCTTTTGTAGATACTCGTTCAAGTCTCCCTCAGTCAAGGCATGTGTTAGCCATTGCAGAGGAATTCGATCCTCCCAGAGATGATAACCATTCTGCATATGTAAACCTCACCCTCGCAGATTTGGGTTTAAATGTACATAGTCTGTATAACTAGATGTCCGAGATGAAGTAAATTGTCAACTGTTTGTTATTAACTGATTAGTTTTTCAGAATTTTTTTTTTTCGTATTCACGTTCCCTCCGTATTCTGAGAATTTGACAGTAATGATCTGAGTGCGCACCAGATGCCTTTGCTGTTAATTTCACCTTGTATATATATATATTTATTCTTCCTCAGAATCCGTAGAGTGCATGAATACAGATCGATCGGTCAATTCCATCCATATTGTATAATGATTTGTTCTTATAGTTTGTAATGCATTACGTTAAAAACCATTACGTTAAAACTCATTATGTTAAAAGTGATCATGTTAAAAACCATTACGTTAAAACTCATTATGTTAAAAGTGATTACGTTAACATCCATTACGTAAAACTCATTTTGTTAACAACCATTATGATACCATCCATTAATTCTAAGTTATATATGAATTTGTTATTGTATAGAATCAGCCCAGAACCACCTGCCTGTTCAGCCTATAGATAGTAGTGTATGTCGAGACGACATACAAAACATGACCGAGCTGTCAGCATAGTTGCTGATCCCTGTGTTATATAGCATAGCATATAGTATCATCCATGTGCTTTAGATAGGAGATTCCTTTTAGGCCTGTGACTTTGTGTGACGTCACGGGATGCGCATGTGTACGTTCGTACCTCTGCCCCGGTCTCAGTCGGTGTAGACATCCAGGCTAAGACAGGCAGAGGCTGGGCTCCATTTCTCTCATCACAGTCTGACAATATATATCGTTACCATCCAACAAGTGTGTCTACCTTCAACCCTCGATATCTCCATTTAAGAACCCCTACGATAGTTATGCAGATTACTGCATTAGTGTAAAAATGATATAAATAATATCGGCACACTTGTCAAAGAACATTAGACTCACCAGTATTGGACGCTTAGCATGATTTGTTTACTTTTGAACTTTGGTAAAAATCGAACATTTCTGCTACTTTGAGCTCAATTTCAAGGTACTTTTCATTGTAAAATCAGTAAAATCATCTCTATTTCTGTAATATGTCTTCCATTCTATAGAATGAGACTAGGGAAACTAGAATACAACAATAAATACCATACGAAAATACAGTGCAAAGTCGCTGTTTTAATCCCAAAACACGGTCAAAGTTTTCTTTTTCTCATTACACAATGTGTGCTGCAGGATTTTTTTATACTGCGCACACTAACCACATAGACCCATTCTTTCATATGTAGGCCTACCAGCTTTCTCTCACTAGATTTGAGGGCGCTAGAATTTAGGCATACTAGTACGTCAAAAACCCTGGTGCGTAAGCCGTACTAGTACGGCCAAAACCCTGAAAGGGTTAGTAATTCTTGTTCTTATTACTTTTCCTTTCATAGCCATGCGTGTTGTAAGAGGCTACTAAAATGCCGGCAGCAAGGGGCTAGTAACCCCTTCTCCTGTATACATTACTAACGTTGAAGAGAAACTTTTGTTTTTCTTTTTGGGCCACCCTGCCTTGGTGGGATACGGCCGGTTTGTTGAAAGAAGAAGATATATACGTATATCTATTTATTTATTTATTTTTAACACCAGCAGTCTCCCACCGAGGCAGGATGACCTGAAAAAGAAACACTCGCCATCATTCACACTATCACTGTTTTGCCAGAGGCATGCAGATTCAACACTTCAGATGTTCCTCCAAACAGCAAATATCTCTACCTCCTTCTATAGAGTGTAGGCACTGTGCTTTCCACCTTCAGGACTCAAGTCCAGCTAGCTGGTTTCCCTGAATCCCTTCACAAAATGTTACCTTGCTCACACTCCACCAGCTCATCAGGTGCCAAAAACCATTTACCTCCTATCTAACATGCTCACACATGCCTGCTAGATGTCCAAGTCCCTTGCATACAAAACCTGGTGTAAAAAAAGAAATAGGCAAACATAATACAAATTTGATAATTCTCCAACACCCAAATACTCACATCTTTTACAACACCATCTGTAAATATGTAAAACAATCATGGTGACATCACATATCCCAGTTTAAGGCCAATTTCTGCTGGAAAATAAGCCACTCTTTCTCCTACAAACCCTAACCTGACCCTTGCTATTCACTTTTTGCTGCTTTTAATAACTTTCCAAGTATTCCATACCTTTGAAACATGTCACATTGCTCCCCTATCCATGCTACTATGTCTCAAAATATGGACAGTACAGTACCTACCTCATTTATGTGCTTATATGTTTTGATGAGATCGACTGAGAGTTTCCGTAAAGGTCCCTGTGCTGGGTCACGATACCTCCGCTCTGCCGGAGAACGGTGAAGGGCCTGTAATGGGACTGACTTATAGGCACCTCCACCGCCAACTGCCTACTTGGCTTCCACCAACCGAGCCTGCAAATCATTTTATTTTGTGATACTACATAATGCATACCAGTAGAGAGATTATACTCTAAATTTAGACCAGCACACAATACAGTCTTGCATTAACCCTTTGACTGTCACAACCCCAAATCCTGAGGTGTCTCCTGGGGTTTTCAAAATAATTTGAAAAAAAAAAAATAATAATTTTTTCTTATGAAATGACAGAGAATCTTTTCGCAATGGTAATGAAACCAAAAGTACAACATTTGATGGAAAACTTACGGGATTATGCTCTCGCGAAGTTAGCAACCTCGGCGATATTTACAAATCGGCGATTTCGCTCACTTGAACCCTATTTTCAGCTAATTCCATTATTCCAGTCGACCAAACTCACAGATATTTCTTTAGAACTCTATTTGTTCTATTGATTGAGTACAAGAAACTGCCCATTTACCGATTTCAACTACACAATAAAGTGGTCAGAAATTGGCAATTTGGCCAATTTCACAAAAAAATTTAAAAAATATGCTAATTTCAAAATTGGGTCCAGAATGAACAATGCAGACATTCCTGGCTCTAAAATAGCATTTTCTTTGTTCATCAGCCACATCTCCAGGCCCCTCTGATATTACTCTTGCTTTCTATTTTGAATTTTTTATTCAAACAAAAAAATAGAAGATTTACTGTTATGCAGACTACTGCAATATTGTAATAATTGTATAAATAATGTCAACTCATTCATGACTGCATATCAGAGTTGTCAACTCATTCATGACTGCATATCAGAATGGCTAGTTGGACATTTATTGGACAATGACATCATTTTTTACTCTTGAACATTGGCAAAAATCAAACATTTCCCCTACTTTGAGCTCCATTTCAAGGTCCTTTTCATAGTAAAACCAATCAAAATCACTCTATTTTTGTAATATGTTTTCCATTCTATCAAATGAGCCCAAGAAAACGAGAATACAACCATAAATACTATATGAAAATACACCTCAAAGTCGGCGTTTTAATCCAAAAACACGGTCTTACTTTTTTTTTTCTCATTATGCACTGCGTGCTGCAGGATTTTTTTTATACAGTGCACACTGACCACACAAACCCTTTCTCTCACATGTGGGCCTACCAGCTTCCTCCTGCTGACATGAAGCCATTAGAATTTTTGAGTATATACACCTACCATCCGACTTACGACCGAGTTCAGTTCCGAGAAACCGGTCTTAAGTCGAAATGGTCGTAAGTCGAACTTTACTACTGAAAATCAACAAAACATTTTTGTAATGACTTTATTTTATTGTTTTATTTTGGTATTTCATGTTTTACTTTACTTTTTATGTTGATAGTACTGTATTTTATACTGTAAGGTTTAGGATAAACACTGTGTACAACACAAATAGTTGTTTATTTCCCAGAAATTTGGCATAAAAAACACAGTCGTAAGTCGAGTGGTCGTAAGTCGAGCAGGTCATAAGTCGGATGGTAGGTGTATACGTCAAACACATTGGCTCGTAAGACGTATATATACAACCGAAACAGTCAAAGGGTTAATTACCATATAAAACATGTAATAATTAATCATAATTCTGAATGGTCTGCAAATGCAACTGCAAAACAGCCAATATAAAAGGTACATGTTTCAGGAATGTTGAGCTGTACAGATAAATAGGCTTATACTGGTAAAACTAATACAGTTCTATTAGACCTTTACAACTGGATAATGCTACAGCCTAACTCCAGTTAACTGGATACTTAAGATACAAAAAAAATTTCCCTTGCAGGTTTTTAATTTCAGCAAAACCAAGGGCTTTTCCAATCACTTTGCTCAAACATGCATTTTGAAGAGTGGCAGTGATGTAAGTGTTTTGTGTAGCTTGTGTAGCCTCTGATCCTCCAGTCAACACACTTGCCACTAATGGCAGGTTACATTTGCTCCTGAAAAAACACAAATAATGCTCTAGGCAACATGATAGTAATGCAGCGGTAAGAATGAATGGGAGTGTGTTAGTACCCAGGGATGAAATTGATATCCTTAGGGCAAAATCTGACTTCAAACTGACTATGAAGAACCACATCATAAACCTTGCAAAGTGGCCGGGAAGCTTACAGAACTTGTACATATCTTGCATCTGTGCATCTGCTTGACAGTAGAGGTTACAAGATTCTGTACTAGGCACAAGTACACTCAAAGCCTGTGTGCTCCACTTTCTTGGATTGCCTGCTTCCTGTCTAATCTGCAACTTCCTGACAGAAGAGAGAACAGAGCAAGATGACTCATCTCTCACCTGGACCCAGACTGGACAGATCTGTCATTTCAGCAGAGCCTTCAACACAGGAGGGATGTGGGTGGCCTTACTGTTATCTATGAGGCCAATATTGTCAAGGTACCACACTTGGCTCCACTTCAATGACAAGGAGAAGTGAGCTTCTACATAATAAGGTGGGCAGAAAACAGCAGCTACACTTTGACTATACCATTCTCCAGAACATCACTTCATCTAAGATAATTTATTCCTAAGATGGGTATGTAGGGTATGTAAAAGAAGAAAATTAAAAGTGAATATAGGAAAGAGTAAGGTTATGAGGATAACAAAAAGATTAGATGACGAAAGATTGAATATCAGATTGAAGGGAAAGAGTATGGAGGAGGTGAATGTATTCAGATATTTGGGAGTGGACGTGTCAGTAGATGGGTCTATGAAAGATGAGGTGAATCATAGAATTTATGAGGGGAAAAAGGTGAGCAATGCACTTAGGGGTCTGTGGAGACAAAGAACTTTGTCCTTGGAAGCAAAGAGGGGACTGTATGAGAGTATAGTTTTACCAATGCTCTTATATGGGTGTGAAGTGTGGGTAATGAATGTTGCAGTAGGGAGAAGGCTGAAAGTAGTGGAGATGTCATGTCTGAGGGCAATCTGTGGTGTGAATATAATGCAGAGAATTCATAGTTTGGAAGTCTGGAGGAAGTGTGGGATTGCCAAAACTGTTGTCCAGAGGGCTGAGAAAGGGTTGTTGAGGCGGTTCAGACATGTAGAGAGAATGGAACTAAACAGAATGACTTCAAGAGTGTATAAATCTGTAGTGGAGGGAAGGCGGGGCAAAGGTCAGCCTAGGAAAGGCTGGAGGGAGGGGGAAAAGGAGGTTTTGTGTGCGAGGGGTTTGGACTTCCAGCAAGCATGTGTGAGCGTATTTGATAGGAGTGAATGGAGACAAATGGTCTTTAATACTTGACATGCTGTTTAAGTTTAAGCAAAGTAACATTTATGAAGGGATTCAGGGAAACCGGCAGGCCAGACTTGAGTCCTGGAGATGGGAAATACAGTGTCTGCACTCTGAAGGAGGGGTATTAATGTTGCAGTTTTATAAACTGTAGCGAAAAGCACCGCTCTGGCAAGACAATGATGGAGTGAACGATGATAAAAGTTTTTCTTTTTGGGGCCACCCTGCCTTGGTAGGAATTGGCCAATGTATTAATATTATTATGCTGTACAAACGTGTCTGGAACACGTTTGTACAGCATAATGACATCAACAAAAAGTCAGTTGATAAAATGAAATCGTTGACCCATAGACGGCTCCAACTTCATCATGTTCCCTATCTGTATATATCTAAACATAAAAAGCCTTTCAAATTAGTTGATGTAGGTAACAGCTCCTAGCTTGTACATAAAGTTAATGACCCCTAAAACCAGCAACAGGTAACCTACAAGTAGAGGAGTCAGCAGATTTTGTGCCATACAATATTTCAAAAGGACATTAAAACAAGGTCCATCAGAGAGTTTGCTATTCATAAACTGCTAAATTATATTACAGACACCAAACAAGTTTACAAAATATTGCCCCATTTGTTGTAAACTGGATGTGTACAATATGGTAAACATAATTAATCTGATACAGAATTTAACAGAAATGAGAAGTACACACAGTACTTACCATGGGAAGGAGGTTGTTGCGAGGTTCGATGCGAAGAGGACAGTTGACCCTCAGGCGGAACGTACTCCAATGAGACTCCCAATTGCTGCAGCTGATCCTCTGAACACAACTTGCCGTACAAGAGGTTTGGCCGACCTCCGTATCCTCCTCCCATGTCACCTGCAACAGGAAGGCTTAGTTAGTATGCTATCCAGATTCAACATGATCATTACTACCATACTATCCAATATAAAACAAGGACTGCTGACAAAGATATGAAGAGATGTGCTCAATAAGAGGGTTGGGAGCAATAAATTCCAGTTTAATCACATTGTGCAAATCACTAATATTCTCAGATCAATACTACCATTGTATACGGTAATCCCATGATTAATCACAGTTTGCTAAGCATAATTCTGTTCAGGCAGCGAGATCATTAGAGAACAATTTTGCTTAGCAAGAACATGTTATCTGCTTAGTTTACTCACATAGCAGTTTCATATCAACAACTTCATTTTTTGGTCTTCTAAAAATTTCTGACACATCAAGTGTCGGATTAGGGGTCCAGACCCTTAATCTGACACTTGTTCTCAATGTCCAAAAATTACCTCCCCCCCCCCCCCCCAAAAAAAAAAAAATTCTTATACTTTTGATACCTTATGAAATGGTAGAAAATCTTCTTCTGTAGGTAATGACACCAGAAGTATGAAATTTGATGAAATTTTACAGAATTATTCAAGTATGTACAAAGTTAGCGGTCTCCACACAATTCACATTCCGGCAATTTCACCTACTTTGAGTTCTAATTTAGGCCAATTCCGTTGTTCCAGTTGACCAAATTCTAAGCTTTTTCACTAGTGGAGTACCACAGGGAATTGTCCTTGATCAACTGCTCTTAATCTTATACATCAATGATCTTCCTAACATATCACAACACCTTAAACCTATTCTCTTTGCTGACGACACGACTTATGTCATCTCCCACCCTAATCTTGCCTCACTCAACACTATGTTAACCCTTCAGGGTTGGTGCCGTACTAGTACGGCTTGCACGCCAGGGTTGGTGCCATACTAGTACGCATAAATTCTAGCGCCTTCAAATCTAGCGAGAGAAAGCTGGTAGGCCTACATATGAAAGAATGGGTCTATGTGGTCAGTGTGCACAGTATAAAAAAAATCCTGCAGCACACAGTGCATGAGAAAAAAAAATCAGACCATGTTTTTGGTTTAAAACAGCGACTTTGAAGCGTATTTTTGTATGCTATTTATGGTTGTATTCTAGTTTTCCTGGTCTCATTTTATAGAATGGAAGACATATTATAGAAAATGAGATGATTTTGATTGGTTTCACAAAGAAAAGTACCTTGAAATTGAGCTCAAAGTAGCAAAAATGCTCGATTTTTTGCTAAAGTTCAAAAGTAAACAAATCATGCCATGTGTCCAATACACATCAACTGGTGAGTCTAATATTCTTTCACAAGTGCGCTGATATTATTTATACCATTTCTACACTAATGCAGTAGACTGCATAACAGTAAATCTTCTATTTTTTTTTTTTTGTGAGAATAAAAATTCGAAGTGGAAAGCCAAAAAAATGTATGAGAGGCCTGGGGACGTGACTAATGAACAGAGGATATGTTATTTTAGTGCCAGGAATGTCTGTCTTGTTTATTCTGGACCCTATTTGGAAATTGGCATCATTTGAAATTTGTGTTAAGTTGGCAAAATTGCCAATTTCTGACCACTTCATTGGATAGTTAAAATCTGTAAATGGGTGGTTTCTTGTACTCATTCGATAGAAAAAATGGAGTTCTAGCAAAATAGTTATGATTTTTGTCGATTGGTACACTGGAATTGGCCAAAAATAGGGCTCAAAGTGGGCAAAATCGCCGACACACAAACATCGTCGAGACCACTAACTTCGCAAGAGCACAATTCCGTAAGTTTTCTATCAAATCTCTTACTTTTGGTGTCATTATGATAGGGAAAAGATTCTCTATCATTTCATAAGAATTTTTTTTTTTTTCCCAAAAAAAATTTCCAACCCTGAAAACAAGTTTAGGAGAGGGCCTGCCAACCCCTACTACTCTTACTACCTCCCCACTACTACCACCTCCTGCTTATATATACCCATCCTGCTATCCTTTTCGTTAGTGTGACTTTGTAAATGGTCCAAGTCAGACTGAAACGTCGTCTTAAGCTCCTCTCTTCTATGTGCAGGTTATTTGTGACCTGTTTTCTTCTTCTGTACCATCTCCTACTCTCTCTCTCTATATTTGATCTTCTTCTGGGTTTCCTCAATGGTACATGTTTCATACATACTTTGTATGCTTCTGTATTCAGCTTCTCTAGGCACTGGTGGGGATTTAGGGTGCTCATGTCTGATTCCCAGGGTTATGTCTAATAGCTCTGGGTTCATTTTTTCCCAGTCAATTCTATGGTTGTTAAAACTGAACTTCCCATCTCTAACTTTAATGATGCAGTTTCCTATCCCTGAGTTAATACTAGTTTGAACCTCTATGATGTTATGATCAGAGTATATAGTTTTCGTAATTGTTATGTCTCTGATCAGTGCCTCGTTGTTTGTGAATATCAAATCCAGGGTATTTTCATTTCTAGTGGGATCAATTACCTGTTGGTTTAGCCATTTCAGGGTTGGTGCCATACTAGTACGGCTTGCACACCAAGGTTGGTGCTGTACTAGTACGCAAAAATTCTAGCGCATTCCAATCTAGCGAGAGAAAGCTGGTAGGCCTACATATGAAAGAATGGGTCTATGTGGTCAGTGTGCACAGTATAAAAAAAATCCTGTAGCACACAGTGCATAATGAGAAAAAAAAACTATGACCATGTTTTTGCTTTAAAACAGCGACTTTGCAGTGTATTTTCGTATGCTATTTATGGTTGTATTCTAGTTTTCCTGGTCTCATTTTATAGAATGGAAAACATATTACAGAGATTGAGATGAGCAGAAAAAATGTTGTTTTAGTGCCAGGAATGTCTGTCTTGTTCATTCTGGACCCTATATGGAAATTGGCATCATTTGAAATTTGTGTGAAATTGGCAAAATTGCCAATTTCTGACCACTTTATTGTATAGTTGAAATCGGTAAATAGGTGGTTTTTTGTACTCATTCGATAGAAAAAATGGAGTCCTAGCGAAATAGTTATGATTTTTGTCGACTGGTACATTGGAATTGGCCAAAAATAGGGCTCAAAGTGGGCAAAATCGCCGATGCATAAACATCTTTGAGACCGCTAACTTCGCGAGAGCAAAATTCCGTAAGTTTTTCATCAAATTTCATACTTTTGGTGTCATTATGATCAGGAAAAGATTCTCTATCATTTCATAAGATTTTTTTTTCTCTCTTTTTTTTCGAAAAATTTCCAACCCTGAGCACAAGTTTAGGAGAGGCCCTGCTGACCCTGAAAGGGTTAAAGAGTACTTTTCACAAAGCCTCATTAGTTCCCTGGCATGTGCCTGTTGAGCCAGGGTGCTTCCCGGAGATATTTCTGGTATAACATTACGTTGCTCCATCTTCCATTTTACATAGGGGAGATTAAAATCCCCAAGGAGTAAAATATTTGGTGTAGGATTTTCTAGCCTATCCAGATAGCTATCTATCTGATCTGTAAATTCCTCAACAGTTTCTGATGGTGGTTTGTATACTAGGATAATTACCAAATTCCTATTTTTAACTTGAATGACTAGAATTTCCACTATATCATTCATAGAGTTCAGCACTTCTGTGCAACAGAAAGTATCCTTTACATAGATTCCTACTCCTCCCTGTGACTTATTGATTCTATCACATCTATACATGCTGTAGTTTTCTATCTTTATCTCTCCGTCCAAAACATCCCTTGTATGTGTTTCTGTAAATGCTCCAAACATGGCATTCGCTTCTGTTAGGAGCCTACTGACGTAATTAACTTTGTCATTCTTATTTGATTTCAAACCCTAAATATTTACAAATATGAAGCAGGAATTACCATGTGGGATGTTTTGTCTCGCTTTGTGTTTCATAAGTACCACTGGTGGTGTACTACCTGGTATGTCCCCTGGTGTACAAGCCCCTCATTTCTCCAGTACTGGCTTCGTGTTTGGTTGCTTATTCAGCCTTGATGGGCTGGTGCCTGGTTTGGTATGCCCCATTTTACTGCCCACCTGTCCTCTCTGCACCATTCCCCCTGTTTGTTTCTTCCTTTGTTTTGATCTTTTCTCTTTTTGTCTAAAAAAGAATGCTGTTCAATTTCCCTTTCTCTGCTAACTCTGTAGCACCACGTTCCTTTTATATGGTGGTCTGGGCAGCTCAGGTCATAACATTCTCTGGATTGCATTGAAGCTTTACACATTACTGGATGGAAGTACTTGCGCTCTTTGTTGAAACGACACTTTCCTTTCTTCAACAAGTTGGCACATTTTCTGGTGTGTTTATTCCAACAATCTTTGCCTTATAGGCACATAACTTCAGCATAGTATCTGCAAATGTTCTGACTACCTATATTTACTGATTTTGTGTCGTTCCCAAGTTCTGCCACCTGATCTGAGTTCTCTTGTTCACTTTCTTCTAGGCTAATTTCTTCCCTTTGCTCGTTTTCGTTTGTTCCTGCTCTAGCTTTCTCATCCTCCCTTTCCTTTTTTGCTTTGTTATGTATCCCTGTTCCATTCTTTTCCGACTTGCTCTGTATGACATTTTCCACTCTTACTTCCACTCCTTGGTTTTCACCTCTATTTGCATTTTCCTCCTTTTCTTGTTCCTTTTCCCCCCGTTTTCCACTCTTTGTATAACTGGGAAGCTCCTTAGACACTTCTTTACGGGTTTCTAGGTTTTCACTTTTCAGTACCTCTCTTATGCTTTAACCAGCTGTCCCTTTCACTGGGGCAAATCCAGAAACGACTTTCTTTTTTTTTGGTCATTTGTCATGGTTGCATGAAGCTTTTACAGTGGGGGGGTGGGGGGCTGGGGGTGGGGGGGCCGGGTTTTGGGGGGGGGGGTGGGGGGGGGGGCGGGTTTTGGGGGCTGGGGGGGGGGGGGTTGGGGGGGGGGGGGGCTGGGGGGGGGGGGCTGGGGGGTGGGGGGCTGGGGGTGGGGGCTGGTAAGAGAGGGTTTGTGGGGGGTATCCTTGGGAAAGGGGGTAGGGAAGATAGGGGGAGGGGCGTGCCTGGGGTGGTAACTGGGGGGGTAGGGGTCTTGGAAAAAAGGTGGGGGTGCGAGGGGGGGGGCCAGGGGGTGGTTTGTTGGATGGGGGGTTGGATCGGGGGAATGGGGGGGGGCTAGGCGGGGGCTGGGGGGTTGGGTACCGGGGCACTTGCGCACTTTTTTCCATATAATTACCCCAAATTTTTTTTACACTACCTTCGGATTAAAAAAGATTAGCTTTTATCCAAAGTTCATTTTACTAAATCACTGCCATTTATATCCTTTTTTCCCCGTTATAACACTTGTGCATATTTCACTTCACCCGTCCCCCCCCGGCAAAAATTTTTTCGCTGGGGAGGGGGGGCCCCCGAATATATTCCATAAATTTCACTATGTATTGGGTATTTGACAATTGCTGTAATCCAAATTTTTGGATCACTATATCACTAACATCAATACCTCGTCATTTACTAATTTCCTTATGAATAAAACAGTCCTTCGGGAAAAACACGCCCACTGTGTGGTAAAACCTATAGGCCTGTTCACTGTATAACCTTTCCAGATTCATTCCTCCTGATCACTCATATATTTTTAGTTTCTGAGCTAACTGTGTCTCAAACTGGGCTAAATGATATTTTGGATGGGATATATTGTTTTTATGATTGAATATGGAGGGCCCGATCTGCCGGCACACTGTCAACATATGGCTACACACCACTGCAGGGCACGTCCTTTTCTCATGCATAGCAATTTTAGTTAAAACCACTTCCCTTAGTTTAACACATCCTTGTGTTTTTCCACGCCAATTTAGTTCACTAGATCTTTTTATTAACTCAATATCCTAGCTATTTGTTAAGGGGGTAACTCAAACCTTTGTGTATCACTTTCCCCACAACACCCGGGGAAAATTGATCACCAAGCCACACTTCACTATTTTTTTTTATTTTTTTTCCTTTTTTTTTTATCACTGGTACTTTTATCACTACTGAACACGGGTTATCCCAAAGATAACCTATATTCATTCAAAATACACTTTTTTTTTCACTGCCATACTGGGTCGTTGTTTTATTTTTCCACAGCACTAGGCCTATTTTAAATTTCCCCCCCACTTCCATGAAAAATTATTTCATGCTTGTAGAGGTAAGGAAAACACTTCACCGGGAGGATGCTTTACAAACGATTGTACCAATTTTTGTATACTGTGATTCCCTGCACCTCAATGCTACCATCACTCATTTTATTACTTTTGACTATAGTAAATGCTCATCCATTATTTCTACTTCTCTGGACCTCTGGCAATAGTTCGCTAGTGCCAGTCATTTGTAAATATTCCCATATGCTACACCATATATTTTATGCTATACTGGGGGATAATTAAGATTACTCTTGTCCACAATTTATTTCACTATGTCACTGCACATATATATTCTTGTCACTCACTATATTACTTATAGATAGTTCAATATCTGTTTGTTTATTTCCACTTCTGTCAACATCTGGCAATAATTTGCTAGTGCTGGTCAGGTCTATTTCCACAGTAATCGTTACTCCACCGGCACTCTCCATATGACACTGTAATCCATATTTTTCTATTTAGTGTTCACTGATATTCCTTTTATGTTGGTTCAAAGGAGTATATGCACTTTATGGTTGCACACGCTTATTTCCCGCCCGCTGTTTCCCCTGGGACTATCAGGAAATGCAATTTTTGACGGACCTTGACCGCGCGTGACTTCCCCTCATGGGGAACTAGTGCTCATATTGGTGAACTTAAGGCCAGCAAAGGCTGATTGAAAGATTTAAGAATCGTAGTGGCATGCACAGTGTGATAAGGCATGGTGAGGCTGCCAGTTCTGACAAAAAAGCGGCTGGAAAATACGTGCAGGACTTTAGGGATACATAGAGGCTGAACAATTAAAACCCCAACAAGTGTTCAGTTGTGACAAAACAAGCCTGTTTTGGAAGAAAATGCCAAACAGGACCTACATTACTCAGGAGGTAAAGGCACTCCCAGGACACAAAGCCTATGAAAGACAGGCTAACTCTCATGTTTTGAAGTAATGCTAGTGGGGAATGCAAAGTGAAATCTTTACTCATGTATCACTTAAACTCACAGAGTGTTCAAGAAAAACAATGTCATCAAGCCTAAACTGTGTGTAATGTGGAGGGCAAACAGTAAGGCGTGAGTCACTAGGGACATTTTCCTCGATTGGTTCTATGATGTGTTTGGCAACAGCGTGAAAAAATACCTCCTGGAAAATAAATTGCCACTCCAGTGTGCCTCCTGTTAATGGACAATGCTCCTGCTCATCCTCCAGACTTCGAAGAGTGAATTGTGGGAGAGTTTAGTTGACTGTTTCAGTTGTATACATATGTCTTACGAGCCACTGTGTTTGACGTATATATACTCAAAAATTCTAGCTGCTTTAAATCAAGCAGGAGAAAGCTGGCAGGCCCACATGTGAGAGAATGGGTCTGTGTGGTCAGTGTGCACCATATAAAAAAAAAATCCTGCAGCATGCAGTGCATAATAAGAAAAAAAACCTGACTGTTTTTTTTTTTTTGATTAAAATGCCAACTTTGTGGTCCATTTGTTTTTCAGATTGGTCGTTCCTGCAGAGCGGGGTTCAATGATAAGGTTCAGAGGCGTCTTACTTCATTTGCAATGTCGTGGGGTACACAGGCAGTGTCTGTGCCCATGGGCCTGGAGGGCCATGCCCAGAAGGGAGAGAAGAGCAGGCCTTGTTGACTGAGTGAAGGCCGCTGAGAGAGAGAGTGTCAGCAGGTTTGGGCATACTGAAGTGGTATAGGGCTATAGGTGGCAGCACGAGCATGGCGCGAAATATGAACTCAGCTGGCAGACAGCATAGGCTGTCTACGCCGAGAGTACAGGCTGTCTACATATTTTCGTATAGTATTTATGGATGTATTCTCGTTTTCTTGGTCTCATTTGATAGAATGGAAAACATATTATAGAAATAGAGGTCATTTTGATTGGTTTTACTATAAAAGTAACCTTGAAATGGAGCTCAAAGTAGGGGAAATGTTTGATTGCTGCCAATGTTCAAAAGTAAACAAATTATGTCATTGTTCAATCAATGTCCAACTAGCCATTCTAATATGCAGTCACGAATGGGTTGACATTATTTATACAATTATTACAATATTACAGCAGTCTGCATAACAGTAAATCTTCTATTTTTTGTTTGAATAAAAATTCAAAATAGAAACCATGAGTAATATCAGAGGGGCCTCGAGACATAACTGATGAACAAAGAAAATGTTATTTTAGAGCCAGAAATGTCTGCATTGTTCATTCTGGACCCTATTTTGAAATTGTCAAATTTTTTAATTTTCATGAAATTGGCCAAATTGCAAATTTCTGACCACGTTATTGGGTAGTTGAAATTGGTAAATGGGCAGTTCTTGTACTCAATTGACAGAAAAAAAGAGTTCTAAAGAAATTGCTACGAGTTTGGTCGACTGGAGCAATGGAACTGGCAGAAAATAAGGCTCAGATTCGGTGAAATCATTGATGCATACATATCGCCAAGATCGCTAACTTCGCGGAAGCATAATTCCCTAAGATTTTTGATCAAATATTGTACTTTTGGTGTCATTACCATCGGGAAAAGATTCTCCATCATTTCACAAGAAAAAAAAAAAAAATTTCCCAAAAAAATTTTTGCATCACCAGGAGACACTTCAGGATTTGGGGTTGCGACAGTCAAAGGGTTAAAAAACAAAGAAGGTAGGTAACCCCAGAATAGAACTTGGTACCTAAAGTCTTTATGGAAGGGGATTCCCCCTCCAATCAATTGTAAACTCCTCCATCCTCTGCCCTCCTCCCATCTCAACATTCATCAAATATGTCTTCAATAAAGGTAAGTGTCATTTTATTAACCCTTTGACTGTTTTGGTTGTACATATATGTCTTACGAGCCACCGTTTTTGACGTATATACAGTGGACCCCCGCATACCGTTGGCATCACATAACGTTAAATCCGCATACCGATACATTTTATCGCTAAGATTTTGCCTCGCATACCGCTAAAAAACCCGCTCAACGTTATTCGTCCGAGACGCGTCCAATGTGCGGCCTGAGCCAGCTTCACATGTTCCGCCGGTGGCATTGTTTACCAGCCAGCCTCCGCGGTAGCATCCAAGCATACAATCGGAACATTTTGTATTATTACAGTGTTTTTGGTGATTTTATCTGCAAAATAAGTGACCATGGGCCCCAAGAAAGCTTCTAGTGCCAACCCTACAGGAATAAGGGTGAGAATTACTATAGAGATGAAGAAAGAGATCATTGCTAAGTATGAAAGTGGAGTGCGCGTCTCCGAGCTGGCCAGGTTGTATAGTAAACCCCAATCAACCATCGCTGCTATTGTGTCCAAGAAAACGGCAATCAAGGAAGCTGTTCTTGCCCAAGGTTCAACTGTGTTTTTGAAACAGAGATCGCAAGTGATAGAAGATGTTGAGAGACTCTTACTGGTGTGGATAAATGAAAAACAGATAGCAGGAGATAGCATCTCTCAAGTGATCATAAGTGAAAAGGCTAGGAAGTTGCATGAGGATTTAATTAAAAAATGCCTGCAACTAGTGATGATGTGAGTGAATTTAAGGCCAGCAAAGGTTGGTTTGAGAGATTTAAGAAGCGTAGTGGCATACATAGTGTGATAAGGCATGGTGAGGCTGCCAGTTCGGACCACAAAGCAGCTGAAAAATATGTGCAGGAATTCAAGGAGTACATAGACAGTGAAGGACTGAAACCTGAACAAGTGTTTAATTGTGATGAAACAGCCTGTTTTGGAAGAAAATGCCAAACAGGACCTACATTACTCAGGAGGAAAAGGCACTCCCAGGACATAAGCCTATGAAAGACAGCTTACTCTTCTCATGTGTTCCAATGCTAGTGGTGATTGCAAAGTGAAGCCTTTATTAGTGTATCACTCTGAAACTCCCAGAGCGTTCAGGCAAAAGAATATCCTCAAGGCTAATTTGTGAGTGCTGTGGAGGGCAAACAGTAAGGCATGGGTCACTAGGGACTTTTTCTATGACTGGTTACACCAATCATTTGCCCCCAATGTGAAAAATTACCTAACTGAAAAGAAATTAGACCTTAAGTGCCTCCTGGTGTTAGACAATGCCCCTGGTCATCCTACAGACGTGGCAGAGCAACTTTGTGGGGACATGAGCTTCATTAAGGTGAAGTTTTTGCCTCCTAATACCACTCCTCTCCTGCAGCCCATGGACCAGCAGGTTATTGCAAACTTCAAAAAACTGTACACAAATGCTCTGTTTGAAAGGTGCTTTGTAGTGACCTCAGAAACTCAACTGACTCTAAGAGAGTTTTGGAGAGAGCACTTTAATATCCTCAGTTGTGTAAACCTTATAGGTAAGGCTTGGGAGGGAGTGACTAAGAAGACCTTGAACTCTGCTGGGAAGAAACTGTGGCCAGAATGTGTAGACCAAAGGGATTTTGAAGGGTTTGAGGCAAGCCCTGGGAATCCTATGCCAGTTGAGGAATCCATTGTGGCATTGGGAAAGTCCTTGGGGTTGGAGGTTAGTGGGGATGATGTGGAAGAGTTGGTGGACGAGGACAATGAAGAACTAACCACTGATGAGCTGCTAGATCATCTTCATCAGCATGAGGCCACACCTGAGGAAACTGCTTCGGAGGAGGGGATAGAGAAATTGAAGAAGTTGCCTACTTCAAAGATTAAGGAAATGTGTGCAATGTGGCTTAAAGTGCAAACCTTTTTTGATGACAATCACCCTAACACAGCTATTGCAAGCCGTGCTGGTGACTATTACACTGACAATGTTGTGAACCACTTTAGGAAAGTCATAAAGGAACGGGAGGTACAGGCCTCTATGGACAGATATGTTGTGCGACAGAAGTCCAGTGACTCTGAAGCTGGTCCTAGTGGCATTAAAAGAAGAAGGGAAGTAACCCTGGAAAAGGATTTGACACCTCAAGTCTTAATGGAAGGGGATTCCCCTTCTAAACACTAAAACTCTCTCCTCCTCCCATCCCATCAATCATCACCATATCTTCAATAAAGGTAAGTGTCATGTAACTGTGCATGTCTTTTTCAGTTTGTATTAATATTTCATGTGGTAAAAATTTGTTTTTTCATACTTTGGGGTGTCTTGCACGGTTTAATTTGATTTCTATTATTTCTTATGGGGAAAATTCATTCGCATAACGATAATTTCGCATAACAATGATCTCTCAGGAACGGATTAATATTGTTATGCTGGGGTCCACTGTATACTCATAATTTCTAGCGGCTTCAAATCAAGCAGGAGAAAGCTGGTATGCCCACATGTGAGAGAATGGGTCTGTATGGTCAGTGTGCACCATATAAAAAAATCCTGCAGCGCACAGTGCATAATGAGAAAAAAAAAAAACAATCTTTTTTTTTTTAATTAAAATGCCGACTCTGTGGTCTATTTAAGTATAGAATTTATGGTTGTATTCTCGTTTTCTTGATCTCTTTGGATAGAATGGAAAACATATTATAGAAATAGAGGTGATTTTGATTGGTTTTACTATAAAAAGAACCTGGAAATGGAGCTCAAAGTAGGGGAAATGTTTGATTTTTGCCAATGTTCAAAAGTAAAGCAAAGAATTTTTATTCAAACAAAAAATAGCAGATATACTGTTATGCAGACTACTGCAATACTGTAATAATTCTACAAACAATGTCAACCCATTCATGACTGCATATTAGAATGGCTACTTGGACATTTATTGGACAATGACATCATTTGTTTACTTTTGAACATCAGCAAAAATCAAACATTTCCCCTACTCTGAGCTCCATTTCAAGTTCTTTTCATAGTAAAACCAATCAAAATCACCTCTATGTCTATAATATGTTTTCCATTCTATCAAATAAGACCACGAAAACGAGAAATATAACCATAAATACTATAACGAAAATAGACAACAAAATCGGCATTTTAATAAAAAAATGGTCGGAGATTTTTTTTTCTCACTATGCACTGCATGCTGCAGGATTTTTTTTTATATGGTGCACACTGACCACACAGACCCATTCTCTCACATGTAGGCCTACCAGCTTTCTCCTGCTTGATTTGAAGCTGTTAGAATTTATGAGTATATATGCGTCAAACACGGTGGCTCGTAAGACGTATATATACAACCGAAACAATCAAAGGGTAAATGTGTGGGTGGGGTGGCCAATGAGATTACAATACCTCAAACACTATTCGATACCTACCTGCATTTATCGCTCTAAAGCTCTTTAAACCCTTTGAGGTCGACAGGCCCTCTCCGAAACTCGTTCTCTAGGGTCGGCCAAATTTAAAAAAAAAAAAAATTATTTTCTCTTATGAAAAGATAGAGAATCTTTTCCTGATCATAAAGACACCAAAAGTTTGAAATTTGATAGAAAACTTACGGAATTATGCTCTCGCAAAGTTAGTGGTCTCGGCGATGTTTACGCATTGGCGATTTTGCCCACTTTGAGCCCCATTTTCGGCCAATTTCACTGTACTAGTCGACAAAAAACATGAATATTTCGCTAGAACTCCATTTTTTCTATCGAATGGATGCAAGAAACCACTCATTTATGAAATTCAACTATCCAGTACAGTGGTCAGAATTTAGCAATTTGCCAATTTCACACAAATTTCAAAAGATGGCAATTTCGGAATAGGTCCAGAATAAACAAGAAAGACATTCCTGGCACTAAAATGACATTTCCTCTAGTCATTAGTCATGTCTCAAGTCCCCTCTATATTCTTTTTGCTTTCCACTTGAATTTTTATTTTCACAAAAAATATAAGATTTACTGTTATGCAGACAACTGCATTAGTGTAAAAAATGGTATAAATATTATTGGTGCACATTGTGAAAGAATATTAGACCTCACCAGTTGACGTGTATTGCACGCTTGGCACGATTTGTTTACTTTGAAGTTTGGTAAAAATCGAACATTTCTGCTACTTTGAGCTCAATTTCAAGCACCTTTCTTTGTAAAACCAGTCAAAATCATCTCAATTTCTGTAATATGTCTTCCATTCTATAAAATAGACAAAGAAACTAGAATACAACAATAAATACCATACGAAAATACACTGCAAAGTCGCTGATTTATTAAAAAAAAAATGGTCAAAGTTTTTTTTTTCTCATTATGCACTGTGTGCTGCAGGATTTTTTTTTAGACTGTGCACCTGACCACATAGACCCATTCTTTCATATGAAGGCCTACCAGCTTTCTCCCACTAGATTTGAGGCCGCTAGAATTTATGAGTACTAGTACGTCAAAAACCCCTATGCGTAAAACGTACTAGTACGTACGAAAACCCTCAAAGGGTTAACCCGCAAACGGTCCAAGCAGATCTACGTTCACATGTGTAGTGCTACAAAAGTAGATCTAAGTTTTTTTTACATATTCCCATAAGGAATATTGTGAATTAGATTAGTCCATTTCAGACCCCCAAAAATACACATACAAATGCACTTACATAAATACACTTACATAACTGGTCGCATTGGAGCTGATCGTAAAGCGGGGTCCACTGTATAACAAAAAAAAAAAAAAAGTAGATCCAAGTTTTTTTTACACATTTTCAAAAATAGAAAAACAAAAAGATCTACTTTTTTTACATATATTTTCAAATGTTGAAAAAACATATATATACGTTTGGACCATTTACGGGTTAACCCTTTCAGGGGTCCAGAGGCCAAATTTCAAAGTGCCGCACCATGTCCAAGAATTTTCCACAAAATAATTTTTTGTTATTTTTTCTTATGAAATGGTAGAGAATCATTTTTCGAAGGTAATAAAACAAAAAGTACGAAATTTGATGGAAAATTGACGAAATTGTGCTCTCGCAAATTTTGATGTTTCAGCGATATTTACGCATCGGCGATTTTTGCCGACTTTGACTCCATTTTAGACCAATTATCTTATTCCAGTCGATCAAATTCTTAGCTATTAAATAACAAAAAAAAGGTACAATACCGTGACTGGAACGATACACAAATAATCCGCACATAGAGGAGAGGAGCTTAAGACGACGTTTCGGTCTGACTTGGACCATTTACAAAGTCACACTAACCAGAAGTGGAGCAGGATGGCAGTGCTCCCTTTTCTTTATATTTGACTGGCTCCTCCTCCTTAGTTGTTTTCTTCTTCTTCTACTACTACTACTACTATACTACTACTACTACTACTACTATACTACTACTATACTACTACTACTATACTACTACTATACTACTACTATACTACTACTATACTACTACTACTATACTACTACTACTATACTACTACTATACTACTACTACTATACTACTACTACTATTCTACTACTACTATTCTACTACTTACTACTACTACTACTACACAACTACTACTACTATAACTACTACTACTATACTACTACTACTATACTACTACAAACTATACTACTACTAAAACTACTACTATACTACTACTACTACTACTATACTACTACTACTATACTACTACTACTATACTACTACTACTATACTACTACTACTACTATACTACTACTACTATACTACTACACTACTACTACTACTACTACTATACTACTACTACTATACTACTATATACTACTTTACTACTACTACTACTATCTACTACTACTACCTAAAATATAGCCATCCTGCTCCATTTTCTGGTTAGTGTGACTTTGTAAAATGGTCCAAGTCGGACCGAAAGGGTCGTTGTAAGCTCCCTCTCTTCTATGTGCGGGTTATTTGTGTATCTTAGCTATTTCACGATATTACTTCTATTCTATCAATTGAGCACAAGAAATCGCCGACTCAGCTTTTTTCAACTACAAATAAAGTGATTGGAAATTGTAATTTGGCCAATTTAGTGCAAAGTTCAAAATATTCCAATTTCAAAATAGGGTCCAGAATAAACAATGCAGGCATTCCTGGCACTAAACTAACATTTTTTTCTGTTCATTAGTTATGTTTTCAGCTTTACAAATGAATTCCATTTTAATTTTAATTCACATAATGAATTTTTATTCAAACCAAAAATAGAAGATTTACTGTCATGCAATATTGTAATAATTGTTAAATAATATCACACATTTGTGAACATATATTAGACCCACCAGCTGGCGTGTTTTAGATGTGTGAGGTCATTTGTTTACTCTTGAACATCAGAAAAAATTTTAAACATTTCTGCTACTTTGAGCTCAGTTTCAAGCCATTTTCAATGCTAAAACCAATCCAAATCATCTCTATTTCTCTAATATACCTTTCCCATTCTATCAAATGAGACCAAGAAATCGCAAATACAGTGGACCCTCAGCTAACGATATTAATCCATTCCTGAAAGCTCATCGTATGCTGAAATTTTCGTTGCTGAATTAATTTTTCCCATAAGTAATAATGTTTAAAACAAATTAATCCGTAAAAGACACCCCGAAGTATGAAAAAAAAAATTTTACCACATGAAATATTAACTTTAATACACACAAACTGACACTTACCTTTATTGAAGATCTGGTGATGATTGATGGATGGGAGGAGAGGGGGTGTGACTTGAGGTATCAAGTCCTTTTCTGGGGTTACTTCCCTTCTTCCTTTAATGCCACTAGGACCAGCTTGAGAGTCACTGGGCCTCTGTCGCACAACATATCTGTCCATAAGGCCTGTACCTCCCGTTCCTTTATGATGTGTCTAAAGTGGTTCACAACATTGTCATTGTAATAGTCACCAGCACGGCTTGCAATAGCTGTGTGAGGGTGATTTTCACCCATAAAGGTAAGCACTTTTAAGCCACTTTGCACACATTTCCTTAATCTCTTTCTTCATATCCATAGTAATTCTCACCCTTTTTCCTGCAGGGTTGGCACTAGAAGCGTTCTTGGGGGCCCCTGGTGGCTTATTTTTGCAGGTACAATCAATAAAAACGCGTGATAATATGAAATGTTCCGATTGTATGTGTGGATGCGACCGCACTGGTTGGCTTGTAAACACTGGGGACCATGGGACAACTGAGGCGCGCTCTGGCCACACGTGGACGCGTCTCAAAAGAATCCCCATAGGGCGAGTTTTTTAGCGTTACCCAAAGGCAAAAATTTTTTCATTAAAATGTATCGTATGCTGGATTTAAACGTAAGGTGATGCAATCGTTAGCTGAGGGTCCACTGTACAACTATAAAAAACATATGAAAAAACACTGCCCAAAATTGCTGTTTTAATAAAAATTACGGTCTCAGTTTTTTCTCTCATGCAGTGTGTGCTGTAGGATTTGTTTTATGTGGTGCACATATACTACATAGTGTATTCTCTCATATCTAGGCCCCAAATTTTTACCGCTCACAAGCCTATCAGAGTGAGCTGAGCTCATGGCATAGATCTACGGTTTGGACCCTCAACATAAAGCCGTAGATCTATGGCACGGACCCTGAAAGGGTTAAATATCGAAGCACATGTATATAAAGTGGACCCTCAATGGCATTAATCCGTTCCAGAGAGCTAGCCGTTAGTCGAATTAATTTTCCCTATAAGAAATAATGGAAATCCAATTAATCCGAGTCAGACAGCCAAAAGCATTAACAAAAATATTTTTTAAAGATTAATTATAAATGTACATACAGAAAACAATGACAAATAAATATAAAGCACTAATAAAATGGATAAATGAACATTTAACATCACACTTACCTTTATTGACTTATCTTTACTGACTCGCCCTTGTTTGTGTAAAACAGACACGTAGGAGGCAAGAGGAAGACAAGTTTATTATACTTCAATATGACGCTGTCATCTCTACGGCTTATTTATCTATCAGAATTCATCTAATATGACATCATAAACAATATTAACAACATAGAAACATGATATATACTCTAAAATGAATAAAATTTGCCATAATGTATGAAGGGAGTAAATGGTTTTAAATGTTATTGTTGCGTTTAAGGCCGCCACTGAGAGAAGCCGTGTTTGGGGGCAGTGGAGGATTTTACGAGCACCACCATCACACTTGAACAATGTATGTAATTTATAAATAAGAAATATTTACATTTTAATTTATAAATAATTAAGTTTATTTTAGGAATACACAAATACAGTTACATAGATTATCATATACAGTGGACCCCCGCATAACGATCACCTCCGAATGCGACCAATTAAAGTAAGTGTATTACGTAAGTGCGTTTGTACGTGTATGTTTGGGGGTCTGAAATGGACTAATCTACTTCACAATATTCCTTATGGGAACAAATTCCGTCAGTACTGGCACCTGAACATACTTCTGGATTGAAAAAATATCGTTAACCGGGGGTCCACTGTATAGCAGCATGTGTAAAGTACCTAGGATAACCCAAAAAAGTCAGGGTGACTTACATATTTCCATTGGGGTCCTTTCATATTTACACTTAATATATACAGGTCCTCCATCAAAAATCCGGCATCATTGGGACCTGTAGTATGCCGGATACTGAGTCTGCCGAATTATAGAGTGGTTAGGTTAGAATACACTTAATAAAATTAACCAACTTGACTTACACAGTTCACTGAACATCGCAAAAATCGAACATTTCCACTACTTTTAGCTCAATCTCAAGGGACTTTTCATCATGAAAGTAATCAAAATCATGTCTATTTCTGTAATATACTTCCATTCTATCAAATGAGTCCAAAAAATGAGAAACAACCATAAAAACCATAAGAAAATACAGTGGACCCCCCGCATAACGATTACCTCCGAATGCGACCAATTATGTAAGTGTATTTATGTAAAGTGCGTTAGTACGTGTATGTTTGGGGTCTGAAAGGAATAATCTACTTCACAATATTCCTTATGGGAATAAATTCGGTCAGTACTGCACCTGAACATACTTATGGAGTGAAAAAAAAATCGTTTTAAAGGGGGTTTTT